>OY757928.1:47499814-47514814 GCA_963585895.1 Sepioteuthis lessoniana | reverse complement strand
TGTGCCCGTGGTGTAATGATTATCGTCATAGGAAATGGACACGGCGACACGAGTTCAAATCCTGGACAAGACTGATTGCATTTCACATAGCACTTATACCCTTGGGAAAGGTATGAATCCAATTATTCTCCCTCCATAGGAGTAGGGCAGATTGGGTTCTTCAGCCTTGGCTAGGCAACTAGTCTAGGAGAAGGAAAACTCTGAATTCAAACCTGTTAAACTCCGCTTAAAAATGATCTTATGTCATATCCTGCCCGAGCGGAGGGGTTAGTAAATATGATGAACCATTGTAGGTTATTTAGTGCAGTACCTTAGCCAGATACGGCTTTGTACGAAATGGACATCAATTTTCATGACCACTTATAGAAAACTTAGAACATAATATACAACATAGGAATCTCGAAATACGAAAAACACGAAACGACGTCTCAGTTCAGGTATTACCTTTTAATAACTTTGGGTTTCAAGGTTCTTCGACATAAGGAGAGAGACACAATCTTTCTATGCCGTCTTTTTCATCTGAGGTTGATCCAAGATTGGATAGAAAGTTCTAGCGAATCAAATAATTATGGAAGTTACATTAACCAATTCCCGCCGGATAGCATAAAATCAATAAGGCAACTCGAAAATACAAATACAAAAATGTGTAAACAAAAGATGTCTACATTGTTTAATGAAATATGCGTGAATGAAGAAGTGCTAAATTATATATATATATATATATATATATATCCGCTCAGCGTCTGAAGAAATGCGTATGGGTGTGAAGTCATTTGATAAGAAGTTGCGTATAATGATATTCTTCGCCGAAATAAATTTATAATGACTATTTATCAAGGTTTGAGTTTTCTTCTGATTACAATATATATATATATATATGTGTGTGTGTGTGTGTGTGTGTGTGTGTGTGTGTGTGTGTGTGTGAGTGTGTGTGTTGAAATGATAGATCGTGGAAAATCTGAATCTGATAGAAATATGTGGAAAGTTGAATAAATCAAACACTTTAACACCGATTATAAACTGTTTGATTTATCCAACTCTCACACATTTCTATCATATTGTTGTATTGTAGTAAGGAAGAGATCCATGTAATATAGAGTTAACTATTTATTAACTGAAGTGGTACAGTCCACCAAATACTATAAGGCTCGTACTGTTGGTCTTATGTCCGAAATTGGCCTTCCTACTGACGGAGATCCTTCAGTCCTGCTTAAAAAAAAACGCGATGTCTTTTATTCATCCGAGTTACCGGAGGTCACGTGTTATCTCCATCACTTATAAATGTTTTATTTTGTCCGTAGGACATCATATTTTTGTCTTTTGGGATTTATTTCCATATTTCCCGCTGGGGTACGTTTTCGTTTGCTCGTACGATTTTGTTGAATTGGTGTGGGCCTAGGTATCTCAAACAATTAGTACAATGACGGACATGGGTTTTTCAACTCGTTCATTTGTGTTTGAAGTATATATTTTATTTGTTTGGTTAATATGCCTACGAACCTTCCATCTTGGATATTTTTTATGTACATCATATTACCAATACTTTTTTCAATAATGTGCTCTAACAAGGTTACTTTACCTAAATGATAATTTAGGAAATAAATTTTTCCCTTGAACTATATGTCTTGTTAGAGGGATTGATTTTTTTTTCTTATTTACTTTTTCTAACGGAATCAATTTATCGAATACTGATCTAATTTCCCTAACAAACAACAGTTCTGCTAGGGACATGTTTGCATTAGAATTTGGATTAGGTGTTATTCGATAAATGGATAGGAATTCTGGTAATTCATCATTTTCTTCTTCGTTTCCATTCGCCTTTTTAATTGCTCTTTTAAATACATAGATAAATCTTGCCACCAATCCATTTGATCTTCGATTTTAAGGTGCCGATTTTAGGTGATTTATCGAGAGCAATTTACCGAAATTTTCAAATTCCTTTGATGTAAATGGTATACCATTACCAGATATAATAGTTTCTGGCAATCCGAATCTTGCAAACAGATCAGGTAACAACTTTATTGTGGTTTATGGGTAGGCGTTTTGCATTTGAAAACATATGGTCATCTCATTAAACTGTCTTCTATGGACGCTGACTAAACGGATGGAGAAGAAGCTAGACGGCAATTATACAAGAATGTTAAGAGCAATATTGAACAAGTCCTGGTAGCAACATCCCACAAGGCACCAACGATACGGTCAACTACCACCTATCACGAAAACTATCTAAGTTAGACGAACCAGACATGCCGGACACTACTGGAGAAGCAAGGATGAGCTTGTAAGTGATGTACTCCTGTGGACCCCCGTATATGGCCAATCAAAAGCAGGACGACCAGCTCGAACATACATACAGCAGCTATGTGAGGATACGGGATGTAACCCTGAAGACCTGCCAGACGCGATGAATGATAGGGAGACGTGGAGAGAAAGAGAGGGTCTGGGATATCCGTACTAGCCACACGACATGATGATGATGATGAGGATGATCAAAAATATGTTCTTTTTATCGGACTGGCATAGTCAATATGTACACGAGACCACGGTTTGTCAGTCTTAGGCCATGGATTAAGTTTTATGGGAGGTGCTTTTGTAACTGATGCGCAGCTTTTGCACGATTTCACTATGTTTTCACTGTCTTTATCAATACCGGCCAGTATAATTAACTCCGAATCCGAGCCTTCATTCCACTCATTTCCAGGTGCTTGGTATGGAAATTTTTCAATATCTTCTTTGTTAAAAATGCGCGTATGACCACCCGTTCTCCATATATCAATATGCCGTTGCACGTTGAAAATATAATACTTGTTTTAACTTTCGGGTTCATTAATTCTTTTTTTTTTTTTTTTTTTGGTTTGATTTGTGAAATTATTAAATTTTGTCTTAAATCGTATCTCTTCTAGCGTAATTGGAAGTTCTCTAACTGTATTGAATAAAACGTATTTTGCCTCCATTTCGGACCTTAATAAAGCAATGGCGATCTCCTCGAGCGGTTCAGTATTTTTGTTATTAACCTAGATAATCCATATGCATGTGCGAGCTCTTTTGTCGGTAAGAGTTCCATTCTAAATGAATAATTTAAAATTTAAAATAATTAAAAAGCATCGTAGCCCAACTTTGTAAGCAGTTGGCAGAGTGTGTTAGTATTCCTTTTTTAGAACGAAGTAAGTAGAAGGAAGAGCATAACCAAAGCAAAATTGAAAGCTGCAAGCCAACAAGAAAGAGTAAAACTGTGGGAACAGCATTTTAAAAATCTACTAGGAAGCCCGCCGAAAATAACGGATGAAACGATCACCAGAATTATCAATAAGCAATTAGACATTAAACTTGGGCCTTTCACCAAAGAAGAACTCGACTCGGTTCTTAAAAAATTAAAAATAGGAAAGCTGCAGGGCTGGACGAGATCCCCCCAGAAGTGTGGAAGACTAGACAATTGGACGATATACTGCTCCGGCAATGCAATGCTGTCTATAGTCAAAATAGGATAGAAAGATGGATGAAGGGATGCATCCTCCCCTTTCCCTAAAAAAGGCGACCTCGGATTAGCCAAGAACTACCGAGGGATAACACTTACATCCATAGCAGCCAAAATCTACAATGCCCTACTACGAAACCGCATAGAGCCCAAAATAGACAACATCCTTAGGAAAAACCAAAATAGCTTCTGGAGATATAGATCCACAACCTCACAAATATTGACCATCCGTAGAATCCTTGAAGGCGTTCGGGCAAAAAACCTACAAGCAACATTGATATTTGTCGACTTTACCAAGGCCTTCGATTCCATCCACAGAGGGGAAAATGGGACTAATCCTACTAGCATACGGCCTACCAAAAGAAACCGTAGCAGCAATAATGATCCTCTACAGAAACACGAAAGTGAAAGTACGTTCACCAGATGGAGACACGGAATACTTCGACATTGTTGCAGGAGTACTACAAGGGGACACGCTAGCCCCATACCTCTTTATCATCTGTCTAGACTACGTACTTAGAACTTCGATCGACAAAATCAGAGAAAATGGCTTCGAGCTGACTAAGAAAAAAAGCAAAAGGTACCCCACAAAAACGATAACAGACGCCGACTACGCTGATGACCTAGCGTTACTGGCGAATACGCCTAATCAAGCAGAGACATTACTGCATAGTTTGGAACGAGCTGCAGCAGGCATTGGCCTCCATGTCAATGCGCACAAAACTGAATATATGTGTTACAACCAAACGGGCAACATTACCACACGAGACGGAGCCTCTCTGAGGCTAGTGGACAAATTCACCTACCTAGGAAGTAGCTTCTCATCAACAGAAAACGACATCGACACACGACTGACGAAAGCATGGACGGCTATAGATAGGCTCTTAATCATATGGAAATCAGACCTGACCGATGAAATGAAGCGCAGTTTCCTCCAGGCAGCGGTTGTATCGATACTGCTATATGGATGCACTACATGGACGCTAACCAAACGGCTGGAGAAGAAGCTAGACGGCAACTCCACAAGAATGTTGAAAGCAATATTGAACAAGTCTTGGCGACAACACCCCACGAGACGCCAACTGTACGGCCACTTGCCTCCCATCACGAAAATTATACAGGTTAGACGAGCCAGACACGCAGGACACTGCTGGAGAAGCAAGGACGAGCTCGTAAGTGACGTACTCCTATGGACCCCCACATATGGCCAAGCAAAAGCAGGACGACCAGCCCGAACTTACATTCAGTAGCTATGTGAGGACACAGGATGTAACCCAGAAGACCTGCCGGAGGCGATGAATGAAGGGAGAAGCGGCGAGAGATGGTCAGGGATATCCGTGCTGGCGGCACGACATGATGATGATGATGATGCTAACAATGGATGATGATCCGTTTGTAATATAAATTCTCTACCATATACGTATTTATGAAATTTCTTGATCGCAAATATGATAGCTAAACGTTCCTTTTCTTTCTGCGATGAGTTCATTTCTGCCGGAAGTAGCGTCCTTGATATATTTTGAATCGGTTTTAGTTTTCCATCTTCGTTGTGAAGTATAACTACCCCTAAGCGAAAATTACTTCTGTCGCTGTGCAACCTATATCTGTTTACTCGGGTTGTAATGTGTCAAAGCTAAGTTTGACGTTAGTGCAATGTTTAATTTCTCGAATGTTTTTTTACATTCTTCCTCCCATACCATTTTACATTTTTTTTTTAATAAATGAATGAACAGAGGTCCTTAGTATAAGCATATTTCATATATCATATTTACCAACCCCTCCGCTCGGGCAGGATATGACACAAGGTCAATTTCTAAGCGGAGTTTAACAGGTTTGAATTAAGAGATTTCCTTCTCCTAGACTTGTTGCCTAGCCAAGACTGAAGAACCTACTATTTACTCATAGGTGGAGGGAGAATAATTGGATTCATACCTTTCCCAAGAGCATTAGTGCTATGTGAAATGCAATCAGTCTCGTCCAGGATTTGAACTCGTATCGTCGTGTCCATTTCCTACAACGATAACCATTACACCACGGGCACCTCCATTTGATATATTAAGCATATTTGATGTATAGCTATTGTAAATCCAAAATGATTGTAATGCTGTAACATTAGTCGGTGTAGGCATGTATTTCATTGCGTGTGCTGAGTTAGGATCAGGATTCCTGCCTCTCTCGTTGATTACTTGACCCAGATATTTGATTTTTGATAGAAAAGTTCCTATTTTACATACTTTATTCAAAACCTAATCATTTTAATTTTTAAACACTTCAATTACATGTTTTCTTGTCGTTGTTTTTCTAGATATTCTAAATCTTTTGGTCGTTGTTTTTCATGTTGTTTTAGGAATTCCAACATACAATATTTAATGTCTTCCTTTGTATATCCTTGAACGTCAGTGTGTAGTTCGTTGAAATTCGAATTCTTTGTCGACAACTGTTGCTGTTTTTTTTGTTTTTATTTTTTTTTTTTGTGTACGAAATCTTCGAATCTTCGTAGCCAAGTGTTATACCGTAGTAAGAAAGAGATACACGGTGAAATAGAGTTAAATATTTATTAATTGAAGTGGTAGAGTCTAACAAATATTATAAGTCTCGTGCGGTTGGTGTTATGTCCGAAATTGGTCTCTTACTGCTGAACTAGATCTATCAGTACTGGATATTTGTCTCAGCCTCCCACCAGACAGGACTTGACACAAGCTCAATGACCCAAAAGTCGATTATAGTAGGGGTTTAGAAGCGGGGAAGTTCAAGCACAAGCGGAGGCTTGAGCCATGCTGGACTACGTTGCTCATTGGCCCAGTTAATGCAATGTGGACCTGATGAGTCTAGCTCGACTTGGTCCCACAGCGGGCCAAGTCAAGTTTGCCTGATTATAGCTTAACTGAACAGCAGGTTCCAAAGCTATAAAAGACTTACAAAGGTGTCAGTGATGCAGTTTGCCCATCCGAATGTGGTCCAGCTGAACCTGGGACAATTTTGGTCTCAAGTCTGCCATAGATCATTGACTGTCCGGCAAAGATATCCGACAGTTTACAGAAAAACCTCTGCACGAAGCAGAGATCTTTCGTTATTGACAATGCTTAAGAAATACGACGTCTTTTATTCCTTAGATATACCGGAAGTAACGTGGTACGAGCCACAATACAACACACACACACACCACACACACACACACACACAACACATATATATATATATATATATATATATATATATATTCGTATCTGTATATATATTAACATATATGAATAAATATATCGATAAAATATTTGATAGAATAGAATAGAAATAGGACATTGGCATCAAATTGTTGGAGTGTTTATGCATTTGTTTACGATGAACCATGTGGAGGAAATTCCTATGATTTTCTTAGAAAATTCCTACATATGAAAAAAATATCATAGAAATTTCTTACAGTTGAAAAAATATCTGGCATTTGAAAAAAAGATACATTCCTGAAAATATATTTGCGAATGTTACGACAGCATATAATGTTTTCGATGGAACATCATCGATTTTCTAAAGTTTCTTGGAGTGTGATATTACTGATGAAACACTTACAGAAGGAAACGTAATAATAAATGAATAAATCATCTTTAAATTGATTTTCACGCCTTTTTTTCTGCCATCGATCAGTCCATACACACACGCGCACATGAACAAACACATACGCACACAAACACACTTGTGTATATATAATCAAATCCATTCATGGACAAAGCAGTTGGTATTTCACATAGCACTAATACTCTAAGGACAGATATGTATACAGATATTCTCCCTACAGTTAGGGGTAGATAGTAGGGCAGACTGTGCTCTTTATCCTTGGTATGACAACCGGCCAAGTAGGAAACCGCGAATTCATCCTGCTATAATACTCTTGAAACATTATCCTGGTGATCATCAAGCTCGTGCAGGTTGGTATACACACGCACACACACACACACACACACACACACACACACGCATATATATATATATATATATATATATATATATATATATATATATATATATATAATGAGTAGAGTGTTCGCCAATGCTCCGGAGACTGGGGTCCAATCCCAGGTTGAGTCAAACCAAAGACTCAAAAATTGGTACTTGATGCTGGTTTGCTTAACACTCAGCATTATAAAGTAAAGATCAAGAGTAAAGTGGAGCAATCTAGGGTAAGGAGTAGCGCCTTTCCCGACACTTTGGTGTAGTAGGTATTGAAAAGGGAGCCTTCGGTTCACCCTCGACTATGGTCGCCAAATCTATTTATATATATAAAGGTATCCATTTATGTATGTACGTATTTACCCAACATTCCCGTTCCGTCACTGGCTGGTGTGACACAAATTCTATTTCTGAACAAGATAAAGCAGTCAAACCAGGTAAAACCGAAGAATATAGTATTCTGTCATCATCGTCATCATCATCATCATGTCGTGCCGGTAGCACGGATATCCCTGACCCTCTCTCGCCACTTTTCCCTATCGTTCATCGCATCTGGCAGGTCTTCTGGACTACATCCCGTATCCTCATATAGTTGCTGAATATATGTTCGTGCTGGTCGTCCTGCTTTTGCTCGGCCATATGTGGGGGTCCATAAGAGTACATCTCTTATGGGTTCTTCCTTGCTTCTCCATCAGTGTCCTGCATGTCTGGCTCGTCTAACTTGTATAGTTTTCGTGATAGGAGGTAGGTAGCCGTAGTGTCTTCTGGGGTGTTGCCGCCAGGAATTGTTCAAGATTGCTCGCAGCATTCTTGTGTAATTGCCGTCTAGCTTTTTTTCCAGCCGTTTTATTGGAATCCATGCGGTGCATCCATATAGCAGGATCGATGCGACTGCTGCCTGGAAGAAATTGCGTTTCATTTTATCGCTTAGTTCTGATTTCCATATTATCGATAGCCTATTGATAACTGTCCATGCCTTCGTTAATCTCGTGTCGATGTCCTTTTCGGTTGATGAGACGCTGCTTCCTAGGTAAGTCAATTTGTCTACTAGTTTAAGAGGGGTTCCGTCTAGAGTGGAGATGTCACCTGTTTGATTATAGCACATATATTCCGTTTTGTGTGCATTGACATAGAGGCCTATACCTTCGGCTGCTCGTTTCAAACTATGCAGTAGTGTTTCGGCTTGGTTGGGTGTATTTGCCAGTATCGCTATGTCATCGGCGTAGTAGGCGTCGGTAATTGTTTTTGCGGGGTACCTTCTGCTTCTTTTCTTTGTCAGCTCGAAGCCATTCTCTCTGATTTTGTCAATCGATGTTCTAAGTACGTAGTCTAGACAAATGCTAAAGAGGTACGGAGCCAGCGTGTCCCCTTGTAGTACTCCTGCTACAATGTCGAAGTATTCCGTGTTTCCATCTGTTGATCGTACTTTTACTTCGGTGTTTCTATAGAGAATCATCATTGCTGCTACGGTTTCTTTAGGTATGCCGTATGCTAGTAGGATTTGTTCCATCTTTCCTCAGTGAATGGAATCGAAGGCCTTGGTAAAGTCGACAAATATTAATGTCGCTTGTAGGTTCTTTGCCCGTACATTTTCAAGGATTCTACGGATGGTTAATATTTTTGAGGTCGTGGATCTATTTCTTCGGGAGCCATTTTGGTTTTTCCTAGGGATGTTGTCGATTTTGGGTTCTATGCGGTTTTGTAGTAGGGCATTGTAGATTTTGGCTGCTATGGATGTAAGTGTTATGCCTCGGTAGTTTTTGGCTAATCCGAGGTCCCCCTTTTTAGGAAAGGGGAGGTTGCGTCCCTTCATCCATCTATCTATCGGATTTGGATTATATACTGGGTTAACTTCTTTATAAGAAAGAGGAAAAGAAAGAACAAATGGAGCTATGGCTTTCAAAGGACATTAGCACAAAGTGAAGAACATAATTTTTTGTCGGTTTTTACGACGATTCTATTTCCTACGAGAATGACAGTTAGATAAAGCGTTCCACAGAATTAAACGAAGTAATATGTGTTAGTTCTTTTCAACGAAAAATGAAATGTGAAGTTTCAAGAATCATTGCTATGAATATTACTTCAGTGCACTTTTTAGGCAAAAATGTAAATATCATTTACTAAATCTTCACTGGACTAATTCAACAGATTTAGAATGGTCTGAATTAGATCTATCTATCTATCTATCTATCGTATATACTCATGTAATGAACGATTTTTAAAACCATGTTATGATCACAATAAACAATGGATCTCTTATTGTAGGAAATATGTTTTGGAACCTGAAATCTTTCGTGTTCGAATTTTAAGAAAATATATATTTTTATCTTGAAATGCAGTAATTTTGATGCAAAGTATTATTGTATATTCTGCACTTAAAAAAATTATTTAAGATAATGATTTTTTTACTATATATGGTTTGTTTAATAGAAAACAAACATAGTTCCTACCAAGCGTATTTAATTAATTACATACGAAATTATAATATTATCAATGCTATTGTGCATCTGTGGTGAAGTTTTATCTTATTTAGAATATCCTCGTAAACTCGGTAAGCTACATCAAGGTCTACACTATATTGTTAATTTATGGTAAAACACTTATTTTGATCACATTACAGGAGTTTTAAAAAAAACAGATAATCGTTTAAATATTTTCTTTTATGTTATTAGATTTTGAAGAACTAATTAGTTGCCAAAGATAGCTAAAATATAGTGTTTTTTATTACATATAATTTATGATTAAAAACACGTTTTTGTTGGTCATTTCTAAGAGGAAGTAGTTCATCATTCCACTATGGACGGTTGATATCTATCTTGGTGTTTGGAACACAGAACAACGCATACATCCATAAAATAGTTGGTGAATGAATAAAACAACATGAGCACAAGAGACAAATAATTATCCGATATCTCAGCAAAGATCACAGCGTAGATTATATGTTTTCTGCATCACTAATTTGTATACTTTTCAAAATCATTATTAATTCAGCTAGAGAAGTTGTGCAGCAGTTATCTGTTACGTAAAAGTGCGCAATGATCTCGAATGGTCCGTCGCGTTGAGATGCGATATTTTTTTTTTTAAATCTTTTATTTTCTGCAACGTTTTCTATGCCCGTTTTTCATTTTGTAAGTTTTATCATCATATTAGCCTTTATTTCTTTCGGTTTAATTGTTAGTATTTCTGACAGTGGAAAATTTATTGAAATTCAGATCCGCTTTTTTTTAATATATGAAAATTATATTACAGTTCATTTTTGAATTGTTGATTTCCATTTTATTCTATTTCAATAAAATATTTTATAGATACTTTTTTGTTTTCATGATATATTTACACACACACACACACACACACACACACACACACATACACACACACGCTCCCCCTGGGATGGGGTTGAGCACTCTAGCGAAGGAATTAACAACTGTCACTCGCTTAATGTAAAGCTCTCCGAATGAATTGAGTACTCTGGTATCTGGTAAGGCAAAATGTAAACAAACGAAAATTACTATATAATGCCTCATAGTTCCCGAGCTGATCTATGTTGACTGATGGCTGAGCGCTATCATATTAAGTCTAACGTATAGTTGGGTGGGTTTCAATCCTAACTTAAAGCGTTCTACGTGTCTAGCCAGACCGAAGAGTTGTGATAACAACGAAACTCTCTGTGGATGGGAATACATATACGTTTATATATATTAAAATAGCTTTTAGTTGAGTATCCATTGTGTGTACTAAAAGATTACTTTTTTCAATTCAGGTCTCGTCAGAGAAACACCGTTACACAAGAAATAAATAAAGGTAGTTGACGACACAGGATATGAGGAAAAAAAAAACAATCAGTTGTCTAAATTTCAGAAACGAAGCGTGATGATTTTTACAATTAAGGGTTTTTGGAGTAGTGTCTTCATCGTTATTTCCCCTACGTTTCGGCCGATATGTCTTCCTGCCTTCTTCAGGTGTTTGTCGAACTCGGGAACCTACACAGAACTTCGAACTACGTTCTTTATTGAATCCACGGAAATCACCTGTTCTTATTCGCTTAACTATGACTGGGTACGAGTGTTAAGTATTCCTGTATTGTTACTCGCCTACAGTCAGGATTGAATTTTCAATCTCCTGATGATTGTCTCCTTAGAAGCTTAGGGAACCAATGCCTATGACTGTTAAACTATGTGTCCTGCTGGACAGTTTAGAGTGATTTTGGGGGACTTATAAACTTAATGTTTTTACTTGACTAGGATTATTACTATTATGTATGATTTTTACATGTGCTCATATTTAGATTTTTTAAAATTGTATTATCTAACTTTTTAATTATCGGTTCCCATATTGTATTCATCTCTATACTTGGTCTACTCAGTGGGTCATTGTAGCCCAACATATATGCTGATTCCTTAAGGCATCTAATCCTCCAATGTTCAGCCCTAACAATTATTTCAACTTTGTCCCATAAGGGCAGATGGTTTCCCTTTTCCTTCCATAGATGGTCCGCCATACCCGACTTTTCAATCTCACCTCGTACTACTGCCTTCCGATGTTCTTCTAGCCTTACTTTTAGTGGGTAACCTGTCTCACCTTTGTATATTTTACCACAACTGCAAGGTATGGATTAAAGACAATTCTTGATCATGTTAAATTCCGTTGGTGGCTTGACCCGGAAGTGATATCTCCCGAGAGTTGAACCACTTGCGAATTCAGTCCTGATGTTATATGGACTACATATCTTTTGGATCATTTCGGCAAGTCCTTTGACATTGGGCAGACATATTGTGGTGAGTTTTCGGGTATTGTCCTCCATCCTCCTATCCAGGTTTCTGGAAGCTGATGTTAAGCGCTCTGAGTAGTCAAAATACAACAGTTGTTTCTCAGTTTAATTATTTCTTCTTGATATGCATCAGTATCGCTACTAATGGTTTTTGCTCGATGTTGTAAGCAACGGACTATTCCTTTCTTCATCATATATGGATGATGTGAATTAAAATTGAGGTACTGTCCAGTGAAGGTGGGCTTACGATACACAGATGACCTGAATCCTTGCTGTGTGCGTGTTACAAATACATCGAGGAAGGGTAATTTGTTATCTTGCCCTTTCTCCATAGTGAATTGTATAGATGGTCGGATTGACTTCTCATAATCAAGAAATATCTGAACATCATCTTGATGAGGCCAGAGAATGAATGTGTCATCTACGTATCAAAGCCACATAGATGGTTTCAGTGAAATAGATCCTAATACCATTTCTTCGAATTATTCCATGTATACGTTAGCCATTACTGTTCACAATAGCAAACCCATAGCCAGTCCTTGATCTTTTTGGTATATATACATTAATAATAAAAAAAAGCAAATTCAGGAATAAAAAAATTATCTGGAGGGATCGGTGAAATTTCTTCTTGTTTTTTCTTTGACTATGTCAAGCTAGTTGAAGTATAATCGGTGATGTTGAAGAAAAGTACATTGTAGAAATATTTTTACATGTGAGGGTCGGCTTGTGACTGGTTGTGGCCACGGTGTTCCTATGACGAGAAATGACTGAAAAATGGTCATTTTTAGTGTTCACAATGTATGCTCTATTCAAAGATATCATTAAATTGTATACATAACATAGGATATATCATCATCATCATCATGTTGTGCCACTAGCACGGATATCCCTGACCCTCTCTCGCCACACCTCCCTATCATTCATCGCTTTTGGCTTGTCTTCAGGTCTACATCCCGTATCCTCACATGGCTGCTGTATGTATGTTCGTGCTGGTCGTCCTGCTTTGATTGGCCATATGCGGGGTCCATAGGAGTACATCACTGATGAGTTCGTCCTTGCTTCTCCAGCAGTGTCTTGCGTGTCTGGCTCGTCTAAATTGTAAAGTTTTCGTGGCCGTACAGCTGGTGTCTTGTGGGGTGTTGACGCCAGAACTTGTTCAATATTGCTCGCAACATTCTTGTGTAATTGCCGTCTATCTTTTTCTTCAGCCGTTTAGTTAGCGTCCAAGTAGTGCATCCATGTAGCAATATCGATACGACTCGTGCCTGGAAGAAACTACGCTTCATTTTATCGGTCAGGTCAGATTTCCATGATATCTATCTATCTATATATATATATATATATATAGTTGTGAATAGGTTGGTACTCTGTAGTTAGGTACATATACTATATTATATGTAAAACTAAGCATCAGGCACCCACCATCCGCTCTGACAAGTAGAGTCCACAGGCTTTTGAATGTATGTTATAATTTTTTACAACTTGTTGTGAAGTATTCAAGTATATCTTAAAAACTAGACTTACCCAAACACATTGAATGGTATATCTGAATTCAGCATATAATGGCGATCATATATCACTCGTAAAACATTTGACCCTAGATAAAAATTAGCTCAGGCAAGTATTATCCTTTGTTAAATAATTTCAAACCTGTAGAGATTGCTAATACATAGTATTACCTATCTCTACAGCTTTGATATTATATATTTAGTATTACTAATTTACAGCTTTGAAGTCTGTAACCAAAATATGAATATAGGGATTTAAAAAAAAAGTGCTCACACACATACACACACATACACACACACACACAATATATATATATATATATATATTGTGTGTGTATGTGTGTGTATGTGTGTGTATGTGTGTGAGCACTTATTTTTTAAATCCCTATATTCATCCCTATATATATTTAAATCCCTATATATCAGGTATATCAGATGCAGTTAGGTGTCATAATAAGGACCGCCCTTTTTATGTGATGACATTATTTTTCTGAAAGTAGTAAATATATATATATATATATATATATATATATATATATATACGTTGGGCATCCAATAACTTTCCAGACTTTTTTGTACAGGCATTTAAAATTGTCGTAGACTCTTGACAATTCAGTATGTTATTGCTATACATCTTATGAGATGAGTGACCAATTCTTAGGATTTCAGGTTCAAAGGAACAGCCTAAGCAGAGATTCCGTCGGAAGAGGCCAGAACTCTTCAAATCGGAAGAGTGGTATTTCCACCAGAACAATGCACCAGTCCACAACTTCATCCTTGTCACAGACTATTTGACCAAGATGGACATCAATACAGTTTCTCATCCTCCTTATAGTCCAGACCTTGCTCCCTGTGACTTTTCGTTATTCCTTAAGCTCAGAGGCTGTCGTTATGAGACAATTTTGGAGATGAAAGAGGCTATGACGAAGGTCATTGACACGCTCACACAAGAGAACTTCCAGAAGTTGTTGGAACGGTACAAAAAGTGCATTGCGCTCGGAGGAGATTACTTCGAAGGGTCTAGAGTTTCATGTGTGTACTATCAATAAAAGTAACCATACGAAAAAAGTCTGGAAACTTATTTAATGATCCTCGTATATATATATATATATATATATATATAAATATATTTGTGGTGGACTTTTTCTAAACAATTTTCATGAATAAATAAATACACATTCTATCTTTAAAAGACCTGATTTTCTTCTAAACTAATGTTACAGTTATATTAGTCCCCCCAAGAGAATGTTAACCAATCTAAATGCATATTATTCATAATGGTTTCACTGGAAAGTCTTCAGAAATGA
>OY757928.1:47462314-47494814 GCA_963585895.1 Sepioteuthis lessoniana | reverse complement strand
CGATTTAAGTTAATGTTATATATATATATATATATATATATGTGTGTATAATGAAAATATATATATATATATATATATGCATATATAATGAATATCATGAAATAATATATAAATAATGAATATCATTTTGGTAATGTGATTCAATACATATATAACTAGAGGGGATGGATTTGCCAGTTTCCATTTAAAAATTCCTTCATAACAAGTGAACCAAAATCGTCGGATCAGGTAGACGAGTATTCCAATATCGCGCACCAAGGGGAATAACCTGATTGGGTGTAATGGCTACTTGGGATGTGTCGTTTAAATACAACCAGTTCAAAACATATGGATCATTCAAAACAATAAAAATCTGTCTCAGACGATTTAAAGACATGTAACCATGATCATTCCAGGTCTACTCTTGCCCAGAGAGGTAGTACCAGTTAGGGTCCCATCTCTGGGGTAAATATTTGAACTTATTATAAACTTGAAACAATTTCACTACGTGCAAATGTTATTAATATTTCATTGAATAATTAGTATTTGATAACAATACTTGAAACCTTTTAACTACATGTAAACAAATGATAAACAATTAATACATTGATCATATTTTCCCAACCTCTGATGATTAAAGAAAGGCACCAACCATATATATGCTGTAAGCTATATTTGCTGTTATCAAGCCCTGAATAAGGTTTCATGTTATCTGAAGAAGCGACGATATTATTCTTCGTCGAAATAAATTGATAATAGCTCTTTAGCAGTACTTGAGTTTCTTTCTAGTTACATTTATTTACGATCTGAATGTTATTTACCAACCCCTCCGCTCGGACAGGATATGACACAAGGTCAATCTTTTTCAGCGGAGTTTAACAAGTTTGAATTCAGAGTTTTTCTTCTCCTAGACTAGTTGCCTCACCAAGGCTGAAGAACCTAGTCTGTCCTACTATTTCCCCATAACTGGAGGGAGAATAATTTGATTCATACCTTTCCCAAGGGTATTAGTGCTATGTGAAATGCAATCAGTCTCGTCCAGGATTTGAACTCGTGTCGCCGAGTCCATTTCCTGCGAGGATAACCATTACTCCACGGGTACCTCCAAAACAATTAATACATTTATTTATGCTCAGTATCATTTAACCATGTTCAAATGATATTATTAAGCAATGCTTGAAACTATTTTACGGTGATGAGACAAATGATCTTCATCCCGTTTAAAAATTATTATCATCATCATGTCGTGCCGCTAGCATGGGTATTACTGACCCTCTCTCGCCACTTCTCCTTACCATTCATCGCCTCAGGGCTACATCCCGTATCCTCACATAGCTGCTGTATGTATGTTCGAACTGGTCGTCCAGCTTTTACTCGGCCATATGTTGGGGTCTATAGGAGTACATCACTTATGAGCACGTCCTTGCTACTCCAGCAGTGTCCTGCATGTTTGGTTCGTCTAGCTTGGATAGTTTTCGTGATGGGAGGCATGTGGCCGTATAGTTGGTGCCTTGTGGGGTGTTGCCGCCAGGACTTGTTCAATATTCAATAGCAGTATCGACACGACCGCTGTCTGGAAGAAACTGCGTTTCATTTTATCGGTCAGGTTTGATTTCCATATGATCGAAAGCCTATCAATAGCTGCGTTTAAAAATAATGTAAACAAATAAATCATGTATATATATATATATATATATATATATATATGTGTGTGATTTTAAAACATATAATCGTAATCTCAGTGCCCACCAAAACCATCCTTCTTACGAAAGAGAAAATTCAAGAATTAATGTTTGATTTGCAATAATAGTTTACTTATTCTTTGGAAATAACATTGAACCTTGGTAAATTAGTTATATTTTGTGATCTAATATTCCATTTCGAGGTGAATAGAAATTAAATTTTGTTATAAGGCGTGCATCTGGGTGAGCAGCCCTGTTTTATATAAATGATTCTTGAAACTACGATGAATTTTTTTTTTTTACATATAATAGTTCTCTTTGATACATTACTTAAAATTATTTGCTGGCGTGCTTAATAAAGTAGTTATCTGAGTAGGAAATAGATTTGTCAACCCGAGATCAAATACGGGAGGAAACTTTTGGTGATTTACTTGGGCCTTACGTCTCAGGTAAAGCTATGATTCTCTCTGCTCTTCCTCTGGTTATGTGTGAATACTCGGGAAGACAGAAATATTTAGCTTTGGAGGTGTCCGTGGTGTAATGGTTATCATCGTAGGAAATGGATACGGCGGCACGAGTTAAAAATCCTGGACGAGACTGATTGCATTTCACATAGCACTAATATGCATGGGAAAGGTATGAATCCAATTATTCCCTCTCCAGCTATGGGTAAATAGTAGGGCAGATTAGGTTCTTCAGCCTTGGTGAGGCAACTAGTCTAGGAGAAGGAAAACTCTGAAATCAAACCTGTTAAAATCCTCTTTAAAAAATTGACCTTGTGTCATATCCTGCCCGAGCAGAGGGGTTGGTAAATATGAATATTTAGCTTTGGTAAGGCAACCAGTCTAGGAGAATCAAAATTCTGAATTTAAGTTAGCTGTTTGCCGATTATAACTTGACCCTATGTCTCATTCAATCCGAGACAGAGGTTCTGGGTAGATATAAACTTTGATTGCATATTAATATTTTAAGAGTCGATGTATCTAAGTATTTCAAAAATATTTAAGCATGGCCTCAAACCAATCTATTTTTCATAAACCTGAGATCCCAAAAATTCAAAGTGAACGTTTAAGGAAAACGTAGAAGTAAGTTCACACACTTTAGAGCTCAAAAACCTAAACCTAACCACAACACTTTGCCGAACTAAAGATATGGAATCTTTTCACTACATCGCGTAACGGTTAATTAAGTACTGTCCTTGTGTTACATCCTGGTGTGAGAGAGAATTTTGATTGATATATATATGTTGTTTTTTTTTTTTTTTTTTTTTTTCAAAAGTGGAATCTTGGTCTGTTTCTTGTGAAAGGAAATTCATTTAGGATTTCATATATGTTCACCCAAATAAAAATGAGTTTTCTGTTTGTTTTTTTTTGCTTGTTTTAATATTTTTATATATTTCTTCCAAAACACTTGCAAAAACATGTCTAAGTATGATAGCATATTGGTCCGAGTGATAAATAATTTCTGTTTGAGTAAAATATAACGTATTCATGAATAATTTTACAATGAATTGATCAATAATATTTTCGCCATTATACTGAATGACCGTTTGCCCTTTATAATTCAGCTTGTTGATATCTCACCAGTAATACACTGCGGGTTTCGTGCACAAGAAGTTTTATGCCAAGTTTTTTTACCTGATCATCTCGAGAAATGTTCTTCTCATTCAGAGAATTTTGTAGGGAAATAAAATGATAGAAATCACTTGGTGTGAGTTTTGGTGAATATAATAAAAGAGACCAGTTTAAATTCATCATTTTCCTGCGTGATTATTTCTGATTGTTCCCATGTGAAGAAGCACATTGTTACACCTGCTGAGGAGTGCGGAGTGTTTTCTAGATTTTCGTACACACTTTTTTTCTACTCTTAATGGACTGGGATGTTTTGATTTCGTTTCGTTCCGTTGTTTAATGTCATATCAACATTTCAGGGTTATTCAATGCCAAAACAATCCTTCCATAAGAACAGCAGTGGTACTCTTTAACCTAGAAGGATAAGGAGGTTCATACCTTTCCCAAGGATATTTGTCCGAAAGTGAATGTAATAATGCGACTGGAGTTCGAACTCACTTACTACGATTCGGCAGAACAAAACTTTAAACATTACACCACGAAAACTAGTGCTTTCAGGTCAAGTACTAAATCTCGGCAGTATAAGATACGTATAGGGTAAAGAGGTGTAATCCAGGGAAAGGAGTAACGCCCTCTCCTACACCTCGGTGTAGTAGCTATTGAAAAGGGAGCCTTCTGGTCGCCCTCGACTACGGTCGCCAATTTTACTTAGTTACTAAATCTCGAGTACTTTTCTGCGTATTGCATTCCACAAATCCTTTTAAAGTATATTAATCGAAGTCTGGTGAGTGGCTTGTTTTGTTTTTATCTCTCAATGGCGTATCGACATTATGAAACTTTGAAAACCAGTTTAGGATTTGGAGGTCAGTATTGAAACCTTGGCGATAATTACAATGCATTTTCTTTGCATTTCTATTGTGTTTTGTTATTCTTAAACTTCCTCAACATTGCACGTCAAATATGCACGCTCATTTCTTCAGTTTTTAGCGTATGAGATATAAGATTAAATTATGATTCAGACTATTTCACTGCTGAAATAAGAATTACTGATGACGGTATTCTGTAATCATGTAATTTCCGGTTACGTTTTAAAGTTTGCAAGTTTGAATTGTATTGTTCCAACTTACTTTTCGAAACTGAAATTATTTATGAACCAATCCAATATTTTCTAACTTTATATTCTATCCATAATCCTGTATACTGATTCCTACACGTAGTTTACACTTGAAATCTGCCAAATTTATTTGGAAAGTGATATATAAATTATACCTTTTCTCGTGAGACTTCTTGTTCATTTTCACGGCTCTTGTGTAATTCAAGCAATAAATGCCCCATCCAATGCAGTTTCAAAACGCCAGACCCTCAAACAAAGATGATCAAAGTGATACTAAATAAACACCAAGCCCCACTCAATAGAAAGTTCTTAATAGATAGAAGCTGCTAAGTAACTTAATAGCCCTTCCTGTTCATCCTCTCAGCGAATAATAACTTCGGACCAACACCTGCCTTGTTATATTCTAAATAAAAGGAATGCAGAGACACATCACAAAAGCAGAGAGAAGCGGAATGGAGCGGGCCTTAATCGCTTGCGCCGGACAGCTTGTGTAATATTGCCAAGAGACGTACTGGGTGTTGTGAAAGTATATGGATTCGTTAGATGCTTGTGTATACAATCTCCTTCTCTATCTGTCTCTCAGGCTCTCTCTCTCTCTTCTCATCGAAGTAAAAGCGTGGACAATGGCCAACTTAAAGAAGGTTAGCGTAAGGGCTGATTATGAGAATTGGATCCGAAACTCGATGAAAGATATGAGAACAATCTGATTGATTTGTGACTCAACTATGTACAAGAATTAGATGGATATTCTCTTTACGGCCTGGGCGTCTCTTATTATTTTAGTGTGTCGCATCAAAGGTGGCATTTTATGTTGTCTTGTGCGTGTTGTTATAGCAGGAAGACTCAATAGAAAGCGAAATATGTGATGGGTCCGGATTTTGCCAACTATCTTTGGCAATTAATAAGTTGCGTTTAGAAAGGAGAGATTAACAAAGGAAGGAGACAACTATAAAATCCGAAGTGTATAAAGAGAAAAAGGAAGTTACGAATGAAGTTGTCTGGTGTATGAAATATATGAACACAATGGAGTGAGAGCCAAGCCAAGGATTAAATTATTTAAACAAGTGAAAGAACGAAAAAGAAATAATCTCTCTCTCTCTCTCTCTCTCTCTCTCTCGATCTATCTATCTATCTATCTATCAATCTCTGTGTTTGTATATATATCTATATATATGTGTGTGTGTGTGTATATATATATATATATATAGAGAGAGAGAGAGAGAGAAAGGGCGGTTAGATAGATAGATAGATAGATAGAAATGAACAGACTCATGTATAATCTTAGCTATAAATTTACTGTCATTCATAATTTCCAGGTTAACATAAATAGATTGAGAGAAAGATAGATGGATAGATGGATAAACAGATAGATGGATAGATACATAGATAAAAACATGATGACAAATATAGACATGAAGAAACTGATATATATACATATATATATATATATATATATATATATATATATATCGTGTGAGAGCACCTGCTTAAATATGGTTTCATTAAAACATTTCTATTTTTATTCAATAAGTTTCAGTTTAAGTCCAAATGACTAATTTTCAAACTTTTATACATCTGTCTTTTTTTTGTTGACTGAAATCATGTAAAAAACTTTTTCAGTTCTATCTGCGATATATATATATATATATATATATATATATATATATATATATATATATATTGCTGCTTATAAAACAAGAGTGGTCAGTATCAGTGATAAAACATATTTGTCAATATTAGGATAGCTTAGTGTGTATCAAAGCCGATTGTTGTCAGTTATTTTCTCGCCAATGTGACCAATAGATTGAACGCGCGCGTGTGCGCACACACAGCCACTTACACACAGACACACACACACACACACACACACACACACACACACATGTATATACGTACGTATGTATGTATTCATTTATGCAAATATATATATACATATATATATGTACCTGCATATATATATAAATATATATACTTGTAAATTTACCTATATATATTTATATATATATTAAAACTATACAAGTTAAACGAACCAGACACGCAGGACACTGCTGGAGATGCAAGGTCGAACTCATCAGCGATGTACTCTTATGGACCCCCACATATGGCCAAGCAAAAGCAGGACGACCAGATCGAACATACATACAGCAGCTATGTGAGGATACGGGATGTAACCCTGAAGACCTGCCAAAAGCGATGAATGATAGGGAGAAGTGGAGAGTGAAGGTCAGGGATATCCGTGCTGGTTGAACGACATGATATATATATATATATATATATATATATATATGCATATTAACATCAAAAATCTACCTTTAAAGTTGGAATTCGCTACGTCAGATGGACTTTGTGTCACATCCTTCTCGTATCAGAGGGGTTAGGTAAATACGTAGAGTATCTGGTGTTTGTATGTGTTAACCCGTCTGTGTTACTCAATTGGCTTATTGTAACTTATCTTCAGTGACCTCAAGAGGGATGCCTCTGGTGGTGTAATGATTAACAAGCTAGACTTGCAAACCTACACGAGTGAATTCGAGTTTCATTTGGTACCCCATTCTTATAGCCTTTTACCACATCTAAACAAAAAGCTTAGTAAATTACTTCAGTGACCTCAAGAGGGACGCCTCTGGTGGTGTAATGATTAACAAGCTAGACTTGCAAACCTACACGAGTGAATTCGAGTTTCATTTGGTACCCCATTCTTATAGCCTTTTACCACATCTAAACAAAAAGCTTAGTAAATTACTTCAGTGACCTCAAGAGGGACGCCTCTGGTGGTGTAATGATTAACAAGCTAGACTTGCAAACCTACACGAGTGAATTCGAGTTTCATTTGGTACCCCATTCTTATAGCCTTTTACCACATCTAAACAAAAAGCTTAGTAAATTACTTCAGTGACCTCAAGAGGGACGCCTCTGGTGGTGTAATGATTAACAAGCTAGACTTGCAAACCTACACGAGTGAATTCGAGTTTCATTTGGTACCCCATTCTTATAGCCTTTTACCACATCTAAACAAAAAGCTTAGTAAATTACTTCAGTGACCTCAAGAGGGACGCCTCTGGTGGTGTAATGATTAACAAGCTAGACTTGCAAACCTACACGAGTGAATTCGAGTTTCATTTGGTACCCCATTCTTATAGCCTTTTACCACATCTAAACAAAAAGCTTTGTAAATTACTTCAGTGACCTCAAGAGGGACGCCTCTGGTGGTGTAATGATTAACAAGCTAGACTTGCAAACCTACACGAGTGAATTCGAGTTTCATTTGGTACCCTATTCTTATAGCCTTTTACCACATCTAAACAAAAAGCTTAGTAAATTACTTCAGTGACCTCAAGAGGGACGCCTCTGGTGGTGTAATGATTAACAAGCTAGACTTGCAAACCTACACGAGTGAATTCGAGTTTCATTTGGTACCCCATTCTTATAGCCTTTTACCACATCTAAACAAAAAGCTTAGTAAATTACTTCAGTGACCTCAAGAGGGACGCCTCTGGTGGTGTAATGATTAACAAGCTAGACTTGCAAACCTACACGAGTGAATTCGAGTTTCATTTGGTACCCCATTCTTATAGCCTTTTACCACATCTAAACAAAAAGCTTAGTAAATTACTTCAGTGACCTCAAGAGGGACGCCTCTGGTGGTGTAATGATTAACAAGCTAGACTTGCAAACCTACACGAGTGAATTCGAGTTTCATTTGGTACCCCATTCTTATAGCCTTTTACCACATCTAAACAAAAAGCTTAGTAAATTACTTCAGTGACCTCAAGAGGGACGCCTCTGGTGGTGTAATGATTAACAAGCTAGACTTGCAAACCTACACGAGTGAATTCGAGTTTCATTTGGTACCCCATTCTTATAGCCTTTTACCACATCTAAACAATTGATCGTAAATCATAGGGTATCTCTTTTCAACTTTTATGTTCTGCTTGTGTTTGAGAGAGAAACAGTGAGTGTGTGCACCTGCATGCTTAACACATGTTAACTTTAAAGCTATTATTCTGAGGGTGAGAAATATTTGTTTGTTTGTTTGCTTTTGTTTTACGGCATATCAACCTCCCCGGTCATTTAATGCCAAATCAAGTTTTTAAAAAGGGGGCAGGGAACGGAATTGTCTATTATGTTGGAATGTATTTGTAGAGAAACGGTTTTTAGAAAGAATCTGATTTTATTGAAAGTTTTTTTAAAGAGAATTGTTTTGTTTTGTTTTTTTGGTAATTTTATTTTGGTGGTGGGGAGGCGATCAGCTTGTGGAAAGGATCAGATTTTCTTGAAGTATTTCTTTTAGAGGAACAGTTTGAAGGAGAAATTTGTTCTTGTTGAAATTTCTTTTAGATTTTTCCGTGTATATTCATCGGTTTTAGGAATGACATTACAAATTTTATACGAAGGATGATTAAGAATAATTGAATGATTGATTGAATTTCATATCATGCTGACTCGTCTTTTCTCTCTCATGCTTTTTTGTTTAACACGGTGCATAATTTTGAAAAATATCTGTTGAAGTTATAAATGGGACTACATTACGTACTGCGTCTCTAGGTCAAAGTCGAGCTGGGAGCAATTGCAATGAAAGGATACATTACATGCTCCAGAACTGAAAATTCTTCATAAGATGCAGTTTAGTGGACAACAAAAACATCTCATTATTCTTGCGGGGAAGGAAAGTCTAATCTCTCTGCACAGGATAAAATTAGGGTAAAACTCGCCGATGGTGTGGTAATAATGGATACATTTTTAATAGTGTTTGTTTAATATGAGAACGGCATTTTGTACCGTGAAACTGCAGTTAATATTGTTTTTCTTTCTTTTTTATCAAAATTCACCATTTTTTTATAAACATCCATTAATTTTAAACATCTTTACCGTAATAATGAATAATATATATCTAAATTTTTTTCCACAACACACACACACACACACACATATCATCATCATCATCATCACGTCATGCCACCAGCATGGATATCCCTGAGACTCTCTCGCCACTCCTCCCTATCCTTCATCCCTCCTGGCAGGTCCTCAGGGCTACAAACCGTATCGTCACTGAGCTGCTGTGTGTAGGTTCGAGCTGGTCGTCCTGCTTTTGCTCGGCCATATGAGAGGGTCCTGCATGTCTGGTTCGTAAAACTTTAATAGTTTTCGTGTTGGGAGTTTGGTGGCTGTACAGCTGCTGCTTTGTGGGGTGTTGCCTCCAGGACTTGTTAACAATTGCTCGCAGCATTCTTGTGTAATTGCCGTCAAGCTTTTTCTCCGTACGTTTAGTTAGCGTCCATGTAGAGCATCAATATAGCAGTATCGACACGACTGCTGCTTGTAAGAAACTGCGTTTAATGTCTTTTTCGGTTGATGAGGCACTTGCTCCAAGGTAGGTGAACTTGTCTACTAGTTTCCGAGAGCTACCGCCTAGTGTGGAAAAGTCGCCTGTTTGATTAAAGCACATGTATTTCGTTTTGAGTGCATTGACATGGAGGCCAACGCCTGCGGCGGCTCATTCCAAACTATGCAGTAGGGTTTCGGCCTGGGCGGGTGCATTTGCCAGAATTGCTATATCATCGGCGTAGTCAGCGTCGGTAATTGTTTTTGCGGCGAACCTTCTGCTTCTTTTCTTTGTCAGCTCGAAGCCGTTTTCTTTGATTTTATCAATCGATGTTCTAAGCACGTCATCTCGACAGATGATAAAGAGGTATGGGGCTAGTGTGTCCCCTTGCAGTACTCCTGCTACTATGTCGAAGTAGTCTGTGTCTCCATCCGGAGAACGTCCTTTTACTATGGTGTTTCTCTAGAGAATCGTTATTGCTGCGACGGTCTCTTTTGGTATGCCGTATGCAAGTAGAATTTGTTCCATCTTCTCTCTGTGAATGGAATCAAAGGCCTGGGTAAATTCGACAAATATTAATGTCGCTTGTAGGTTTTTTGCCTGTACGCTTTCAAGGATTCTACGGACAGTCAATATTTGTGTGGTTGTGGATCAATTTCTCCGGAAGCCATTTTGGTCTTTCCTAAGAATGTTGTCAGTTTTGGTTTCTATGCAGTTTCCTAGTAGGGCATTGCATATTTTGGCTGCTAGGGATGTAAGTGTTATACCTCGGTTTTTCTTGCCTAATCTGAGGTCACTCGTTTTAGGAAAAGGTAGGATGCATCCGTTCATCCATCTGTCTATCGGATTTTGATTATAAACGGCGTTACAGTGTCGGAGCAGTATGTTGTCGAATTGTCTGTTCTTCTATACTTCTGGGGAATTTCTTCAAACTCTGCGGCTTTCCTATTCTTAATTTTTCCAAGTACTGAGTAGAGTTCTTCAAGAGTAATCGGCCCTAGTTAAATGTCTAATTACTGACTAATAATTCTCGTGATTGGTTCATGTGTTACTTTTAATGTGTTTCCGAGTAGATTTTCGAAATGCTGTTTCCACAGTTTTATTCTTTCTTGTTGGTTTGTGGCTTTCAATTTTTCTTTGGCTGTGCTCTACCATCTACTCACTTAGTTTATCGTTTGCCACGCTATCCTAGATTGCCTATCTTCCATTGAGTCTCTAATCTAATCTATCTGATTTTGTATGTATTCTGTCTGTTCTTTTAGATATATGCTTGCTAATTCATTTCGTGCCTTTTTTAGTCTCAGGGCATTTGTGTTCGTCGGATTCTTCCTATTGCATTTTGAGGCCGTTTTCACGTCCACATGTTTTTCTTTAACCGCTAATGTCTCCATTGGGACTCTAGATTTAGTTCTAAGTATTTTCTATATATTTTGTTACTGCCTCGAGGTGTGCGTTGAAGAAATTCTCATATTCGTCATTCGGTGTACGTATTCCTATCTTCTCCTGTAGTGCATCAAATTTGTTTCTCAATGCTACCACATATTTATCTCTAATATTTCTGTTGTTAAGAAGGGCCCAGTCATTGTGTTTGGTGGTCACTATTCGTGATCGTTTTTCGTAGGCTTAGTCGTATTTTTGCCGTGACAATTCGGTGATCGGAGGACACACCCTTGAAAGAGGTGTATGCCTTGCAACTCATTGTGCTATTTTTCCATTTATTATTTATAAAGACATTGTCTCTCTGTGCTTTAGTATTGTTTGCGTATGTGTAGGACCATAATTTCCCTCCCTCTTTTGAAAGTTTGTATTGAGGCATGTTAATCTATTTTCTATCATGAAATCTGTTAGATGTCGTCCATTCCTGTTTGACGTGTTGTGTAGGCTGAATTTGTTGTTTGCGTTTTTCCCGATTTGGGCATTCATGTCTCCACCAATAACGAGAACGTTGTGTTTCGGAATGCTATGCACTAGGGAGGGTAACTCATCGTAGAAGGCGATGAGTTCACTTTCTTCACTAACGCTGGTAGGGCTGTAGCAGGAGATGATTTTTGCTCTGGGGTTGCCATAAAAAGTAGCTACCATCATCCTAGGTTGTATTCCGTCTATGCTATTAAGTGGTTTTAACGCACTTGGTCCTATAAGTATTCCTACTCCTCCTACCATGGCATTGACAGAATTTTTCCATGATGATAGAGTGGCATCCCTTGCCTGTATCGTGATATTTGATATCCTCGTTGTGCGTGTATCAGTATTCTTGTATGCATATAATGTCAATGTGATATTCTGCAGCTGATGCAGTTAGCTCCGATAGTTGACCTATTTTACTTAAGTTTCTAACGTTGAATGTTGCTATTTGTATTGTTTGTTTGCATTTAAGTAGTTTTTGTTTTTTGAGCTATGTAGCTGATTTTTCGAACACTGAGGCCAGGGCTTCAACATCAGCAGGACGCACCCCTTTTTTACCAGCGTGAAGAGCAATGCCGTTTATGTATGTGGTTTGAGTGTGGGTCATGGTTATCTTTCGATGGCTGTTTTTATTCTCTTCAATAGAAACCACTATCATAGATGAGCAGCAGTAGTTCCCGGTCGAACTGACGATCCTGAGCGTTGAGCTGCGAGACTCATACGTCCAGGACCAGTTAAGGCATTGCCTTAGGCCGTAAGAGTGTTTATTCGCTTACCTTTACGTCCACCATACCGCTTCTCATGGGTACGAAAAAAAATTCTTTCTTCTTCTCCGTTAAGTTTTAACTTACTTAAAGTCCGAGACTAATATATTGATAAAATAATTTTTTTTCTTCTCTTCACGTTCTATTTGAGTTCCTACCTTACATTTGCTTGTTTGTCTGTTTTTCCCTCTGTCTTCAGAAAATTGGCACTAGCACGTGTTATAGTTCTACATTTTACTAAAATAGAATTTCACGGTCCAACTATAAGTCTTTTATTTTAAGATTTATAATCGGCTTATTAGTAAATTGTTCTTTCAATTAAGACGCATAATCGTATACGCCGAAGATTATTATTATGACAAAATTAAATAAAAATCATATATGATAATTTAGTAGAGAACAATGTTACTAACCTTTTGGACATCTTTTCGAAATGGACGTGCTTTTCATTCCAAGATTCTTTTAACAAATCGTCACTAGTAGTATTTTTTCTCTACAGATTGATAGATAGATAGATTATCCTTCTAGTTTATGTAATATTTCAATATGCATAATATAAACTATATTTCAATCAAATTAATATTTTCATTGCAGATTTTATATATTGTTTCAATAAATATAATATATTACTATGTAATAATACCTACCAGCAACCTTGATATCCTGGTATATTAGATGTGACGGAATTTCGCTGAAGCGTTATTGAGTGCTGACATGTTAAAATTCTATTACTTCTAAAACAACCATGATAATGACATAGAAAGTAGGGATAGTCGTTATTCGGCTATAGATGTTCACGAAGTAATTAAATTTATATAGATCAAACAGACTGAGAGAGATTGAAAGAAGCAGACAGACATTGATTTCTTGGCTGGGTTAGCCGTAAGAATATCCGTATTTGAAATGTTGATAATACTATGACTTCCTACCAAGTCAGAATTGACATGAAAACATTTTATAGTGGTGGGAACGTACGAATCGAGACTTATGCATGACCATAAGCAAAAATGCACTCTGCATTCACTTGGAAAGGGCACCTCAGGAAACCGAGAAATAATCCTGCCCTTTACCTATTTTAGGTAAAAAGGCAGGCACTGAAGGGATGTTGGGGAGGCCACTTGAAACCAACCGAATAATATATCTTATCACAGTTTATCCGCCCGAAGATGGGTAAGCCGTCTGAGATGAACATTTGTCATTTGTTATCTCCTATCTGCAAATGTCGATTTTAGTTAATCTCAGACAGTGAATATTATTTACCTGTACGTGTGTGTGTGTGTGTGTGTGTGTGTGTGTGTGTGTGTGTGTGTGTGTGTGAACACACGTTTCAAATACTTTTAGAGTAAAACTGACAGAAATAATTAGTCAAGAGAAAAGAATATTTCCAAATTCATTTGGGCAGCGTGGGATATCAAATATCCATTTTGTAGAAACAGACACAGGTTAGGTAGAAATAGAATGTTTCTAAATCTTAATCTTCAGTTGACAGACGAGTGTCTCTATTTTTATTATTTCTATTATTGGGGAAAGTTTTATTTGCTTCTAGGTCATGAGGCAGAGTCAAAAAGTTGTGAAAAAGTTAGATGTTTTATGAATTACAGAGAATATAAAAGAATAGATTATTTGTTCCTTTTGTTATGAGTCTTATTCTCTCTTATTCTTTCTTATAAGAGATCTGGTCTTAAGGGGAATACTTGCTCAATTCTCAGTTGAACGTTTCATACGGTTAAAGTTATATATATATATATATATATATAATCTTCTCGTGCCATCAGCATGGATATCCCTGACCCTCTCTCGCCACCCCTCTCTATCGTTCATCGCTTCCGGCTGGTCTCCAGGGCTACACTCCGTATCCTCACAGAGCTGCTGTATACGGTTTCAAGGTGGCAGCCCTGCTTTTGCTCGGCCATGTGAAGGGGTCCAGTGGAGTACATCCCTTATGAGCTCGTCCTTACTTCTCCAGCAGTGTCCTGCCTGTCTGGTTCGATTAACTTTGATAGTTTTCGTGATAGGTCGGGGTGGCCGTACAGCTGCTGGTTTGTGGGGTGTTGCCTCCAGGACTTGTTCAATATTGCTTGGAGTATTACTGGGTAGTTGCCGTCAAGCTTTTTCCCCAGCAATTTAGTTAGCGTCCATGTTTTGCATCTATATAGCAGTATCGACATGATCGCTGCTTGGAAGAAACTGCGTTTCGTTTTATCGCTCAGGTCTGACTTCCATATGACCGATAGTCTATTGATAGCTGTCCATGCCTTTGTTAGTCGCGTGTCGATGTCCGTCTCGGTCGATAAGACATATATATATATATATATATATATATATATGCATGTGTGTGTGTGTGTGTGTGTGTGAGTCTGTGTGTTTGATCAAATCGTTTGAAAAACGTTTTCCTTAAATCAAGGTAGATATCTAATATTGGTCTGCAGAGCAAGATAAAACAAAAATGTAATTGATTCTTTAACGTTTGTGTTAATTTCATGGCATAAAGTTTATATGGATTATAAATACAATTTGTCTCACTAGGTGCCTCATGCAAATGTTAGTCATCATCATCATGTCGTGCCGCTAGCACGGATATCTCTGACCCTCTATCGCCACTTCTCCCTATCGTTCAACGCCTCTGGCAGGTCTTCAGGGCTACATCCCATATCCTCACATAGTTGCTGTATGTATGTTCGAGCTGGTCGTCCTGCTTTTACCCGGCCATATGTGGGGGCTCATAGGAAAACATCACATATGAGCTCATCCTTGCTTCTTCAGCAGGGTCCTGCATGTCTGGTTCGTCTAACTTGGATAGTTTTCGTGATGGGAGGCAGGTGGCCGTATAATTGGTGCCTTGTGGGGTGTTGCCGCCAGCATTCTTGTGTAATTGCCGTCTAGCTTCTTCTCCAGCCGTTTAGTTAGCGTCCAAGTAGTGCTTTCATATAGCAGTATCGACACGACCGCTGCCTGGAAGAAAAGATAACCATGACCTCCACTCAAAACACATACATAAACAGCATCGCTCTTCGCGCGGATAAAAAAAAGGGGCGCGTACCGCTGAGGTTGGAGCCCTGGCCTCAGTGTTCAAAAAATCAGCTACAGAGCTCAAACAAAAACTACTAAAATGCAAATTTTAGTAAACAACTGTAAAAAATACAATCTGAAGATGAAACTCAGAATTCTCCATCCAATTACATACATTGCTAATTTAAAAAAAAAATCTTGATTTTAAACACAAGATAGAAGAGGTTTATCATTTCTAGCGTAAACATTATACAATCAAAGCATATACTATTAATGCAGACTCCTCAAATGATCCAGCGCTTCCAGCAAATACACATACCTTAGTCGAATCTCTGCTGAAATAGAACTGTTTTGAAATTTAAACTACGTATTTATGATAAACTAAATTGCTTTAAATAAAACTGTTTTGACATCTAAACTGTGCACTTATGCTAAACGGAATTATCTGAAATAAAACTGTTTTGACATAAACTTTGTATATTGCCCAGTTGCCTTGGACTGTAGAATACACCGACTGCTTCACTGCATAGGGGTAAGACTTACCCAAATGAGTGTCCTGATATGACACTAAACAATCTGATAGTGAGATTCCACTGATGCTGGGGCTTTGGGGAATACGGAGCACCCCATCATTTGCTATCACTCCCAGGTCCACTCTGGCCCGGAATGGTAGAACCTGACTGGGCCCTATGTATAGGTTAAATAGAACTAAACGGCATACCTATGCTAAACTGAATTGTTTGAACTAAAACTGTTTAACTAAACTAAATATCATGAAATTGTAATGTTTTTGACTATTAAACTGTGTACTTACATTTAAACAGCGTCCTTATGCTTAACTGAATTGTTTGAAATGAACTGTTTTTGATATTTAAAGAATACTTTCACAAAGCCATTTACCGGACATTGGCCCAGTGGTTAGAGTGTTCGCCAATGGCCCGGGAGACCTTGGTACAATCCAAGGTCGAGTCTTACCAAAGACTCAAAAAATGGTACTTGATGTCTCCTTGCTTAACACTCAGCATTATAAGGTACGGATCAAGGGTAAAGTGGAGCAATCTAGGGAAAGGAGTAGCGCCCTCCCCTACACCTTGGTGTAGTAGCTATCGAAAAGGGAGCCTTCGAGTCACCCTCGACTATGGTCGCCGGCTTTACTTTTACTTTCACAAAAGTAAATTGTTTAATAATGAACTGTTTTGATATTTAGCTGTGTGTTAACTCAATCTATACATGTACTAAATTGAATAGGCTGAATTAGAACTGTTTGAAGAAACTGAATGGTTTGAAATAAAAATGTTTTTTGTCAATTAAACTGTGTACTCATGCTAAACTGTTTGTTTGAAATAGAATGGACTATTTGCATAAACATGGATTTGGCGTTAAGTAACCTACAAAAGTTGATATGCCATAAAACCTAACGAACCATTACATATCTGATGTTCATAATTTAAAAATTGCAAACAGTATATTTTTCTTAATTCTTGCGGGTAGTCTTCTATATTTATCTAGAGGTGTATATGTGAGTAATGTAACTTGAAATAGAACGGACTATTTGCATAAAAATGGATTTGGCGTTAAGTAACCTACAAAAGTTGATATGCCATAAAACCTAACCAACCATTTCATATCTGATGTTCATAATCTAAAAATTTCAAACAGTATATTTTTCTTCGTTCTTGAGGGTAGTCGTCTATATTTATCCGGAGGTGTATATGTGTGTAATGTAACTTGAAGAAAACTCATCCAGGTTAAATTGTCATTGTAAATATACTTCGGTGAATAATATCATTGTACACTTCGTCTCTTCTAATGATTTTTATACGCTTAATTTGAGGGCGCAAATTAAGCGTGTCAATTCATCTGAGAAGACAAACTGTAAAAGGATATTCTCCGCTGAAATAAATTTATAATGGCAAATTAACCAGGTTTGAGTTTGTTTCTTCTTATATTGTGTACGCTCTCTAAGCGAGTTATATTATATAAACCTGGAAAATGAATATATAACAATAGCCATACATCAAGCACTCCCATAGATTTATCTATGAAATTCCTCATATATTCTATATACGAATAATCCACACCCATTGCCTTCGGACACTGATTGGATATATATATATATATATATATATATAGTTTTAATTTGTATACAGAGGTTTGGCGATTTTATTTTAGGTTAATTCTGTATCATATTCATTTTATTTTGGGTATATCAATTACTCGGAACAACTTATTTTTTGATGGGGGATATTAATTCTCTGTAGGGAAAAGCTCAGTGTAGGCTAAGCCCCACTAAAAGCGAATAGCTACTATTCAACTGTATTGATGATGAGGTAGTTGGCACTCTATTAATTTTCTCTAATTTCTTCGTGGTCTTTATCCCATGCCTTAAAAAGAAAGAGAAAATGTTTCGAAACTCATCTCGACCCGAAGAAAAGTCAGATTTAGAAATCATCATCATCATGTCGTGCCGCTGGCACGGATATCCCTGACCCTCTCTGGCCCCTTCACCCTATCGTTCATCGCCTCTGGCAGGTTTTCAGGGCTACATCCCTTATCCTCACATAGCTGCTGTATGTATGTTCGAGCTAGTCGTCCTGCTTTTGCTCGGCCATATGTGGGGGTCCGTAGGAGAACAACACTTACGAGTTCGTCCTTGCTTCTCCAGCAGTGTCCTGCATGTCAGTTTGTCTAAGTTGGATAGTTTTCGTGATGGGGGTAGGTGGCCGTATTGTTGATGTCTCGTGGGGTGTTGCCGCCAGGACTTGTTCAATATTGCTTGCAGCCTTCTTGTGTAATTGCCGTCTAGCTTCTTTTCCAGCCGTTTAGTTAGCGTCCAAGTAGTGCATCCATGTAGCAGTATCGACACGACCACTGCCTTATTTTACTTTCTGACGAATATTAGTTCAAAAGTTAAGCCGACTTCAAATCCTGGACGTATTTGTTTGTGAAAAACAGGAATCCTTTTTTTCTCCTCCAAGCTATGGGATCTTTAGGCTTCTGTCAGTGATCAGACTAAGTGAAAAAATAGTTTCCAATGACCTGCACTGCGTTGCAATGAGGTTGGGTGAAAACATACACGTTACGTTCTTTCGCTACTTTCCATTACTTTTGGGAATGTCCTTACAACAGAAAAAAAACTAAGTATGATTCATTTTATCTGTCTACATTTACTACTACGAACCAATTAATTGATAGCTCCAATAGTTTCACATACATATATACACGCACATGAATGTATGAAATAACCCCCCCATATATATATATATATATATATATATATATTTATTATTTATATATATCAAATCAGTTGGTGGGGAGGCTTGAATTTGTTCTAGAGCTTTCGAGTGCAGTATTTACTGTTCTCCTCCATGTTCAGCGATAAATATTGGCCCTTTCTCATGTTTTAAGAGAAATAACTAACGTCTTCATGTACGATCTGCATGAGAAAAAAAAAGAAACCAAAAAAAAAAAGAAAGAAAACTCAGAAACTTTCATGTCCCTGGCTATGGACATGATGGTCTGAGACAATAATAGCCTGGATCTCACCAACAAATTCTCGATTTTTTAAAAAATCAGAACGATCAGAATGAGACTTTCAAGCTTCTGTATCTTCTTGATCACCATTGGATTTATCCAATCCTTTTTTAATTCTCTGAACTGTGGTAAGTTGACTCTCAAAACCACTGAGAAATCTACGTATTAAAACTTTCATTGTGGATGCCAACAACTACAGCATGTCATTTGCAGATTTCTAGTGGAGTATGTCAAGTTTGCAGCACAGTAGACAAAACTCGGATTAAACAAACGACATGCGCAAAATTAATTATTTAAGATTGCAACAATATATATATATATATATATATATATATATATATATATATATATATATATATATATATATATCGTTACCTTTATCTTACGCTGTTATTTTGCCTGTCATACATGCGTTAGGCTTGCAAGAATGAATTAGTGCTGAAGAGTTTTATGAGCTCTCGTGGGTGCTTTTTGCGTAATTGAGATAGCTTTCCTTTGTAAAGAAATGGCTGTCACTATATATATATATATATATATATATATGTATATATAAAGAGAGAGATTGATAGATATGCGTGTGTGTTGCCGAGCGTTCGTGCATGCACGTACGAATGTCTGTTAAGTTTATAGGCATGCATGCTCGATTGCCATTTATCCTTTTAGTTGATTTGACTTAAGAGTGATATTAGAAGTAGAATTTTGTGTACTTTTTCTTTATATCTTTATTTATAGCTGCAAAATGATACAACTCCCCCATATATATATAATATATATATATATATATATATATATATAAGCACACACTTATTTATTACACACACACACACACACACACATATCTATATCTATCTATCTATCTATCAATATATATATATTGTTCCTAAATTCACATAAATCTATATCTATCTATCTATCCATCTATCTTTCTCTCTCACTCTCTCTCTCTCTCTATATATATATATATGTTTTTGTGTCTGTACCTATGTGAGTACGTGTATCGCTGTGTGTACCTCTGCAGTCACACTGGCCATCGTATTAATCTGCACCCGCCCTTATACAAACTCCTCTTTCTAATTATAGCTCTATCAACCCGTATTGAACACGCCATTGTTTCCTTGTTTCTAAGTTTATCTATTCATTGATCTTTCTTCTTAGATTTTGTACACATTCTGCTCGTTAAATATGACTTTCGGCATTCGTTACAAGGTTATATCCTTCAAGTTACAATGGTTACAAAAGCCAAAGACAATTCATGTGCCAAGTTAGAAAACTAGATCCACTCCAGCATCTTTGCTAAATTAGATTCGACGTCTATTTACCGCATCTTCTTTTCTAGTCGACCGTCCAATGGAAAATCAAACGCAGAATAGGAATTTGAGAATTTTTGAGCGTCTGCTCCTGCATATAAGTTGAGCAGGGAAAGGAGTAGCGCCCTTCCCTATACCTTGGTGTTGTAGCTATCGAAAAGTGAGCCTTCAGGTTACCCTCGACTATGGTCGCCAACTTTACTTATATGGTGGATTTAAAAGCCGATCATACAATAGTCTGCCTCACAACGCAAGCACGCAGAGATGCAATAATTTACACACACACGCACCCCCCTCTCTCTCTCTCTCTCTCTTTGGGAATGCAGATTACCCTTTTATTGCCACTGCTCCCAGCTTCACTTTGGCCCGGAGTGTTAGAAACTGATTGTGTCCTATGTATGGGTCAAATAAAACTAAACTGTGGTTTCGAGAGTTTACTGGTTAGCATTAAACTTGGGCATTTAATGCTAAAATTAACTGTTTTGACGAATAAACTGCGTACTTATACTAAACTAAATAACCTGAAATAGAACTGTTTTTGTCTTTGAAACTGTACTTACGCTGAGCTGAATTGTTTGAATTAGACATATTTTTGTTAAACAGTTCTATTTCAAGCTATTCAGTTTAGTCAATTAAACTGTGAACTCATACTAAACAGACATCGAACTGATTACTTGTATAAAAAATGAATTTATTAACTCTTATCAATTAATTAATTTGATTGTTTGTTGACCTGAAAGGAGAATTTCTATATGAACCGTTAATGTATTTTTTATAACACAGAAAAATTATTAACGTTTAAAAGGAAGAGAAGATAGTTATACTAAGTTAATTAAACTCTAATGTCATCTCAGATGCCCGTATAAGTGTCAACCGTTAAAATAACTAAGGGTAATCAACAAAAGAAGGAAAGAAGAAAAAGAAATACGCCAACCTATAGCGGCTTTCTTTAAGATTTTACGCTTCTATCCACAAATACATTTTCAGAGGTGTAACGTGTATGTTACGTGAAAAAAGATTTATTGATAATCATGTATGTATTACAAAGTACGTGAAGAAACTATATACCAATAAGACGTCTGATATCCGACTCTTTCCCTACTCCAAAAGTTTGAGTTCATAATTAATGCTAAGATGAATAATTCTCCCGTCTAACAATAAAGTCAAGAGACTAAAATAGAATTAGTATCTTAAGAAGAAAAAAAGTCTCTCTTAATGTTATAAATGAATACAAAATTCATTGCAGTAAGCGAATGGCACCAAATTGTGATTAGATACGTTTATAAAGAAAAGGTTACCAACCTGAAGAAAGCCGTGTAGACAAAATACTGTATCTCGTTCAGGAACTTTGGTAAACAAGGTATGGTCTTGAAACCCGAACTTAAAGAGAAGTTCACCAGTACTTGACGAAATCAGCCGAATCAATCGGACATTTATATCGTTGCTGGAGCTGGCTAGATGATGTTGCCCACGCGAAGCGATCGTAGGTTTCATGCGTTCTGCACACCCAAATTTCATGATTTCATAATTCCTTTCCCAATTAAGCTTTTTTGGGTGGTGCAGGCTCGAGGAGATAAGCCGTCACTGAAGGAACAATTCCAGTTTCTACTAAAACAATGTAATTATCTCACCCACTGTATCCGTTATTCATTTCTACCTGCCCTTCACTGCCTCAGAAACTGAATGAAAAGAATTAAGCCAAATGGGCCTTAATCCTTGAGACTCGCGCTGTTTTTGTATCTTTCTTCCCCAATCCAGCTGTAAAGCATTACCGACTTTGTTGTCATTGGTGACGACGTTTAATCACTAATTTAGTTTATATACTTTAAAATTTATCAATTAAGCTGTCCAGCAGATAATTAGATTGCCCAGTCGGCTGAGGCTGTAGAATACACCGACTGCTTCTCTGCAGAGGGGTAATAATCCCCCAACGAGTGTCCTGGATATGACACAAAACAGTCTGATGGTGAGGTCCCAGTAATGCTGGGGGCTTGGGGAATACGAAGCATTCCCTTCATTGCCATTGCTCCCAGGTCCACTCTAGCCCGGTGTGGTAGCACCTGATAGGGCCTATCTATGGGTTAAATAGAACTAACGGCATACTTATGCTAAACTGAATATCTTGAAATAGAAACGTTTTTTAACAATTGAACCGTGCTTACATTTGAACTGCGAGGTTTTGCTAAACTGAATTATTTGAAATAGAACTGTTTTTGACATTGAAACTGTATTTACACAAAACTAAATTGTTTAACATAGAACTGTTCTGACATGTAACTGTGTAAACAAAATCTGTACTTTTACAAAACTGATATAGCTGATGTAGAATTGCTTGACTAAACTGAATAGCTCGAAATAGAAATGTTTTTACATTTAAACGGTACTTACGTTTAAACTGCGGGCTTTTACTAAACTGAACTATTTTTGACATTGAAACTACTTACACTAAACTGAATTGTTATAACTATAACTGCTTGAATAGTTTGGAATAGAAATTTTTTTGACAATTAAACTGTGTACTCATGCTAAACTGAATTGTATGAAATATAACTGATTATTTACATATAAATTGATTAGGCATTAAATGACCTACAAAGGTTGATATGCGATAAAAATCCAACAAAACAAACGAACAAAGATAATTAGAAAAAAAATGTAAGTTTTTCAGGAGCTTTTTAACTACGTTAAATGCAAAGAAAAAAGTGTTTATTGCGACAATGATGTAAGCCAGAGCGCCATCAGTGGTGCAGGATCGCTTCTCGGTCTTTTGGCTGGGCCGTCTGGCATTCGTGCCGGATGGGCGATCGAAATCAAGAGCAGATTCGGGGCCGAAAAGGCCCCCAGCTTCGGCTGAGCAACCTTCGGGTGGGCAAGCTGTTTTTCAGACCCCTATGCACCCCTTGTATTGCACTAGACCTCACGGTTTGGCTCAAGCTATATTCTGGCATACGTGCTCGGACCTAGATTTAGATCCGTGATACTGCTTGATTCATTAGACCCACATTGCACTTAGTGGTCAATGACTAGTAGGGTTCGAGTCTCGGCTCGTTCTCGACCTTCTTCTCCCCTTTATCCCCACTTTAATCAGCCTTCTGGTGGCAGGCAGCGACAAATATACATCAGTGGTGCAGTAGCTTAGCCAGCTAGGCAAGTAAATCATTGTAAGAGAGTTCGATTTCCATTGGGTCTGCAATACTTTCGAACTTGTGTCCAATGAAGATAATCTGAGTAAATGTCAACGAGGTAGTAAAAGAGGAATTTACTGTTGTTTCTCTTGAGTATATATGTTATTTTCTTTTATTTGTTGAGGGGGATCCAGTGGCATAGGGAGTAAAATGCTACATTTCGACATCGTAGTGAGTTTGAACGTACGTCGGACTTTTGGACCAATATTCTTAGAAAGGGTATAAATCCCTTATCCGCCAGCTATATGTTAAATAGTACCATGACTCTACTTCAACAAGGGTTTTTTTTAAAATTACCTAAACAACAAAGGCCAATATGTCATAAAAAAAGAGAACAACCTATGTATTTGTTTGATTTATTCAATTTATTTTGTATTGATAATTACCCTCCAAACACATATATATATATATATATATATATATATATATATATATATATATATATATATATATATATATATATATATATATATATTTGATCATACATACAGTAGCTATGTGAGGATACTGAATACCTGCCAGAGGAGATGAACGATAAGGAGAAGTGGCGAGAGAGGGTCAGGGATATCCATGCTAGCGGCACGACATGATGATGATGATATATTTGATTGAACATAACAGACATTTCTTATTAACTTATTATATACTATAATAAATTTACAAACTCCAACTTGGTCATTAAAAATAATCCTCTCCCTCGATTGGAGTTTTGTAAAAAAGCAACGTTGTATATCAATTTAAATGTCCTTTAGGAGATTGTATCTCTGAAAACAACTATATATATGTCGGTTTAACCTCAACTATCCTATAGAGAAAACTTACAATGCACTTTTCTGATACAAATTCAATTTAGTATTTAAAAAAAAAACATTCATACCCACAAAAGGATTACGGAAATTTCTTACCGAAAACAAAACAATGTTAGAACAACAAAATAATAAAAAATTACAGATTCTCGTAGCACTACATATTAGGCACATACAAACCAAACTTAATGGCATTAATTTTAAAACCAGTACTATTGTAAATTCGAAAAGTAAACTCGACACAATACAACAGTACAAATGCGCATTCTTACAAAGTAATAAAAGTTACATCACTGATTATGGCTCAGAGTTGGGCAGAAAGTACTTGGGAAATAACTAATTATGGAAGGTTTATCAACCAATTCCCGCCGGATATCATAAGATCAATACGGCAATTCGAAATGATCAACAAAAAAATATGTAGACAAAAATTGTCTATTATGTTCAATCAAATATGTATCAATGAAGGAAAACTGCCTATATATATATATATATATATATATATATATATATATATATATATATATATTTAAAGACTGTGCAGAATTTCTAACGGGAGTAAAAATGATTTTAGCTTGCGTTATAAGATAATTCGCCTGAAAACTAGACTTCAAATTAAAACATTTGTCCTTTCATTTAAATCATGAATAATTTTCAGGAAAAAAATTACTTTTATAGACAAAATAAAATCTAAAAAATGTATTTAAAAAGGTTTTGATAAAAGACAAAGATTGACCGAGACTTTCTTTCGATAAAAACACAGAAGTTAAAGTTTTTTTTTTCTGTCTCTTTGGGAAATTACAGCCGTGTGTTAATTGTAGTTCTTAGCAAATACAGTAGCCCGGGTTGCATCCCTGCTGCAGAGTCTGGAAGGGGAAGCAGGCGGCAAAGGCCTTCATGTGAACGCAGAGCTTATGTTCTTTAATCAAAGAGGTGACATCTTAACACTAGAGGGCATATCTCTGAAACGATAAGAATCCTAAGAGCTGTCTTGAATAAATACTGGAGGCAACATCCCATAAAAGAGCAGCTGTATGTCCACCTACCAACCATCTTAAAAAGCATCCATGTGGGACATTATTGGAGAAGTAAGGACGAACTCAAAGAAATGTACTCCTGTGTCCTCCTTCACATGGACGACCAAAGGTAGGGAAACCAGCAAGAACATATCCACAAGAACTCTGTAATGATACGGGATATAGCATGGAAGACCTACCGGGAGCCATGGACGATGGAGACGCCTGGCGAGAGATATCCAGGGAAATCCATACTAGTGATACGCCATGATGATGATGATGATATGTATATATATATATATATATATATATATATATATATATATATATATATAAGTGTGCTTATGTGTACGTATGTATATAATGCATATGTGTGTGTGTGTGTGTGTGTGTAATATATATATATATATATATATATATATATTACTGTATTTACATTTGTAATGCAAGCCAGTTACAGGCAACGAGCGTTAACCACACAATAAAGTTAATAAAAGTATATTACGTAAATTACTTTACAAATAAGTTTAGGATTTTAAAATAATATGTGTAAAATGAAATGTTTTCTGAAATCCTTCAATATATTCAAGTGCATTACCAAAGAACTTGATTATTTCCAGTTAAAACAGAATTCAACATTAATACATTTCTGATTTGTAATATCAAGTTAAGGATATAACGCTTCTTGGCCTTTTGGCTGGGCCGTCTGGCATTCGTGCCGGATGGGCGATTGAAATCAATGGCAGATTCGAGGCCGAAAGGCCCCCAGTTTTGCTTGGGCCACCTTTGGGCGGGCGAGTTGCATCTTCTGTCCCGTATCTATGGCTCTAGACCTTGCTGTCTAGTTTAAGCCATAACCCGGCACACGTGCGTGGATCCAAAATTTGATTCGAGAAACTGCTTGAATCATAAGACCCACATTGCACTTAGTGGGTCGATGAGCAGCACAGACCAGCAGGGTTCTAGTCTCGGCTCCTTCCTGACCTTCCCCTCCCCATTATCCCTACTGTAATTGGCCTTCGGGCTTTTGACCTTGTGTCAAGTCCTGTCTGGTGGGAGGCAGCGACAAATATTATCAAATTAAGGATATAGACACGATTAAAGCCTATGCCCTTGAGCAATATATATATATATATATATATATATATATATATATATATATATATATATATATAATATCAGAGCGTAAATATGTCACATTATTTACATTTCGATAAAGAAAAGGTCATTGATTTAATGTAGCAGTTTGTTTGGTCTAAATGTAGCTGATATATTTTGTGTGCAGAAAAGATCTGTGTGTTAATATGGCATTATGTAGGAAGAATGCAACATTTATTAAGCTAATATCAATTTGTATGCAGACGGAGAAAATCAGCAGGCAGGTTTGTTTTTTGGATGTGCAAACACGTCCAGTACAAAAATAAAAGTCAAAAACTAAAGGTTAAAAAAAGATGTTTTCGTCGATGAAAAATGATTAAACGATGTCTTAATCAAATACATTAAAATGTCAATTTGATTTTTAGTCTTTCGAGGGTATTTTTAATTGAACTGTATCTCTTCAACAGTCTGATTAGGTTTTTATTATTATTCTTATTCTTATTCTTCTTCTTATTATTATTTACTTCTTGAGAGCTTTTTCCCATCAGCGTTAGCTGATGGCCTTTCACTGGAGTCTGAGTGACCGCAAGCCTACTCAAGTCTCCAGGACTCTTGTCAGTGTTCTGGCTGTTCTCAATAATCTTTTAGTTTGGGTGGTCTCTACTCGTCCTCCCACGTCCAAGTCCTCCAGTCCCTTTAATATTATCTTGGTAACTGTACCAAAAGCTCCAATCACGATTGGTATAATTGACTCCTTCATGTTCAATATTTTTTTCAATTCCATAACAAGGTCGAGGTACTTATCCTTCTTTTCACTTTCCTTCAGTTTTATTCTGTGATCAGCCGGGACAGCAAAGTCGACAATTTCGGAGGTTCTCTTTATTATTATTATTATTATTATTATTATAAGGTCTGGTCTTCTGGCTGAGATTGGCTGATCTTTTCATCAGTCAAAGCCCCGTAGGAGTTTATGTGTGTCATTCTCTAGGACAGATGATGGGTTGCACACATACCATTTGTTTTATGGTCAAATTTAAATTTCTTGCACATCTCCCAGTGGATCACCTTGCTCAACCAGTCGTGTGTAGTCTTATACCCTTCTGCGCTAATTTACTGCTTTCGCTTATGATGTGATTGATCCTTTCGTCTCTATCATCACATAACATAAATTTGCCATTTTTTGTGGCTTATCGATTCTTGTTTTGGTATGGTTGTTCTTATGTTGTTTTGTGCTGCTATAAGGAGATATTCGGTTTCTTTCTTAAGGTTTCCTTTTCCTAATCACGTCCTGGTTTTCTCGTCTGATATGTTTTTCTTCCCACTTTTCTTTTCACGTTATTGTCATTCTGTTGGTCTTTGTGTTGTCAGTATCGTTTCTGGTAGCTGTAATCAGTCCCCTTTCGTGTTTTTCTATGTAGACCTTGAGTCTTTGTACCGATGCGTCAACGCTGTCTTTATTACTGGCAAATCCTCTTCCTCCCTCCTTTCTTGACACATGTAGTCTGGGATGATACATATAGCCTTATGCATGGTCATTAGTTTTCTTGTTCTTTATCATTATTAATATTGTTATAGTAGTAGTTGTAGTAGTAGTATCATAATTTAAAAGTGGAAACGAAAGACAGTCATAACATATTTACAGCAATTTGTACTGACCCAACTACCTTGCTGCACAGAAGTATATGACACTAGTCAATTATTAAGTACAGCTGATACAAATTCAGGTTTTTTACCAACGTTAAAGAACCCATTCTTATCTTTTACTTAACCATAGCTGGTGGAATATAGAAAGAGTCAAGCCTTTTCCAAGGGCATTAGCAAATAATGAAAACTCAAACTGCCAATTCTGGGGTTTGAACTTGAATCACCAAGTTCATTTGCTAATGCAATATCGGTTACACCAGGTGCTTGTTGATCAATATGAATGAAAGCGACATTTTATGTGCTAATAATGAGTATTACTGAAATGATATTTTCATTAGAAGAAGAAGAAGAAGAAGAAGAAGAAGAAGAAGAAGAAGAAGAAGAAGAAGAAGAAGATTCTAGGGAGACTTGCTCTTGCCACTATTATTAGTAGTAATAGCAATGGTGCCACTCAATTACATGCTTAGGAAGTTCACAGGGGCAAGAAATTTACAATATGACAATAAAAGGTTAATCGTTTCATATACATGCATGATATCAAACTGTTTGTAAAGAATTGTCCTGATATAAACCATAACAAGGTTTATATCAGGTGACCCTTATATAAGACATCAGAATATATATAAAGCTAGGATATTGTAATGGAATTTGGCTCTGAAAAATGTGCTACACTGATAATGAAAAATAGGAGCAGAGAAACAGTGGAAAGAATAAAACTGTTACATTAGAAAAGCATCCGAACGCTAAGACAGAAGAACAATTATAAATACTGGAGAATATTGGAACACGAGCCCATCAAGCAGAGATGAAAGAAAAAATACGAGTATCTTAAAACAAGGAGAAATCTTCTCAAACTAAACGCTGCAGCAGAAATGTCATTAAAGGAATAAACACAAGGGTTCTCCCTCTTGAAAGATACACTAGGCCATTCTTAAAATGGAAGCGGGAAGACCTTAGGCAAATAAACCAAAGACAAAGATATTGACGAATATAGACAAGGCCTTATATCTGAGAGATGATATAGATTACATATAATGAGAAAAAGAGAAAGTTAATTGGCCAGCATTGTAGGTTGCGTAGATGCATCATTATTCGGTATCAAGAAAAACATTAAAAAGAACAGAGAGTGTTAACGGCAGCTAGTAACAGTAATTGCCACAAAAGAATAAACTGAAAATCAACAATGAAACCAGAATAGGAAGAATAACAACTGTGCCATCTGAAAGCGACAAACTGGCGATATTGCTCACGAAATGATATGGTTTGGCTAAGAAATAGAAACTTTAAAAAAGAAACTTAATCTCTTTTAATAGCAGTATAAAATACCGCCATAAGAACCACTTAGATCAAAAGCGAAAATCAATGATACAAAACAGAACACCATGAGTATGTTGAAATGATTAATTACATAATAAACTAGCACAAAAGGAGTACAAGACTAATCACATAATAAAAGGAGTACAACACTAATTACATAATAAAAGGAGTACAAGACTAATTACATAATAAAAGGAATACAAGACTAATTACATAATAAAAAGAGTAGAAGACTAATTACATATTAAAAGGAGTACAAAACTAATTACATAATAAACTAGCACAAAAGGAGTACAAGACTAATCACATAATAAAAGGAGTACAAGACTAATTACATAATAAAAAGAGTACAGTATAATTACATATTAAAAGGAGTACAAAACTAATTACATAATAAACTGGCACAAAAGGAGTACAAGACTAATCACATAATAAAAGGAGTACAAGACTAATTACATAATAAAAGGAGTACAAGACTAACTACATAATAAACTAGCACAAAAGCACACTTTGGTTGAAAAGGAAATCTACTTGGAACTGTGCAAGAGATTAACATTTGACCATACTACCGAATGGTATATGCGCAAGCTAGCACCCAGCCAAGGGAATAAGACGCATACAATTATTTTCCTTAACAGTGTAAGGATTGCAGTATGAGAGGATATATGGCCAGTCTTTGTTCTCTTTCTATCCAGGCTTAATTCTTTTTCATTATGTTCTTTTACAAAAAAGAAAATATTTTGCCCTTGCGTAAGCTAGTAGTATTTCACTAGAGTATGGCTGACAGTAAATCACTTTATGTTTCCGGGACGCGTCAGAATATTCTGGCTAATTTTAGAATAGCAATATCTAGTCTTGATTCTTCCTCTGATATACAACTCTTCCAGCCTTTTTCCCCAAGCCGTTGCGTTACGTTTGAATGCACCTATTACAACTTGTATCACCGTCCACAAATTTCGTATGTCTCTGGCAAGGTTCATGTATTTGTATATATTTTCACTTTCTTTTATTGTCACTTTGTGGTCGATTGAAATGGCTACATCTACTAAATGGCATTATCATAATACTCCTTGCAAGTTTTTCACACTAGCGTTAGCTGATATTTTTTCACATGAGTCTGAGTGACAGCAATTATTCTCAGGTTGCCTGGACTTTTCTCAGGATTCTGGCTGATCTCAAAAATTAGGTAGTTTGAATTGTCTAGGCTTGTTTTCCGATTTTTACCTCTTTCAGCCGCCGTACCAAACCCTGGAAACTGTTCTAAGTGCGCAAATTATGATGGGTATGACCGTCACTTTTATGTTCCTTAATATTTGTAGAAGTGTTAGTATTATTATTATTATTTACTCCTTTAGAGTTTTTCACATCAGTGTTAGCTGATGGTTTTTCACTGGAGTTTGAGTGACAGCAAGTCTCCTCAAGTCTCCAGGACTTGTCTCAGGATTCTAGCTGTTCTTTGCAATACTGTCGTTTGGATAGTCTCTACCCGTCCGCCAATTTCCAAGTCCTCCAGGCCTTCATTATTATTATTATTATTGCCGCTGCTCTTTAGGTTTTCTTTTTTATGACACAAACTCCAGATATACAAATTATGTTCAGTGGGGGATATTAGATATAGATGTCACCCTTCAAGGGTGGGAAATACATTGAAGGAACCGCTTATTGCGCCAGACAGAGTGACCTTTTAGCATAGGAAGGAGAACCAGTGAAGCAGATAGATTTAGAGGAAAAGACTTGGATTTTCATAAAGTTCACTATTCCATATTGCTATTCCCCAAGCTAATAACATCATTCCTTTTTACAAAAAACATTGTTTTCTTTATATATATATATATATATATATATATATATATATATATATATATATATGTAGTGCATGTTTGGGCTTTGGACAATTAACTGACTTGTAAATGTCAGAATAATATTTCAAATCTCTTCATTCACGTACTACTGAAGTGCGTGATATGTAATCTTATCGCTATTTCCGTTTTTTAAATGCGAGAAGAGTGTCGAATCGAAGTGGTTGTATAATTTAGCAGTAATACTTATTGGTTATATCTCTGCATGCAAAACTTTATTGCATCAGTTGGAGAATAAAAAGTCAAGGCCAGATTAGTAGATTTATCAAACATGGCTTAGACTGATACGGGTATGCATTTTACCCGAACCTCGCCGCTTCAGACTAAAAGTGACATAAGGCCAATTTTTTAGCGCAGTAAATTTGTTTCAAGTTCTGACATTTCCTTCGAGACTTGTTGCTTTACAAATTCTTCTGTTTTTTATCCTGTTCGTATTGTCATATTTTGTATTGTAACTATTTTCTGTCTCTCATTCCCCCATATATATATATATATATAATTTTCTGAAACTGACAGTAATGCAACTGATTAGGAGAGGGTACGTGAACCCCGTTAATTCTTTGTTAGAAGGCATTGAGCATTTTTGAATTTTTTCAAAAGTCCTTTTTATATTAAAAGAACTTGTTCCTTTTCAAGCTATACATATATTGTCATACACAGAGAGACTGTTTCATTCAATTCATTTGAAGAGCCTTGCTTTACGCTAGTGGTTACCATTACTTCCCTCGCTAGAGAGCTAAACCACACAGGGGTAGAGGAGCATATATAGTGTCATCCAGAGACAGACTGTTTCGTTGTATCACAACTCTTCCGTGTGGCTAGACAGGCTGGGATCGAAACCTGGCTGACTGAAACGCAAATCATAGATTCTACGACTCAGCCAAGAGGAAACCAGCGCAAGTAAAGGAAATTTAAACTCTTATGTATCACATTTGTTTTGTTTACATATATCCGCTTAACGGCTACTGAGAGCTCTATTTATTTGAAGAGCCTTGCTTTACGCCAGTGGCAACCATTACGTCCTTCGCTTGAAAACTCAACCGCCCCCATATATATATCAAGTTCTACTGCTTGCACGGATTTATCTTACTCACTCTCTCTTTCTCACACTCTCTCTTTCTCTCTTTTTCTCTCTTTTTCCATCCATCCCTATCATTCAGCGCTTTCGGTAAGTCTGCACAGAGCTATTGTATGTAACTTCTTGTCGGTTGGCCAACACCGGCACGTCCATATGAGGACGCTCATGAGAGAAAGTCACGTGGGTCCGTCCTTGATTCTCCAGCAGTGTCCCACTTGTCTTGTTCGTCCTTTTTGGATGGTTTCAGTGATAGGAGGTAAGTGGCCGTACAATCGGTTGTTTCATGGGTTGTTGCTTCCAGCATGTTCT
>OY757928.1:47442314-47457314 GCA_963585895.1 Sepioteuthis lessoniana | reverse complement strand
AACCCATATATGACCATTATCGGGTGCTACCACTTCGGTCTGCGTGAACCTGGGAGCAATAGCAATTAAGTGGTGTTCCGCATTCCCCAAAGCTCCAGTCTTACTGGAACCTTACCATCAGATTGTTTAGTGTCATATCCAGGACACTCGTAGGGTTGTTTTACTTCTCTGCAGATGTGCAGTCGGTGTATTCTACAACCCCAGCCAACTGGGTAAGTATCGAATAAAGGTTATTTTTTTTATAAAAATGTGCTGTTTCACTGGTGCTCTGCTTCATCCCCGATATACAGCATATGTACTGATTTGATAATATTTTATTCATTGTAACCAGAATGCTTCAAATCATTGTTGACCTCAACAAGCAAGTTACCCAATTAAAACTCTGCAAAAATCAGTGGTAATGCTTGTACTGGACTAAGTTAAGCACACAGAAACACATGCATACATTGTTATATACATCTAGATTTTCTCAGAAAAAAGCAATACACAGGCTCATATATATATACGCATAAAAAATCATAGACCTTGAGAAATAATACTAAACTAATTTCTATTAAAAACATGTTCTAAATAACAATAATAATCTTAATTGATGGTTTTGCAACCACTTGTTTCAGGACTCAACACAAAAGCTGCTGATAGTCTTTCTTGCTCGGATGATGAAAGCGGTTAACAAGCATGTGTTTATTGTTTGCTTCTAACTTGTTTATTTCTTATATTTTATCGATGCGCCTTTCAAGTGAGTTTAGAACCGTCTTGCAATAATGGTGAAGAGAAGGAAACACTTTGCGTCTTTTTTAGATCCTTTTTCATCCTTTGATGGTGGCTATTTATATCATTTCGAAGCAGAATTCACCATCTGTTTGATTGTACACTTAGTGACAGAGAACGTGTGATAATTTTAGACTGTCATGCGACAGGTCATTTTAATCCTACTGATCGGCATGTATGGCCAGGGTTATCTCGTCCAGTACAAGAAAATCCGCGGAATCAGAGTAACGGTAGGTGTGCTCAGTCGAACGAGGCGGTACCAAGTTGCCTTCGTGCGATAACAGCTGAAAGCCTCTTAGCTGGAAACGCTACTTCTGTCGTCACGTTGAAACGAAATACAGCTCTTTCCCTTCAGTTGGAGCCTGCAATTGTTGTTACTTTTGTCACCAGTTATTGGCATAATAGTTAGAGTATTCATCAATGGTGCTGGGGACCTGGGTTCAACACCAGGTCGAGTCATACCAAAAACTCAAAAACTGGTACTTAACACTCAGCATTATAAGGTAAAGATCAAGGGTAAAGTGGAGTAGGACCCTCCTCTACACCTTGGTGTAGTAGCTATCGAAAAGGGAGCTTTCGGGTTACCCTCGAATATGACGGCCAATTTACTTACAACTTGTCACCAGTAGCCTTGACAGCGGCGATGGTTGGAGTCTAAGACTCGTAGGTTTAACTTCTTTCCCCACTGTGTCGTGGTTTGTCGTCATTGCATATGCAGCTGCGTTTGAAAACATACCAATTGACTTGATGGGTAGGATTTGACTGCCGCCGTCTTGTTTTACTGTCGTCTTAAAGGCGTTTTTTAAACCTTAAAACTCTTAAAAGAAAAATGTCAGTCGTTCTCAAAACATCAACTGACGAACTTAAAATCTCGGACTTCTTTTTCTTCTTAGTCATGTAACTTCCATCAAGCAATGGATGAACTTTCATCGGTTTCCCTCCTTTTCTCAGGCTTGCTTCAGCATCATCGAATTTTGATTTATCACCAGTGTATTTATTATAGCTTTGCAGATGTCTGATACATCCGCAATCCTAAATGCAGAAAGTGGAAAGAACCCTTCTACTACAATGCAAAAGAATGCTCGCTGAAAAAGAGTTTATCCCTGTTATAACATTAAACTATATCTGATGGTGAAGTTGCAGTTCGGGTGATCTGGGGAGAATGGAGTACCCCTTCATTGTCATTGACACTCTGTTAAAGTCTCATCAATGGTTCACACAGATTAGGTAAAAGATTATTCGTATTCGAGTGGACTGTTTGAAAAAAAATCTCTTATCAAACAACTACTCGAGAAATTGAAATAAAAACGTCTAATGAAAGAGATCCCCTACCCTAGGGGTACAAAATAACCTTACACAAGTTGACCTGCTGTTAAATCTATCAAAAAGTCTTACCCACATTTACATAACAAGCTCTGATAGGAAAACAAATGTTGAGTCACAGCCGTTCACATTCTACGAGTTAACAACTATTTCTGGATATGTAAGCAATTTAATTGTAAATGTTCTCAAATGAAAAAAACAACAACAGTTAGCTTGAAGCCCGGCCTAAAATCAAATAGTTTGGTTTCCTTGATCAACGGCATATCAACTTTCGTTGAATATTTGTCGTCATTGAATAAGAACAGCAGATTGGAGAATATTGGGGTTAATACGTTTCCTAAGGGTATTAGACCAAAAGTTGACTTAATAGCGCCACTGGAGTTCGAACTCGGTTATTTCGAGGACGCAAGCCAGCCATTTTGTCACGGGAAGTACCCAATGGATACTGCTATTCATCTCAATTTCCTCTTTAATTCTCATTATTCCAATTAAGCATGGTTCGCTTCGTTGACAAAAATGTAGTAGCTACACTGATTGACAGAAATAAGTAATTTCATGAGATTCAACTCACTGATATAAATAGCAGGTATTTTGACAGCATAATTTTGTGTAATATCTATGCACAGACACGGACAGACAACCAATTTTATAGGAGACATTTCGTAAACAATGGGGCAATCAACTAGGATTGTTGTTGAAAATTTGACACTGCTTATATATATGATACTGCTGATATATTTGATACTGCATATATATATATATATATATATATATATATATATATATATATGTATCTAATATATATATATATATATATATATATATATATTTACTAATCAAATATCTACCAGCATTCACGGTACCAGAAAAATTTAGGTTTTTTTTTTATGCAAATTCTAGGATAGGTGGGGGTTTTTGGTGAATAAAGCAAAGCAATTTCTCCTTAGAATAGTCGAGGCGAAACTTCCTGATGATCCGTTAAGGTGAAACTTTAGTAGAAGATTTTCGACTGGCGATTTAAGTTAATTATATATATATATATATATATATATATATATATATATATATATATATATATAAACAACTCAGTACTTCTTTAGAAAACTGACACAACAGCCTCTGACCCATTTTTGATAGCATTTTTCATTATGAGTTTGTGCCACATAGATTTTGCTAATATCTGGCTTCTTTGTTTAATGGCATATCAGCCCTCATTAATAATTTAATGCCAAAACTATCCTTGGAGAAGAATAATAGTCGTGCTATTTTTCCCATAGCTGGAGAGATAAGGGTGTTAATAGCTTTTCCAAGGGTATTTGTCTGTAAGTGGGGTGTTGCTTTTTTTATGTCCATGTGGTACATCCACAGAGTAGTATGGACATAGACACAGCTTGGAAGAAATTTCGTTTTATTTTATCGCATACATAAGATCTTGTTATGATAAATAAACTATCGATAGTAAACCACGCCTTTGCTTAGTGTGTGTTAATATCACTTTTACTTGTTGATATTGGCTGTCAAGGTTTGTAATCTTGTCTACTAATTTTAGAGGCACTCCACTTTGAGTGGAGATGGTTCCTTCTCGTTTAAACACATGTACTATGTTTTACTAGATTTCAAGGTAGAGACAAATGCTTCCTGGTGTTTGCTCTTGGCTGTGCAATATGGATTTGGCTTGGATAGATGTATTTGAAAGAAACGGTATATCATCTGCATAGTCTGCGTCTTTTATAGTTTTTCTAGACTATTGTCTTTTTCCTTCTTTTTTGCATAAATCCATAATACTTTATCTAATCTATTGGTCTTGTAGCTTATCAACTGCTGAAATTTGGTAATTTATAAAATTTTGATTTTAAATATCATTATTTGTATTTTCAAATTGTATAAATCTTTTATGAATAATTTTCACACAATTAAATGGTTTTAAGTATTTTAAGAAATTATTTGGTTTCAATTAACTAATATTCAAAGTCCTTTTTAAAACGTTGCACGATAAAAATACTTTTTATAGTCATAAATATTCTTAGCTAATACTAATGATTTTGAAACATATCTATAATCTCATAATTTGGTTTGCTTTCGTTTGGATAGCTTTGCTTGCATATCAACAATTGTTGGTTATTTATTACCAAATAATCTTTAAATATATATAAAATAATGATTTGTAAACATATTTTGTAGATACTCACAGTTAGATGATCAAACAGTTCTATTTCTGACAATTTAATTTAGTATACGTCAACAAAGTTAAATGGTTCCAAGTATTGCTATGTATAATTAACAAATCAATTATCACGAGTCTTTTTTTTAGACAGAGTTGAATGATCAAACAGTTCAGTTTCAGACAATTGAATTTAACATGTCATTTATTTGCATTCAGTTTAAATATTAAACAGTTCTATTTGACCTATAGATAGGGCCCTAGCAGCTCCGGGCCATAATGAACCTGGGAATTTTACCAATGAAAGGGTACTCCACATTTCCCAAAATTACAGCATTAGATTGTTTAGTATCATATCCATGACTCTCTTTGTGCTGTTTACCCCTTCTGCAGAGATGCAGTCGGTGTATTCTACAACCTCATTTGACTGGGCTATCATAATATGGACTCTAACAGGTACAACGATAACAAGTTAGAGTTTGCCTGGGAAATATTGCAACAATGAGTTATTCTATAACTGCTTGAGTCCCCGTACTGTTTAATGTTAGACTCAAAGCACCTCTTTCAGTGGGTAGATTAAGAATTTACAGAGGGTGCAATTCCTACATTCTAAGCCTCGACAATAGAATAAAAAAATGCTGAATTCTTGTATATATATATACACACACACACACACACACACACACACACACACACACACACACACATATATATATATATATATATATATATATATATATATACATATATATAAGATACTGCACAAAGGTTTAGGAGAGGGCACACCTCAGTTACCAAGATTGCTCCACTTTACCCTTAATCATCACCTTATAGTGTTGAGTGCTAAGGAAGGTGGTATCAAATACCATTTATTTAGCTTTTGGTATGACAGGACCTGTGATTAAATCCAGGCATCCCGGATCATTGGCATTGGCGAACATTCTACTCATTAGGCCAATGACTCGGTATATATATATATATATATATATATATATATATATATATATATATATATATATATATATATGTGTGTGTGTGTGTGTGTGTGTGTGTGTGTGTGTGTGTGTGTGTGTGTGTGTGTGTGTGTATACGAGGGTCATTAAATAAATTAAAAGACTTTTTAAAAGAACATTCGGGATAAGGTGATTTTCCCCTAAAACATATACTCAGCATTGGTGGTATGGATTAGGCTTATGTTAATAACGCAAAAGCATTTGTTTTTATACAATTCAAACTAGCAAAAAAAAAAAAGAACAAGACTAGACAAGACTGGGTTGGAAAGATGGTCCACAGGGAATTATACAAAAACATTTTTGACCATACTACGAATTTATATATGCACGAATAAAAATCCTCCCAAAAGAATGAGATACATAAAGTTCACTGAGGTTTCGCAATGCAAACGGATCACCAAATCCCGTGCAGAAAAGCAGAGTTGGATTTTATTAACAAGAAAAAAAAATTGCAATCTATTGGATTTTGACGTTCCGGTTGACCATAGAATAAAAGAAAGTGAAAAGGTTAAGAAATTCATAGAACTTGCTAGGGAAATGAAAAAACAAACTGTTGACTATGCTGGCTATGACGATATCAATTGTAGTTGAATTGCTTGAAACGATCATAAATGAGTAGAGGGACAGAGACAGAATTGAGACCATCTAAACTTCAGTATAGTTAAGATCCGTAAGAATATTTAAGAAAAGTCCTAGAGACCGAAGGAAACTTGCTGTCACTCATAAAAGCCACAAGTTAAAAATCGTATTTAAAAAATATCGTGTGGAGTAAACTAATATTAATGGATTAATTATGAATATTTTCGTCCAAAATTCTCGTACAAAGAAAAAAGCCAGAGTCGTATATCTCAGTCATAAATACGAATATAGATTCTGTTTAGTTGCCAAATATACGCACAATGGGAAAACCATTAAAAAAACAGTTTATATCTGGGCAGACACTCAAAGTTGTCAGCTACACAAATAGATTACTCATAGATACAATAGATATAACTATATATAAACACAAACAAATCTCATTAGATTTCACTTACGTATACAAATATCTACTCTTCAACTACAGAGGGAGAATAAATCGTAAGGAAAATACAAATTTTGGTCGTAATTTACTGATGATCTTAGTAAAGATATTAACTAAATTTATATCAAATTCGCGCAATACTAGAAATGTTTGTTGAGTTCTTGGTTGCTTGCTATTACGGCATGTCAACTCTTATTGGTGTATTTTATACCTGAGTCTGTTTAATGATAATGGTTTCCTGTTCTATACAGTTAAATATATTTTCTCAATCATTTCAAAAAGTTGAACTTTTCGTTAAAAAATATGTAACGTTATTAGTACTAAAATAACGAATATAACATGGTCACAGCTCCCAAAGATTTATGTAACGTGGCTACACAATGAAGGTTAGCAATGTGGTCATCAGTTCCAAATTGACCTATGTTACATGGTCAGAGTGACCGTAGGTGCAGATGATTATATGTGTGTAGTCAAAGGCCCTAAATGTATGCCTATAGTAAGGGTCGATGCCGGTGAGGGTTAATGAAACATCCAAAATATAACCAAGGTATTAAAATTAGAACATTACATTATTTTCTTCAATCTATCAGAGTCACTGGTGCATTGCCATTCAAGTGGAGTCTCGGTCTGTTTTTTCTGTGGTCGAATTACCGAGGTTTTATCGTTCTCGGTTTTCTTGAACATTAAGAAAACTTATGCTTCCTTTCGAGGGGAAATTTTTCGTGACTTATCACCTTGATTACTGGCACTGTTATCATTACTGTTTCTTCGTTGATTGTCAAATAAATTGACCGTGGGGAAAAGAAAGAAAGAAATATATAAAGAAAGAAAGAAAGAAAAATTGGTAGACAGATTTTTCGAAACTAAGAAGTGATCTTTTCAGCTTATTTAGTCAGTCTCTGCATACATCGAGGCTAAACCCCATATTTATACGTAGCTCAGACGTTCCTAAAAGTAATTCACTCTTGTCTTTTTTCTTTCCCTTCGCCTGAAAATCCCTTTCAGTTTTTAAAGCTTTAATTGACAGAATCTAGTCTTTCTTCCGGTCTTAAATAGATTATTTTTAAACTGTGTTTTTGGAGATCATTTTAGTCTGACCAGCACTTATAAACCTATCGATTTAATTTAACCAGACCGTCAAAATTACCCGACAAAGGCTCTTAAAGAGAGAGTGAGATCATCAATTTGTCTGGGAATGTTTGTAATTTATTTCATCTGTGTACTAGCTAACCGGCTATTGTTTATATTTTATTTATTTATTTATTAATTTTTCATACTTAAAATTCCATATCCATATTTCAATTGTTTTATTTATTTATTATTGATTAATCAGTTCATTTGTTGTTTTTTTCAAACGTAGATTGATTTTTGTCTGTATTATACTAAAGTGGAATTCGATACCTTTAAACAAAGGTCCTTAAAGAAAAAAAAATATTTTAAACAAGTTTTATCTTAAACCACGCACTACCCCATCACTCCTATTATATAAAAGAATAAATATATATTATGAGTAAGAAATATATATATATATATATATATATAGTAAAGATGGTGACCGTAGTCAAGGATGGCTCAAAGGCTCACTTTTCATAAACTACTACATCGAGGTGTAGGGGAGGGCGCTATTCCTTCCTCTGGATCGCTCCACTTTACCCTTGAGACGTACTGAGTGTTAATCAAGGAAGTGTCAAGTACTATTTCTTGAGTGTTTGGTAAAACACGACCTGGGAGTAAACCCCAGTTTCCTGGGCTATGGCTGACCTTTACCCACTATGCCAAAACTTAACGGACTCCAAAGTAATTTATATTCATAAATTTATATATAAATATCTTTATGAAATATAAATTACTTTGGAGTCTGTTAAATTAGAAAAACTTCTGATATTTTTTTTTTTCTTCGGAGTTTCGTGGGGATATGTCGTACTTCTTTGAATTCGAAACGCACAAATTCATAATGTAATTATATAATATAAACTATTCTTTCTGAAGGGTTTATTAATAAATATATTATTGATGGTGCCCGCAAAACGAAAACATAGCTTGGCAGTAAGAATAAAATGCACTAAAACATATATGAAATTCCCTCTTAATGACATACCTCACATTGGTATTCCGCAGATAAAAAAAAACCAAAAACGACTGCGTCTCTAAGTGACAAACCACGTTGGGATCGAAAAATCAGCAACCTGAAGGCAATCCACTACACATTTCGATAGTTATCAGGACCGTGATAATCCTAACTTTCCCCTACTAAGATATTCTATTCAACTAATGCAAAATTGCAACACAAGAAAAATGTAAAAAATAAGAGTGTATAGAAGTAACATATGGATTTTTTTTGTGTGTAAATAACATACCATTAGGAAGAAATGCAACTCGAGGAATCTATAGGATGTGGAGAGAAAAGACTAAATGACCAGTTAAAAACTTCGGTCTCAATGAATTTTTGAATGTGAGAAGATATTTTCATATATGCAACGGCTTAACCGACGTCGAAAAAGACCATATCAAAGTGGCTGCTGTCACTCAAAGAAATGTAAGTGTAGCACTTGAAGTGAACGCAGTTCATAATGAAACAGATAATACATTCAAATAATCAAGCAATGATTGCATAAAAACTCCAGCCACAGAAAAGGAATACAACAAATGGGTGAATAGCCAAATTAAAATAATAAAAAAGACTACAGATAAAATAAGATTAAAATCGACCAAAATAAAACAAAATAAAGTCAGAGAACTCGTTAAAGTGGCTGATACTGATATAAATGCCAAAACACTAAAAACATTACAATACTAACTTAATGCAGATAAAGTTAGCAAATTATGCTATAGAATATGTTCTACAAGACTTTAAATTAAATCGTTTCCTTTTAAATGTAATAATGTATGTGTTGTGTTCTGGTTAGTGAACACAAGTAGTAGTAATAAGAAGACAAACTACGATATGTGAGGAAAATAGTTATATTTACAGGAAAGAGTATTTACAAGAGAGAGACTGTTAGTAATAAGAACATAGGATTAGTGATAGAGTAATGATATACTTCAACAATAGGAACGGCTCTTCTAGTCTGACTCGTAGGCTTATTCTCAGACTGATCTCCATTACTGCCATATACGGCAGATAGAACAGCTCATTATGCTGAAAAGGTAGGTGATACCCAACAGTATGTGACTACCACAGTAAAAAGCCCTGTAAATATACCACAAAAACAAAATAGTTTTAAAAACCTAAATCAAAATTAAGGATACAGAAAGAAATAGAGGAATACAGAGGAGAAATATCCTTACTAGATGAAATGAGTTGGGGTAAGGTGGAAACTAAGCATCTTAGAAGAAGTAAAATATATCATAAATTAAGTCCTGTTACATTATTTTAACCGGCTCATTGGCCCATTGGGTAGAGTTTTCACCAATGATCCGAGAGACCTCGGTTCAATCCTAGGTCGCGTCATACCAAAGACTTTAAAAATGGTACTTGATACCTCCTAGCTTAACACTCAGCAATAAAAGGTACGTATCGAGGTTAAAGTGGAGCATCCCAGAGAAAGGAGTAGCACCCTCCCCTACACCTCGGTGTAGTAGCTATTTAAAAGGGAGCCTTCTGGTCACCCTCGACTACGGTCGCCAACTTTACTTACTTACTTTTTTTTTACATTTATTGATTCAGTCCAGTTACAAAAATAAAAGCTAAAGAAAAAAATCCAACTAAAAGCCTAGCCTATTCGAAATATGAAAAATGAACAAAATTATTCAGACCCCCACCCCGCAAATATTTCAAGACGACTTCCACAATGTCTATCCAGAAGTTGGAAAAGAAATAATAAATGTAAAGGAAAACCCAACGATTGTAGAGCTGAAGTATTTTGAAGTTATATATGGAGCTATGAAGAATCAAATGTACATTTTTTTTTAAGTAGAGGAATTAGATTATAAATTGAATTATCAAATCCAGTGGGGAAGATCTCGGTATTTACTGCTGATGAAACCTTATAAGGTCGAAGCAGCTGTCCAGTGGTTCCATATGTCACACGCATTGTTTACCGGATTTTCTAATTATGGTAATTCAATTTATTATATAATTCCTCAACTTAAAAAAAATGTGTACAATTATTTCCTTGCCCAGGGGTTATGATTACGCGGATACGTATCTCCCATCCGTTTGAAAAGAGGTATCCTCGGAGGTGACTGTGTCCTCTGTAAGAGTACGGGCGTAACTAAGGGAGCATTCAGGTTAATTGAACGCACTTTTAACATGGCTAATAAATTTGCGATCGCTTGTGTGCGATGTGGACCCAACGCTTGGTGGTAGAATTTTGGCTCTGAATTCTGTGTTCACTGGTTCGATCTCCAGTGGAGGTGATCAAGATATACAATGCTGATGAGTCCTAATGAAGTTGAAACCTCTAACCTGTGGTTCCGAATACCGCACGAAATTTTTGCCGGATTTTCTGGTCATGTTAATTCAATTTATACTATAAGGGATCATATAATAAAAAAAAGACACTTATAAAAATAATGAACTACAAAGGTATGAATATATTATAAATAGACGTAGACACAAACATGAACGGAAGTTGCCTGGAATAGATAAAGTAACAAACTTTTGGTTCCACCACCTATCCCTTACACATACGAAGCGTATTCCGAAACCAATTAATGGACTTGAAAAAAATTCCTTATTGGATCACAGAGGGAGTGATATTTATAAAAACAAATGAGACAGCAAATACAAAAAAACTACGGATCAATCACATGTTCTTCCACAACATATAAAATGATGGCATCTATTCTAAAGGTGGGAATAGACACATTCATAGAATGTAAGGACACATTCCCTTTAGGGCAAATGGGATGCAAAAAGAATCACATGACTGCAAAGGTCAGCTCCTCAAAACAAATTTATTATGGAGATTTGTCGATACAAGAGAAAAGTCTGGGATTCATTAAAAAAACAAAACTTTTGATTATGTAACCCATGAATGGATTAAAAAAGTTCGGAAGATTTCAAAAATATACCCAGTTATTATTAGATTTCTTAAAATAGAATATGGAAAGGTGGCATACTCATCATCATCATCATGTCTCACCGCCAGCACGGATCTCCCTGACACTCTCTCGTCACCCGTCTCTATCGTCCATAGCTCCCGGTAGGTCTTCAAGACTACATCCTGTATCGGCACAGAGCTGTTGTATATAGGTTCTAGCAGATCGTCCTGCCTTTGCTCGTCCGTTTGAAGGGGTCCACAGGAGTATGTTGCTTATGAGTTCGTCCCAACATCTCCAGCAGAGTCCTGCACGTCTGTTTTTCTTCCTTGGATAGTTTTCATGATAGGTGGTAGGTGGCCGTACAGTTGCTGCTTTGGCTGCGGGAATTGTGTAGTTGCCGTCAAGCTTTTTCTCCGTCCATGTAGTCCATCCATATAGCAGTATCGACACGACTGCTGCTTGGAAAAAAAACTGTATTTTATTTCATCGTCAGGTCTGACTTCCATATGACCGATAGTCTATCGGTAGCTGTCCATGCTAGTCGCGTGTCGATGTCTGTCTCGGTTGATGAGATACTGCCTCCTACGTAGGTGAACTTGTCCACTAGTTGCTAAAAACTAATAATATTGTAGTTAACCATGTTCCCTTTTGATTTGATCTTATATCGACCTCCATAGAATATAACAACACGGACTATGGATGTAAAATTACAAAAAGAAATTGTCCACGTAAATCTATATAGACGTGTTAAAGATATTTGCAAAAAATGATGAAAATTTATAAGGTTTATAAACACTCGGAAATGATTTAATGACAACACAAGAATGCAATTTGATCAGGACATATGTGCCAGAGATGGGCACCTCGGGTGGTGTAATGGTTAGCAAGGTAGACTAGCAAACCTACACGAGTGAGTTCGATTCTCATTGGGTGCCCAATTCATGCAGCCTTGTGCTACATCTAAGCAAAAGCTTGGTAAATTACCATATGTGCCAGAGTCATATTTCGGGGAGGTTCGCAAATAAAGTCTAAAAAATCTACATACAAACACCGAAATTACAGAGTTAGAACAGAATAAAACGTATAAATATCTACGAATTAATAAATTGAATAGTATGTGGTGTCTTCAGAGAGTTTCCAGATTTTTTTGTGTGGGCATTTAAAATTGTTGTAGAATCTTGAAAATTGACTATGTTATTACTATACATCTTATGAGATGACAGACCAATTTTTATGATTTCAGGTTTAAATGAACAGCTACAGCTGAAAATGGAATACACCCAACTAAAGCCTGATTGTTACAGCTGGTTAATTTAAAAAAATACAATCTGAAAGTGAGAACAATTTAGAAGAACGATATGCAATAAAATTATGTTTTAAACTTGGAAAAATGTCACAGAAACGTATGGAATGCTTCAGACTGCTTTTGAAGCATCTTGCATGAATCGAGCATATGTTTTTAAGAGGCATAAAAGGTTCAAGAATGGCAGGCAGTCAGTGAAAGTTGATGAGAGGTGTGAGAAGAGTAAGGAAGTCAATAGACCAGAGTTGATTGGCCAAAGGGTTAGGGTTAGGGTTATTATGTTGAGGTTTTAAGGGAGTTAAGGAAGAGATTCCGTCAGAAGAGGCCTGCTCTCTTGAATTGTCTCATAACGACAGTCTATGAGCTTAGAGAATAACCAAAAGTCAGAAGGAGCAAGGTCTGGACTGTAGGGAGGCTGAGGAACTGTCTTGATGCCCATCTTGGTCAAATAGTCTGTGACAAGGATGGAGTTGTGGACTGGTGTATTGTCCTGGTGGAAATGCCACTTACCCGATTTGAAGAGTGCTGGCCTCTTCCGACGGAAATATTTTTAAGAAAGGAGTTAAATGGCCATATAAATTTGGTTTTGTAAGGTGCTGTTTCCAGGATTCGCTCAAAAGAGAATGCAGCACCAGAGAGTAGTTTCATTGAGCTTTAATGAATGTAAATGGTTAAAAACTTCTCGAACCCCTGACCTTGAATGGTTTAAACCCATTGTAAATCAATTGTATAACAATCCTTTTACATTAAATAAGAAAGGTGGATTGACAAATATAAAATAAAAATGAAGAAATGTCCAAGTTGAATATTGGGCCAAAAGTACTCAGATGAAAGAAAACAAAATTTCAACTTTTTCATGGGAAAAATTAAACGATAAAATAAATGGGAAGTCGTAACAATACAAATAAGAGATTGCTTATATATATATATATATATATATATATAAGCCGAAATATCAAAAATATGTACTGATTAGATAGTGAATGATACAAAAAGAAATGACAACAATGGAACAGACTGGATATTCATGGATAATCAAACGACGCAGAATTCTTACATAGAAAACATATTACAAGGGGTAATAAAAGGAATATCAGAATGTAAAACAAAATGAAAACGCTTCAATTCATACAAAAATGCTTAGAAAGTAGTAACTGAATCGTAGACTATATATATATATATATATATATGTGTTTGTGTGTGTGTGTGTGTGTGTGTGTGTGTGTGTGTGTGTGTGTGTGTGTGTGTGTGTGTGTGTGAGAAATATGGGATATGGGGTGTGAGAAAGAAAGCGAGAAAGAAAGAAAGAAAGAAAGACATTTTCGTAAAGATTGGAAGAGATATTTTGAATTCAGAAAAATAGCTACAAGAAAGAAGATAGAAAAAATAATGAATGAAAGAAAAAAGACAAATGGCATAGATAAAAATGAAAATAGAATTGGTGTACTAAATTGAAGAATCCAAAAAAGAAACCAAGAAAGAATGAAAGAAAATAAAAAATGAAAGAAAGAAAGAAATTTAAGATTCCGACAAGAAAGAAAGAAAGAAATCGTTGAATCCGAAAATAAAAAAAAAATATTACCAGAAAGACAGACAGATAAACAGGACAGTTTGGTAAGAAATTAGAAAACAAAAAGGAAGAATTTCAGAGTTATAAGAAAATGCTTTTAAAGTTATCATTAATTCTCAAACGAATGACTATAAGAAAAAAAAATGAAATATGAGCAGAAACAAAGAAAGAAATGAAAATAAAAGAACAAGCAAGAAAGAAATGAAATTTAGTAATTGGATATAAAAATCAAAGAATGAATTTAAATAGAGATAATGTTATGAATACAAAAAAAAATAAAAGAAGAAAAAACATAAAGTTTAAGAGGATTTAGCAATACGGAAATAGAATTTTGCAATGTTTGGCAAATATCTCTTTCTCTTTAGTAAACGAGAAAAAAAATCAGGATATAGAGAGAATCTACCGGTTAGAAGGGCTTGACAGTGGCAACCCTGTGTCAAGCTGATGACGCAAACTTTACAGCTTTTATATTTCTTCTCTTTTCTACGAACTGATTAATACTCAAGTGTACACTAGACCATAATTCAAAGATTATGGACACCTTGTTTTATGATTAAGAGAATACGTTTCATAATGTTTATCCATACCTTCACTCACCCGTTATTGAATATTCAAAGTTCCCTGTCATTTACATATCAGCAAGAATCTATGTTCCAGTTTGGCGATTCTTGCTACAAGAATCAACCTCATAAACGCACCATTCCTCAGTTTTAATATTTTGGAGTATTATACCTAGCCAAAATGACTTAATTTATTTGTTGTTTCATGTTTAAAATCCCCGGAATCAATCTCATCTTTATTTTAGTTAATAGCTCTTCGTACAATCTCCGAAATTGGGGATAACTAGTTTAA
>OY757928.1:47424814-47437314 GCA_963585895.1 Sepioteuthis lessoniana | reverse complement strand
TTGTTCCGGTGTGTGTGGGTATAATTCGGAGTTGAGTCTTTCTTTTAAAGTAATGTGATTTAGTATTTCCTGGCTATTACTTTTCACTATTAATTTTTGTATATATATATATATATATGCGTGTGTGTGTGTGTGTGTGTGTGTGTGTGTGTGTGTGTGTGTGTGTGTGTGTGTGTGTGTGTGTGTGTTTGGTTCCGTTTGTGCGTGAGTATAATTTGTTTTATTCAAAGCGAGCTTGGATTTATCTATGGGTTTTTTTGTAATTAGAATGTGTATTTATGAGTTTGATATATGGGCATTGTTTTAAATTCTCCCTGACTACATTCGGAAAGGCGTTTAGATCCATTTAATTTTCTATTTTCTAATATTCTAATATTGATTTTGAGGTGTTATATTCCGGTATTGATGGCTTGTGTTGATACTATCTATACTTCTTTACATTTGTTACATTTGATTATGTAGACTTGGTTTTTTGTGTTGCAGCTTGTTTATAATTATTCTAAATGTTGTTTCCAGCTTTTTAAAAGTAGAGGATTTTCCTTTCATAGTTATATCACATCCTCCACATTTTTATTCTAGCATTTGGTAACTTGTTGTGTTGTGCTTTCCCCGAATGTAGAAGAAGAGAGGATTTTTAAAGATGTTTGTATTATATCCCCTTTTTAATGACTTTGGTTGTGTCTAGATTTTCTTTAATTTTGCCATTGTTGTAAAGTTCTTCAACATTCTGAGAATTAATTTTTATTTATTGCGGACTTTTTTCCTCATCTTGGTAGTTTTTGTGTTGTTTCGTCTTTCACTACGTTTCGGCCAAATTTCACCTCTGGCCTTCCTCAGTTGATTTACCGCGACCTCGGATAAGAATGCTGAGTCTTGTAACAGTATCCCCAGTAATTACTGCCTTCCATAGTTGTTGTCTCTCGGGGCCCGTGGCGCAGCGGATAGTGGCGTTGAGTCTCTACGGTCCCAGGTGAGCATTGTCAGAAGATAGCGATTTCAAATCCTACCCAAGCCGGCCAGAGGTTTACTTGGTCAAAAACGTGGTGCGATAGACAACAACTATGGAAGGCTGTAATTACTGGGGATACGGTTACAAGACTCAGCATTCCTATCCGAGGTCGCGGTAAATCACCCGAAGAAGGCCAGAGGTGAAATTTGGCCGAAACGTAGTGAAGAACAAACAACACAAAAACTACCAGGATGAGGAAAAAAGTCCACAATAAATAAAAATTAATTCTCAGATTAAGAAGCCTCATCTCAAAATGATTCCAATTAAAGACAAGTTCTTCAACATTTTTTAAATTATTTCAGTGGATAGTTCTGGGTTGATTTTGTTGTAGGTTGAGACGTATGATCGGGATTTTTCGTTGATATGTTTTTCGGGTATCGTAGTTCTTTTAGTGGTATTTTTTCTGCTAATTCGAATCTCTTACTTATCAGTCTTGTTGGGTATCCCCTCTGATATAGACTTGTGCGTAGTTCTTTAAGGTTAGTTTTTCTTAGATTTTTATAAATAATTACTGTGCATATTGTACGTGCTAGAATGTAAAAGATGGATTTCATGCAGTTTTTGGTGGGATGGCTATTGACGTTGAGGTATTGTTAAATGTCTGTGAGTTTGGGGAAGATATCTGTAATGATTTGGCCATTTTCGTTTTTATTGAGATGTCCAAAAATTACAATTTTTAGATCTGTCTTCCATAGTGAATTTTATTATGGAGTGTAGGTTTTTATGCAGGTTGCATCGATTGCTTTTTTAAAAACACTTTTCATGGATTTAAATTCCTGAAGAAGGTTATAATAACCGAAACGTTAAACGTCGACTTTGATCGTAGATTCACCAATTTTTTTATCATTTTATTTTTTCTGCTTTTCTTCGCACTGTCATATTTAATATCCTTATTTACTTCCATATATATATAAATATATATATATATACGTGTGTATAAAAATGGATAGATCTACGCAGTTGAATAATTTTAGGGTAGACCAATTTATTGATCATTGGAAAACCACTAAAGGTACAGGCCTGCTTAGCCGAGAAGATATGTATGATTTCAAAGATCAATACATATGTCTGGACAGTCAGATAGATTAATATGATTAATCAACTCGTATGTTAGACGCGACAGCATTAACACTGACATAGATATTCACTCAAAAGTACACCTCAATCCAACGAGAAGTCGGCTTATAGAGGAATGCATAGTTAGAATTATAAAGCATTAAATTCAAATTAATTGACATCTAATTGCGTATGAATAATTATGAGAGGTTTCATCGAGAACTAAAGATAAGTGATTTTAGAAAAACGGATCATTTTTTTTATTTTCGTTTGATTCATACAAGCATATGTACGTAGAGAAAGTAAAACGGAAGAAAATATGTTTGATGGTTTGTTCATTTGCCAACGCATTTCAACTTCAAAATTTGTTTGGAATAAAAAAGTCTTTTATTGAAACTATTTTAGTATGAGAAATAACTAAGATATATAAATTCTGATTCAATTAGAAGTCTTCATCAAGGGTTTTAGATAATGTATTATAAAAAAAAAAAAATGGATAAATACGGATTATTATGTTCAAATTGCGTCAGGTCACGTGATGGAATATTTTTGAAAAGTAAATGGCGTTTTGTGGGGTGAGAAACGGATTCGTTACGTTTTATTGCTTTCAATGCTTACAGAAAAGGGAGCTAATATTCAGTGTGAATTTTCAATTTTTTAATATGTTTCTCATAGATTGTTAAATTTTTAAAAAATCATGTCATTGTGGTATTGTGTTGTGGTATGCTATGGGACATACTTCAATTATTACTCTTTTATTTTTGTCATGAATGAAGGCAAATATAGCAGAATTTTGAAAGTCAAAAGTGTGGTTAGTTAAAATGTTAGGAGAAATTAAAGAGTTTGTTGAGTTACCAGTTTTAAAGTCTGTTTTATGTTCATAGATTCCTTTGTTTAAATTTCTGTTTGATTCTCTATAGTAAAATATGCATTCAATAAAGCATGTTCCATAGCACATTGGGTTGGCAAATAAACAAACCATCAAACATATTTTTCTTCCGTTTTACCTTTTTTACGTACATTCTGCCAGATTCTACTCATTTCATCCTACATACAAGCAGATAGAAAGATAGATAGATAGATAAGCAGATGACAAAGAGAAGGAGAGTGAATACTTGGAGAAATTTGCATCATTGAATTGCGTATAAGTCATTTAAACTTTCTGTATGCTTTCCTTCAATATACAGTTGTGTGAATCAAGAGTTAAAGGGTTAAGCAGTAAGTATCTTGTTGATAATCGAACATAACTATGGCATGAAGACTAGCAGTAAATAAAACTGCAGTATTTATATGATTTTAAATTTGTTTCAGATTAAACGTTTCGGTAACATATTTAGATTGCAGCAAAATTATCCCATACTCAGATAAGTAAATTCATAAACATCTAAAAAGAGATATTTAGTAATTCAACTTTTGGCAGCTGCAGCAAAGTATACCCAGTCAAAGAAATTCGTCATCGTCCGTGATAATGTTGCTATTTTATTTATTTCACTATAATCATCATTATCAACATGTCGAACCGACAGCACAGATCTACCTGATCCTCTCCCGCCACCATTCTCTATCATCCATCGCTCCCGGTAGGTCTTCAAGGCTACATTGCCGTCAAGCTTCTCCATACGTTTAGTAAGCGTCCATGTATTGCATCCATACTGCTGTATCAACACGACCGCTATTGTAATGTTACTGGTATCATCTTGAATATTAAAATGAAAAAAAAAATTGATGACCCTGTTATTCAGAATACGAAAAGGCTTTATAGAATCTGATACAATTTCATAGCAGTCCAACGCACGGAGAGAGGAAGACCATATAAGGGTTTACCAGAGAATCGTAGTACGCGAGTTCGTACTCCAGTCGCGCTATTACGTTCACTTTCGGGCAAATACCCTTGGGAAAGGTATGAACCCCCTAATTCTCCCTCCAGCTATGGGTAAATAGTAGGACGGACTAGGTTCTTCAGCCTTGGTGAGGCAACTAGTCTAGGAGAAGGAAAACTCTGAATTCAAACCTGTTAAACTCCGCTTAAAAATTGACCTTGTGTCATATCCTGCTCGAGCGGAGGTGTTGGTAAATAGTACCAGAGAATCTCTCTTCCAGCTACCCCACCCATACGCACCCCCGTTTCTCCCGTTTGCCGACCAAACATCAACATCTCTCTTTGGATTTCGAAACAACCTTACTTTTCAAATTATCTCATTTTCATGTATTCTCTTATCTCATTACATACTGTGTCATACTTTCTAGAATCATCACATATGTCACATATCCTTACTTTCCTACGCCAGTCGTAATTCCTTGATTTGTTTATTATCCATACTCTATCTCCTCTAAAATTATTTTTACGTGAGGAGTTAAACCTGGGGGCCTTCTGTGCAAGAGTTCGACTTTTGTGAGGAACTACATTTACATTCCAAGTCCTTAGCTTATTAACACTTTTACCAAAAAATTAGATGATTAATAATAATCAATTATTCACCTTAATTATTTTACATTATGACACATTTTAAAAATACGTTTGTGATTCCCGTAACATAGCAAAGTTGGTAAAAAGTCAGGGGCTTTATGAAATCACAATCGTTTAACATAACCTTGAATGACAAAAAAGCATACATACTTACAAACACACACACACACATGTATATATATATGTCTGTATATATATATATATATAGATGTGTGTGTATATATATATATATATATATATATACATGCGTGTATATATACATATATATATATATATATATATACACACACGCACACACACACACACACACATATATATATAGGGTGTTTAGTGACGCAGACTAATCTCTCATTGAAATGATAAGAAATCCGTTTCTATGGCAACACGTAATATTACTCGTCTTCTTGTGAATTTATGCAAATATGTTCGTTATGTTCTTTTCGAAAAGATTATCGTATAGAGATGCAAATACACCTACTCTTTGTATTTCTAAATGTCTTTCTCTTTCCCTGTGGTATCTTCTTTTTCTTCTTCTTTTTTTCTTCAGTCTTCTTCGTTTTATATTTTGTCTTTTTTTTTTTTCACTCCCTCTATTCGTTTGGATTATTCTTTTTTTGCTTCCAACCTATCACAATTTATTTTTCTTTCTTTCTTCTTTTTCTTAATTGCTTTCTTTCTTTAAACAAGGAATATTTTATTCAGTTTTTATATTTAGAGAATCTCATGGCCATTAAAAAAGCGAAACAAGTTCATTTTTTTAAACAGAGTAAAGCTTGTTTGAATTCAGAGTTTTCATCTCCTTGACTGACTGCCGAAAAATCAGTCTGCCCAACTATTTACCCATAGCTGGAAAAAGAGATGGACTTTCTCATGAGTTTAAGCTTGAAGTGGGAGGCAAACATTATCAGCCTTAATTTCTCCACTGCTCACTGATTTTATTTCCTTCGAACATACTCGTAAGGTTGAGGTTGCCTCTATGTAAGTTCGCGTGGTCTTAATTGTCTATTATGTCAGCCGCTACCATCTCAAATCTGATGAAGAGAATTGCCGTCATCTACTGTTATGAGCTCTTTTGTAATGTCCTCGGACAGATCCAGAGAAGATTGACATTGAGCCAAGAAATGCTCAAGCCATTCCACATATCTATCCTGTAGTCCTAAAAATTTATCTCATCATTTCAGAATTTTATATTCCTTTAACTAAATGTAAGTAAAAAAGGCATCCTTAAACTACCGTCAGATCGTTAAAGTTAGTTTACATTCTTTTTATTTTCATAATAGTATATCAGCCTTCATGGGTTATTCAATGCGAGAGCCATTATTGAAAAAGAACAGTAGTGAAGCTATTACACCCATAGATTCTGGGATTAGGGCCTTTATACTTTTTTCCTAGAGTATTAGTCTGACAGAGAACGCTATAGCATGACAGATGTTCGAACTTGATCACAATGATATCCCTAGTCTCGCACATTAGCCACAGCCCCATGGTACCTCCTTTTTCATTGAATATAAACACCACTGATATCGATGGGTAATGTCTTTGTAACAATAGGTACTATAAGCAACTTGCATAAAAATATATTTTTTAAAGAAAGGAAAGAATGAATTTATCTCTGTTTTTGTGGGTTGTTTCACCACCAATCATAAAGTGGATAGTATTTTTGGTGACAATATGTCTCATTTATTTTCCTGGGGTGAACTGATGGTCAGGACTTTATCTTGCATTTGTCTTCGCCAACGTTTTCTCAAACCTCTCAGCGCTATACAAGATTATGAAAATGTGACACCCTCCATACTCAACACTACTTGTTTTTTAAACTTAAAATTTTAGTTTTAACCATTGGGCAGATGAAGGACTTTCCTAGAAAAATAAAATCGTTGGAAAACTTTTTTTATATAAATCTTTAAAAAATAATTTTCATCAGGATATAACTCTGGCCTTTACTTCCATATATATATATATATATATATTCACCTTCTCCACACAGGCTGGGTGTGATACAAGGTCAATTTTTCCAGAGGAGTTTGACAGGTTTGAATTCAGAATTTTCCTCTCCTAGACTGATTTTAAACCAATGTTAAAAAACTCAGTCTGCCCAACTATTTACTCATAGATGAAGGGAGAATAATTGAAGTCATAACTTTCTGAAGGAAATCAGTGCTATGTGAAATGCAATAAGCAACGCCATGAATTTGAATTCGTCTCACCGTGTCCATTTCCTACGAAGATAACCATTCGACCACGAGAATCTTTCCTTTCGTATACATTAGAATAAAATCCAATTCTAAACTTTTAGGACGAGTAGGGTATAAAAGAAATAAGATTTTGCAGCTTCAGACCGTATTAAACGATAAGTTTCAAAGGTGCTGTAACAAATAGAAAATCTACTGCACATCCGAGGATTATGTTTCAAGAAACTTAACGTTCCATAGATAGTTCCTTTCTGTCTCAACAAGGACAGCAAAACTTTTTGAACTTTACTTATATTTAATATATCAGAACAGAACGTATTATCATCGATCACAAACTAATGTTCACATTACTGACAAATATAATAGGGCTGTTATAAAGACTGAGGCTCAGTCTTCATTTCGTAAAAGAAGTGTTAAGCAATCTTGCATTTAATGGTTTAATATTTGGATTACTTTGACAATATCTTAAGATGAAAGGCTAACATCGCGAAAAGACGCCGACAAAAGTCTAGGAAATCCCACTAGGCCGGTGCCAGTATATCGTATTTCGCTTAAAGAATGATTTCGTTTAAGTTTTCCGATGCTGAGGCTTAGCTAAGCTTAGCTTGAGAAAATGATTTAATCTAGGATTAATACACATTAATCTTTTGTACTGATACCTATCACTTTTGGCTGAAATTGTGTCCAAAGGAAGTAATACTCTGAATTAGTGTTCTTGGTTCCTTTATCAATGATTCAGCGCCGGGTTTTGATTTTACAAAGTAAAAGCTATTATTCTTTATTGAAGTAATCAAAACCTGATTTACGGTTAAGACCTGCTCAAATATAGGTGAGTTGGGTTTTATGGCATATCATCCTTTGTAGGTTATTTAACGCCGTTCACCAATAGGCCGGGATACCTGGGTTCAATCCCAGGTCGAGTCATATCAAAGACTCAAAAAATGCTACTTGATACTACCTTGCTAAACACTCAGCATTATAAGGTAAGGATCAATGGTAAAGTGGAGCAATCCATGGAAAAGAGTTGCGCCCTCCCCTACATCTTAGTGTAGTAGCTATCAAAAAGGGAGCCTTCGGTTCACACTCGACTACAGTCGCCAACTGTACTACTATATACATTCAACCTAAGATTTCTAAACGAATACTTAGTTGGTAAAATTTTGGATCTGCAGGATTTCATTTGTTTGCACATGGCCACTCACAAGTATCGATTCCATATAAACTACTGAAGTTAAGCAACATAGTTTCAATCCAGTATTTGGGTAAGTGGCTTTTTAAAGAACAATGTATTATTTATGCCAGACTAAGAAAAATTAGTAAATAATGTGTCACACTTCGAGCACCAGTTCCTCTGAATCACTGTTGTTAAATACCAGTGAGCTTGTTACCAACCCATTTCTGAGAGAGAACTGATGGAATAATGCATTTTCCAAAGGCAGTTTGGCAAAGTGAAATCTGTAGAGCAACATCGCGGATTTGAACTCGGGCTGCCGGTTCCATTTCTTTTGACGATGAATGTTACGCTAAGCTCGTATCCGAAAATACTGATTTAGTGAGGCTACAGTACAGTATTTCAGAAGGCATCATCATATTCTGAACATACGCCTTTAGAGCTAATTAATACTTCTAGAATCACTGGTAAACAAACTAATATATACGGTCTTTCAAAAGCAGAGTGGTATCTTGGGAAAGGGTTAAATTTCACTGCTATTCAAAATTGTGGCATCTTCACCCCGACATAAACAAATTTTATCACGTCATATCACATTGGAGACCTATTCTGGATATCATTCTAAGAAGTGACAATCAATATGCTGATAATAGTATGGAGATTCGATTATCGTATTGATTAATTTTCGATTCATTGTCTGTTCTCTGAGATAACACAATGGAATGATATTGAATACCTTTTGCCTTTGATATAGGTGATGTTTATTTGGGAAAATATAAAACCCACACATCCAAGGAGTTATGTTGAAAATATCGAGACTAAAGCTCTCTTGATAAAGACAGAACAGCTAAGTTTCTTCGACATAAATACAGCCGTAGGACTTAAACTATAGTTCAATGAGCATTCCAAACGTAGAAAGTATTTGTGGAACTTATCTTTTGATATAGAGTGAAGCTGCAGAGTCCTATTTATTTCTAAATACTTTCTCCTCAATGGTGAACATTCAGATGAATTCTTAATTTACGAAACAAAAAATAGCATACGGCACAGTAAATTGAGATATCTTGATTGTTTTCTCGTCATGAAAACATTATCACTTCATTAGATATGTTAATACGTTTAGAAGCCAGCTTCATTTGAGTCAGAAAATTTGAAATTAAAGAAAATTAAAGATTCAATTTCGTTAATCCTTCATCGCAATATATATATATATATATATATATATATATATATATAGAACCGATGAAAGAAAACGATGAAAAAATACGTTTATGTGCTCGAATCCCGACTAGCAGAGAAAAATCAAAACTAAGATGATTCTATTATCGCCATCTTTAGCAGATTACCCCGGAAAATTTCACATTTTTGGAAAATCAAAAAAAAAAAAAAAAAAAAAAAAAAACAACAACCCTCTGACTTCAATCCAGGATATATTTTTTTTTCTTTTTGAGTCCATAATACACACACACACACACACACATACACACACATGCGTGCGCGCATATATATATATATATATATATATAATGTATTCCTGTTTTAGGTTAATCCCTAACTTTAATTCTGGCAGATTGAAAAAAGAAGTAAAGGATTCAATTCGTGAATAAAGAAGCTCACGAACTAATATCTAGGAAAAATATTTCATGAAAAAAAAAAAAGACAAAAAACATAGGTGTTGTCTGAAAAATTCAAAGCATATTGTATGGTCTAGTAAAAAAAAACAGATCTTACAGTTTATATATATATATATATATATATATATATACGGCAATTACACAAGAATGCTGTGAGCAATATAGAACAAGTCCTGGAGGTAACACCCCACAAAGCACCAACTATACGGCCACCTACCTCTCATCACGAAAACTATCCAAGTTAGACGAACCAGACATGCAGGACACTGTTGGAGAAGCAGGGACAAGCTCATAAGTGATATACTCCTATGGATCCCCACATATGGCCGAGAAAAAGCCTGACGATCAGCTCGAACATACATACAGAAACTCTGTGAGGATACGGGACGTAGCCCTAAAGACAAGCCAGAGGCGATGAAAGGTAGGGAGAAGTGGCGAGAGAGGGTCAGGGATATCCGTGCTGGTGGTACGACATGATGATATATATATATATATATATATATTGAAAAGTACAAGATCATTAATGTTCATGAAACATAAATCCAGCGGGTATAAACGAAATAGCACAAGTGAAAGCAACACTTAAATTTACTCCTCAATCTTTTGAGTCTTAAAAATTAAATCAGGAGATCTTAATCAAATTTGTCCCCAGATGACGATGTAAGTCATTGCGGAAAAATTCACCTTCTTCGGAAGTAGTGTCTGAGCTACCGAAAATTACATGAATACGCGACTAGTGAAGCATGGACAGCTAACGATGTGTTATCAGTCATACGGAAATCAGACCTATCCATTAAAACATATATGGATGCACCACATGGGCGCTGACTAAGCGTGGAGAGACAAAGCTTGACAGTAATTGCACGAGAATGCTACCAGCTATATTGAACAGGTCCTGGAAGCAACATCCCACTAAGATGCAGCTGTACGGTCACCTACCCTCCATTTCTAAAACCATCAAAATCAGGGAAACAAGGCATATAGGACTCTGCAGCAGAAGCAAAGACGAACTCAAAATCGACGTTCTCCGGTGGACCCCTTCACATGGACAAGCAGGTTTTGGACGACCAGCACATTGACAACAGCTCTATTACGACACAGGATGTAGTCTAGAAGACCTGCCGGAAGTGATGGACGCTAGAGACGCATGGTAAGAGAGCCAGGCACGAAAACATTATATATATTAATTAAATTACCAGAAAAACCAGCAAACACCTACATGCGACATACATAACACTGAACAGCTGTTTCGACCATATTGGGTCTCATCAACATAATCTCGACCACTAGAGATCGAACCAGTAACCCCAGAATGTTGAAACCAAACTTCTACCAATGGGCCACCAATTCATGCCACACATTAGTGAAGCCAAATCAACTAGTCATCTATATATATATTCTGCGTATGTATTTACACATTCCCTTCGTCTGGAGCATCTGCGTTCGGTTTTATTTTAGTGTATTTTCTGTCATACTAACCACGCAATTTACGCGGCATGTCAAATGGATCTTCGAGTAAATATTCATCGATAAGTGGTTTGAATGCAGTTTTCCTCTTCCAAGATTATTCACCCTATCAAGATTAAAGAGCTCACTCTGCTTTACTATTTATTCGCCAGAGTATGACGGCTTATGAAAATGCAGAGTTTACGTGGAGTTTATTTTGGTTTCCTTTATTTTGATTTCATGGCATACCAACCACTCTATGTTATTCAAAGCCAAATCTTGTTTATACATATATGTTGAATTCATTCAATTTGGTTTGGTTATGTTTTATGGTATATCAACCATTGAAGGTGATTAAATGCCAAATCTTGTTTATAGATGTATACTAAATATATAGTATTTGGTTTAGCTGAATTTTATGGCATATCAACCACTGTAGGTTATTTAATGCCAAATCCTCTTTATACATATATATCAAATATGTATGATTTGGTTTTGGTTGGTTTTTTGGCATATAAACCATTTTAGGTTATTTAATGCAAAATTCTCTTTATATATATATATATATATATATATATAGTCATCCACAGACAGACTGTTTCGTTTTATCAGAACTCTTCAGTGTAGCTAGACATGTGGGGTTTGAAGGGGTTTTATGGTTGTCAGTGGCTAAGGGCAAGACTGTGTTGCCGTAAGATATCTGACTCCATATTTTGGTTATTTTGCTTTACCCCACGTTGACTTGGCCGGTGCAATGCCTTGCCCAAAGAAGGTCCAAAAGAAATATAAAAAGGGAAAGATAAGAACAGATAGGAGACGAAAAACTTTTCTTTCAGACTTTCCTTTATTTACCTGGTGAATGGACTAACCAACGCTACGTCTAAAGACATAGCGTGGTGCCCAAAACACCAGATAGTAAAAACGGTGTTGTCGGTTCGACGTCACTACCCGAAAAAGAGATAGGTTCACAGAAAACCTGAGTATCTATCTCTCTCTACCAGCTCCAAATTCGCTACTCGAAAATCCTTCTAATTTTGGCGCGACCGCTTCTCATTGGCTACTTTACATTTTATTATTTTTCTTTTTTCTGATTTTAACCAGATGGATGCGTGGAGCCTTATGCATGGCGACGCATTTATACATTTTGTATCTGGCAGCCGACGAGTCAATATCCGGTTGGGAGTTTTTTTCTGTTAATTCCTAAATCGCCACAGACACGCAGAACGCTCGGAGCCGGGATCGAAACCCGTCCAACTTTACGTTAGACTGTGATTCAGACTACTCCTCCACCAAGCGGACCAAGGGAATTTTAAGGTATTTTTATTTCTAGAAACAGCAGCAGCAGCCTTTGTTTACATTTTTTATACCCTATCGGCTACCAGAGTGTTCAATTCTTTCGAAGAGCTCCGCATTACGCTAGCGGCGGCCGGCAATTCCTTCGCCAGAGAGCTCAACCCCCATGGAAGAGCATATATTGTCATCCACAGACAGACTGTTTCGTTCTATCAGAACTCTTCAGTGTGGC
>OY757928.1:47402314-47419814 GCA_963585895.1 Sepioteuthis lessoniana | reverse complement strand
TTAATTGTCAAAAACATTTATATTTCAAGCTATTAAGTTTATTCAAACAGTTCTAGTTCAGTTAATTCTGTTTAGTATAAGTACAGATTTTGTTTTCACTTTTATATGTCAAAATAGTTCTATATATAACAATTCAGTTTAGTATAAGTACAGTTTCAATGTTAAAAAAAACTTCCATTTCAAACAATTCGGTTTAGCATAAACCAGTAGTTTAAATGTAAGTACAGTTAAATTGTCAAAAACATTTATTTTTAGCTATACAGTTGAGTCAAACAGTTCAGTTTAGCGTATGTATGCAGTTTAGTTCTATTTAACTCATAGATAGGGCCTTGATAGGTGCTACCATTTCGGACCAGAGTGGACCTAGGAGCAATGGCAATGAAGGGGTACTCTGCATTCCCAAAAGCTCAATAATCTCTGGAACCTCACCATCACATTGTTTAGTGTCATATCCATGGGTGGGGGGTCTTACCCCTCTGCAGAGGTGCACTTCGTGTATTCTACAGCCCTACCGACTGGGCAAATAGGTTATGGCTATCGTTGTATAAAATGGACAAGTCGACCTATATTCCGATCCTGGACTTCGCTCTAATACCCTTACTAATTGTTTTTATTTATATTTAGAGACGTGTGCTCAGCCTTTTTTCTCCCAATTTCTTCAGATGGTAAAGGCATAACTTTTCTCGTCTAATTTTCGAATTTTTCATGACTTTGTTTAACAAAGAGACCAATCAATATATTTTACCATTTTTGTTATTCCTTTTCATATACATCACGTCATAGAACAATGTACATATTTCATCTTTCCGAACACGTTTAGGTTTCTTGTAATTCTTTTAATACGCTTTATGTATGAAATGTCCAACAAACTTCTAGTAAGTATACTTTACATGACAACATACCTTACTTATATATCAGATACAACATTTGATATTGCGTCGTTTTCACTTCGCTGAGCATGTCAACAACCTTTCGTCGTTCACAATACTTCTCCCTATATATATATATATATATATATATATATATATATATATATGTGTGTGTGTGTGTGTGTGTGTGTGTGTGTGTGTGTGTGTGTTTATTTGATGGTGTACAAATATATCGATATTTTATTTGTAACAGACTGATTAAATATAATAGACCACATATTTCTGAAACTTTTTTTATCTATTCCTTTTTGTTGAAAAAGGAACTTATAGGTGGAACGACTGCTTATAGATAATGTACGAACTTTTGTGATACAGCTGTGAAAGGCTTAAACTAAATACGTGCTCTTTTTCAATATCAGTAAATAAGATCAGATATCTTTTTTTTTTAGTCAGCAGTCATATATATATATATATATATATATATATATATATATATATATATATATATATATATATATATATATATATACCTTCGAAGTTCATGTAATAAACAACGGTTTATTTACGTACGAATTGACGCATTATGGGGTCAAGAAAAAGGTGAGCATTGTGTTTGAGACTGAAAAACGTCCATCAACCGAAGAGAATCCTTTCAAATAATCCGAATAAGCAGAGGAGACAGAAATAAAAGAAAAAAAATTATGAAAGAATGAAAAAAAATTAATAAAAAGAATGATAATGGAATAAGGAAAGAATGAATGAATGAATAAAAAACGTATAAAAAGAGGAATGAAAAAATGAAAAAAGAAAGAAAGAAAGATTATTAGCAGAAAAATGCAATGGAAAATTAAAGAGAGGGTAAAAAATATAAAACAAATAAAAAGATGAATGAAAGGCTGAATGGGAGAAAGGACGAAAAACGAAAAAAGAATGAAAAGCATAGAATAAATAAAAGAAAGAAAGAAAGAAATAACGAATAAATGTTGAATTCTTTGAATGGCTCAGGACATAGGGTAAATGATTTTTATACCGAGAATTTGAAAATCTTATATTTTTCGACAGGTTTTCCGACTCGAAGTTGCTAAATTCTTTGGTTTACTGTTGCTATTTACCTTGCTTTGTTTAGGTTCCTCACATTGCCTTAGCTTAGTTACTCTTCCATTTGATCTAGTTCATTCACTCTGTGCACTGGCGATATCAAGTGATTCTAGGGCAACCTGAACATAAATCAAATTTACTACCCTTTTGTTTAGGCTGGAGCATAGAAAGTACCTACTGTTTTTAAATGGTTCCATTTTTCTTTGTAGAGGAGGTTTCAATTTGGCATTTAGAAATACTAAAAAAATACTTCAAAGAAAATTATCCACAAGATAATGTCAGTTTTATAAAAATGGTGAAATTTTATAAAGGTTATAGCCAGTAACACATTGATAAAAGTTTTAATCGGGAAATGTTTTAATAGACATGATTACATCCTTCTAATTGGCTTAATGAGTAGCGGGTTCGGTCTTGGAGACCGGCGATCAATTCCAGGTCGAGTCACACCAAATACTCAAAAATGGTACTTAATGCCGCCTTGCTTAACATTCAGCATTATAAGGTAAAGATCAACCCAGAAAAAGGAGTAAAGCCCTCTCCTACACCTCGAGCTATTGAAACGGAGCCTTTGGGTCACCCTTGACTAAGGTCTCCAACATTACTTACATCCTTCGATATTTTGTTTTAAAAAGAAAAGGAATATTTTATAAAAGTAAATACTTAGAGGCTGTACGTTTTCAGGGATGGTACAGTAGAAGTTAACAACATTAATTAGGTATATATAATGCTCCACTAGAAAAAATAGTATTCAAGTGTCTTGGATTTAACAGTTGTTTTCTTTTATGAAAAAACAATGCTAAGAATAGACCTATTTATGGGCAATATTTTTTATTTACAGTAGTTTCTAATAATTTTGATGGAAGCAAAACTTGCGAGCACAACATCAGTTGTAAGGAATATAATTGTCTTTTATTATGAAAGAAATGTTTTGCCAAGGAAATATTTTTTTAAGTTTAACTTGCACGTATATAAACAAATATCTGCAGCCCAGTCGGCTAGGTCTGTAAAATACGCTGACTATATCTCTGCAGGAGGGCTAAGTCCCCGCCTTAAACGAGTGTCCTGATATGACATCAAAAAATCTCATAGTGAGGATCAATCATTGGATTTTGGGGAATATAGAGTTCTTCTTCATTACTATGAATCCCTGGTCTACGCTAATCCGCAGTGTTAATATCTATTTGGGTTCCATATTTGAGTCAAACAGAAAAATGTAATTCTGTTCTAAAACTTAAAACCGTTTTACTGTTTGCGAACAAAAGACAAATGTTATTCTTTTTTATTTGTATTACATAGCAGCACTTTGAATTATTTAAATTTGTGCAAACGAATAAATGATATTTAATAGAATTATTACTGCTAAATAACAATACTCCGAACCCTTTTACCGCATGCAAATAGAACTATTAATGTTGGTAGTAAGACTGGAATCCTTTTAAATCAGAGCAAACAAATGAGCTTTGGCTCGTTTATAAATGTTACCTATAAATATTCGTTTACAAATCTTTATATACACACACACACACACACACATATATATATATATATATATATATATATATATTGCAACAGTGTTGGTTGCCGCTAATTCACTTTGTGCGTTTGTGGAGAACCAAGTGCGATATAATTTTGAGAGTGCTCAATATCTGAGATAGAGCTATGATATAATAATAAATAAATATATATATTACATCTATATGTTTAATGCCATGGAATTTTCTGCCCCCTTTTGTTTTATGAAGTTTTACTAACATTAACCATCAGGTAGATAATAAAAGAAAATGAAGAAATCGAAAAAATCGAAAAACAGTCAAAAACCGTCAGAGTTGTGTACCACTCTTTATGTGTATGTGCGTGTGTGTGTGTTTATATGGGTTATATTGGCGTATTATTGTGTGTGGATGTATAAGTGGTTTTTAGTATGTATGTGTGAAGATATATAGGCAACGCGGTGTATGAAAAGCCACAAAGTGAATGAGGAAGAAATAACACTGTTACAATATATATATATATATATATATCGAAAGTAAACTTCCTGATGATCCGTTAAGGTGAAACTTTAGTAGAAGATTTTTGACTCGCGATTTAAGTTAATTCTATAATTGGCTCCATTGTATTGTGTTGAGCAATTTAGTAATTGTAGCATTGCAGCATTCGCTGAGGGTTTTTTTGGTTTTCCTTTGACCACTGACTGCGTACCCCTTGATTTTTTTCAAGGAGTCGGACGAGGTTGGCCTTTTCTTTCTTTTTTACCCCAAAAACTTTTTTTTCCCCCTGGGCGGTGACTCGAGATACTGTTATCTCTTGTTCCTGGCCAGGGTTTTTTTTTTTGTTTTTTTCTGGTACCGTGAATATTGGTAGATATTAGATTAGTAAATATATATATATATATATATATATATATATATATATGGTCCGGTTAAACCGGAATTGGGAGTAATTCCATCAGGACAAGAAGTTATTCAAGCATGAATATTTAAAATTTTCGACTCTCTCCCACCTCTTCGACTCCCTCATACTATCCCCTCATACTATCCCCTCTCACCTCTTCGACTCCCTCATACAATCCCCTCCCACTACCATGTGTCTATTCAATTTTTTTTATCCAAAATGATCTGAAGAAGTCCTGTTACTTTTTTCGTGTTTTGGAAAACCTCAAAAATGCGTAACACGATTGAAATAAATTTATAATCCTATGTGACCGGTTTCGTTGTTTTTCTTAAAGTATATATATATATATATATATATATATATATGTGTGTGTGTTTGTTTGGGTGTGTGCAAACATGATTTGGCATTAAATAAACTACAAGGGTTAATATGCCATGAAACACCAACAACCTACTGCTTAAATAAAACAGGAATTCTTCCAAGCTGTATCCGTGCCTCAATTTTTCTATGGCTGCACCACTTGGGATCAAATAAAACGCTTGAACAAAAATCTAGATATGAACTTCCCATGGATTCAACTTACTGTTTTGAATAAATCCTGGAAGAAGCATCCAACGAAACAGTAATTCTATGGGCACTTACCTCCCAGTACACAAAACATCCAAGTAAAAAGAACAAAACATGTTAGGAACGACTGTAAAGATAAGAAAGAAGCCATCAGTGACATTCTTCAATGGACTCCAATGAAGAAAACCAAATGTGTTAGCCCAGTAGCAAAATCTTAAGTTAACCAGTCCTGTGCAGACACCAGATGCAGTCTAGTGGACCTACAAAGAGTGATTGCCAATAGAGACGGATAGATAGATAGATAGATAGAGAGAGAGAGAGAGAGAGAGAGAGAGAGAGTTATTGGTAGGCGTTAATGATTATCATGATCATGATCGTCATCATCATCAAAACATGGCTGAAGTCCTGCGAGATCGTAATATACGTCTTCAAACTCCAGTCGTAACAAATTAACTTTCGGACTTGTGAAAGGCATGAAGCCCCTTATCCTCCCAGTTATGGGTTAAATGCTATCACTAGACAAGGCGTTAGCATTAAATAACCAAAGAAGGTTGATATGACATTAAAAACAAAAGAAAGAAAAAGAGAAGTCGGGAGATCATTGTGGTAAACGTATAGGAATGTGACAACTATAAAGCATGTTCAAACTTCTGTCACACTATTGTGTACCACAACTATTAAAAAATGACGGCTTTGGAATTTTATAATCCAAGAAGTTTGCTATGTCACTAAACAAAGAAACCAAACCAGAGAAGTAACGAAAGAGAAACCTGATCCGACTGATAACACACACACACACACACACAACACACACACATATATATAATATATATATATATATATATATATATATATATATATATATATATATATAAAATGTATTTTGTAGTATTTACAGTGTGTCTGAAAATAGATACAACCCATCAGTATGATAATGATTAATTACTGAGACAAGCGCAATGAGGGGTCATTTGGAACAGGTCCTGTAAAAAATGCATCCATTGAGCTGGAGAAATCACATCAATGTTTTTTAATTGTTTTTTCTCAAAATAGATGCAACCCATTAATATGATGATTTATTATTGAGATAAACACAATGGCGGTCATTTGGAACGCGCCCTGTAAAAAATGCATCCACTAAACTAGAGACATCAAATCAATGTTTTTTAATTGTTTTTCTCAAAATAGATACAACCTATCAATATGATAATGATTAATTAGTGAGATAAGCGCAATGGCAGTCATTTGGAACACTAAACTAGAGACATCAGATCAATGTTTTTTAATTGTTTTTTCTCTAAATAGATGCAACCCATTATTATGATTTATTACTGAGAAATCAAATTAATGTTTTTTTTAATTCTTATAATATCAGTTTCCAGGATATACAGTCTTTTGGAGTTTCTTGTCTAAGTAATAAATCATAATCATGTTAATGGATTGCATCTACATGATATTGTCTCCAAATAAATAGTGACGCAAAATATTTTTCTCCTGTCCAAGGCATTTTCATCAATGATTATTTTTTTATAGTAAACTATTTTCAAATCTAAAACAAAGTAATTCAACGTTATTATTAGAAGTATTATTAGCTGTCACATGTGTCGCATATATCTTGAGATACCCTATCTAAATTATGTGCGTTCAATTTCAGTGATCCAGGGTGCATTAATTTGTTTAGGTCATTTGTATAAATATACTGAAAGACATATAGCACATCAAAGCAAATCTGTATTTGAAAACAAATTGGTACAAATAACCTTGATAATTCTTTTATCGTTCCCATTCAAATAATCCACCGTTGGCATCAATGGCTACTTCAATCTAATGTCGGAAGCGTTGACATCCCCGAATCAGATTATCGTTTACAATTTTGGACAAAGTGCTCGTTATGGCGGACTTAAGATATTGTATGGAGTGTTGAATGACCTCGCTTTCAACTAAGCTTCATACCTAATAGTCCAATGGATTGAGATCTGGTGAGCTAGGTCGTCATGTGTCTGAGAGAACGTGAATGGCATTAGTCTACAATTGGGTTGACCCAACTTTGGAGACGCTGCACATTCATTCGAAGACGCAGTCTTCCGTTTCGTACCTTTTTGCTTTATTACTTTCTCTCACACCTCTCTGTAAACATCAGCATTGATTCTTCAGCAATATGAAAAAAAAATGGAATTTCCCTTGTTGCTGACGAGTCCCAGAAATATAACAGTGGCAGAAAACATAATACGTAATACTGTTAGAACCTCATTTGGGTATCTGCATAACCACCTATCCCTCTTTTGGTTTACCAACTCCTTTCCAAATTCGGCAACGAATGATCGGCAATCATTCAGAAAGATGGCAATCTCTTGATCACCCTGCTGAATTTTTAAGACAATTATTACAGTGTGGTTTTTTTCTTTGCTAAGTACTCATGATGTTTGAAAATATTTATCATGAAAGTTAGAGGGAAAAAATTTGATGATTTAGAGGGAAATAGAGCTTTTGAAAAAAGGTGTCCTTAAATCGAAACGCATCTTATACAAACACACACACACACACACACACACACACACATATATATATATATATATATATATATATATAATAGATTTATATATTTAATGCCATGGAATTTAGTCTGTGTCCCCCTGGGTTTCATGGGGTTTTTACAAAACAACAATCATCAAGCAGTCAACAAAATTTTGTTAACTGCCTATGGATTGTTGTTTTGTAAAAACTCCATGAAACGCAGGGATCGCAGACTAAATTCCATAGCATTAAATGTATAAATGTATTACATATTTATTTATTCTTATTATATAATAGCTCTCACCTAGATATTGAGCACTCCCCATATCATATTGCACTTGGTTCGCTACAAACCAACGAAGTGATTTAGTTACAACAACACTGATATAACATATATATATATATATATATATATATATATATATATATATAATCAAGTGATGCTGATAACACGTACTCTTTCTTTCTCTCTAATTCTCTCTCTTTTCTCGCGTCAACCGTCATTATTTCCCATAGCTCTCGGCAGGTCGTCTAGGAGGCATCCAGGGACCGTACAAAACGTAAAGATATAAATCTTTACTGTTTGGCTCACATTAAGATCACACGTAGGACCTAGTTTATGAGTTCATCCCTAAATCTCATGCAGTGTCTGGCATGTCATAGCCGCATTTGGTCTATCTTACAGGGATGTTTTGTGAAATGAGAGACATGTGATTTATAGGGAGCTGCTTCGAGGATTTGTTTAAAAGGGCACGTAGTATGCCTGAGTAATTCTTATTTAGCCTCTTCTCTAATCGTTTCATTAAAATCCAGATGATATATATATATATATATATATATATATATATATATATATATATATATATATATATATATATATATACCAACGCCTCAGATTTTGAGAGAAATCTAACAAGTTTGAATACATATTTTTCCTAATGTTGAATAGCCCCGTCTGCTCTACCATTTACACATAGCTGGAGAGAAAATAGTTTTATTTATACCTTTTCCAACGGCATTAGTGCTATGTGAAATACAAACTACTTTTTCCAGGATTTGAGCGTAGTTCACCGAGTCCATTTGTGATGCCGATAACAACTGAGTGGTTTTTGAAGCTTCAGAGTCAATATATTTTATTGCAACTTGCATATATATATATATATATATATATATATATATATATATATATATATATATATATATATATATACTTAAGGTGTGATCAAATACTATCGAGTCTGAAGTTTTTAAATGAGCTGAACAACTCATGTAATAATGTAATGATTATATATATATATATATATATATATATATATATATATATATATATATATATATATATTACTTTTTGTAAATGAGTCACACCCAATCTTATCAAAACTGTAATATGTATGTTTAGGCCAACGTGCTGTTTATTAAGTGCATGTTGTATCTAAATAGCACTTGGCCATGACATAATACTTTTTCATTCGTCCACTGCTTAATATAATAATTGATTGCTCTGTTTTGTTTGTGTTCCAGTTTTAAATTGCATTTTTTTTTTATAAACCTCTTATAGAGTAATGTTAATCGTCGTTGAAAATAGACACAGGGACCCGATTTCATATTCTTGACGAGGTTGTTCGCAATTCACATAGTGTTAATAGCCTAGTGAAAGGTATGAATACATATTGTGTCCTTTCATCCATTGCTAAATAGTTGGACAGACTGGGTTATTTTGTATTGGAACCAGTCTAATAGAAGCAAAATACTGAATGCAAACTGGTTAAATTTTACGTGATATTTGACCTTGCTTCGCACCGTGGTCATGGGATGGGTTGTGTAAATACAAAAAGAAACTGTTGGAAAGTAAGATATCGTAACCTGGAGTAGTAGGTACATTTTTGTTTTTGGAGGAGTAGCTCGTTGCTCTTGATATACAATAATTTAAGAGTGATTTGAGCGTTAATTATATTTACTGCGTTTTGTTTAATCTGGAAAAAAAAGTACCGGCAATCTTTAAACAGTAAAGATTTTTTAACTTCGATTCTCCAAGGGAAGCAAGTGCTTTACTCTTTACTGTAAATGTTTGTGTTGCTGATGTAAAAAGTTGGTTCTTGAATTGTTGTTATTTTCAAGGTTTTGGTGATTGTGTTGGTAGTCGATGAATTGCTAAGTCCTATTGGGATGATTCCTAATATCGTATCTGACTCATTTTTCTTCTTATTACTCCATTCACTTATTCTCTTTTGTCTGTGGGAAGCTGTAAGTGAATTGACGACGGAAGAAAAGAGACAAGGCTACTCATAAACTCAAAATGTATTTTAGGCTTCAACGACGATTCAGTGATGATGGGAACGTTTTACTGAACAAGTAGAAATAGTCACGTCTCCCAGAAAAGAAGCTAGAATATATTAGAAACATTTTCGGTAAATTATAGGTTTGATGTTCGCTGCTTGTTCAGATAGGTGTGTTCAGCAGAAGCAGATACAAGCAGGAGACACAGTTGGCTACTAGGCCGCGGGACCCAATCAGCAATTATGCTCACTACTTTCAGTAAATGCAGTTAGAAGTTATCGAGATAATTTTATTGTGGCACCTCCCTGGTGCCAAAGTGAAATTCTCTCCTTTTTTTAGGTGTGAACAAATATCACTTTCAGTCAAAGGTCTCCAAGAAAGTGTTATAAATTTGCCTTTATTTTTTTTTATTTAATTTTTTTTAATCACTACACTAATGAACACTTTATAAATAAATTACGCCGGAGTAAATATAACGGGAGCTGAAGCAATAGTTAAATTTTTGTCGAGTTAAATAAGCGATGAGAGCCAAAACTGATACCTAATCAGTGTTGCAATTTAATTAGTCAATGATGTTTACGGTTTTCCCTTTGCACGATAGTTAAGTTAAGATCTTTCAAATTAAATAAACGTTCTATATTTACGATTTAAAAGATAAAAATTAAACTTTTAATGCTTTTAATGGTTCTTAATGCGAAGATAGTCAACGCTTCCTGTAGCAATGAAAAGCGTTAATGTAGACAGGTAGATAGATAATATTTTTCCTCATGGTTATTTCGACTATTTCGGATGATTTTATAATTGTTGCCATCGGAAATTGTATGAGCAAAGGTTAATAGAATCGTAATGCCTAGAGGTTTGTACTATTCGTAAAGATATTCGCAAATAGATAGACATTCACAGACTAAATTGTTTGGACTTTTGCCCAAATCACTAAGTCATCATTTTCCTATATATATATATATATATATATATATATATATATATATATATATATACTGGGTTATCGACTCATTACTACCGGGTTCAATTGACACAATTGGTAAACTTAGTAAATAATTTCTTATATATATATATATATATATATATATATATATATATATATATATAGGAAGATTGATAGATAGAGAGGAATTATGTTCTCTTAAAAATCCGTTACTTAAAGTTTCATGTATCATATATATATATATATATTACTTAAAGTTTTATGTATCATATATATATATATATATATATATATATATATATATATGTATGTGTGTGTGTGTGTGTGTGTGTGTGTGTGTGTGTGTGTGTGTGTGTGTGTGTGAAATATCATGCTTATAATTACGTACACATTATATTAATATTATATTGATACAAGAAAAAAAAAACAGAAATGTAATATTGACAATAATTACACAGGTTAAGTGTAAATATTAATGATTTAGATTAATAATAACGGATTAAATTATTTTGCTTTGATTTAACACGTAAAAGTAAATCTCTGAAATTATATATCAGCCATCTGCAACAACTTGACACTTTCTACTTAGGAGTTGAAAGAAAGACTCAAGAAGCATGCCTAATGGTCGAAATGTAATTAGTCAAAAACATGCTTTTGAAGCTTAAAATTCTAATAAAAATAAAGGAAGTAAATGTGTTAAACTTATGCGTACGTGGATGATAAATAAAAGTATTATATCAGCTCATTGAAATATTGCGTTCTTCCCTATGATGCTTAACCTAATTGATAGGTCACTAGACTGTTGCATACGTATTATTTTCTTAGCAGCCTGATCTTTAAAGTCTTTTTTTATTATTATCAATTATTTTAATTATCAATACTTACACGTATTAAACAATTATGCCAACTAATGTCCATAAACAAAAATTTGCCTAGTCGGCTGGTACTGTAGAATACACCGACTGCATCTCAGCAGCTTGGTACGATCTCCCCATAACCAGTGTCCAGGAACTGACACTAAACTATTGGATGGTGAGGTTCCAGTATTGCTGGATCTTTGGGGAATATACAGTACCACTTCATGCCATCGCTCCCGGGTCCACTCTGGCTCAAATTAGTAGCATCTTATACAGTCCTATCCATGGACCGAATAGAACTTTATCGTGGTTTCGAGAGTTTACTGTTTTTGCATTTAAACTGCGTACTTATGCTAAACTGAATTTACTCGAAATAAAGCAGTTTTGACATCTAAACTGCGTACTTATGCTAAACTGAATAATATAAAATAAATATATTTAACTAAATATTGGCCTGTCGGCTGGGACAACAGAATACACCAACTTTGCTGGAGCTTTAGAAATGCGAAGTACCCCTTCATTGCCATCGCCTCCAGGTCCGTTCTGGCTTGGATTGTTAGCACATGGTGGAACCCTGTATATGGGCTAAATGTAACTAAACCACGTACTTATGCTAAAATGAATTGCTTGTAATGGAACTGTTTTGACATGGAAACAGAGTACTTATGCTTAACTGCAATGTTTGATTTAGAACTGTTTTTGACTAGGAAATGTTACTTAGCTAAACTGAATTGTTCGAAAGAGAACTGTTTTTGACATTTAATCATGTGTAACCCAAAACTATACTTATACTAATCTAAATTGTTTGAAATAGAACAGCCTGAATAAAATAATTAGCTTGAAATAGAAATGTTTTTTGACAAATAAATAGCGTAATTATACCAAACTGAATTGTTTGAAAAAGAACTGCGAACTTGTATAAAATAGATTTGGCATTAAATAACCTGCAAAGGTTTATATGCTATAAAACCCAAACAAAGAAACAAACAATAAACTGGATTGTATAACATAACAATCAGGAACGAACGATCAAGAAAAAAAACATGTTGACATAAATATCTAAAGGTCACACGCGCATAAAAAATCTTCACAACTCAGAATTTTTTTTCAAAAGAAATTTGTTTGTGAATAAATAAATTAATGAATAAAGATATGTGTTCATGTAACGTAAATGAATGGCTCATAAAAAATTGAATAAATAAATAAATAAATATAGGTGTTCATGGTAACGTAATTAAACGTCTCAGATAAAACAGAATAAATGAATAAATAAAGATAGGTGTTCTTGTAACGTACGTAGTGCATTCAATAAGTTTCCAGATTTTTTTTTTTTGTACAGGCATTTAAAATTGTCAAAGACTCTTGAAAATTTAGTATATTATTGCTTTACATCTAATAAGATGACTGACCAATTTTCATCATTTCAGGTTCAAATAACCAGCTACGGCAGCAATTGGAATACACCCTACTAAAGCCTGATTGTCACAGCTGGTGAATTTAAAAAATCCAATCTGGAAATGAGGACACTTTAGAAGAACGATATGCAATAATATTCTGTTTTAAACTTGGAAAAAATGCCACAGAAACTTATGGAATGCTTCAGACTGCTTTTTGATAATCTTGCATGAATCGAGACTCAGTTTTTGAGTAGCATAAGAGATTCATAGAAGGCAGGGAGTCTGTGAGGGATGATGAGAGGTGTAGGAGGAGTTAAGAAGTCAATACACCAGAGTTAATAAGCCAAAGGGTTAGTGTTAGGGTTAGGGTTACTATGTTGAGGTTTTAAGGGAGTTCAGGAAGTGATTCCGTCGGAAAAGGCCAGCACACTTCAAATCGGGCCAGGGGAATTTCCACCCCGACAATACACCTGTCCATCCTTGTCCCAGACTATTTGACCAAGATGGGTATCAAGACAGCTCCTCACCATCCCTATAGTCAAGACCTTGCTCCCTGTGACTTTTGGTTATCCCCTAAGCTCAGAAGCTGACGTTATGAGACAATCGAGGAGATGAAAGAGACTGTGACGAAGGTCATTGACACGCTCACACAAGAGGACTTGCAGAAGTTGTTGAAACGGTACAACAAGTGCATTGCAGCCGGAGGAGATTACTCCGAAGGGGACTAGAGTTTCATATGTGTACTATCATTAAAAGGTCCCAGTCTGGAAACTTTTTTAATGATCCTCGTAATTGAACGGCTCATATGAAATGGAATAAATGAATAAATAAATAAAGCAGAGAGTCCTTGAATAGCGAGGACGAAGCACTCGTGATAATTAAAATTGACTATGGAGGACTAGAGGTCTGAGGATCGTGTATGCATGTATGGAACGAGCTGAAACAGATGTTTTTGCTACAGACAAGACAGGCGGAAGTGAGGGGATGACTCGTGTCCTTTCGGGAGTTTACGTGACAAGGTAAAGACGGAGTTGAACTCAAGCCGCGAAGATTTAAACAAACGAAAGTTCATGAGACCCAATTTTGGGGAAGCTTCAAAGGAAACATAAGCTTATACGCGACCCAGTGGACTAGCATCTTAGAACTAGGAAAATCTCATGGTCTGTGTCAGCTCTTTCTTTTTCACCATAATATGTCACTTATCTTTGTGTAGCTGACTCGGTCGTCCTGTGTTTCGATACTCTTTATCTCTCTCCCGGCGACTACTTACTACGAGGTAGTATATAAACCTTTGTGTAATTTAACAGATTTCTTACGTTAATCACTTTTACCACGGCGGACACACGGTGGGGTCTAAATTCTCTTTAGTACGGCAATGTTACATTCATATTTAGAAATACCAAAACAAAATGTTTCTGTTTTGAAATACCATCCAATTCATATTTATATAATAATCAATAGTAAATAAATAAGACATTGATTGATTGATTTTGACCGTCTAAGAGCTAGGAGAATTGCATTCATTGAAATTCATATTTACATTTGTCTAAAGTTTTTTAAGGTTTTTTACACGTTATATAACGTTAAGTATTTGGATCTGATCCAAGTAATTTGCAAACAGATCAATTTGACTTATATATGGTACTCTAAAATGAACTTTTGACCCGATAAATAGTAGACTTAAGAGAATTTGTAATGAAAGGGGTCTCCACATTTTCCAGATCACCTGAATTTGAGCTTTACCATCAGACTCGGTTTTGGGGATCGAACCCCACTGAAGGATAAACCTTTTAGATATAATTAGCCCCACGGACTTGGTTTTAAAAAATTAAGGAGTTTATTTCTCTGCCAAATTAAAAGTAAAACAAATATTTCATGGGTGGTCAATTGAGTACAAACACAAATATCTTAACGTTCGTGGCTTTCAACTGACGTCTTTTCTAAGTTGAGGAAGCAATTATCGTATTAAAAATTGTCTAATTTGTTTCAATAATTAAGGCAAAGAAAGAATTGATTGAAATGATATTAATATACTTTGGACACATTTTTATTTTTTTAAATTTTCACCGGTTTTATTTATTTGCGGCCACCAAGAATTACAAAGACGTAAGTCAAGATGACGACACACACACAGATGTTAGTAAATATATATACGTATGTGTATATGTGTGTGTGTGTGTGTGTGCATGCGTGTGCGTGTGTGGGTGGGTTGGTGAAATCTATCATACCAATCATGTATTGAAATCTAGCTTGATTGATTTGAGCAGACATAGATAGATAGATAATGAGAGAGCGAGCGAGAGAGAGAGAGAGAGAGAGAGAGAGAGAAGAGAGAGAGAGAAAGAGAGGGAGAGAGAGAGAAAAAGAAAGAAAGTTAAATAGATCGAGATAGATAGAAATATGAACATACTAAAATAGAGAGATAGATAGATAGAGAGATAGATAGATAGATAGATAGCTTATTCCTCTGTTAGTGGTGTACGTGAGGAAAATGTAAATGGTTTTAGATTTTATTACCCAAACGATAAAAAAAAATTAACGAGAATTTGACTATCTTTCTCGCTTATTTGGCGAGCGGCCATAAATTAGTTTGTGACGTTCCTTTTATCCGACGACGACAAACAGTTTTCCAACTTTTCAAATTTTCCAATTCCAGTTGATTAAATAATATTGATTTGCGATTACGTAATGAGATATTTTTTATTGCATATAAGAATGTCTATCTCAGTATTGATCTGCGCATAAATCTGTCTATATGAACATATACACAGTAACGCTGACACGAACACAAAGAACTCCCTCGTATATATATATATATATATATATATATATATATATATATATATATATGCAAGTTAAATTAAGATAAACGGTCTGAAAAACCTATAACGGCTGTAAAATCAGTAAAATCATGAATGACACTATCTATTATTTATGAAAATAAAAGTGTACAATAAATATCCAAATATCAAAATAAAATAAGGAGTAAAAGCAAGTCAAGACTCTGACTATTCTTCAAGGACTTTATATATATATATATAATATATATATATATATATATATATATATATATATATATATAAAGTCATTGAAGAATATATTATAATTTATATATATATATATATACACACACACACACACACACACACATATATATATATATATATATGATTATATATATATGATTATATGATATATATATATATATGAGTATATATATATATATATACATATATATATATATATACATAATTATATATATATATATATATATATATATATGATTATATGATATATATATATGATTATATATATATATATATTATATATATATATATATTAGATATATATATACCGAGTATGTCTACTTTAGTCTGTCTTACTCCTAATTCCTCTTTAGGAGTAAAACGGACTAAAGTAATCACACTCTGAAGAAAGGAGAGACCTCTATATAAACACACGCAAAACGGAAAACCATAAAAATAAAGGGCGAATTTAAGTCTTATTGAGTACCACATTCAAATGGCGATGCGCCTCATATGTTCTATAACGAAAGCAACAAGCTGGAAACATACACGTATGTAAGAACGAAATTTTAAAAAAGAATTTTAAAAAAACAAATCTTTTCTTGGATCCATTCATCTTTATATATATATATATATATATATATATATATATATATATATATATATATATAAACGTGTGTGTTTTTGTGTGTGTGTGTCTAAATGTTTTGATTGGAAGAATGTCACAGATCGAAAAAAAGAACCTGTCAAGAAAACTTAGCAAGTTCCGAGGAAAATAGAACGAGAATAGAGTATGTTATAAAAGAATAAAATATTTTGTAATTGTTTTATATTTAGATAGAGCTGCTGGGTTTCACAAAAAAAAGGTAACTAAGAAAACCTCCTAGGAAAGGGATTCTTAAAAATGTACACACAAACACACGCATACTTATATATATATATATATATATATATATATATATTATATATATATATATATATATATAATTCGGAAATTATTTAGTATTGGGATATGTTGTTAATACCTTTTCTTCCACTGAAAGAAAGGGAAAATAGAGTTCATAATTACCCTTTTTTTTCTTTTTATTTTTGCTTTTGGTGATTTAACCCTTCAAGAAGGGCTCAGAGCTACATCTGTTTTCAAATTTTCAGAAACATTCTGAAGATATATGACTTTTAATGTATTTAATATGTATGAAATTGGTCTTAGAGTTGTAAAAAATATTTTCGAAGTATCATGATTTGAAACCGCGCGAATACATTTCATTTTGTCTATTATAGTAGTACACTTGCCTTATGTACTATGCATAAAACTTGTCACCTGTCTTCATATAATTTATATATATATACATATATATACTTTACTGGTAATCTACTTATATGATAACCATTCTTTTCGCAGCATCGGTTATATTTTCCACTTCTGGCTTAATACAGATTATAGCATTTTGATCGGTGCATTCAAACGTTTGTTTACGTGACACCTAGTGAGGAACGTACTCACTACTTATTACAACCGATTCACGAAATAAACGTAGTTACCATTGCACTACCAAGT
>OY757928.1:47388411-47402114 GCA_963585895.1 Sepioteuthis lessoniana | reverse complement strand
AGCGACCCCATCAATAAGAAGCCCTTCCAAAAGTTAAACATCGCAAACAAAAAATAAAATAAATGGCAAAAAATATCTGCAGTGGACGATCAATTAATCGAAAGAACTTAGGAAAAAACTCAGCCCAACTAACAACTGAGCCCTTGTTGCATATGGACCCTTGATTGAGCCGTCAATCAAAGTTTTCTGTGAAACGGACACATCATTGTAAATAAGAAGAAGCCGTCATATGGTTGATCAAAAGCGTGAGCGTTATGACATGATATATGCAGATGCCCTTGTGAGGGTCCGAGTCAGCATGATTCATGAATAAGTGTTTCAACTTGCAGCCAGAAAAGAACGGGCTGTCATGAAGAATACACGCTGAGGCAGTGGCCCACAACGGTCTCCGGTTGAGTGCCCTCTCCTCAGCTAAGAATCAGAAGTGCTAAGTGGGGCTTTGAAGGTAACACAGCGTGGTATGGTCAAGAGAAGAAGTTATGAGTCAATATCTGCCTTCGTCTCCCTACTCCCGTCTGTCCCTCTATCACACCACAGAAGCTTTGACTCCAAGAAGAATAAAGAGAGTTATGCTTTTATAACTCAGTGTTGCAACTACACAAGAACGCTGGATGCAATATTGAACAAGTCGTGGAGGCAGCACGCCATATAGCAGCCATATATCACCTATCACGAAAACTATACAATCTAGACGAATCAGACATGCAAGACACTGCTGGAGAAGTAGGGAGGAACTCATAAATGAAATACTCATGCAGACTCCTTCACATGGACGAGCAAAAGTAGGAGGACAAGCTAGAACCTACATACAACTGCTCTATGCCAGTACAAGATGTAACCTTGAAGACCTACTGGAAGCGATGGCCGATAGAGATGGGTGGCGGGAGAGGGCCAGGGAGATCCCTGCTGATGGCGCGACATGATGATGATGATGATGATGATGATGATGATGTGGTTTCTTCTCTCATGAGTATATAACATAGAATCTTGCTAAAATGTTAAACAAATGACCTAAGATCACAAAAAAGGAAACACGGTACCGTTAAGCCAAACTTGTATAAATAATGTCTTGCTGATAAAATATATATGCGAGATTGGTAAATATATATATATCATCATCATCATCATATCGCGCTGGTAGCACGGATATCCCTGACCCTCTCTCGCCACTCCTCCCTATCGTTCATAGCCCTAGGTAGGTCTTCAGGCAACATCCCGTATCCTCACATAGCTGCTGAATGTACGTTCGTGCTGGTCGTCCTGCTTTTGCTCGGCCATGTGTGGGGATCCATAAGAGTACATCTCTTATGAGTTCATCTCTGTTTCTCCAGCAGTGTCCTGCATGTCTGGTTCGTCTAACTTGAATAGTTTTCGTGATAGGGGGCAGGTGGCCGTACAGTTGGTGTCTTGTGGGGTGTTGCTGCCAGGACTTGTTCAGGATTGCACGCAGCATTCTTGTGTAATTGCCGTCTAGCTTCTTCTCCAGCCGTTTTGTTAGCGTCCATGTAGTGCATCCATATAGCAGTATCGATGTGACCGCTGCCTGGAAGAAACTGCGTTTCATTTTATCGGTTAGGTCTGATTTCCATATAATCGATAGCCTATTGATAGCTGTCCATGCTTTCGTTAACCTCGTTTCGATGTCCTTTTCGGTTGATTCGACGCTGCTTCCTAGGTACGTGAATTTGTCTACTAGTTTAAGAGGGGTTCCTTCTAGAGTGGAGATGTCCCCCGTTTGGTTATAGCACATATATTCCGTTTTGTGTGCATTAACATAGAGTCCTATGCTTGCTGCTGCTCGTTCCAAACTATGCAGAAGTGTTTCGGCTTGGTCAGGTGTATTTGCCAGTATCGCTATGTCATCGGCGTAGTCGGCGTCGGTAATTGTTGTTGCGGGGTACCTTCAGCTTCTTTTCTTCCTTGTGAATCACAACAGAGCATTGACTCAGGCATATATATATATATATATATATATATATATATATATGCCAGAGTTAATGCTGACGGTGATTCACAACTGATTGATTAAAATACAACACTCATGAGCCTATTTGGTCCTTCAAATTCTGATGAAAGTGATATAGTAATAGTAAACCGGGTCTGGCAGATAGTAGCTGAGAATCTTATAGTATCAGCAACCCAAGTTGTATAAACTGCAACGAATTTTGGCAAAATTTAGGATCCAGGATTTTTTTAAAGGTACTTGAAAAACTCCAATTTCGCTCTCAGTTTATTTTGTTTAACGGCCTGTCAGTCTTCCTGAGTAATTCAATTCCAAAGCTCTTCTTAGAGAAGAATAGTAATGTTTAATCCAGTGCTGTCTGGGATAAGAGTGTTTATGCCTTTCCTAAATATATCCAACTGAAAATGAATGCAATAGCGCGAATTTAGTTTGAACTCGCTTTCTATGATGTCACTGTTCAGCACGTTAGCAACTACGCCATGAGATCTCACACCGAGGAACTTCTATCATCTATAAGATTATTAACTGAATACAACAAATTTTCAGTCGATAAGGGACACAAGACAATATTTTCTAGATATAAAATGGAGTAACAGAGTTTTGCTATTAAGTTCTCACGTAATTTGAGAAAAAAAAAACGGAGAAAAAGTGAAAAGCATATCGGAAAATTTGAGAATATCATGCTATAGAACGGTTAGACTAGAAAATGATTGTGAATGCACTAACCTCAGAATTAACTGAGACTAAGCTGTAACATAATTCTTTTCTTATCTCCTCTGCAAACAATGGGTAGAATTGAAGGGGAGACTTGGCTCCCAAGGCAAACTGGTTAGGTTGTTGGAAAAGGATGATTTTTTTTGAGTGGGGAAGAATCTGTTGTAAACTGGTACTCAGTGGAGGTGCCCGTGGTGTAATAGTTATCGTTGTTGGAAATTGACACGGTGACACGAGTTCAAATCCTGGACGAGACTGATTGCATTTCACATAGCACGAATATCCTTGGGAAAGGTATGAATCCAATTATTCTCCCTCCAGCTATGGGTAAATAGTAGGGCAAACTACGTTCTTCAGTCTAAGAGAAGGAAAAACTCTGAATTCAAACCTGTTAAACTTCACTTAAAAATCGACCTTGTGTCATATCGGAGGGGGTTGGTAAATTTAGTAAACTGATACTCAGTTCTTCAATCGACTATTTATCCAAAACGTGTTGATGTTTATATACAAACAAATCTAGATATTCGAAGAGATCAAGGGGATGAAACAATGACATCAACTGATGAATACTGTTCACCCTGAGTGATGTTTTCGGACATTTTTGTTGTTGTAAAACAAATATTAGATACACAAATATTCTACTTTCTTATCGTTAAGAGCATATCGTGCATGAAACCCTTACACACGCATATCTCGAAAGTATCGTGGTGTAAGGGAAGATTTAGAAGAGGGGTCTACTTTGACTTCAAACACACTCGTGATTAACGAAGTGACATGAGCAGCGGCTGCAACTAAATAACTATTCAATGTAAACTGCATATATATATATATATATATATATATATATAGATAGATAGATAGATAGATAGATAAGTCAAGGGGAACCCGTGGGCTCTCTTTTCAATAGCTACCACACCTAGGATGACTCTCTTCCTTCCTCTGGATTTCCCCTGTTACCCTTGTTTCATACCTTATATTTCTGAGTGTTAAGCCAGGAGGCAGCAAATACCATTTTCTGAGTCTTTTGTGTGATTCGACCCAGTATTGAACAACGGTCTCTCGAGCCATTGCTAGACATTCTAATATTTTATTTTACGACAGGGATGCTTGTACTGATATAAATTATCCACTGCTGATTATTAGCGCCTAGCATTGTGCATACATATTAGCGTATAAATATATATTTGCCTCTACATTCTGACATACCCATAAAAAGATTTTATGTACACACAAAATATATTATCTAGTTTTAAAACGACGCAAACTGCTATAATCTATTTTCTTGTTTACAATATATTCAGGTACGTTTTATATAACATTACCGCTTCTAATCAATAAAAAGTGACTAAAACTTTTGTTGCTTTTCAGCAAAGATTTCGCTCAAGCTAAAGAAATAAAATACATTAAATTTCTGGAACTCTGTTTTATTCAATCATTTGCACAATTTCCTTTTTTTCCTCTTTCTCTCACTCCCTTTCAACACACACACCTATACATACATGCTTATATATATATATATATATCGAGAGAGAGAGAGAGAGAGAGAGACACACACACACAGAAAAACAGACAGATGATGTGTTTGCAACTCTGTGTCTGTCTGCCTGACTGATACTTATCAACCCTCCAATGAGCAATCGTTTCCATTCCCTATACATATATATATATATATATATATATATATATATATATATATATATATATATATATATAAAGGGAATGGTGTGTATGTATATATATATGAATGACTTCTTATATGACAATAATAATAATAATACAAGTATGTTATGATAAATAATCTAAGCATTATGCAAATTTGGATATTTATTTTCTCGTGTGTTAAAGACATTTAAAAAATGCGTGTCCATGTACAATTTTATACGTAAAATAAATCCATATTTAGATGGGTGTGATATTACAAGTTGAAAACTTTAAAGAGAAGCGTCCTTACAATAAGCGTCCGATGTTTTTTTTATCATTAAAATATACTAATTACTTTCCTTTCTCTATTTTCTAAATTGATGTTACACATCAATTTAGATATAGGAAGGTATCTTGATGCTATAGGCTTAAAAACTCCATTTTCTGCACGGTAAAAATAAAAGAATAAAATACTCCGATTCTATATCATTTCCATCAAGAAATTTTGTTTTTACTGGCACCAAACTTCATATGGCCTGTCTTTTAAGGAGTAATTTGGCAAAAAAATATTTCACACTTTATCAATAAGCCATGTCGGTTTCGTCATCTTAACGGTCATTTAGCATGAATTCATAAATATAGTGGTTTTATATATATATATATATATATATATATATATATATATATATATATATATAGGGATGAAATAGATATACGTACACATGAAAATTTTTATTCTTTATCTTTCAAACGTAGCCAGAACAATTTTTTTATATACTTTTACTGCATCAAGATATATTCAATTAAAATGTGTATATAAACTTACGTTACAATAACTTTACATAAAATAATTCCATTTATTCAGTTTCATGAGTGAAATAAGTAATTTTATTTTTATAGATTGTTCCAATAATGCTATCATTACCCATAGTTAGCCTTCTAGGATATTCCTATAATATTATCAGTAATTATAGTTAATCTTAAAATCCTAACCGGAACTTTTTTGTCAATTACTTGTCGTACGAGAAGGTTCTGATCATGACAAAAGGTAAAGAATTCATTAATTCACAAAAATCATCGATTGTTAAGCTATGGAAAGATGGAGATAGTTATAAAAATATCTCAAGCAACCTGAATATTCCTTTTACTATCATAAGTTCATTTATTCCAATGTTTAAAAGATATAACACAGTTGAAAAAAAAACAAAAAAAAACAAAAAAAAAACAGGTGCCCCAAGGAAGATTTCTCCTAGATTATCAAGAAAATTAGGACTCCTGATTAACCAAAATCCAATGGTTACGGGTGAAAAGCAGCATGTAATGTAACCAAACGAACAATAAGTAATGAAATACTGAGGTATGGCCTAGAGTCCCGGAGACCAAAGAAAAGTCCTCTCCTATTGAAACGACATAGAGATGTAAGGTTGAAAATTGTAAGACAGCATAAGCAAAAGGAAAATTCGTTTTGGGAAAGAGTATTATGGACAGATGACCCAAAAATTGGGTTGTTTGGTCATAATTATCGAAATCATGTGTGGAGGAAAGATGTCGAAGCCTACTCAACAAAGAATACCGTACTGTCAAATTTGGCCGTGGCAGTATAATGATTTGGGGATGTTTTTCAACGAAGATGTAGGCAAAATATTTGTAATAGACGATAAAACGAATGCCCAAAAGTATAAACGGATATTGCAAGACAATTTGATCTCTTCTTTTGAGAGTCTTGAGCTACCTTCTGATTACATTTTCCAACAGGATAATTATCCCAATCATAGAGCTAAATCTACGAAGAGGTGTTTGTCTAAAAATGATGTTAATGTTTTGCAATGGCCAATTTATTCCCCGGATTTGGATCCAATTGGGAACTTGTGGCAATTATTGAAAATTTAAATCCGAAAAAGAGCGCTAAACAATAATAATCTAAAGACGATATGCAAAGAAGAATGGTACAAAATACCTACTAATTCTTGAAAGAAACTAATTGAAAACTACATAAAAAAAGATGAGTGGCTCTTAAACTTGATAAAGGGTATTCTAGTAAGTATTAAATGAAGATATAATACGCTTTTTGTACTGAACGATAACTTTTTTCCCACATGAAAATGAATAAATGGCATTAATTTTTGTAAAATTAGTTTTAACCTAAGTTTATATACACATATATGTGGAATATGTCTTTATACAGTAAATGTATATAAATTTTTTGTTTAGGCTATATTTGAATGTTAAAAAAGTAAATAAAAAGTCATATGTACGAATATTCATTTCACCCCCACTCTCTCTCTCTATATATATATATATATATATATATATCCAGTAGGTGTCCAAAGACTGTAGGTGTGGAATATTCGTATACAGCATATATGATGGATTTCATATAAATCTATGTGTGTACTAGTTGAATAGCAATTATTATATATGCCTTTCAGCATGTATATAACAAGACTAACATTCAGAGCGTAAATAATGTAACAAGAAAGAAACTCAACTACTGCTAAAGAGCTATTATCAATTTATTTCGACGAAGAATATTATCGTCGCCTCTTCAGATAACATGAAACCTTATTCAGGGGTTGATAACAGCAAATATAGCTTACACCATATATATGGTTGGTGCCTTTCTTTAATCATCAGAGAATTTTATATATATATATATATATATATATATATAGATATATATATATATATATATATACTGAAATATCATATTTGCTGATTTCATCCCCAGAATATGCGCGTATCATCTGATGAGGCGAAGGTAATATTCTTCGTCGAAAAAATGTATAATGTTCCTTTATCCGTTGCTGAGTTTTCTTGTTACAATATATATATATATATATATATATATATATATATATATATATAGTTTGCTATATCAAAAACGAAAGGCTGCTTTTATCTGTAGTAGATCATTTTAAAATTAGGATTGCGTAGACTCGGTCCATTTGACGCATAGACCAGAAACTGGCTGACTTTAAGTGCCGTTGACTCTTTGTTTAAATTATCTTAATACACGCTCACCCCCTATATATATGTACATATATATATAATTCCTCAAAAATGTCTTTCCAAAAGTGGCTTCTAATGGTGAGCTTATGTGACGCGACTATGCCATTTTACTTCTCAGTATGGTGTAGAATACTAAACATCGTTTAGTTTTTAGTATGAAACTTATTAAAGAGGTAATAACTCTATCTCTGCAACGCAGCGATCATTTCTTAAGCATTTCAGAGTAGTGACCATTTCCTCAATAAATATCTAAAGACTTGAATCTTTGAATGTGGACAGCATATAACATAAAAATTGAAAGTATCAATTCCTCAAGAAATCTCAGAAAAAAACAGGAAACAATGATTAAGCAAGTGTTGAAGTACTTCAGGGTGAAGTTCCAGGAAAGTATTGGACGATATAATCTTTAAAAGAAAGAGATGACAATGGCAAAACAAAATAATAAATGCCGTTCATTCTTATGGTAAATTTAGATTTTGAATAGGACCTATGTTGCTTTTGTCTATTAAGTCGCAAACCGGAAGATCATTCTACCGGACCCCATACACACACTCTCTCTCTCTCTCTCTCTCTCTCTCTCTCTCTCTCTCTCTTTCTCGGTCTTTCTATGCGCTTGCATGTAATGTTGCTATCTAAATAATACTCGAGAGAGTAGGGTTTATGAATGTTTGGTGCATTGCATTTATCATTCTCTTCGTCTTTGTACTCGAAGATGCTAAGCTATGTATGAGGTATAAGCAAAATTCTCTTGATGAAAGATACAATATACTAATGCAAAGCCTCAGAGGGTATGGTTAGACAAACTTACGTCAACTTCCCAACTGTACTGACTTGGCCTCTTAAGATTTTCTTTTGTTTTGGGTTCATGAAGCAGACACTCATAGGACAGTGGTTCTGCAATGATGATTAATTGAAAGTTGCAATACCATAATTGAGCATAAATTGATTTTGAATTCTGACTCTATTGTGGAATATAGTTTTCTATTATTTGAGTCTCTTTGTTTAATGGCATATCAAACTTCTTGGGTATTTACTTACAAAGCAGTCGTAGTAGAAGTACAGCTGTGATACTTTTTAATCCATAGAGGGATTCAGGTGGTTCACAACCTCTCCGAAGATTATTAGTCCGAAATTGAACACAATACCGTGACTGGAGTTTGAACTCGCTTACCTCGAGACTACAGCAGAGTACTTTAGTTACTATGCTATGTAGACTTCCTTTGTCTTGTTTACTATTGATCTCTTGAAATTAAAACAGAACAAACTTTACTTTTTGATCCCTACTATTGTTAATTATTCAAGCCCACACGTATTCTTGCACAGTCGGCTGGAGCTGTAGAATATACCGATTGCACGTCGGCAAAGGGGTAAGACCCCTCCACAAATGAGTGTCCTTATATAAAAATAAACAATCTGATGGCGAGGTTCCAGTGATGCTTTAGCTTTGAGGAATGCGGAGCACTCCTTCATTGCCATTGCTCCCAGGTCCACTCTGGCCCGGAATGGTAACACATGATAGTGCACTATCTATGGGTTAATAGAACTAAACTGCATAGTTATGCTGAAATGAATTGGTTGAATTAGAAGTGTTTGTCTAAACTGAATAGCGTAAAATGTTTTTGGCAATTAAACTGCGTACTTATATTTAAACTGCATACTTATGCTAAACTGAATTGTTTGAAATGGAATTGTTCTAGACATTGAAACTCTACTTACGGTAAAATGAATTGTTTAATATAGAACTCTTTTGACTTGTAATTGAGCGTAAACATTTATAATAATACTAAATTGAATTTGCTGAATGAGAACTGTTTGACTAAAGTGAATAGCTTGAAATAGAAATGTTTCTGATGATTAAACTATGTACTTATGCTAAACTAAATTGTTTGAAATAAAACTGATTATTTGTTTAAAAATAGATTGGGAATTAAATAACCTACAAAGGTTAATATGCCTTAAAACCCAGACAACAAACTAACCACACACACTCACACTCGTACTCTCAAGCATATATATATATAATATATATATACACCCTTACACACAGACACTGTCATATTCATAGATTCACATTATTATACATATATTGCACACACATATTTTTAAATGCTTTCTCTTTCTCACACATACGCATTCACATGCGCCTCGTACACACACAAACGAATATATATATATATATATATATATATATATATATATATATATATATATATATATATTCATGGATGAGCTGAAAAGTTCATTGCAGCTGTTGATGACTTTTTATATTGTAATCCAACTGCTATGGACAAATTGTCTGGACCGCATGGAAAACTATGTTGAAAACAGACCTCTCACACGCACATAAACACATCCACTCAGAATCTGTCACACAGGCAATCATATATAAAAGCATACTCACACACCCATTTTCTTTATCACTCCCATACACGCGTACACCACCTATATATATATATATATATATTATATACTATATATATAAGTGTGTGTGTGTGTGTGTGTGTGTGTGTGTGTGTGTGTGTGTGTGTGTGTGTGTGACAAAAGTGAAAAGTTTATTTGGCATCATATCAACTCCTTGAATAATTTTAAATGAAGTAAACTTACTCTTTATTTTTTTAGAAAACTTCTCTTAAAAGCCAACCAAGTGAGTGTTTCAGTGAACCGTCTTTCTTTACTATCATAAAATTCTAACATAGGTATTGCTTGATATCACGGGATTGCTAAAAAAAACTAATTGAAATCATTCAATTGCCATGTTCACATTTAAAAAAGAAGCCAGAATAGATTTTGCAGGGTATCTATTTACCAAGTAGATGTCAGTAGTGGCAAAGAGCCAAGTTTCCGGAGAATCCGGTAATAATGAATCTCTCGCACACCACGCTAGTTGAATATGAACTATAGAATATAAACTGGGGAGTAAGCTTCGAAGACACTACTCACATTTTGCTAGTACTGTAGATAAAATAGGATAGAGAAAACTTGCATCAAACTAAATTAGAAACTACATTAGAAGCCCAGTGATGTTCTAATTAATATTCATTGCTTTCTGCCAATTGAATGTTACCCATGGCTACCAACATTTTTCTTGATTGGAGCCAAGCAAAGAGGTCAGTTTTCACTTTTATTTATAGTGAATTTGACTTTCCAATCAACTTGTCCAATGTTTTTTAAAAGTTTTCTGTCTCTCTCCATTCTCTGTCTCTCCCTCGCACTCTCTCACTTATATATATATATATATATATATATACGTAAGTTTGTGTCTGTGCACATATACGGGTATACATATATACATATATATATATATATATATATATATTATACATATGTATGTGTGTGCTGCGTGTGTGTGTGTGTGTGTGTGTGTGTGAAATTGACAGCTATAACAGTAGACATCAGTAATAGGGCCCTATGCACAAAATATGTTGGGGAATACAGCAAAAATTCTGTCACAGAATAAAATAGGGTAAATTAAAATTTCTTTCGACTAAGTTTTCATATACTGAATTTGACACTTGAGTGCAATGCATTTTATCAAGATGGATAAGATTGAACCAGAAGTTCTTTGCGATAAACACAGAACCACGCTGGATCATAATTTTCTCAGTTTTATCTTATCTTGCAAATTATCGTATATATATATATATATGTGTGTGTGTGTGTGTGTGTGTGTATGTGTGAGTGTGTGTGTGTGTGTGTCTGTGTGTGTGTGTCTGTGTTTGTGTTTGTTTGTGTGGAAATCATTTGACCCTATCTATCAACAAATTCTACCCCACTCAATTTCTTTAAGTAAAAGTTTAAATGCGAATGTGGAGTCTCAAAATAAATGATCATAATGCAAGATACGACTTGATGACAATAATTTCAAATAAAATGTTTTATTGTTACTAGAGAGTGAGTGATAAGTAATACCACTTTCTAACTTTGCTTTAGCCGTATTAGAATTACCTATTTTTCTGAGTTATCTTGTGTAAATATACAAGATAGGAGTTTGAAAACCAGTGATTTGTAAATATTGAGATGAAGCCACAAAGATTATTTGTTTCTCAATTCTTAAGTTGGTCCAAACTCAGTTGCTGCCGTTTTTAAAATATAAATAAAAGAAAAAGATAGTCTGAAGCTTATGGATTATTAATAAAACCCTTTTGATTTATTTTCTAAATCTATGTGTGTAAATAGATACAGAATTAAAAGAGAGGCACTCAGTGTTCTCTAAAAATCATGAACGCTTGTAATCATTTCATAATATTGGTTCCTTTTAGAAAATAAAAATGTTGTTTCGATTTGATTTGGTTTAATTTGCTTCTCTGGCTTGTCAACAATTGTAGGTTATTTCATGCCAAATCCTCTTTATACATATATATTTAATATATATGATTATTTAAACTTATATTTTAAAACTCATTTTGTTGATAAAATTCTTAAACGATCCTGAGCACATTTTTTTCATACAGACGAACAGTTGCAAGTACGGGTACCTAGTTTGAATAATTCTATTTACTATTAACCATTTCTTTGTACACAGTTAAATTGTTTCAAGTCTTACTATGTAATAGTAACAATATAAAATTTGTCATTTATTTGCATACATTGAAATAGATATACATGATATGTAAAGGGATCAAATTGTCAGTAATTTAGTTTTTAAGTGATTTTGAATCAATATGTTTGCCGACTAGGACGGCTATTACTTTTACTTTGGTTTGGTTCGGTTTTATGGCACATCAAACATTGTATGTTATTAATGCCGAATCTATTTTTATACATATGAATAGTTCTATTTACAAAATAAGACAGTTTAGTGAAAGGTAATAAAGAATATTGAGTTAAAGAAAAGAAAAAAAAAAAACAGGTGGAGAAAGAGAGGTAACAATGAAGTGGAAGGTTATAAGAGAAAAAAGGAAATTAAGAAGAATATATTGAGTTATAGAAGGAAACGAAAAAACAGGCGGAGAACCAAGAGGTGACAATGAAGTAGAAGAATATAAGAGATAAAAGGAATGTTCAATGGTTCAATGTCAAAAAAATGTTCTAATTCAAACAATTCAGTTAAGCGATTTAGTTCACAGTTTAGTTTTATTTGACCCAGAAACATCACCCAATCAGGTGCTACCAGTCCCGGTCAGAGAGGACCCTGATTATCAGATTGTTTAGTATCATATCAAAGACACTCGTTAGGGGAGATCTCACCATTCTGCAGAGAAGCATTTGGTGTATTCTATAGCCCCAGCCGATAGGGCAATAGCTAGATGGTTTCAATCATTGCTTCTTAACACATAAAATTCTATTCAATATTAATCATTTTTTGCATAAAGTGAAGTGAACATTAATTATTTTCTTCAGCAGTCACCCAGTCGAATACACCGACGGCATCTCAGCGGAAAGGTAAAACTCCCCCAATACTTTTAAATACTACTATTATTACAAATGGACATGAAGAATGCAGTTTAAAACCCTCGACTGAGCTATCTGCATTATTTTGCATTTCGCATGGGGCTAAAACTCTTCGATAGAGTATTAGTTTATCTCTTCTCCTTCCGGCTACGGGTAAATAGTAGGATAGACTAGGCTTTTTAAAATTGTTATGGCAACTAGAATTAAAATTCTGCCTCTATACCAGTTAACTCCGCTAAAAATAGACCTTGTGTCCTCATTATAGTCGTGCGAAAATGTATATACACACACACACACACACACACACACACACACACGCATATATATATATATATATATATTATATATATATATATATATATATATATTTGTGTGTGTGTGTGTGTGTGGTGTCTCCAATAAGTTTCCTGGCTTTATTTTGTACAGGCATTTAAAATTGTCGTAAAATTCTGAAAATAGAGAATTTTATTGATATACATCTTATAAGATGACTGACCAATATTTATGATTTCAGCTTCAAAGGAACAGCTACAACAGCATTTGGAATACACCCTACTAAAGCCTGATTGTCATAGCTAGTGAATTTCAAAAATGCAATCAGGACGCGAGGTCATTTTAGATGGATGATACGCAATAAAATTCCGTTTTAATCTTGGAAAAACTGCCACAGAAACGTATGGAATACTTCAGACTGCTTTTGGAGCATCTTGTATGAATCGAGTCTCAGTTTTTTGTGTGGCATAAGAGATTCAAGGCAGGGAGTCCGTGAGGATAATGAGAGGCGTGGGGGGAGTATGGAAGTCAATATACCAGAGTTTATTGACCAAAGGGTTAGGGTTCGGGTTACTATGTTGATGTTTTAATTATGTTAATGAAAACAAAGTTTACATCCGGGGAAGCTGATAATATTTAAATTAGTACCTACCACAATATATATATATATATATATATATATATATGGGGAAAGAGGGTGTGTGTAAAGGAT
>OY757928.1:47360911-47383411 GCA_963585895.1 Sepioteuthis lessoniana | reverse complement strand
CAGCTGGAATTGAAAGTACTTTGGAAAAATACGGCGCCTTCTTGAACGTATTCCATCGAGAATTGAAATTCTGAACTGATTAACAATAAAATTAGAAAAACGAAAGAGTTGTCAATATATATATATATATATATATATATATATATATATATATATATATATATATAAATCTGACTCTTTTTGATAACTGGTTTTCCGTGAAATATGGGATAGTGCGTTTGTAGCCATCCAATACTCAAAAGACTTAGTTATAGGTGGTTTTTTCCTTATCTCAGGCCTAAGATTTAACTGGTTACTTTGTTTAATTGCATATCATTTTTCATGGCTTATTTAATGTAAAAGCCATCATTGTAAAATAATATTAGTGATACTATTTAGCCTATAGTTGATGGTATAAAATTGTTCTTATCAATTCCAAGGTTATTCGTTCGATTAATGTAATGGTGCGACTGGAGTTGAAACTCGCTTATCAAGAAGTGACTCCTAAGATTTGAGTATGTAAAGAATATTAAAAGAAATACGTCACATGTTCATATGATATGAAAAGATCCGTTTCATTGGTGCTTCTATCCATCGAAAATATCTTGTAACAGATATGCTGAATTGTAAATGTAATTACCATAACCAGAAAATCCGTCAAACAATTGCGCGCAACATACGGAACCACTCGACAGCTGTTTGGACATTATTAGGTCTTATCAACAGTTCTGAAGATCGAACCATCCACCTCAGAGCCGAAACTCTACCACTGAGCTATCGGTTTACATTGCACACAAGCCATACCAAATTAACTAGTCGTGGCAATTGCTGAATATGATGAATTCCAAGTGGTTCGTCCTTATCTGCCTTGATAAATACGACTTCTGTCCTAGATTTTTAAAGCATCTCATGCGTGTGTTTGTGTGTGTGCATGTGTGTGTGAAATGAAATACTGATAAAAATACTCATAAGTCCGATGACAATGAGTAATAGGTAACTAGCTTGCTTTGTTGAACAATTACTAATGACTTCGACCCTCACTAAGTGCCATATATATGCAGTTTTGTGCAAAAGTCAAGCTTCGCAGCTTAAGTATATATCTTTAAAGTAATTATAATCGGCACTGTATTCCAAGCACATGCGATGTTTCCCGGGGACAACATATTTCTGGCATTGTGCCACAATTTAGATAAACTATAAATAATTGTAAAACTTGTTACACACTTGGACTTGACTAGGCTGATGGTGTTTCATTTGGCGTTAATGTCAGCTAGACGGAAAGAGTCCACGTATTTCCTCTTCCAGATATGTACAAAATTTAGACAGACTTGGTTAGGCAAACGGCGTTAGAGAAGGAAGACCATGAATTTAAACTAAGTGTAATATATATATATATATATATATATATATATATATATATATATATATATATATATATTCCCCTCATTCTTCCTTCTTCGCTTTCTTTATTTTCTTAAACGAGTAAGAATCCATGAAAGAATATTTTTATAGTTTTTCACTCCATTGTAAGATGGTTTTCTGAAGTGACTGTTTTTTTTATATGGTGTGGCCAGCTGAAATAAATTTTTTAAAGCCAAATGAAGGTCTGTTGATTTTTTTCCAATTTTATGAATTTTCTCTGGTTGAAATTTATGTTTGTAAGTTAATTACTATACATTGAGCACTCCTGGAGATTTATAAGTATCCACTTATATATTCGCATATTGAATCATTACCAACTCATCTTCTTTGGATAGACATTTTTGTCTTCGTATTTTTTATTAATCCTTTCGAATGGCCGTATCAATCATATGATAATCGGAGGAAATTGGTTGATAAACCTTCCATAATTAGTTATTTCCCAAGAGCTTTCTGTCGAACTTTGCGCCATCATTAGAGGAGGGTGTATTACAAAAGTGATGTAAGTTTTTTATATACATTACTACATTGTACGAATGAGCATTTATATTGTTGTAATTTGTAGCGTTTACTTTTCAAATTGGTTTCTATGAATAGCGTCAGTGCCTTAAATACATTTAAGTACATTAGTACTGGTTTCAGAATTAATTCTATTAAGTTTGTTGTGTATATTTCTAATATGCAGTGCCTCGGGAATCTGTAGTTTTTGCTTATTATTTTGTTGTTCCAATATTGTTGCTGTGTTTTCGGTTGGAATTTTCCGTAATTCTGTTGTTGAGCATGAATGTTTTTTTAAATGTTGTGCTATGGAACTGATATCAGTCTTCTCGATAGGGTAGTTGAGGTTAAACCGACATATATATTTTTGTTTTCAGAGATAAAATTTCTTAAAGGACATTTAAATTGATATATAACGTTGTTTTTTTTTGCAAAACTCCAATCGAGGGAGGGGAATTCTTTTTAATGACTACGTTGGAGGTTTTAAATTTATTATAATAAATGATTTCTTTTTTTTATTAGGATCAGTGTGGAGTATGCTTCTTTGAATCAATGTGTTTAATATATTTTCATTTAATTTATAATTGTAGTGCATTTGGTTTTGGTAAAAAAGTTTGATAGATGTTTGTTGGCTTATTGAAGTAGTAGTGTTTATTTTGTTGGCTATCATTTTTAATCATGCGTTAATATATATATATATATATACATATATTTATATAATATTAAAGAAAAACCTTTAAAAATTATTCACATATTTTGAAATAATATTTATTTCAGCAGACCCTATGTTTTAAAAGACAGGCTCATTGGCCAAGTGGGAAGTGTGTTTGCTAATGGTCCGGGAGACCTGGGTTCAATCCCAGATCGCATCATACCAAAGCTTTAAAAATGGTACTTGATACCTCCTTGTTTAACACTCAGCAATATTGTACGTCTCAAGGGTAAAGTGGAGCAATCCAGGGAAAGGAGTAGCGCCCTCTCCTACACCTCCATGTAGACGTTATTGAAAAGGGAGCCTTCTGGTCGTCCTCGACTACGGTCATCAACTTTACTTTACTATATTTTTAAAAAAATGTTAGATCTGTCTCATCTCACAGAGAAATTATTTCACTGTCTGAAAATGCAGGGTTATTCACTCCGCACAAACATTCTTGATAAAGGCATGAAACCATCTGTCCACTTCACCACCAGTAATGCGTCAACAGCAAGACAGGCAGTGTTATTTAACCATCGGAAAGTCAGCCTTATTTGGAGAGGAAAATATTTAAACCAGTACCTGATCCTTTGAATAAAATAGCCAGAGTTTATTGCTCGGTCTATGACGTGGTCCTAAGGTATAACGCCGACGTTAACTATGCAATTCTTTCAACCTTGCCGTGCTAGGTACAGTTCTGGAGCCTTCACATTACGACGACTGTGAGTCAGACTTTGGCTCTGTGGGAAAAGGTCAAAAGTTGGGAATAGTTGACCATATATAAAAGAAAAGGAAAATCATCTGCCCATGTTGGATCAAGTTAGAATACTTTACCGTTAAGAACACTAGATAATATGACGTTTTAAAGAAGCTGACCATATGTTGGGCTTCTTGTTGAGTTGACCAAGTATAGCGATGAATATGATTCGGGAATCATTAATCAAAAAGACTCTATAAAAATATTATTTGAGTAAGGGTAAAAAAAATTGGTTTGACAGTGAAGCGGATTTTCCCGAGGGTTACGGAAACATTAGGTTTATAAGTCTCAAAAATTCACTAGGAGTTTTCTGGCAAAGACACATGACATAGTTGATAAGGCGTTTGTTTGAAAAGTGTGCTAAGTGAAATTGAGATGTTGCAGTTTCAATTTCAGCTACGGGTAAGAATAACAATGAACACTCAATACCTGTACCCGGTCATGGTTAACTGAATTGGAACAGTCTATCCCCGAGGATTTAATAAAGGATTCAATTTGAGCTCATGTTTGACCTCCCGAATTCGAAATGAAACGCCAGAGTAGCACGTGAGTCATATCGGCCGAAACGTTTTGAGTACAAAAATGAAGATGAACTCAATAATCCGAGTATTATAAGTAATAACAATTATCAAGTTTCATCGCAGAAATTTAGACGAATAGAATTCCTACTGGTTAAAAATATTTTTCATCATCGTCCTTTACTTCAAAGACATTCTAAATTTAAATGTGAATGTCTTTAATTGGAATCATTTTAAGATGAGGCTTCTTAATCTGAGAATTAATTTTTTGGCGCCGCGGATAGAGGCGTTGAGTCTCTACGGTTCCAGGTGAGCATTGTCAGAAGATAGCGGTTTCAAATCCTACCCAAACCGGCAAGAGGTTTACTTGGTCAAAAACGTGGTGCGATAGACAACAACTATGGAAGGCAGTAATTACTGGGGATACGGTTACAAGACTCAGCATTCCTATCCGAGGTTGCGGTAAATCACCTGAAGAAGGCCAGAGGTAAAATTTGGCTGAAACGTAGTGAAAGAAGAAAAAACACAAAAACTACCAAGATGAGGACAAAAAGTCTGCAATAAATAAAAAAAATTAATTCTTTAATTGTAAAAGTTTTCCACATATATAAAACATAATTTATAATCAAATTTCTGATTTGAATAAATCTACAGATTTAGTGGTCCTCTCTCTCTCTTTAAGTTTTTATGCAAATCCATTAACAGATGTAGCTGTAATCAGTTGAAGTTATTTGTTTCCATTGAAGATTACTTCGATCTACACTAAAAAGTAATCAAATCGAAGAAATTGATTCAATTACATTGATTATAAGGAAAGTTCTGTTAATTGCACAATAAGTCTCAACAATTACAGAATACTTATATAATGTTCGACTGTAAGAGTCATTGATGTCATTTAAAAGTAATTATCGAAGTAGTTGATTTAATCTGCTGCTGGACGAGTATATAATATCTTCCATGAGTGGGTGTATTTTGCCTGTTGACAGCAAAAGATTTTGATGTAAATGTATTAATTCGAGTATACATTCATTTTGGACCTACAACCTATATTAAACGACTTTGTTTTCCAGAGTGAAATAGGAATCGGATTGAGGAAGGGTCGATAACAATTAAAAAAAGAAGCAACAGAAAAACTTTAATTTCTTTATTCGTTCTTTGTTTTTTGGTCTCTTCGTTTATCATATTTGCCCAACCACTCCGATCGGGCAGGATATGACACAAGGTCAATTTTAAGCGGTTTTTAGCAGGTTTGAATTCAGAGTTTTCCTTCTCCTACACTAGTTGCCTCACCAACGCTGAAGAACCCAGTCTGCTCTACTATTTACCCATAGCTGGAGGGAGAATAATTGGATTCATAGCTTTCCCAAGGGTATTAGTGCTATGTGAAATGCAATCAGTCTCGTCCAAGATTTGAACTCGTGTCGCCATGTCCATTTTCTACGACGATAACCATTACTCTACGGGCACCTCGCTTCGTTTATTATTCTTGTGAACTCTCATCTAAAAAAAAACTTTCTTCTTCTTCTTCTTCTTCTTCTTCTTCTTCTTCTTCAAAGTTTTTCACATCAACCTTAGCTGATTGTCTTTCACTGGAGTTTGAGTGAGCAACTCTCCTCAAGTCTCCAGGATTCTTCTCAGTATTTTGGCCCATCTCAACAAAATCCCAGAGAAGTTTGTGCGTCTCATTCTCTTGGACAGATTCTTGGTATCTATTCGTATTATCAAATTTCAGTTCCTTGCTCAGTTCTCTTTGGATAATAATTATCATTTTTATTTTTATTTTCAGTAGTAGTAGTAATAGTATGCGATTTCTTTGCACCAGTTTCAATCCATGGTTTTCCATTAAATTCTGACTGACAGGAAGTCTCCACTGGTATCACAGAATCTTATAAGTATTATATCTGCTTTTAAAATCGATGTGCTCTGCTTAGCCTAGATTCCTCTCCTGATTTCCACTTCCACACATCTTCTTTACCGGCCTTTGGAGACCTTTGGAGACTCTTCCAGGATACAAACTATTATTATTGATTTAAGGGTTCTTACCATTAGCGTTTGCTAATTGTTTTCCACTAGAATCTCTGTGATTGCAAGCCTTCTAATGTCTAGGACTCTTCTTGATATTCTGCCCGATCTCAGCAAAGCTATTGTTTGGATGATCTCCATCCGTCCTCTAATTTCCAAGTCCGGCAGTTCCTGTACCAATCCTTTGATTACTGTACCAAGCGCACTAATTACAATTGTTATCAATGTTATTTTCCTGTTCCATAGTTTTGTCACTTCCCTAGCAATGTCTAAGTTTTTATTTCTCTTTTCGTTTCCCTTCAGTTTTATGTTGTGATCAGCCGGAACGGCAAGGTAAACTATTCAGCAGTTTCTTTTTTTTTTTTTTTTTTTTTTTTTGTTGGTCATCGCTTGGTTTGGTCGTCTGGCCAACTATTCCTGGAGAGTTTTTCATACAAAGGTTAACAGTTGGTCTTTTACTTGAATGTAAGTTAAAGTAATCCTCATCATTTCTCCGGGACTCTTTCAAATATTCTTTTCGATCTTAGTTATGCCGTGGTCTTTGGAACACTTTCTTCTGATATCCATTTCGTTCGGGTATGTCTTCGTGGCATAATGGTTAAAGTGCTTGATTGTGGAATGGAATTGTAGTAAGCGAGTTCGAACTCCAGTCGCGGTATTACTTTCGGACAAAAACCTTTGGGAAAGGTATGAACCCACTTCTTCTCCCAGCTATGGGTTAAATAGTACTACTACATTCTAGAAGAATGGCCTTGGCATTGAATAACCTAAGAAGGTTGATATGCCATAAAACAAGGAAACCAAAGAAATTCTTCATTCTCTTTTCAGAATGATTCCAAAACTTTGTTGATTGATCATAGCACCCCAATTACAATTGGTTTATTATATTACTCCCGGCGAATTTTATTCACCAGCATAAGCTGATGATTTTTTACTGAAGTCTGAGTGACGGCAAGTCTCCAAAAGTTTCCAGGACTCATCTCAGTATTCTGACCGATCTTAACATTGCTGTTCTTTGGATGGTCTCGATTTATCTTCCAATTTCCAAACACTTCCAGTCAGCCATCATTATTAGTTATCATTAATATTATTAATTTTATTATTATTTTACTTCTTTGAGAATTTTTTACACCAGCGTTACATATAGATCTCACTGGACTTTAAATGTAATCTAGTCATCTCAAGTCTCAATGTGTTTTCTCGGTATTGTGGCTGTCGTCGGGATGGTTTCTTTTTGCCTTCCAATTTCTGAGTCTTGTAAACCTTTAATCAATCTTTTGGGGATTGTTCAACGTGCACCAATTATAACTGGCATAACCATCACTATAATGTTCCACAGATTTCTGAGTTCGCTCGCAAGGTCTAGATATTAATCTCTCTATTCGGTTTCTTTGAATTTTACTGTCATCTGCTGGGACAGCAAAGTCTACTATTCTAAAGGTTTTTTTTTTTTTTTGCTATTCACTATCATTTGGTATGGTCGTCTAACCGAGATTATGTGAACCTTTTTTTCAATCTCAAAATCTCATTCTCTAAAAAAGATTTAGGGTTATGCGTATACTATTTTTTCGTATAGTTAATTATCAATTTCTGGTAGAATTCCCAGCATATCACCTTCCCCACCTAGTCTTATCTCGTCTTATACTCACTTTGCACTAACTTGCTGCAATCTCTGATAATATGATTGATAGTTTCGTCTCTATCACCACATAGACATAACTTGCTTTTTTGTAGCATCTTATCAGTTTTTTTCTTCAGCGTAATTTGTATTATTATTATCTTATCGTTATTTTAAACTTTGGTGCGTTTTTTTTATGAATACCAGCGTTAACTGATGGGTTTCCACAGGATTCTGAGTGACAGCAAGTCTCCTCAAGTCTTCAGGACTCTTCTTAATTTTCTGGCCGATTTCAACAATGCTGCAGTTTGAATGTTCTCCACTCCAGTTCTTTTTATCACTCTTTTGGAGACTGTTCCGAGTGCCCCAACTACTATTGGTATCACCGTCACCTTAAAGCTCCATATTTCTTAAAGTTCTCTTGCAAGGTCGTGTTACTTATCTTTGTTTTCGCTTTCTTTCAGTTTTACGTTGTGATCAGCTGAGTAATGCCTTATGCATGGTCATTAGTTTTCTTGCTCTTTGGTCCATTTGCTTAAGTTCTTCTCATGTCAACTTCAAAAATGGTCCGGAATATTTAAGGAAGAGTACAGACAAGGTATTTATTCCTTTGATAAAGTTTCGGCTCGATAGTTTTGTCTCCAGTAGCTTTCTCGTTTTTTTCTTCCATCTCCACTTGTTTGATGGTTTCAGCTTCCACGATGCCCAAGTATTTGTACGTTTGATTTTCTCCGACATTTCTAATATTGCCTTGACTTGGTAGTTCCACTCCGACAGTTACATGTCGTTTGCCACTTTTCATTACTAACATGACACATTTTTCAATGCAAAATTCCATCCATATGTCCTGACTGCGTGTATTAGATTTTCCATTTCTTTTTCATTTTTTGCGATGTTGTCAATGGACAATATGATGTTGTTGATGAGACGCTGCTGTGTCTCATCAACCGAGAAGGACATCGACACGCGGCTAACGAATGCATGGACAGCTATCGATAGGCTATCAATCATATGGAAATCTGACCTGACCGATAAAATAAAAGGCAGTTTCTTACAGGCAGATGTCGTATCGATACTCCTGTATGGATGCACTACTTGGACGCTAACTAAACGGCTATAGAAGAAGCTACACGACAATTACACAAGAATGCTGCGAGCAATAGTGAAAAAGTCCTGGCGGCAAAACCCTACAAAGCACCAACTATACGGCCACCTACCTCCCATCATGCAAACTATCCAAGTTAGACGAATCAGACATGCAGGACACTGCTGGAGAAGCAGGGACGACCTCATAAGTGATGTACTCCAATGGACCCCCACATATGGCCGAGCAAAAGCAGGACGACCAGCTCGAACATACATTCAGCAGCTATGTGAGGATACGGGATATAGCCCTGAAGATCTGCCGAAGGCGATGAATAATAGGGAGAAGTGGCGAGAGAGGGTCAGGGATATCCGTGCTAGCGGCTCGACATGATGATGATGATGTACATTAGGTGATTGATCTTTTGTTGGGATTTACTAAGTTTCTATCCGGCAGTGCATTTTCTGAGTATGTGGTTAAGTGGCAGCATGGCAATTATGAATAGTAAAGGTTATAGTGCATATTCTTGAAAAATACCTCTCTGGACCTTCGCTTCAGCTAGGCTTTTCCCTCCTCCGGTCAATTGAACTTTCCAGGTTTTAATGGTTTTCTCGATAAAGTTTGACTTCATCTGATATTTTGTACATTTTGGGGCAGTTTATCATGCAACTCAGTGTGATATCATATGTTTATCATGCAGCTCTAATTGATATCATATACCTTTTTGTTATCAAGCTAGATTTTTCTGTCTGGCCTATCTCTCGTTTAGGTTGTGCTGATCTAAGTAAAGTAACTCTCCTGTGCCTTTGGATGCTTTGCGGCATTCGTTCTGTTCCTCAGAGAACAACCCGCGGCTCGTTAGCGAGTTGTAAATCTCTTCCCTTCTTTGTGTTGTTGTTATTTTCCACATCATCGGTAGGCAGGATATGTGTCTGAACATGATTGGGCATTTCCCTTGAGTAGGTCCTTCTAGATCACTGTGGTATTTTCTTTGGTCATCTCTTCGTATACGTGTGATCATTGTAGGCATTTGTTCATTCCTAGTGCTAGAGTGTCGTGAATGGAGATGAATTTTTTTTATCCAGAAATCATGGTCTGGCTTTCTCCAATTTGATATTTTTTGTGTTGTTTTGAGTAAATCGATGGGTATTTCCGATTTTGGCTTTCTTCGAGCCCTTCTAATTTTATTTTCATATTGTTTATCCATTCGGCTTTTCCGTTATGTTCTCTTCGTTGCTTTATTTTTGTCCAAAATCGTTCAGTTTCTCTTGCATCCGGCTGTTGGTATGTTTTCGTGCGTCATCTCCTACTTGTTGGTAGAATTTTCTTTCGTTGTTTTGGAATGACATGTTTTGTCTGTATTGTTTTACTCCTTTTCTATATCTCCTTAATCATCCTTCTTTCGCCGGTACTTCCTGATTTATTTCCTCAGGTTTTATTTTTATTTTTCTTCTGTTGCCGTATCCTTTTTCTCTTTACATGTTCCAGCGTCTTTCCTTTGTTTTATCATTTTGGCCACTTTTTGTTGATTTTTTTATCTGCGTTTCCAGTCGAATTTCCCATCCTGGTTTTTATTTTTTCTTCGTGCCTTTTTCGGGGTTCCCAATTTTCTCACAAACTAATTTTGCCCCTGTATAGATTAGTTCATTTAATTTGGTTATATTATTCATTGATATATAAATTAGGGCTTGATTTATTTTTTTCCGTTTCCGCCTTGACTGTTCTTCATTGTATGTTTCTTCATCATCTAGTGTTGGTTAGGTAGTCTTTTCCCCATTCATAATTGCCTTTAAATTTTCTAGATTTACTTTTTGTTATTGTGTTCATGTGTTGTGTTGTTTGGTTGTGCATTGTTTGGTTGCGTGCCGTTTCTATTTTCCGAAATTGGCAGTTCATTTTGGTTAGACTGTTTTTGCTTGCTAATGCTTGGTGTGTCTGATATTGTATTACTATCTTCTTTATTATTTATTTTCAGGTGTATTTCTAGTATTTCAAGGTCAAAAAACCAACCTTTCTTTATTATTACCTTGACTTGGTCGGTAAATCTTGGGCTTGTTTTCTGAAAACTAATGCATTCTCACCAGATAACTATCATTATTTTCCTATATCCATTTGTGTGTAGGTTTGCTCCTAAAATAGCAATGCAATGCTAGTCCGTGTTTTATATTTGCGTCTCTGATATGAGTGGTTCTTTAAATTGTTATTCGTGTACCTAAAAAAAGAACAGTCAACATACGCTTGATGACGATTGTGTCCCCTATGTTGGCTATCAGGAGATCACCTGCCGATCATGACACCCAAGCCTGTTGCCTGGGTCCTACGTCGTGTCATATTTTGATTTAATATTCTTATTATGGGTGGCTATAACAGAACCAGGTGTTGTTTATTATCTGCGTGCCTAACACAGACGTGACCGAGAACAGTCACAGTTGTTCACGAACAGCGGATCATAAAACAAAAAAACAAACAAACAAACAAAAAACTCATTTGAGAGTTTTTCACACCAGCGTTAGCTGATGGTAGCCTACTGGTGTCTGAGTGATATCAAGTCTCCAGGACTCTTCTTTTTATTCTGTCCGATATGAACAATGCTTAAGTCCCTGTACTTTAGTCCCCGTTACTGTCTGCACCGAGTGTACCAATTAAAATTGGTATCACCGTCACTTTCATATGTCAGTGTCTTTTATGATCACTTGTAAGGTGTAGCTATTTAACTCTCTTTTCACTTTCTTTCAGTTTTACCCTGTGGTCAACCGGATTATTATTATTATTATTATTATTATTATTATTTGTGGTTCTCTTTAATTTTGCATTTCTCAATTAATGTGGAACAGATTGTATTTTTTTCCTCTCCTTCCTCCTTCTTTAAAACGAAAAAAATTAACAAAAAAGAAACCAACCAAAATGACTTGCGCCTAAGTGAAAATGTACTAAGATACACTTTAATTTGTTCAAAGATAAAAAAAAAAAAAAAAAAAAGGGGGGCTCCGAGTAAAAAAAAATGTATTTTTAAACAATAGCATTGATTTTTTTTCTCTTTCTTTCACATCTCGCAATTTACAATACATCTTTTCTCGTTAAATAAATCTGAATCCTAATTAGCTAATTGATGCTGGATTTTTCACATTTTATCACCAAATTCAAATACTAACTCAATTTTTCTCAATAATTTTGTATTTCGAGTTGTTCTTCATTGTTTATGAACAATTCATACTTGTAATTGTCTATTTTATTTTATTTTTAGAAAGTTTAAAAACTATTACTGGGTATTTGTGCCTCTCTTTCTCTCTCTCTCCCTCCCTCCCTCTCTCTCTCTCTCTCTCTTTGTTTATTCTTAATATCAGGGATGCTAAAAAGTTCTCTATCTAACCAAGAATAGAATTTTATTTTGTATATTTTTAAAAAAATGTTAATTCGTTTTTGTTTTTTTTGTCTTTTTTGTATTTAATAACATTTAAAGATAATTGGGAAAGAAATTCTGTTAAATTTCAGGGTGAATATGCTTCATAGCATGAATGCTTTTTGACTCCAGGCAAGCACCTTCTTAGCCAGACAGAAAACTTTCAAAAACATAATGTAATATGGTGTTTGAAATTTGGTTGACAATCATTTATTAAATTATTGCTTTTTTTTTATCTAATGTCCTTTGTTTATAACGATATTTTAACCGTTGCTGTAAAATCAGGAAACTTTCATGATTATTAGATTATTGAGACTTCGAAAAAAATCTGAAGACAAGATTTGAAAAAATTCCAACTAATCATAAACTTCTTCAACCAACATTTGGTTTTGTTTCTTTATTTAATTGATATATCAACCTATGTGGGTTAGCCAATGCCAAAACCAGCATAGTAAGGAAAGATAAGAAAATAATAGAAAAAAAATTCACTAAAACCTGGAGGAATAAAATTGTTCATAACTTTCCCCTGGGATATGTATCCGAAGATAAACGTGAGAGGGGACACGAGTTCGAACTTATAAACTACGATGTCGGTTTTCAAGACGTTAGTCATTACACCATCAAATTTAGTTGGGGCTGCAGAATACACCGGCTGCATTTCTGCATTATGCTATGTTTCTCTATATTTGTCAATTAATTTATTATAAACTTTAGTAAATGAATTTGTTTTTTTGTGTGATTTGTTTTTTTAATTCCACAAATGGGATGTAATGACTAACATGTAGGACTACGACACCGCAGAAGAGAGTTCAAACTCTAGTTGTGGTATTAAGTTTACTTTCAGACTAACACCCAAGGAAAATGTATCAAATAGCTTATCATCAACAGCAATGGGCTAATTCGCATTTTGTAGAACCATTATCCGCAGAATCCTTGAAGGCGTACAGGGGAAAAACCTACAGGTGACAATACTATTTGTCGACTTTATCAAGGCCTTTGATTCCATTCACAGAGGGAAGATGACCGACCTTCCATCACGAAAACTATCAAAGTTAGACAAACCAGACATTCAGGACACTGCTGGAGAAGCAGGGACGAGCTCATAAATGATGTGTTCCGATGGACCCCCTTACATGGCCGAGCTAAAGCAGGAAGACGAGATCGAACGTACATACAGCAGCTCTGCGAGGATACGGGATATAACTCTGAGGACCTGCCAGAAGCGATGAAAGATGGCTGTGACTGTACAGTACACCGACTGCATCTCTGCAGAGGGGTAAGACTCCTCCAATGGGTGTCCTGGATATATGGGTTCTATCTATGGGTCAAGCTGAAATGTTTGATATCTAAACTGAGTAATTATCCTAAACTTAATTGTTTGAAATAGATCTGTTTTTAAAATTAAACTTTGTCATCACGCTAAACTGAAATGTTTAAAATAGAACTGTTTATATATATAAAAATGGATCTGGCATTAAATAACCTATGATTTGTATATATGCCATAAAACCAAACCAAACCAAAGCGAGCATACTTTTTACAGATATATTGGTTTGTTTGTTTGGGTTTTATGGCATATCAACCTTTATAGGTTATTTAATGCCAAATCCAATTTATACAAATTAACAGTTTCAATTTCAAACAATTCAGTTAAGCATAAGTACACAATCTGTCAAAAACATTTTTATTTCAATCTATTCACTTAAGTCAAACAATTCTAATTCAAACAATTCAGTTTAGTATCAGTATGTTTTTTGTTTACACAAACTTGAAAGTCAAAACGGTTCTCTTTCGAACAATTCAGTTTTGCATAAGTACAGTTTCAATGTCAAAAAGAGTTCTATATCAAAAATTCAGTTTAGCGTGCAAAAACAGTGCCATTTCAAGAAATTTGGTATTGCATAAGTACGCAGTTTAAACGTCAAAACAGTCCTATTTCAAGCAATTCATTTTAGCATAAGTACGCAGTTTAAATTTCAAAACATTCATACTACAAGCATTTCAGTTTAGCAAAAATACGCAGTTTCAATGTCAAAGACAGTTCTATTTCAAACAATTCAGTTTAACATATGTACAAAGTTTAATTCTATTTGACCCATGGATAAAAACCTATTAGGTGCTACCACTCTGAGTCAGAGTGGACCAGAGAGCTATGGCAATGAAGAGGTACTATGCGTTCCCCAAAACTTCACCATTAATGGTGCCTCACCATCAGATTGTTTTGAGTCATATCGAGGACAGTCATGGCGGTGGGGGTGGGGGGTTACCACTCTGCAAAGAAGCAGTAAGTGTATTCTGCAGCCCTGGACGACAGGGCAATTTACTGGTTTAGATTTTTGTGAACAATTATGAGTTTGCAAAAGTTCTCAGCATTGTTTGTTTGGCTAATCCAAGGATATTTACGGTGTTTATCCTTTATTTTGTAGTTTAGAGAAAAATTTATAGAAAAAAGAAAATCAAAGAAATAAATATCATTTGAGACGAGGTGATGTTCAGTTGGTTGTAAACTTACTATCATATAAAAACATAAAATTCTTGCTGGGCTAAACTGATCATGAAAAAGTAAGGGTTAGTTCAGCCAGAAAATTTTAAATATATATATATAATATACAGATATATCGTCTTCACCAACAAGTAGCGCTAACGGCACGGTTTCTCCCCACCTCTCTCTCTCTCTCTTATCATTTCTCGCTTCCGGCAAGTTCACCAAACTACATCCAGTATCTTCTCAGAGTTGATCCTGATCAGCCAACCCTTGCGCATCCATATGTAGGGGTCCATAGAAGAACGAAGCTTATGAATTCGTCCTTGGTTCTCCAGAATTGCCATACATGACAGCTTTGTCTTATTTGATGATTTCTAAGTTGGAACTAATGTAGCCGTGCAGCTACTGTTTTATGGAGTATCACGTCATGGATTTGTTCAAAACAGCGCATAGCAACTTATATATATATATATATATATATATATATAAACATTGTTGGTTGTCACAAAATCACTTTGTGGTTTTGTGTCGAACCAAATGCAATATAATATGGAGATTGCTCAATATCTAGGATATAGAAATTATGTAATAATAATAATAATAATAATAATATATATATATATATATATATATATATATATATATATATACACATATATATATTTAATTCATGGAATTTAGACTGTGACCCCTGGGGTTCATCATCGTATATAAATATACTATAATTGTAACCCCTTCATTATTTTCATTACGCACTTCCTATGAAAGATAACTATAACATATATAATATTTACGCATCATTTCGTCAATTTATTATTATAGCCGAGCCCAATTATCTTCCCCAATTATAATACCAACATTGTACAATATAATATTGTAATACAATATATCCCTATTTATACCCATTGTGATTCTGGTCTACCATAATTTAACCGTTTAAATACGCCTACAAACCAAGTCTTTATTCATTCCCTTCAACATGCAATAGTGATATTTTGTTCATTAGCTATAGTTACCTACATATATGGAAATAAAATAATGTAGGAAAAAATTAAGATACACCGACAAATTTATATCCGGTTAAAACAACGCTCTGCGTTTGTACCTTCACTTACACCCACACATATACACATTAATGCGCAACTAAAACCCACACAAGCATCCGTACACACCCACACTTCCTCACCCACCCACACACTTATAATCATACGTAAAGGTTCCTACAAAATTCCAATGGTTTTTTTACTGTATTTTCTTGGTTTTCGATTCATTTCATTTTCTTAAATGCCTGATGATTGCTGTTTTGCAAAAAACCCCATGAAACCCAGGGGTCACAGTTTAAATTCCATGAAATAAATATATATATCTAATATATATTAAGTGAAAAGTAAAGTTTGTGACCCAAAGGTTCCTTTTTTCAATTGTTACTACACAAAGGTGTATGGAGAGGGCACTACTCTTCTCCTCGAATTACTCAACCTAACCCTTTATACACACCTTATAATGCTGAGTGTTAAGCAAGGAAATATCAATACCATTTTTTTAGTCTTTGGTATGACTAAACCTGGGATTGAATCCTGGTCTCCTGGATCGTTGATGAACACTCTACCCCCTAGCCCAATATATATATATATATATATATATATATATATATATATATATATATAACTTACATTCTAAACAGAAAACTGACGGGATTTCCAGCAAGAGAACATACATTGGGAGCTGCATGCAACGCACGTTAGATAAAGACCTAACAGTGCACAGGTCGAAACGTGCTGATTGTGCCAACTTCAACTCATCAAATTGATCGTTAAATAATTTACAGATGTGATGTTTCATCTAACAGACTCGAGTGTTAGAATTTCTCATTGTTTGTCTGCCAGCTACATAGAAACTTAGCATCTTTCAAGAAATATTTCTCATCCTCTAAGTGATTTTTTAAAACTTGCTTTATATCTTTAGAATAATTGCATCATATACAACAATTTTATCAATGCATTTTTAGACGACTAGTGAAACCGAAAGCTATAGATATTAGTTTGTTGAGCACGCAGTATACATATTTACCAACCCCTCAGCTCTGGCAGGATATAACACAAGGTCAATTTTTAAGCGGAGTTTAACAGGTTTGAATTCAGAGTTTTCCTTCTCCAAAAACTAGTTGCCTCGCCAAGGCTGAAGAACCTAGTCTGCCCTACTATTTACCCATAGCTAGAGGGAGAATAATTGGATTCATACCTTTCCCAAGGGTATTAGTGCTATGTGAAATGCAATCAGTCTCATCCAGGATTTGAACTCGTGTCGCCGTGTCCATTTCCTACGACGATAATAAAAATAATAATAAATTTCACGTACAAATTGTGTCTTCAAGTAACTATTATTCATACAAATAATTTTCACGGTTAAGTGGAATCAAGTATTTCAGTTTAATACAACCAACTGGCAAAATGAACTATATGAATAATGCATAAGACCATAGCAAGTTCTACCTCTCCTGGTCAGTATGGATCTAGGAGTAATGGTAATAAAAGAGTACTCAACATTCTGCAGCTCTTCATGACTTGAGTCTCCTTATCAGATACATTTCAGAGTCAAACCCAAGTCTATTCGGCTGAGGAATCTTACTCCAGAGTAGGATATACACATTGTAGCCTACTAAGAAAATGGACATTGGATATTCTTCGCTTTTAACTTATATCGATGAAAACTGTAAATTGAAAAATCCAATTAATTCAGTCTTGAAGTAGACAGGTGCTTTGATTATTAAGTACATATACTTTACAAGATCATTTCATCTATAATTATTTTATGTGCTTATATTACAGACACATGAGGTTAAAATATTTATGCTTTCGAAAATATTTGGTCAAAGCTATCAAGAGTGTATCATTATTTTAAAATCTAAATAAAGAATTATGCCCAGACGAGAAACTTATATGATAATGCGATAGCCAAAAGGAGTTCTACATTTTTTTTTTTTTTGATGGATGCACCCTTGGAACAAAACCTCATTTCATTTCCAATCTACTTTAAATAAATTATTTGAATATTAAATTACAAAACATAACAAATTTACCATTGTTTGATATAACTTACATGGTAAAAGAATCAGGAAACTATACATGTAAATGCATCTTTAAATCTTGAAATATTTTTTTTAATAGGAAAGATAGAGTTATTGGGTACTGTTGAGAACACGAATATTAGGTTGCATGATGAGCTGCAAATCTCCTTGTTCTGTAATAAAGGAATTATTTCTATTTGCTTTGTAAATAATTTACTAATCTAATATCTACCAGCATTCACGGTTACCAGAAAAAAAGAAAGAAAAAAAACGCCAGGAACAAGAGATAAAAATATCTCAAATCACCACCCGGGGGAAAAAGAAAAAATATTATAGGACAAAATGAAAGAAAAGGCCAACCCCATCACACTACTTGAAAAAAATCAAGAGATATGCTGTCAGTTGGTCAAAAGAAAACTAAAACCCTCCGTAAACACTGCAATGCCACAATTACAATAGTGCTCAACATGAGTGGAGCCAATTATAAAATTAACTTAAATCGCGAGTCGGAAATCTCCTACTAAAGTTTCATCTTAACAGATCATTAGGAAGTCTAATACCGACTAATGCTAAAGGAGAAAACGCCGTTTTTTTATATTCACCAAAAAAACAACCGAGCTTAAAATTTAAATAACAAAAGAAACAAATAAAATGAACAAAAAACCTTACTCTAATTAAATAAAAAAATAATATACAAGGATAAGCCATGATTCGCATATATACGAACTTTGGTTTCTGTTTCTTTAATAATAGATCAACTTTCATGGGCTATTTAATGCCAAAGCTATCTTTGTAGAAGATCAATACATCATCATCATCATCTCGCGTCATCAGTATAGATATCCCTGACTCTCTCCCGTCACTCTTTTCTAACGCACATCGCTTCCGGCAGGTATTCAAAGCTACATCCGGTATCGGCACAAAGCTGTTTTATGTAGGTTCTTGATGGTCGTACTTCCTTTGCTCGTCCATGTGAAGAGGTCCACTGGAGAAGGTCACTTATGAGTTCGTCCCTACTTCTCCAGCAGTGTCCCATATGCCTGGTTAGTCTAAGTTTGATAGTTTTCGTTATGCGTGGAAGGTGGCCGTACAGCTGCTGCTTTGTGGGGTGCTGCCTCCAGGACTTGTTCAATATCGCTTCTAACATTCTTTTTTTCTACATACGTTTATTCAGCGTCCATGTAGTGAATCCATAATGCAATATCGATACGACGCTGCTTCGAAAAAACTATGTTTCAGCATTAAATAACCAATGGAGGTGCCCGTGGTGTAATGGTTATCGTCGTAGGTGACACGAGTTAAATCTTGGACCAGCCTAATTGCATTTCACATAGCAGTAATACCCTTGGGAAAGGTATGAATCCAATTATTCTCCCTCCAGCTATGGGTAAATAGTAGGACAGACTGGGCCCTTCAGCCTTGGTGAGGCAACTAGTGTAGGAGAAGGAAAACTCTGAATTCAAACCTGTTAAACTCTGCTTAAAAATGACCTTGTGTCATACTCTGCCGAGCGGAGGGGGGGGGTAAAACTGAATAACTTAAAATGTTTGATATGCCATAAAACCAAACCGAACCAAACCAAACCCCTCCAAAGTGAACTGGATTTCGAACTCACTCACAACAATGTCACATTCAAGAACGTTAGCTGGTATGTCACAGGAAATTCCCTTAATAGGAACTTAGAAAAGTTAGTTCGCTGATCACGTAATATCAGATTCCGTCAAAAATCTGCATAGACTTCACTTAATGTTATTTATGGAAGGTGTCTTTAGTTATATATTATATTTTTTATCTATGTTATTTTTTTTGCGTGAAGGTGTGTGGTTGTATTAGGTTTTAAGCTTTCATTTGAAATCAGTTCATTTAATTGAATAATATCTTAGACGTTTTAGCCATTTTGTAAATATAGCATTTTAAACGACAACGTTTTTGTGAAGATTCCAACGTATTACTCAGCTGTTTTTTATTTTTCGTCTTTTATCATACGTAAACCATTCGATAAGGAAATTTTAAAGTATAATAATTCGCGGCGTCTGATTTAGTTCGTAATTGTATATTTATGAACAGTGTTTAATGAAAATAAGTTTTAAAACAAAACTAAACGAATGTCAATTTTATAAAGGAGTTTGTTGTTTTAATCGTAATTTTATATTTATGTACAGATTTTTTATTCTTATTTATTTTTTTTAAAAAAATTTTTCTGTAAGTAAAAAAAAGTGGGGGGAAGAAGGAAAAAGGAAGAAATACATACCGAAGGGAACAAATAGCCAAATAACGACATCATTGTGGCAGAAAAGCGAGAGGAAAGTGGCCTCCCGATTTTTAAAGGAACGATTTAGAAGTTATAGCGTTTCGGGAAATTGTTAATTTTTCTAACGCTATATTTTTTAGGCAACACAAATAAATGACGAAACTTTTCTTTAACAACACAACAAAGAAAGTTTTTTATTTGCAGCATTGAATATGGTTTGCTTTTGGTGCTGCAAGACTCGTAGAGTTTAGGCGTGTTAGTGTTGGAGACGAAATGGCGTAGCGAGATGTTGAGAAAGCAGCGTGTGTTGTCAGACGTGTGTTGTCGGACGATTGTGTTTAGAGTCACCGTGTAGTTTTGTATCTGGTATTTGGGGGAGAGTCTGCGTTTTCTCCATGTGGTCGAGAGCAGAGTTACGCTCAGATCGACATAGCCAATTTTTGGGGTGACACAAAGTTGGTCCTGTGCGAGGCATGTTGTATGTTTCTAATTTATGTTCAACTGGGATTCCTCGTAAAGAATCCATAAATTAGATGGTTCCCTCGTTGAGTGTCCATGTTGTTGTTGCTGGTATTGCTATGTTAAAAAGTCCCGTTAAGCAGGGACGGCCAGAGGAACGTCTGTTCTGGTCGCCGTCTCAAGCCAAAGAGACTGGGTTTGGCCGCTCACCCGTTTTGCAAGCCGGAAATGAAGGTCTGGGCTGAATAGGATAAGTCATCCTGATTGGGTGAAATTAAGTGTCGAAATAAATTGAGCGCCCAACCAAAATACGAGATTTTCCTCTTCTCTACAAAGTCATCAGAAAAGCTTAGTTCTGATTGGCTGTTGCAAAATTACATATTGAGCCATTTCTGTGGACATTTTTCTTTCCTTGTGTGGATGCGCAGGTTAGCTGTTTGGATGGGGGTTGGAGTAAGATCAATGCCAACCGGGTCATTTGGGTGAGAGGGTCTGATGTGGCGACACCGACCCCCCCATGAACCCAAAGGAAACATCACTGATGACCCATCCCGATGCATCAATGAAGATGTATGATATAAATATTTGCATTATATTTTCCCATTCAATTTCAATATCATTCGTTCATCTAAATGATCTGCATTTTTGGAAAGGATCGTATGTGAACGACACATCCCAAGAAACCATCGCCTCAAATCAGGCATTATGCTCAGTGAACGATATCTGGCAACATGCTAACATTATCTTACAATACTTTTTTTCTCCCATTATAAAAGGATTTATAAATTCAAACAAGTAGACTCACTAACTGTTGGCCCCTATTCTTTTATTCCTCCAGCCAAAATTTTATTCCACCCCAGGTGACCATGTGCATGAGAAGCCTTGGTCTAATCAATTTGAGACAACTGACGATACATCACCAATTTGTTACATATAATGTTGGTAACATATATACATAATATTCATAACGTTAGGACATAGGAATCTCGAAATTCGAAAACCCGTAACGACTTCTTGTTCAGGTACGAAATCTTTTTATTACTTTTGAATTAAAGGTTTCGACATCAGGAGGAGAGACACAATCTTGCTATGCTGTCTTATTCATCTGGCCCCTATCTCGTGCGGCACCCATGGCCCGCAAATTCGTCTCGCCTCAGCGAGCCCCAAAAGTCGAACCACCTCGTTCGGCGTCTAATCTCCAACTCCCCAACTTTCTTCAAATCTCCCACAAACCTCCGCGCGCTTCCGGTGCGTGACGTCACCCACACCCTGTCACCCCGTTCCGTCATCTCGGGCTATCGTGACATCTCTGAGTGGCACGTCCGCCCCGCGCGCGTGTTACCACCTACATCAAGGTTTGCACCTAACTAACTCATGTGCTGAGCCGAAAGGTTCTCAGCCTAACTAAAAACTCAAAGGCATGAACCGAAATTCCTCGGCCATTATATTACAAATTTATCAATTTTCGTTTTTGTTTACTTAGTTTTAGCGATACACAGGGGTGTGCATTTGCTGCAAACTCAGAACTCAATAGATCTTGCAACAAGTTTGTGTTTCTTGTTTCTATATCTGAAAATCCATCTTCAGAGACAAATTTGGAGAGACCTATGACATTGAGATTAGGCACGATGGAGTTGCTCGACGTCATAATCAAAAGAAGAGTTTCGCAAGTATTCCAACAAATGGAAAATCAACAGTAGAAGTGCGCTGGATTTTTATGAAAATTAACGTTTTATTGGTGTTTCTTTTCAGCATCAGTTTCTTTACTCTTTAAATATTGGTGGTACATACTTAGGTGTACTTATTTACAAACCCCTCCGCTCGGGCAGGATATGACACAAGGTCAATTTTCTTAAACGTAGTTTACCATGTTTGAATTCAGAGTTTTCTTTCTCCTAGACTAGTTGCCTCACCAAGGCTGAAGAGCCTAGCCTGCCCTACTATTTACCCATAGCTGGAGGGAGAATAATTGGATTCATACCTTTCCCAAGGGTATTACTGCTATGTGAAATGCAATCAGTCACGACCTGGATTTGAACTCATATCGTCGTGTCCATTTCCTACGACGATAACCATTACACCACAGGCACCGCCAAAAATCATTCTTTGGTATACTTCCTTTCCTATTGGAGTTTTAAGCTGTCCTCAACAAAAGCCGATGCTGCTTCTGTTCGTCAAATAATTTCAAACATTTTCCTCAAACTTTGACACTTTCTTGTCCACTTTTTGATCCACTTTCTTATCAGAAA
>OY757928.1:47318411-47355911 GCA_963585895.1 Sepioteuthis lessoniana | reverse complement strand
AAATCCGAAAAAGTGCACCAGTAAACATCAATAATCTGAAGACGATATGCCAGGAAGAATGGTACAAAAAACATACTAATCATTACAAGAAATTAATTGAGAACTATAGGAAGTTATTAGTGTCTGTTGAAGTGAATAAAGGGTATTCTACAAAGTATTAAATAAAGATAATGCGTTATTTTTGTACTGTACGATTGATGAATAAATGGTAATAATTTCTGTAAAATTAATTGTAAGCTAAATTTATATACACATATTAATAGAATATATCCTTATACAGTAAATGTATGCAAAAAATTGTTCAGGCTATGTTTGAAAGATGAAAAGTGAAAATATTCATACGTACGAATATTTATTTCACCCCACCGTATGTCTCTGTTAGGATAGCACAGATGTAGAGTCTAAGGGACTCAGTGACTTTCAGTTTCTCTCGTTTGAGATCAATATCTACAGTTTCCAGTTTAAAACATGTTTGATTAAATTAGGCAGACACATTTGTGTTTGTCTTTTCTATCTTTGACTCGTTAAATTTTTTTGTGGGTGTTATATAACATCTGGATGGAATCAATTCAGAAAAGTCTATTTTCCCAGCTGGAGCCCTCTTCGGCAAAACGAATAATTAATTGACAAGCACGATGATGTCATCGTGCTTGTCAACCAATTATTCACATACATTATAAAAAATGTAGAAAGAAGAAGTGGGAGGGGAATTTATGAAATGAAATTATTCTATTTGAGTGAAGACAGAAGAATTGACTGGAAAATTTTAAAAGGCATTTTAGAACATGGTTGCCATGTTCAAAATGATTATTAACGGATGGTATCTCAAATTTTATATATAAAAATAAAATAATTTCGAGTTTTTGTTTTTGTTTCTCTTTGTGTATTTTTGAGGTGGTGTCAAGTAGAATGTTTTTTTTTTATCTGGAGGAGGAGCATGAACGTGGTTTGTGGTTTTAGGAGATGGAACTAGTGTTTGATAGAAGGAGTGTTAAACGTCTCCACAGTGTTGTACTAGTTACGCCTACGTTGGTACGGACTATATGGGAGACGCATTGTCCTTGTGGACGCTTACCCTGATACACTACATTGCCCGTACTGAGGCAACTAGTTGGAGAGAAATTTTTATAGATGATGTGGTTAGCTATATATATATATATATATATGTGTGTGTGTGTGTATGTGTGTGTGTGTGTGTGTGTGTGTGTGTGTGTGTGTGTGTGTGTGTGTGTGTGTGTGATTGTTTGTACGTTTATGCTTTGGCGTACACATTTAGATATCAATTCGTAGTTTTGAAACATAATCGACCGAGCTGTCAATTAAGAGATGCACCTGTGTAAATAACAGGTACATCCGGTCCACGATATCGGGCTATCACCTTGTCCTGGTGACATGGTTAAATTCGGTGCAGAAACCCACAGGAAGCAGGTGGATGTCAAACAATTATATAACCAGGTACCACAGACGGCTTAAGTCAGTTGGAGTTTGAGTTGCAGTTCAGTTCCAATCGCAGTTGCCCGCAGAATGAGAACCAGCTCCAGAGAGAGGGCTTGGGCCCTCAGGAACCCGGTTGAGCAGCCCAGAGGAAGAAGTGCTGCTATTATCACGAGAAGAACTTTAGGGTCAATACGTTCCAGTCTGTCCCCGTCTCCAACTCACCTCTCACACATAACCAATATCAACCCTTTCGCAAACCTTTCGAGAATAAAGTGTGAGTGGTATATTTTTCTAAAGAAGTTTGTTCGTTCGTCATTATCGTTGATTATGTTTCCGCATGTCTCTGTATACATATACTTGTATCATGGCTATACAACAGTTTATAGCAGATAAGTCAAACGTACTTCACAACTTTTGAATATTTCTCATACATATGTGATTTTAAATATTTTACAAATATATAGTATATTTTACAATTCTTAATTTCCGTATATTTTGTGATAATCTGATTCATATCATATCTGATGTTCTTGAATGCCGTGAGGTGATTATTGTACATTAGAATGAAAGTTTAAGAATAGCGAAAAGAAAAAAAAAAAGAAAGATTATTATAAGTGGGTAAACATGTTGCGTCAAGGTAATTGGTTTCTAAAGTGAAAACTTTAAATACCAAGATGAATGATTATAATCTACTGCTACTGAAAATATGTAGTAACATCGAACGTCCACACACACACATATATATATATACACACACACACACACACATATATATATATATATATATAGATTAATCTTCCTTTCATATGTATATATATATATATGTATATATATATATGTATATATATATATATATATAATTTAATCTTACTTTTATGTATATTTGCCCAGTCGGCTGGGGATGTAGAATACACTGACTGCACCTCTGCAGAGGGGTATGACCCCCGCCCTAACGAGTGTCCTGGATATGACACTAAATAATCTGATGGTGAGGTTCCAGCAGTGCTGGAGCTTTGCGGAATGCGGAGCACCCCTTAATTACCATCGATCCCAGGTCCACTCTGACCCGGAGTGGTAGCACCTGATAGGGCCCTATCTATGGGTTAAATAGAACTAACAGCATTCTTTACGCTAAACTTAATTTTTTGAGTAAACTGAATAGCTTGGAATAGATATGTTTTTGACAGCTAAACCGTACTTACATTTAAACTGCGTGCTTATGCTTAACTGAATTATTTGAAATAGAACTGTGTTTCGACATTAAAATTGTATTTAAACTTAACTGAATTGTTACATATAACTTCTTGAATAAAATGTTTTTGACAATTAAACTGTGTACTTATGCTAAACTGAATTGTTTTCAATAGAAGAGATTATTTACATAAAAATGGAGTTGGCGTTAAATAACCTACAAAGGTTGATATGCCATAAAACCCACCAAACCAAATCAAACCTTTTATTTTTATATATATATATATATATATATATATATATATATAAGGAAGATTAGATTTAGGTAAAAGTGGGAGATGAGGATTACCACTCACTGAGATAATGAATGGCAACTTACGGAGAGCGAAAACTGCTGACCTGAAGGTGCCCAATAAAAGGATAACTTAATTGCCAAAGAAAAACAGATGGAATAATATGAATAGAATTATTTTTTTATTTATTGCGGACTTTTTGTCCTCATCTTGGTTTTTTTTTTTTTTTTTTTTTTTTTTTTTTTGTGTGTGTTGTTTCTTCTTTCAGTACGTTTCGGCCAAATTTCACCTCTGGTCTTCTTCAGGTGTTTTACCGCGACCTCGGATAGGAATGATGAGTCTTGTAACGGTATCCCCAGTATTCCTATCCGAGGTCGCGGTAAATCAACTGAAGATGGCCAGAGGTGATATTTGGCCGAAACGTTGTGAAAGAAGAAACAACTCACACACAAAAAAAACCCTACCAAGATGAGGACAAAAAGTCTGCAATAAATAAAAAATAATTCTCAGATTAAGAAGCCTCATCTCAAAATGATTTCAATTAAAAGATAATATGAATAGGTCTATCAAAACAACGTCAAATATTCCGTTCTTTGTAAAACGATAAGTCAACATGATCGACAATGACCTTCAGCTGATGAAAGTTGTGATGCAAGTGTTATCAATGTAGGAAACAGATACAGTGACCCGAGTTAAAATCCAAGCCAAGGCTGTTCTCATTTCCCTGCTTAAAAAGCAGTGGAAAATTTTGAATTTAAATAATTCTAGTCTAGATATAAGTAGATATTTGAGCTGATCGGGTTCCTTGACCTTGTCATATCAACCAGTCAAAGGGAAAGAAAATTCGAAATTTAATTCTGGTATACTCAGCTTAAAAACGGAAAAATTAGATAAATACACATAGCTGTTTTTACTTGTGTTTGTGCAACATTTCAGTAAGATCAACTAGTTTTTAATTAGGGTTGCCAACCAGAAAAATGAAAATATTATCGTTTTTATTTTCCCACCAACCTGCTGTGATAAACCTATCAGTGACAGCACACTCTTTTATAAAGATACGGTTTCATGTTTTCTCTGGCAAATCAGCAGACTATACAACAAAGTTGCCAGCTATTTCTGGCTGTACGTCAAGACAATCCTTGTATTAGACCGTTTTTGTCTTCTTTTGAGACGAAAGATAAAGTATTATACTACCAGTTTTACAGCTTATTTCGTTTCTTTGTATCATTCTCATTTTTCAAACGATAGTTATTTATTCATAAATATTACAAATTCTGAGAGATTTTTCTGGCACAAATCCGCCAAGACCGTCGCTTCAATTCTTGGCAGCTACGTCTATCAAGGAATGAAGTCACCCACGATAATTTGCCCAACGGTCTGATTTGCCTTGGAAATAAAAAAACAAACTCGGAAGCCCCGACCTGAAGCATATTGAAAACCGAGGGACAAATCATTGGGAAGAATGGGGTAGCAAATACTCATTGCAGATCATTTGAGAGACCTCGATTAACATGGGCTGATTTTTTTTTGGCTTTTTTTTGCTTGCGTTTCTCAAATGAGAAATTACCATCTTCCAGTATTCCGAAAATGGTCCTTTGTTGGTATGTTGTTATTGATATTACTGTGGTTATTTGAAGAGATAAGCGTGATTAGTGTTACGGTTATCGTCGTAGGAATGATTTTTGTCATTCTCTGCTCCACTGATTGAATTCAAATTTTGCTTATCTGTCAGTCTCTTTCTCTCTCTTTGACTCTCCGTATATATATATATATATATATATATATTTTTTTTTTATATACTCACATAATAAATATGCTTATATACACATATACATGTTCATGCAGCATCACAACGACACAATAATAGACAGACACACGATGATAAAGTCGCAGGAATAAACGACGCACGCAAGGAAGACGCAGGAAGACTTCTTTATAAAATATTTTACCTCTCACTTTATTTGTAAGGTTTCGAAAAGGGTTTCTCAAAGTTTGCGTGTGAGAGGCAGCTGGAGACCGAACATTACTGAAATATTTTGACCCCGAAGTTATGGCCGTCAGCGTTGTGTCTTTCTCTTTCTCCATGGTTGATCAACCGGAACACTGGCTTTACTTACTACATCTCGTCTACCACCTCAACTCTACTCGCCTGTCTCCACTGGCTCGTTGAACTCAACTCGTCGGCCTTATATTACCTTCAAACTCCCACGCGCTGATATGGACACGCCTCCACGACTAATTCCGATATCTGGGGACCGGGATATGTCACTTCCGCTTTCTTTGGAATGGCCTGTGCGATCGTCATCGAGCGGAAATAACTGTCATCCAGTTCAGAGGTCACTCTCTTCTGGTGCGTCCGTCTATGAGAGTATAATGGGATCTTTTTTACCTCGTCCCATTTCATCAGCCAATTTCCGCCCACGCGATTTCCTCTCATAACTGCCACCATAATGTGTCACCTCCTTCCGGTGCATTACCTTGAATGGCATTTTTGGCCGGGTCAACAGGTCAAAACATAACATATATATATATATATATATATATATATATATATATATATATATATATATATATATATATATATGCCTAAATCAGGTTTTTTGTATTTCTGTACACATATATCACTCTTAGCATATCTATCAATCTATCTATCTATCTGTGCGTATATATCACACTTACTCAATGTATATATTTCTTATTTGTTGTTTTTGTGTGTGTTTTTTAATTTGCTGTCTTCCCAAAAGTCGTTTTGCTAAAAGCTGTCAAATCATGTTAAACCTGTCTAAGTTCTTTGTTTTAAATATCAAGACTATTTCTTTGGAAGCGCTCATGGTTTAACGGTTATTGTCGAAAGAAATGGATTTGGTTTTCTGTGACTGTATCCTACGGCTATCTATCTATCTATCTATCTATCTGTTGAATTTTTCTTTCAATTAATGGTCCAGGAGATCGGGGTTCAATCTCAGGTTGAGTCATACGAAAGACTCAAAAATGGTACTTGATGCCGCCTTGCTTAACACTCAGTATTATAAGGTATAGATCAATGGTAAAATGGAGCAATCTCGGGAAAGGAGTAGGTACCTTCCCAACTCCATGGGGCATAGGCTATTGAAAAGGGTAATTTCGAGTCAACCTCGACTAAGGTCACCAACTTTATTTTTTACTTTTTTATGCTTTTGAGCACTTTAAACAGAAAACTTCATTACATGGATATGGGTGTTTCTCAACTTATATTGACACTAAACGTTGTTTTTTTTTTAATTTTTAGAATATTCGATCTTGAGAGGTCATTTGTTTTTCTGTTCCACTGGAGCAGAGTATATGATTCAGAATGGCTTCATCTTTAAAATGAACGACTCACCTCCGGGTAAATTGATACATCTTCACCAATAATTTTATGGAATAGGCGATGTGCTGCATGAATGGTACTAGGTTAATCATTATATTAACTTTCGGTACAATCATTCTGTGCCAATCTTTTAAAGTTCGAAGAATTAAAGCGTAAATATGCTTTTATGAGGAATAGACCCCAAAGTGTCATAGCACATAAAGGATAAAATAATTGAATAGGCGATGGTGTTAATCAAAATGTTAGATTTGTATTAGAAGTCATTTTGCATAGGGAGATGCTCAGATAGGTGAGGTGATTTATTGATTTATTGATTTTAACTGCATGTTAACTTTTCTATGTTTATTCTATGTAAAATGTGAGGGAATTGCGATCGTGTTTGTTCTTTTTTATCGTTGTTTCTTAAGAGGTATTTTTCAAATGGTATGGCTATATGCGAATAATGTGTATTTGACTCATAGGTGGGGCCCTACCAGGTACTACCACGCCAGTTAGTGTGGACCTGAAGTAATAACTATAATAGGAGGTGCCCGTGGCGTAATGGTTATCGTCGTAGAGAATGAACACGGCGACATGAGTTAAAATTCTGGACAAGACTGATTGCATTTCACATAGGAATAATACACTTGGAAAGGTATGAATCCAATTATTCTCCCTACAGCTATGGGTAAAATAGTAGGGCAGACAAGGTTCTTCAGCCTTGATGAGGCAACTAGTCTAGGAGAAGGAAAACTCTGAATTCAAACCTGTTAGACTCCTCTTAAAAATTGACCTCGTGTCATATCATGCCCTAGCGGGAAAAAAAAATGGAGGTGCTCGTGGTGTAATGATTATCGTCGTAGAAAATGAACACGGCGATACGATTCAAATCCTGAACAAGACTGATATCATTTCACATAGCACTAATACCCTTTGGAAAGGTATGAATCCAAATATTCTCCCTCCAGCTTTAGGTAAATAGTAGGGCAGACTGTTCTTCAGCCTTGGTAAGGCAACTAGTCTGGGAAAAGGAAAAAATCTGAATTTAAACCTGTTAAAATCCGCTTAAAAATTGACCTTGTGTCATACCCTGCCCGAGTGGAGGGGTTGGTAAATATGATAATAACTATAATGAGATTTTTTACACACTTCTGAGCATCAAAACTAGAGCCTCAACATCAGATGCAGTTTTGAGTCATATCAAGGACACTGCTTTTTAGTGGAGAATGTCTTACACCAAGCTGGGGATACAGTCAGAATATACAAATCCTTGCCGACAAGGCAAAGGTTCCGTAGATAGTCAAAGAGAGAGAGACAGAAAGAGGAATATTAATCCCTAATCATCTAAACTCAGAATACCTTCTCAAAGATTCCAGGTATTTTATAACAAGGATCCTTTTACTCAAAATTCTGTAGAGTGTGCTTGGGTTCTGTTTCTGTATTTCCTTACACAAAGACGATCACTCTAAATCAGAAGAAACAAAGGTCTTTCCTCAAGACAGACATTAATTATTCACTGTGCTTGCTGTTTAGAAATAGTGTCATTATTATTAGGTATTATTAATTTCTAAACTGTGCATCATCGACATTTTTTACGGAAAATAAAATTCGTACTCATCTCTAATCAAAATAACATTCGCATAAATAGGTGTAAAGTTATTTTTTAACCGCTATATATGTAAAATTTGGGTAACCGAACACGACTCATTTACGAACCGCCAGAAAGGTCCAAGAAACAAAGATATTTGAATTATCAAATTTCACGGAACCACAAAATACCCTGATAACCTGATATTTGTCTGTGCTTCCCACCAGACAGGACTTGACACAAGGTCAATGACCCGGAGGTCAATTATAGTGGGGAATAGGGGAGAGGAAGTTCTGCTTGACTATGCTGGTCATCGGCCTACGTAGTGCAATGTGGGCCTAATGAGCCTAGCTGAGCCTAGCACGATTGCCTGCTTATAACTTAAACTGGACAGCATGGTCCAGCGATATACAACGGGGGACAAAGGAGTCAATGTTGCAGGTCACCCACCAGTAGGTGGCACAGCAGAAGCCAGTGGCCTTTCGGCCTCAAGTCTGCCATGGAGCATTAACCGTCCAGCACGGATGCCAGGTAGTCCGCTGAATAGTCAGCGAGAATACCTGATAACCCTCTCTCTCTCTCTCTCTCTCTCCCTCCCCGTATATCTCTATGTTTTTCTCTCAGTGTCTTTCAATCTCTCTCTCTCTTTCTCTCTCTTTCTCTCTCTCTCTCTCTCTCTTCTTCTTTATCTCTCTCTTCATTTTCTGTTTCTCTGACTGTGTGTCTCTCTCTGTTATATAGCTAAAGTCCCAAGTTCTCTATCTAATTTCACTGGGTTGATGTCTTATATATAAAATCTTCACGCGCTTGCTTGAATTCACTGGTGGCTCATTGGAAGCACTGCATCTTTAGTATTGTCACAACACAAATCTAATACAAACTCCCTTATAACTTTATCTATTGGCTAAATCGCACCACCGTTGTTATTCTACAAGAATATATTTGACACTAAATAGCTCAAAAAGGTTGACATGCCATCAAAGAAATAGCTAACACTAAATCTAATACATAAACAAGAGCTGACTAAGAATGAACTTATTATCACAGATAAATATTAATACATTAAACAGAATCCCAACTGAACCACAAAACTGCTTACCTTGAACCAAACATAGGTGAGATAGGAATATTGGTGGGTTCCTTCAGTTGATATTTTCAATATATTATTAATATTCTATTGTTTGATTGCTCACAGTTACATTCTTATGAAACAAACACAAAGACCAATCAATATCTACATAAATGATCTATGAACCTCACTTGAAGACCTATGGCAGCAAAATGTCATTAGTTCACGAGGCATAACTATCAGACTTGTCAGATATGAATTTCTGAAAGAATTAGATCTTAAATACAGGGACTTAACTAAGAGCACATTCACAGTTATCATATTTACATTTCAAGATGTCATCTGAAAACACATTAATCGGCTTGATTCGGATAGGTATCTCGTTTACTGGCATAGCAACCTTCGAGGATTTTAAAAAAATTAAAGCCATCCTTCTTAAAAGACTGTAGGTATACGATATGACACAGAAATGAAAAGAAAAGGGTGTCTATACCTTCGCCGAAGGTATTAGTCCGAAGGAGAATGTAATAACGCCAGTGGAGTTCGAACTCACTTTCTTCGATGTCACAATCCACGCTATTACTCGATCATCCACCTATTTCTATTCAGAAGTTTACTATGTGCAGATAAATTGGCACAGACACACACACACACACACACATATATATATATATATATATATATATATATATATATATATATATATATAATATATATATATATATATATATATATATATATATATGAAAAGAATCCTTTTTTAATCTTACAAATATTGATAAGTATTAATGCTATCGTCTAAACTGTATTGTCTGCAACTAATGCTTTCAGAGAATTTTTTTTTGAAGTTTTAACAAGCATTGTCGAAAAGAAGAACTATTTAAAAATATATTTATATTAATTTATCAGTCCATTGATTGGACTATTTGCAACAACAATTTTCAAGTTAACAAAGAACTTAAAATAATTTTAATAAACAATCGAAAAGATAACGGTCTCTTTTACATAATCAATATATAGTGATTTATATGACTTCTATCTTTGTAGATTGGATTATCAACAACTACTGCTTTCAGGACACAAAGACAATAAAATATCTTGAATATATAAAAGGGAAGTGATTATTAAATCCCCTTTTATATACCTTATAAATAGTGTTATATCAGAACGCTATGTCTGCAAATGGGATTGCATGTAATATCTGTTTTCAGGTTTTACAAAAAGTTAGAACAATCTAAATACATATAATCATAATGATGCTGAAATAATTCATTTAATACTCGATATATAGTAATTTATTTTTAAAAAATTGAATGATGTGTAGTCCCTGTAATGTTGTGAAAAACAAATAGGAATGAAACTTCATAGTAAGCGTAGCCCATAACAATAACTGCAGAATACACTGATTGCATCTCTGCAGTGGGGTGAGACTCCCCAATCGAGTTTTCCGGATATTACATTAAACTATCTGATGGCGAGGTCAGAGTAATACTGGAGATTTTGGGAAAATGACATTGCTCCCAGGTCCACTCTGACCCGAAATGGTAGCACCTGATAGAGTACTATCCGTGTGTCAAATACAACTAGACTGTGAACTTATGCTAAACTTAATTGTTTGAAATCGAATTATTTATATGTAAAAAAAAATGAATTATGTATTAAATAACCTACAATGGTCTATATGTGATAAAACCTAATCTAGCCAATCGTAGAAGGTGGGTTCAAACTTCAGTCGTAGTATTACGTTCTTTTTCGGAATACAACGGTTGGGAACGGCATGAATCCACATCGAAGTATTGAAGAGTCCCACAACTGTTTACTGCTATTCAACAGACAGAGCTTTGGTATTAGATAACCCGGTAAGGTTGAATCACCATGAAAACAAGGAAATAAAACTAAAGAATGGATTATCGGCAACAACTTTTTTCAAAACCAAGGAATTTTTCTATCTTAATCATCTAATATATATATATATATATATATATGTCTGTGTGTGTGTACATACATATATATATATATATATATATATATATATATATATATATATATATTAGATGATTGTGTGGGTGGCGATGGGGGGATGTGTGCGATGTGTGTGCGATGTGTGTGTGTGTGTGTTCAGGAAATACCATGTCTGAATAGTAAAAACTATATGTGGGTGAAACCTTTCTTTGTCTTAAAAGACTAATCTATGAATACATTATGGATTTGAAAAAAAAAAAAACACAACAAAAAGGAAACGTAATGGTTTGATTAGAAATAATTTTGAAACTAATCACAACTTTGAAATGTTTTATCTAGAAATATTTCTAAACACAACATTATCTGAGAGTGACCAGTTTTTTGGGTTTTTTTTTTCAATTTGCCTCCTCATTTGTTTGATGGGTCCTGAAATTTGCAAAATCTCATTTTAAAATAATTTCACTTCATAGATATAAAGATAGATAAAATGTAGTTTGATCAAATAGACTTCGAGTGTTAGAAAGAAGCAGATTCTCACTGACTAAAAAATTGATAATATATATATATATATATATATATATATATATATATATATATATATATTGTCGAGTAGATAAGTATATATTTCTAAACAAACTGTATCTATTAATTAAATGTCGATATAAGACCGAAATTTTGTGTTTTCGTGCATATCGGTATGTATATTACTTTTCTAGTTTGAGTTTAGCTCTTCACCAAGAGGCAACAACGGCGGTCGATTTTCCTACACACGATCCAGTAGTAGTTTTCGCCTACGAAAACCTAGCCCGGATTTCCTCATCCATTTGTCCTATTGTCACATCGACAAGAGCAACCTCTCTCAACTGCTTTTAGAAAATCAATGCAGAGTGAGGTTCGTTAGTCGGCTTTTGTCTGTTATTCACATGCAAGCGCTGACCAGGTGAGTGGCTGCAATTGTGTTTCGAATCACTTCTCGAGGGCCACGTTGAAGAAATGGAGGGGTCGAACCTCAGGGCTGCGTTGTTCGCGAAGTACAGAGCACAAAAGAAATCAACCATTGTTTGGAGTCACCTTTCTAAATAAGAGCACTTCATGAGGAAATCGCTCGACTTATTTTCCCCAACAACGACCAATGATGACCCATACACACGGTTTATTTTGTACTGTTAACTCAAAATTTTACACCAAATATATATGCAGTTAAACTATGAAAGATTTTAGAAAAAATAACCCCAAAATGCTATGTTTGCGAATCATTCAAGTTTTAGATAATCCGATTGATTGAATGATTGATTGATTGATTAACTTTTAATTTTAACGGCATATCAACCTGTCCAAGGTTATTATTGCCAAGAAATTAGTGAAATTCGTTCATTGGACGTTTATATCTTAAATGTTTTGTGTCGTCGTTTCTTAAAAGATTTTTTTATTTGTTTTTGTTTTTGTGCACACAGTCCTATCGAATACGGATAGTTTTCAGTAAGATCTGTGTGACCTATAGATGCTACCCTCTTAGGTACGCTTACTCCGGGTCAAAATGGAACTGGGATTAATGGCAAAGAAGAAGTACTCCATACACCCCAAGCCACCAGAACTGGAGCCTTACCATAAGCAGCAATTTAGTGCCATATGCATTTATTATGACAATTTTTTTGTTCTTAACTCCCTACACTGGATCCACTCAGCGTATACTAATACTGCTGTAAAGGCGCAAATATTCTGAAAACTACTTTGTTTATTGACTGGTTTGTACAATCTATTTTAGACCGGGAGACAGGGATTAGCTAATGGAGATATTTAATATCTTTATTATGATTTCTGCATGGAAATCAGACCTAACCGATAAAATGAAACGCTGTTTCTTCCAGACAGCGGTCACATCGATACTGCTATATGGATGCACTACATGGACGCTAACAAAACGGCTGGAGAAGAAGCTAGATGGCAATTACACAAGAATGCTGTGTGCAATCCTGAACAAGTCCTGGAAGCAACACCCACAAGATACCAACTGTACGGCCACCTGCCCCCTATCACGAAAACTATTCAAGTTAGACGAACCAGACATGCAGGACACTGCTGGAGAAACAGAGATGAACTCATAAGAGATGTACTCTTATGGATCCCCACACATGGCCGCGCAAAAGCAGGACGACCAGCACGAACGTACATTCAGAAGCTATGTTAGGATACGGGATGTTGTCCTGAAGACCTACCTAGGGCGATGAACGATAGGGAGGAGTGGCGAGGGAGGGTCAGGGATATCCGTGCTACCAGCGCGAGATGATGATGATGATGATGATGATATATATATATATATATATATATATATATCTCGGTGTATGTGTGTTCTTTATTCCAGCATTTACTTAGATTTAAACAGCTGAGATTTATATTAATAGGTGTAAATTGACAAATGTTAAAAAAAAGTCCTGATATCAGTATCTTCCAGAAAATCGCCGGAAAGCAACAGGCAAAATTATAATTCTTCGAATAACATGTAGATATCCGTTCGATTTTTTTTCATAATAATCACTTTTGGGATCTTTTTAAAAAATAATTTTGTTTATTCTACAAACTTTCATTTTGGTATATATGTTTATATTTTCATATATCTTTTCAGGTGAGTACCGATTTTGTTTTGATGGAGAGGTTGAGGAACAACAAATTTCTGGTGTTGGAGATATTATGAATTTATTCACCTTTCGCTGGGGCGTTAATCATGGTAAGATAATTTTTGTCCAAATCAAAATATTATAAATCTTACTTAAAACGTTGCTATATCTTCCAAAGTTATTTAGATCGCAGATATTTGATTATCTGAGGATATTTCGCGCTTTGAAAACGTAAGGAATTAACAAATTGATATTTGGACTATTGTTTTTTTTTTTGCGTATTTACTTTAGGAGTCTGTTTCCTCCTATTTTCGCCTATGTTTTTTTTTTCAGATCTATTTTACTTTTGATAACCTTCTAGGAAAAAAAAAAGAAAAAACACAAAACGAAACTGTTTATTTGATTTTCTCCATTATTTTACCAAGAAACTAATCCATTAAAAGTAATTTTTCATTAGAATGATGATGGGTATTTCTTCATATTATTAATGATATTTTATCATACAATAGTTTTAAAGTTCCATCCGAGAGAGTTAGAATACGTCGACATTATTCCTTCCTAGACCTATCCTGGGTACGATGGTGAGATTCAACGTCTGGACATCAGGGTAACCCTTCATTGCATAGAATGGAGTACATGTGTTTTAGTCAAAAAGGAGATATCTTTGAAATTATTGAACAAGTTCAACTAACTTGGAAGCAGAATCTCATCAACTGAAGATGACATCAGTATGCGACCAGCAAAAGGATAGACTGCAATCGATAGGTTATCGATCATATGGAAGTCAAATATATCCGATAAAAAAAAAAACGCAATTTTTTCCAAGCAGAGATTGTGTCAATTCTACTATATGGATGCACCATATGGACGCTGACTAAGCGTATAGAGAAAAAGCTAGACAGGATTTGCACCAAAATTCTTCGAGTTATATTGAACAAATCCTGGAAGTAACATCACACAAAGTAGCAGATGTACGTCCACCAACCTCCCATATCTAAAACAATCCAAATACATATTTACCAACCCCCCAGCTCTGGCAGGATATGACACAAGCTCAATTTTTAAGCAGAGTTTAACAGGTTTGAATTCAGAGTTTTCCTTCTCCAAGACTAGTTGTCTCACCAAGGCTGAAGAACCTAGTCTGCCCTACTATTTTACCTATAGCTGGAGGGAGAATAATTGTATTCATACCTTTCCTAAAGGTATTAGTGCTATGTGAAATGCAATCAGTCTCGTCCAGATAATCCAAATAAGACGGACAAAACATGCGAGACACTGCCGGAGATGTAAGGACGAATCGATAAGCGACGTTCTCCTATGGACCCCTTCACAAATGCAAGTGTTAGACGACTAACTAGAACATATCAACAACAGCTCCGTACAGGCACAGGATGTGGTCAATAAGACCTGTTGGATGCGATGAATGATAAAGATGAATGGCAAGAGTGAGTCAAAGAAATATGTTCTAGCAGCACGATATGATGATGATTATTATAAATCACAAAAATCGGATGTCCTGTCAGTTGGACCAGTAGTACAATGACTATATCTATTGCAAAAGTATAAGCCCCCCAACACACACCAAAAATGTGTCCTAGGTACGACTCTAACCTGAATCTTTTAATGTACAAGTTCTAAAGATCTGAATTGTATGGACTATCATCTTTATTACCATTACTCCCAATTTCATTCTGACTTTGTGTGGTCGTACTTATAGGTTATGTAGATCTGTTAAAGAAATATTCGTATTCAGTGAGACCATGTACAGAAAATCTTAAGAAATAACTTTACAAAAAATGTAAACATAACCATACAACGAACGCGATTCTTAACATGTAGACTTAAAATTATCCAAGACAGGTTGATATACCATTAATATCAATCAATCCATGTAGTGTAGTAGCCATCACTTATTATCACTGACCCTAGTGTCTAGTTGCATGACCGACAATAATGAATAGATACAGCTCGATAGAAATATTTATTTTTGGAATTTTCTGTAAATGAATAATTGCTCTTATGTCAAATAAAATGTATCAATATCTAAACGCAATATCCTCATTTATTGTTTTTTTCTGTGTAGTATTCCTTTTAGTTCTTTCTTTGTTGTGCCTTTAATTTTAGATGTGAGATTTTTTTCGATATTATCATAATAGAATTTTTTCAGTAATCATCATCATCAAGAGGTACCGACATTACGGCGAGAACCTTCTGTCCGCCACCTAGGGGCTAAATAGTATAACTGCTATTTTTCTTCAATGATGCCTTTGGCATGAAATAACCAACCAAGTTTGATATGCCATTAAGCAAAGTAACAACAATAACATAAAAGAAAGAACAATCCAAAAAATAGTCCAGCCAATCAAATTTGCCGCTTACGGTGCAAGTGAACATTTCAAATATTTTAAAATAAAATTCGATTTTTAAAATACTTTTGAATATGAGTGTTGCTTCTCATATGCTTCCGTTGTTTGGAAACGACTTTATTAGATGATGTGTTGTAAAAGTCAGATTTTTAAACTTTGCCCTGAGTAGTTACAGGGAGAAATAAAATGGGCCTTTAGTAAGTGAAAATAGACAGTACCTCAGGACCAACTGGAGTGTATAACTGTTGTTATAGAAGGAAGGCCTTTGGACTGGAAACGTATTTATCATAAACCTGCATGCACAACGAGTCATATAAATAAAAAGACACTCGTTTAAACTTTCTCAGATATAAAACTACGATTAGAATCGAAGTATGTTGGTATTTTCAGAAACAAATTAATATTAGCAGCACACACGATGGAACCAATGAGATTATGTTGCTAGACAGTTTAATGTAGTGGTTTTCAAAGTAGGCGGTACCCCCCCCCCCGTGGAGGCAGTATGAGCTTTCAGAGGGGCGCTGACGAGTAAACAGTCGGATGGCAACGTTGAAATTGTGAAGTGGGTGTTGGAGCAATTACAGTTTTTGTGACGTTGGTGTTGGTAGAAAGGCAGGAAAAAGGAAGTAAACAAAGGGGAAAGCGGTGATCAGGGAAAAATTTTTCCTTACGAAGAGAGTTCTGGATACAGACGTGACGCGTACGTCAAGTAGCAGCGACTGGGGGACGCTTAATTAAATCGCCCCGTTCTTCCGGGCTTTCTACCAATACCAACGTCACATTTTACTGTAATTGTTTCAATAACCACTTCACAATTTCTACCCCTTTTTAACTCCGTTACTTTTATTTCTCATTTCTTCTCCCCTACTTAATTTCTTTTTCTGGCTGCCTTAAGCTCTGCTCTTGCAAGTTTATCCTCTCTTTATTAATTAATCCCAAACTCTCGGCATCGCAAAAGCTACGAGACTTATTCTTCTCGGCGGGATTTTCAACCATTCCGCCAGACATTTTTTCTTCCCGACAACACGCATTCTTTCCTTCTCGCTTCAGTCACCCCTTCAACATGACTCTGGTATGTTTCATTTGTCTTATCTCAACTCGTTTACTTCCTGCTTGTTGCCTTCAATTTAAATATTATCGGATATTATTCCTATTTGCCATGCTACTTGTCTCGCTTTTACCCGCTTTATTATTTAGTTGTAAACTAAAATTCTACTTGTTACAGTGGCCTTACTTTCCCTCTCTTCCTCTCTTTCTTCTTTGGCTTTCTCTTTCTCCCCTGAAATTTCGACTTATTTTTTCCCCTTGATCGCAGTGAAAACTTCATTGTTTTTATTTTTGCTTTCAGAAATTTACCTGTCTCACGTGGGAATAAATTTCTCTTTCATAATTTTGGAATTAGTTAGTGTTCCTTTATGCGTGAGTCTGAGTTTATTCTGGCTGTCTAAGCAAAATGTTTATAAACATTTTGCGACGGCAGCGTACATACATCGAAAAAGAAATGTAGGCAATACTCTGTGGAGTACTTGAAGTATGGAATAATACAATCACCGACCAATTCACAACAACCATGTGCTTGGTTTGTGAGAAAAACTTTTCTAATGAAGCAATGTTCCTTGAACATTTACAGAAGATTCATCCCGATAAATCTGGTAAAACACTAGCGTTCTTTCATTCTCTTTGAGTTCAATTTTTGAAGTGATAATCAATGAATATGTTTACTTCCTCATCGAAAAATCCAGATGACGGTCTGAAGGCTTCTTACAACATTTCTTTGCGGATAGCGAAAGCTGGCAAGCCCCACACTATTGGAGAAGAACTGATTCTGCCTGCGGTTAAAGAGGTTATAAAAACGGTCTTGCACAAATCTCCTGAGCAAGTCATAAAATCGATACCTCTCTGTGACAACTCAGTTCAACAATGAGTAGACAAAATGGCTGAAAACGTCGAAGAGACCCTCTGTAAGATGTTGATGACAACTGAGTTCAGTTTGCAATTGGACGAATCCACTCTTCCGGGAAACGAATCGCTACTTCTCGCATATGTACGCTTCATCAGGGGTGGGTCACTGTGTCAAGAGTTATTGTTTGCACGTATCTTGGAAACAGATACCAAAAGGAGAATCAGTACATCGAGCTGTGGAGGACTATTTCCAGAAAAAAAGCAATCCACTTACAAACATCATCTCATGTGCTACAGATTGCGCCCCGTCCATGGTTGGTCGCCACCGTGTATTTCTAAGTTATTTGAAAAAAGCTGTTCCGAAAGTCCTCATAGTTCACAGTGTGATCCATCGACAACACTTTGTGGCATCGAATCTGAGTGAGAAGCTACATGAATTCTTATCGACTGTGATAACTGCAGTCAACAAAATCAAAGCGAATGCTCTCAATTCTCGACAGTTCCATCAGATGTGTATTCAAAATGACGAAGATTTTCAATGCCTGCTTCTCTATACAGAAGTTGGGTGGTTGTCGAAAGGTAACTGTTTAAAAAGGTTTTACACACTGTTTAACAGTGTTCTGGTTTTTTTGTTTGTTTTTTTTTTTTTCAAGAATCCAACCCTGAGCTTTTCGACAAACTGAAATCGAGAAAGACAGATATTGCTTACGTCACTGAAATGTTTTTCAAATTCAAATGAAGTGAATTTTCAGCTTCAAGGTGATGGGTCTTCATTAATCAAAGCCAAGTCCGCCCTCTCAGCTTTCCTCTCAAAATTACAGCCCTAGTGCAGGGACCTTGGACGCCGGGAATTCCGTCAGTTGTCTGACTTAGAGAAGAGAACGGGATTGAAGGACGATGACATTGCCGTGTACGGGCTCATTTAGCGGAACTCCACAAGGGTATGTCAGTCAGATTAAACGACCTATATTCTCTTGAAATCCCTGGTTGCATGATTGATCCGTTTACTGAACCCAGCACAGAGGTGCCAACCTATCTAGAAGAGGAACTTGTAAGTTTCCAAAATGGCGACGATCTGAAACCAAAGTTGAAAACCTCTTACAAAACCTTTTGGATGCAAACAGCGATCCCAAAACGCTACCCAACCCTGTGGAAAAACATCAAGTTGTTTTTCATTGCTTTTCCGACTTCCCACCTGGTTGAGAGGAAATTCAGTGCAGTGTCTAGGCTCTTCACCAAACAAAGAACAAACTTAACATAACAGAGCGTGGTGATCTGAGACTGCTCCTTACAAACCTTCATCCTGATGTTGACAGTTTGATTGCAATGCACCGAGCCCACCCATCTCATTAAGCAGTGTAGTTGATTAACAACTCGGGATTACTCGTTCAGTTTTACAATTTATTTCATATTCAGTCCGAGGTGTTTGTGATTGAAAAATAAATTTTAACCATTTTTGTTAAAATTGTTTTTTATACTCTTCAAACTGTTTGTGATTGAAGAATCAACCAATTCTTATGACATTTAACATCACCGTCGTTCTGGCGCTCGTTGGAAGACGGGGGTGATGGCATTTGGATCCGGTGGTGAAGGGGGTGGTGGCAAAACAAGTTTGAAAACCACTGGTTTAATGGATAGAGCAAAATATGAACTTTGTCAATTCTTATCAAGTGGGAAATCATAACATAATTCAAAAGATGAGTTCCTGAAATAAGATGTAACTTTTGAGCATCGTCGGGTCGTTAAGTTAAAAAAATTTCATTTTTTGATGAAAATAAATAAATGAAAGACACAAGGTGGAACGCTAAAATTGTCGTCCTAAAGAAAACAACACTACAACTTTATTTTAAAACTTTTACTGAAAAAATAATTTCAGGAAACTTGATTATGTAGTAGAACTGACATCTATTCAATGTAGCCACCTTCAGCCTCAATCACCGCCTAGATACGGATCCGGAACTGGGAGCATGCCTTTTCCACAAGCGAATACTCGGCGGATGGCGGCGATCAGGCTGGCTTTGATGTTTTGGGAGGTCATGTTAGTGATGTTCTCAACGTATGATCAAACGAAGTAGTCCAGCGGGTTCAGGTTGGGTGGGGGAGGAGGGCCAGTGAGAGAAAGGTACAAAGTCGTAGCACTCCGTCTGAAGCCAATTCTAGGTCTCTTTGGACTTGTGGGCCGGCGCCAAGTCCTGCTGCCACACTCAGGGTCTGACATCCGGCCACATGATTGCACCAGGGGATCACCACACTCTTCAGCACATCCAGGTACACTTTGGTGTTGACTTTCGAGCCGACTTCGAAGATGTTAGGTAGCATGATGTGGCCCTCATTTGAAACCACACCAAAGACCATAACCGTAGCCGGAAAGTTTGTTTTCATCACCCTGGGCACATCCCTGTTATTCGTGGTAGTACAGATTTGCATTTTGAGGGTGCTGGCAATGGTCCTGTTGTCATAACTTGGATCGGTAGAGACATGAGTTGTACACCGGTGCATCTCCGATCTCGCTCGTTGAATATTGTGTCACTTTCAGACATGATAGAAGGCTCCTATCGCTCTTGGGATTTGTACACAACTGGCCTACGAGTAGATGGTCTACAACAAGAAAAGAAAACCGGTCATCTGGGGCTGAGGAATACACAGACTTCATCACTACAGATGGTTAAAACTTCCCTAAAAGAGTCCTTAATATATGACACTAAACAATATGATGGTGAGACTCCAGTAATTCGGGAGATTTGCGGAATGCGGGGTACCCCTTCATTGCTATCGCTCCCAGGTCCACTCTGTTCCAGAGTGGTAACATTTGATAGGGTTCTATCTTTAGGTCAAATAAAAATGTTTCACATCTAAACTTAGTGCAAACAAAGGACATGTTAAACTGAATTGTCTGAAATAGAACTATTTGACCATGTAACTTTGGAAACAAATGACACATATTTAATTAAATTGTTTGTAATACGTAGAAATACTTGGAATTATCTCACTGAGTTGACTCTCGCTAAATTGAATTGGTAATTATAGAAGAGTTTGATCATTTATCTGTGAGTAACTCCCGAATTAGTTCATAAATACTATATCAAATGTATATGAAAAAACAGGATCTGGCATAAAATAACCAGCAATGCTTGATATACCATAAAATAAAACCAAATTTTCCCTTATAAACAGAAGACTTATATAGTCGATGTACCTTGACCATATTAATTAGTTTCACTATATATCACTACAACCACCAGAAACTCTGGAGTATTAGATCTCTTGTTTTCTCGTGCTTCCTCTGAATATAAATTCGTTCTCAGAATATATTTGCTTCATTTTACTCTAATTTCATTGAGATACTCATCGATATCCTTCTCTAGATCTCGACTTATCTCATTCTTGCGTTTGTGCCGAACAAATTCAAGCCAAACTCGTTCTCCTCTTTGCCTCCAACAAAATTATATCAAATGCGTTCTTGGCTTTGCTTCTAACCAAATCAGGCTTAACCTGTCATCATACTTGAGTGAAAAAAGTATATATATATATATATATATATATATTCAAAGCGTGAAATACTAGGCAGTTTTTATATGGTTTTGTTTGTTTACTTTTTTTTCAGACACGTATAAACTCTCTAAGGTCATAAATGCAAAAGTTATCTTTGAAGGATTTAATTCATTATTGGTTATACAAGGAAATTCATATCAGCTAACACACACACGCACACACACACACACACACGTATATATATATATATATATAGTGTGAGAGAGAGAGAGAGAAAGAGAAAGAGAGAGAACGGAAGAGAAACTTATGTGAAATATTAGGCACCTTTTATTTATATTTTCATACCTTTTGTCTTCAACGGAACAAAACATCAACATTGTTTTGTCGTGATGTTTTTCTGTTTTTGTTTTTTTTTTGTTTTTTGGTTTTTCAATTAGTACAGAACAAAGACAAACCAATTCTTCCTCATTTTTCAAACACTGGACTTTTCTCCTTTATTTCATGTTCATATCACAGAATATTTATTACTCTCTTTTACAGTATGTATATGTCAGGGACCGGAAAATAATCCTGTCGTCAGACATATTAAATTCTTACGTTAATTTTTGTTGTTGAATGTAGTCGAAATTCAGTGTTTAGATAAACATATGAATCTGGACAAATCATAAAACTCGCTTTAAAATCTTTTATCCTTTAATTTTCAGTATTCTTAAAATTCGTACAATTTACATTAATTCCATCACTTCTAATTATGCCATAAATGGTTTAGTTGTTTACAAGTACTAAACGAAGAATTTTGAATTTAATGTTATTTTTTCAATCTCTCTTTTAAGTGAATTACGGTCTCTATTATTAAGCCATCATACTCATATAATTTTGGACAGCCAACCCTCCCGACAAATTCGTTGGAATTAACGTATCTTCCCTAAGGTACCATTTTGTATGGGTAAGTATTGTTCTATTTGTTTGTTTAATGTGATATAAAAACAAAGATGTGGGTTAGTTTGAGTCAAATTTATTCTTGTTAAAGAATAATGGATTTCATATTTTTTCCACGTTTATTAACGAAAAGTGAACATAATAGAGGGTCGGTCGTTTGGACAAGGTTGCTACCAAGTCGCAGTCCGGTACACTTGTAATATAATTGCGGAGGGATTTAGTTTTGTATATCTTGCCTTTCGGTTAAGTTAGGATGAGAACCTTTCGACTCAGTGCATGTGTTAATTAGGTGCAAACATGAGCGCAGGTGTTCACGCGCGCGTGGAGGATGCGTCATTCAGAGATGTCAAAATTAAACCCCAGACAGGAAATGTAGCAGGGGGTCTGAATGACGTCGTGCACCGGAAGCATGGGTTGAGGATTTTGGGGATTTGAGAAAAAGCAGGGAGTTGCGTTCCTGCGTCCGAACGGGAAGGTTGACTTTCGGGACCCGCCGGGGCCAGACCAGTCGTTGGCAAATGGGGGTGCCGCACGTGGTTTGGGCAGATGTAAAAGCAGTCAGCATAGAAAGATTGTGTGTCCCTCTCTCCTCATGTCGAATAACCTTTAACTCAAAGGTAATAAAGCTTCGTACCTGAACCAATTTCGTGAATGTCGTGTATTTCGGATTCCCTATATCTATTTCACACATCCGTTTATTATGGGTATGTTACACGCTAGCCACTACCCAAAATAGACTCCTTATTTTTTGCGTGGATGCATTTACACCATTTGATTTAATCTGAATTAGAGAGGTATTTTAACATGTATGTGTTCAGATTTTAGCTGACTTTGATATCAATATATATTTTTTATCAACTCTTGCAGTTGAACAAACTCTACAGGTGTATTTAGCGACATTTAGTTGAATTGAAACTATTTTATATCACATATTGTCAGTCGCAGTAAAATTAATTTTTCTTTAATAAATGTATTTTCCTAAACTCTCAAATTCACTGAATCTGTTGGCATCTTGTAGTTGACGCAGAAATAATATATCTCCTTGATTAATGTCATGAATTTACTTAATTCACCCTTGCAGAAATATTTTTTTGAATACAATATTCGTTAGAATCATCATCATCATCATCATGTCATACCACTAGCACGGATATCCCTGACCCTCTCTCGCCATTTCTCCCTATCGTTCATTTCCTCCAGCAGGTCTTCAGGGCTACATCCTGTATCCTCACATAGCTGCTGTATGTATGTTCAAGCTGGTCGTCCTGCTTTTGTCCAGCCATATGTGGGGGTCCATAGGAGTACGATTTGACTGAATATCAGTTCTTCTTGCTCTGCTGACTATTTTCATAATTGCTTCACAACGAGATGTCCTAAGAAATGAGTTGTTGATTTCATTTTCACGTTTATATTCTTGTTTTCCGTTAGTTTCTTTAAAAGGTCATGTGCAGCGAAATATCTCATCCAAGTTTCGACAATCTGTTTCTTCAAGGTACAACGAAGATCGTATCGGCAACTCCATTGCTACAAAGTGTTGCTTCGTATTTCTACGATTGTCGTTTTCCCTAGTCTGGCTTTCCCAATCGGTTGGGGCTGTAGAATACACCGATTGCATTTCTGCTGAAGAGCAAGACTCCCGAAGGAGAGTCCTGATATGACACTCAATAATCTAACGGTGAGGTCCCAGTAATATGGAACTTTGGGAAATGTAGAGTACCCTTTCATTGTTATCAGCTCCAGAGTAGTAGCACCTGATAGAGTCTTATCTATGGGTCAAACAGAACTATTTGGCATTTAAACTGTACACTCAAACATTTAAACTGAATGCAAACCATTGAATTATGTTAAAACTAAATCGCTTTTGATGGAACTGTTTGATTGTTTAAGTGTGTATAAACAAATGACCGGTGTTTAATTGAATTTTTTGTCATAAATAGCAATACTTGAAAACATTGAACAACTGATTGATAATAAATAGAAGTATTCCTATTAGACAGAAATAAGTGAAACCTTTTAACTATGTGCAAACAAAAAAGACCTTAGGCTAGCTTAACAATGTTATCGACAAAATGTGTTAAGAAATCATATATTTAATATATGAGTATAAAAAGGATTTGTATTTAAAGAACATACAATGGCTGATATGCCATGAAACTAAACCAAACGATACGTTAATCTGCCATAATTATCCATGTCCCTCTTCTTAAAATATATCTTCAAAAGATAGATCTATTTTTGGAGAGCAGTACTCGGATATCTTTAGTTTAATACTGTTGATTTAGCAGCGCCATCTTTCTCTTAGAACTCACAACGGTGCACTTTTAGCATACACTGAAATACAATATAATACAATATGATATGATGTAATGTAATATGTTCAGGCAACAAAACCTTCTTAATAAAATTCTGATTAAATAGTTTGGCAAAGTTTACTTTAAATGTTCCAATCAATTTGTTTACGCAAGAATGGAATAGCTACCAGCCTTAACGAAATACCCCCAGAAGCAGGGAAGAAAAGGAAATTTAATGACTTACCACTTCGATTTTACAACGCCGTATATAAGCAGAACAAAATTGACAAAAGGCTATCTACTCCCGTTTCCCTACGAATGGTGAACTCGGAACAAAAAAGAACAAAAGTAACATAACTCTTACTTCTTAAGCTACTAAGGTATATAATTTTCTGTTTTCCAACAACATCGAACCAGAAATTAAGAAAATTCTAAAAAAAAGTCTATACGGTTTCCGCAGAAATTGATCGACAATATCACGGATTCTAACAATCCGTCGTATCATAGAAGGATTTAGTGCAAAAATCTCGAAGGAATTGTATTGTCTGTAGATTTCCCCAAGATATTTGATACCATAAAAAGAGGGAAGATGAAGCAAATAATTCAAGCTTATGGTCTCCACAAGAAACAGTCACAGTCATAATGATGTTCTGGTTTCTTTCGGTTTCTTTGTTTAATGGCATATCCACCTTTGTAGGTTATTTAATGCCAAAGCCATTCTCCTAAAAGAACAGTAGTAGTACTATTTAACCCATAGCTGAGAGGATAAAGGGGTTCATACCTTTCCGAAGGGTTAAATAGTACCACTACTGTTCTTCTAGGAGAATGGCTCTGGCGTTAAATAACCTACAAAAGTTGATATGCCATTAAACAAAGAAACCAAACCAAACTAAGCTTTAGCTTCTTAGCCTGGAACAGACAGCAGGAGGCATTGACCTCCTCGTGAGTGTGGATAAAACAGAGTAAACATTTTAAACAAAGAGATAATTTTACTGTAAATGACCGTTCTATGAATTTTAATGACAAGTTCACGTACAGCGAGCATAGTATATCATCTACAGGAAGTGATATAAATATGTGCCTAGTGAAGACGTAGACAGCTATCGATCTGCTATCGCCTATACGGATCAATCTGATAAATAAAAATGGAATTTCTTCCATGCAGTGCTTAGGTCAATACTACTTTTGCGGATGCGCCACATTGTTGCTGACAAAACGTATACAGAAAAAGCTTGACGGGAACTGCACGAGAATGTTATAGGGTATATTTTTAAAAATCTTGGTAGCAACAGCCCACGAAGCAAAAGATGTATGGCCTCTAATCTCCCTTCTCTAAAACCATCCAAATTAGACATGCAGGACACTGCTGGAGAAGCAAGGATGTAATCCTAAGTGACATTTTCCAATGGAGTCCTTCACATAAACGTGCAAGTGTTGGCTGACAAGCCAGAAGTTACCTACAAGAACTCTTTGCACACACAGATTTAAGGACATACAGGGAGCGAGTAATAATAGGGGTGAATGGTGAGAGATTCAAGGAATTACGTGCTAGATGCGTGACTTGATTATATATATATATATATATATATATATATATATATATATATATATAAAATACAGACCAAGAGAGGGTTGATAAAAGAAGTAACCCCTTATTATATAGTTATATTTTAAACACCACACACACATATATATATATATATATATATATATATATATATATATATATATATATATATATTACGGTCTGGGTTTCTCATTGCCTTCATATGAATTCAGATGAGTCGATATGTATATGTATATATATAACGATAAATCTGAATTTTTCTTCTGAAAAAAAAATTTATATACATATATACGCTCGTGGTGCAATGATTATCCAAGTAGGAGATATACTTGACGATCCGAAGGGGTGTCTACGTGGTGTAATGATAAAAACGATGGACCGCGGAATCGTAGTACGCAAGTTCGTACTCCAGTCGCGCTATTACGTTCACTTTCTGGCAAATACCCTTCGGAAAGGTATGAACCCCTTATCCTCCAAGCTATGGGTTAAATAGTACCACTACTGTTCTTTTAGAATGGCTTTGGCATTGAATAACCTAAAAAGAGTTGATATGCCATTAAACAAAGAAATCGCCACGATCCGAGTTCAAATCTTACATGCATTTTTCTTTGCATTTATACCCCTAGGAAAGGTATGGATCCAATTATTTTCAGTCCAGCTATACATAAATAGTAGGATAAACTTGGCCCTTTAATCTTGGAATGGAAACCACTCTTGAGGAAGGAAAAAATTGAATCTAAACTTGTTAAATTCTGCTTAAAGATAGGCATTTGTGTTACATACACATAGTGTAGCGGGGTCAGTATATATATATATATATATATATATTGCTTCAGCATGTATTTTCCCGAATTTTCTGCATGGTTGGGCATAGGAAACATGGTTTATTCTTGTGCCGAGTTCTGTGGTTTGTTTGATTTTGAAATTATCATTCTCTTAGTTCTGTTGCCGTACTATTGCTGAAAAAGTAAGTTTACTGTATGTATACATAGCTACAAGTAGAAAAGAAGTGTAATAAAGACGGTGTTCATAGGCCAATCGAAATAAACTTAACACTAATTAAAAATACTAAAAGTTTTCAGGCAAAAAAAATGTGGGATAACAATATTTTAAAATTAACTCTGAGAGGGTAAAACCCTATGCACTCACCAGTCGTTAGCTAAAGTACTGAGCCACCGGGATAAAGAAAAATCAACTTGTTGACTCCTTCATAGTGTATTAATTTCACGGCGATGATTTACATTTTTAAAGTAATATATATATATATATATATATATATATATATATGTGTGTGTGTGTGTGTATTTTATATATATATATATATATATATATATATATATATATATATATATTTATGTATATTTAAGCGTATATATATATATACATATATATATATATGTTTATATGAATGTATGTATATTTAAACACATATATATATATATATATATATACGTTTAAATTAGAAGGTCCTCGAAGAGATTAGTAATTTTTTAGATTTTTTCTATTTATTTTGTTATTTGTGTATATTTGAAGCTTTCGTCAGAGAACATACATGGCACAAGGCCTTGTTTATTGGGTATTCAATTAGATTTGAATTTACTCGTGTTCGTAGTTTAAAATGGTTTTCAGTTGCTAATGTTTTTTTAATGAATACCGGTCCTTCCTTTTTTTGGCGGGGGTGTTTTAATTACTTTTGATATTTGATACGTTGTGTGTGTGTGTGTGTGTGTGTGTGTGTGTGTGTGTGTGTTGGAGTGGTTTCGGATTTCACTTCTAGCTACTTTTTCTCTGTCTATATGTTAGTGCATGTCTTAAGATTATTATTGTGTAGATAGATAGAGAGATAGATAGATTTGTATGTTTGCTTCCATTTGTGTGTACTATTGATGTTTTATTCAATTTTGTTTTAAATTTATCTATAAAATACTTTTCCTTTATTAGAAATAGCGTGTAGTCGTTTGTTTGATATATTGCCATTATTTAAAATTTACCTACTTTAACTATTAGACATTTCACTACAACTTTTCCAAACTAAAATAAAAAATATATATTAATAACAACATAGATTTTTTTTAAACTACATACAAGAAAAATTTGATCCAAACTCTCTCATCGCCACATTTGACGTCACAAACTTATATAGCAATATCCGCCATGAATTAGGAAAACAAGTCATCTAATTTTGGATAGATAAATACCCAGACACATTACAACCTGGATTAACAAAAAAAAAAAATTATCATTGAGGGTATAGAAATAATCCTTAATAATAACTCCTTCCAATTCAATAACATTAACTATATCCAAACCCGAGGAAGAGTTTTGGGAAGTAAAATGTAACCAACATCCACTACCCTAACCTTAGCATATTTAGGAGAAAACCCATATGAAATAATAGGTAAAAAATACGTCAACGACACAAAAGAAGAATTTACTAGATCATAGAAAAGATGGACGATTGTTTCATATACTGGAAATGCCTGAGGAGAAATCAACGAATTACACAACCTACTACAAAACCTACACCCCAAATTAAAATTTACTATGGAACACAGCTCAAAATAACGACCATTCTTACACATCATTATAAAAAACGTAAATACCCAAATCATCACAGAAATCTACAACAAACAGACACCCCATAACACCTCCACTTCGTAAACCTCCACCCCAAAAACTGCATAAAATCCATTCCTTACACTCTAACACGTAGAATACACACAATAATCACAGATAAAACCCTAAAAAAGACTCGTCTTAAAGAACTATTCACAAACCCACACCAGTGACAAAATCAAAGAAACACTACACACAACAAAAATCATTAAAAGCCAGAGACAACCCAAAAAGTCTTAACCACTTCTATATTCGGAGAAAACACAACACAAGGGGTTACCAAATGCAATAAGAAATGATGCAAAATATGTGATCTAATTAAAGAAGGAAAATCCTGTACCTTTAAAAACCCGATGTAACGAGTTTTCACACGTATTTTTAATTTTTCGAGAAACGGACGAATGAGGGTGTGTCAAGGTTAAAGATTTGACGTGATATGAATGAACACGTGGGGTATTCTGAACCGGACAAACAATATGACGCGTAGTTGGTTTTCTCCTTTTCTTTATATATGTATCATTCTTACATTTTTATTTTATTTTAAAGAAAGCACAACTGTAACAACAGACAAAAAAAGAGCAAAACGAATACAACAAAAAATATACAGAAATGTGGAGGACAAGTCGCTCCCAATAGTATCTGACTATGTCCTTCCAATAAGACAAAGTTCTCCTTTTTCTTTTTCAACTTGTTTTAAAGTTATATCCGCATCTTGTTTTTCCCTTTACAATTAAAGGGAGGGAACTTCCCTGTTTTTTTTTTTTGTTTTTTTTTACCGAAGAACAAGGGTCTCTCCTCTTCGTCTTTAATATACAAATCTTAAACAAATATGTTTTCCGCCGAAACTAGCTGCTGATGAACAACCTCAAAATTTTTTCTTTGGAATAGTCTTGATACGGACCTTTATTTAGGTTACGTATACTATTCATAATAAAATTTTGACTAATCTTTCTTTTAACTTTCCTTTCTTTTGTTAATTTTTTTTTCTTATATTCGTTAATCTCCTATTAACGAGTTGCAAGTCACCAGTTTGTGTTTTCCGTTTTCTTTAACGTTGAGCCTCAAGTTCTTACCCAACGGAGCCAACGGTTTCTATTAGGCCATTCTGTGACTAGAATTTCCCCGTGAAAAGGCGACCTTTCTCTTCCTTGGCGAAGCTCGAAACTGACTTTTTGGGTTTCGTTTCTTTTTGGCGGTAAAACGCCCCCCCTGCCTCGACCAATGGCATGTCTTTTGCTTATCTGGGTCAAGACCTTTACCCCTTCTCGGCTGCTTCTTCCACTGGTGCTAGGGCTCGGAGACTCGCCAATCGCCTGCCCCACTTCCGATTCTCACAGTAGTCCTTGCTCCCCGCATTATAATCCTACCGTGCCTGGTGGCCGTAACACCGGAAACAAATTTTTAAACAAATAAATACTTAAGCTGCAACTCAAGAAACAAAGTCTTCATAATTGAGTGTAGCAAATATACAGACGGTCAACACTGGCCTTCAAAACAAGGACATCACTTCACAAGAATAATATCAAAATAGAAGAAAAGAGAAGATTAAATTTATTGGAACGCCTATAATAATGTAGTCGAGTTAATCTAAAATAATCCAACATTCTAAGAAAAAAGATGGATCGACATTCATAAAAAAAACAAAAACATAACCAACTGAAAACCATTCAAACTGCAAACAAGGTAATTCAAATAATCATTGAATATCCCATTAATAAGGCTATGCGTCATACATGTTTTCTAACGAAAGCATCGAGCTGGAAACATACACGTACGAAAGAACAAAGTGAATAGATAAATTCTGAAAAAATACAAATCTCTTCGTGGACAAAATCATTTAAAAACAGCAAAGTAAAGTTAATGACCTTAGTTGAGGATGACCCGAAGTCTTCCTTTTCAATAGCTACAAGGAGGTTTAAGGGACGGTGCTTCACTATTCCCTAGATTGACCCACCATTAAACAAAGGAATCAAAGTAAATTTTGTGGACAGTCCGGGAGTTCATATCTTTAATCAAACTATTGGGTCCTCATACGTGAAATAGAAGGGAAAGTCCATCTTATATATATATATATATATATATATATATATATATATCCACAGACAGAATCCCAATACTTCAGTGTGGCTAGACCCGCGAGATGCTTCAAGCTACGATCCAAATCCAGCTAACTTTACGGCAGTTGGATATGTGACCCCAGAGCAATCGCTATTATCAGCGAATAATTTTTTTACGTACGTTTATATATCAGACCTCTGTGCTGATGCTCTAGAATCTGCTGACAATACCTCCGCAGAGGGACAAGATCTCAATAAATGGAGACAACAATTAGCCATGACAGATGACACCCCCACCCCCAAAACTTCAGAAGAGGATCTTGATGGCTGAGCAGTCCATCATCAGGCAACTGAAGTAGTCAAGTAACCTGAATACCCAATTTTCGCCCTTGGTGAGCAAGACGGTCAGAGAGGACTAATCCGAACAATCACCGGGTAATGTCAAGCTCTAGCACCTAAAAGAGTGTAACGACCATTCCTCAAATTTCTATTGCAATAAAAACATACCAAAGCATATTTGTTCTTAAAATTACTAGAAGACTGTACTTGAGGATTATATGCGCTGATATAGCAATACTTAAAACAAATTAAGTTATATGCAAACAGATGATTTATATTAAATATAATTATGAGTTTTCAACAGCAGAATTTGAAATAATTTTTCCTTGAGCAAATAAGTGATCAATATTAAATAGAATTATTAGTATTAGATTGTAATACTTGAAACAATTAAACTGTGTACAAACAAATGATCAATATTGAATATTATTATTAGTGTTTGATGGAATTACTTGAACCAATTTAACTGTGTGCGAACATATGAGCTCTAACTCATCTCTTAAGTTTAATTACAAAGTATTTCCTTACCCCTCCCCATATATATATATATATATATCAATTTCTTTTAAAATTAGTACTTCTAATGGACATTTGGTAGCATGGCCAAAGTAGCATTATAAAACGTGTAGCAAAGTTGGAACTCTCTCTCGTGATATCAAAGGAGAATTTTCTGGATAGTAATCACCTTCGATTTTTCACACATACACAAAATACAGACACATATCTATCTATCTATCTATCTATCTAGATAGATAGATAGATAGATAGAAGAATCAAAGGCGATTACTCTCCAGACAGTTCTTCCGGGATCTCGTTGAATTGAGATTTTATTTTTGTAAGTGGTTCGTCAAATCACTTCTACTATTTGACGCATAGGCTTTGGATCATTTTCTCTACATCACAGAATCGATTGAGGAAAGATTACTGAGTTTTAAATTGAGGAAATTACACTAGTGTCCTCTTTGATCCTCTTGACATATCATTTTGCTAAATTCGGAAGCAGAAGAAATTAACGAAAAATAAAGTTTTATAGAGAGATTGACAAAATCCCTGCTTCTGTATTTTTTTTTATTGTCAAGTTTTCTTCAAATGTACCTTTCCCCATTTCGAGTAGTTTTTTGCAAGTAATCCTCTGATTCACTTAGTACCCAATTATAATTAGTCATCTATGAGAACTCTAGCTCTCAAATGACTAATGAGTAGTTCAGGATTAATCTGTGATGACTTAATACCAATATTTTGTATTAGTTGTCTAAATTTCTGAGACGAAGGATGATGATTTTTATCATTAATGGTTTTCGGACTATTGTATTCATCCTTAATATTATTTTCCTAACGTTTCGGCCGATATGTCCCCCGGCCTTCTTCAGGTGCTTGTCGAAATTGGGAACCTTCACGGAACTTTGAACTACGTTCTTTATTGAATCCACTTGCGTCGCCTGTTCTGATTCCGTTAGCCATAACCGGGTACAAGTGTTAAGTATTCCAGTAGTGGTACTCGCCTGCAGTCAGTATTGAACCTGCAGCCTCTAGATGATTTTCTCCTTAGATTCTTTGTAACAATGCATGAATGCATAACACTTGCACCCGGTTATGGCTAACGGAATCAGAACGGGTGACTCTCGTGGATTCAATAAAGGATGTAGTTCGAAGTTCCGTTAAGGTTCCCCAGTTCAACAAATACCTGAAGAAGGCCGGAAGACATATCGGCCGAAACGTTGTGGAAATAACAATAAAGATGCAAAGAATAGTCCGAAATCCCTTAATGATAAAAATAAATATTTTGTACTTTGATATAAACTAAGACTAATTTAATAATTACTTACGTTTCCTTTGATAAAGATAAGAAACTAAATCCGTGGTAATTCTACAGCTGATTTCATATAGGAGTCTATAAAACACACACACACACACACACACACACACACACACACACACACACACACACACACACACTAAAACGCAGACAAAAAACAGTGTTCATGTATTTTAAAGATATTTCCATATCGAAATTAAATGCAAATATTATGAAATTATTGAACAAGTACACAATGCTCGGTAGCAATATCTACTCTATTGCTATCAACAGGGTATCAACTTTAAGTAAACCTGTTATACCGAATAACATGAAATTGGAATTCTTCGAAGCTGCTGCCATGTCAGATCTAATGTGCGGTTCCAACACTTGATTTTTAACAAAGCGCTTGAAAAAAAAAAAAACAAGATGGGAACTACATAAGGGAAATTAATGCTATTTTAAAAAAAATATAGAATCAGCAACTTCCAAAACAACAGCTGTACGGAAAATAGCCTTCAATCACGCAAATCATCCAAGTGAGATGTATAAAATATATTGGGCAAAACTGGGAAGGAAGATAGAACTGAGAAGGGGAGTTTTCTTGTGGACTACGATTGGTGGACACACTAGCGTTACCCAACCAGCAAACACTTATTATCATCAGCTTTGTGCTGACACTGGATACTTTCTATATGACCAGACAAAAGTGATGGAAGTTAAGTACGGATGACGAGAGATTCAAAGGCGTTTGTGCTATCATTACAACTTCATGATGATGTTTTGGCAAAATAGTTAGAGTGTTCGCCAATGGTTCCGGTGACCAGATTTCAATCCCCTGTCGAGTCATACGAAAGACTCAAAAAATGATACTTGATGCCACCTTCCTTAACACTCAGCACTATAAGGTTCGGATCAAGGGTAAAGTAGAGCAATCCAGGGAATGGAGTAGCGCCCTCACCAAGACCTCGGTGTAGTAGACATTGAAATCGGAGCCTTCAGGTCACCCTTGACTACCGTCGCCAAATTTACTATATATATATATATATATATATATATATATATATATATATATATTGTAGCTTAGTCACGGACGAGCGCGATGTCAGTGATGTTTTATTGTCAAGTTCCAGGATCTCTATGGCTTTATTATCTCCGTTCAGTTTCTGACCTAATAAGCTGAGGCTGTAGAATACACCAACTGCATCTCTACAGAGGGGTAAAACTCCCCCCCCCAAAGTGTCGTGAATATGACACTAAACAATCTGATGGTCAGGCACCAATAATTCTGGAACTTTGGCGAATGCAGAGTACCCCTTCGTCGCCATCGCTTCCAGGTTCACTCTAGCCGGGTGTGATAGCACCTGATAGGGTTCTATCTATGGGTCAAATATATCTAATATGGGTGCTTATGCTAAACTCCATTGTTTGAAATAGAACTGTTTTGACATTTAACTGTGTGTAGATGAATGCCTGATGTTTAATTGAATTGTTAATGATACAGAGTAGTACTTAAAACAATTTAACTTTGTCGACTAAACTGAATAGCTTGAAATTGAAAAGTTTTAGAAATTCAGCCTGTGTACTTATGCTAAACGGAATTGTTTGAAACAGAGCTGTTTATATGTATAAAAAAATGGATTTGGCATTAAATAACTTATAATGGTTGAGATACCATAAAACCAAACCAAACCAAACCAAACCCAACCGTTCTGTTTCCGAGGCCGTGGCAGTAGATTGAAATATATAACAGCTACAACGGATCATGGACACAACGTGCAGATCAGCTTCTTTGTTTAGAATCGACTCTTCCGGTATATTTGAAAGGTTTACTTGCTCACCGTATAGGTGAAGACAAGACTCATGTTTTTAGAGTTAATAAAAGCGTATCGAGAAACCAACTGTCGATTATTATTGCTCAAAGTACTTTTAACCCGAATTTCCGTCTTATATAAACGTCATCAGTACAGCGCTTTATACAAATTAAATAGTTGATAGTAACCTTTGCAAGTCATCGTTAGCTGCCGTTCTTAGTCTGGAGGTGCTAAATGAAGCATATTTTGATTCCGTACGGGATGAGGAATATTGCTAAATCGTCTATCTACCGGATGCTTTCTTCTAGATGGAAGCGTTTTTTCTTCCTGGTGCTTGTTCTTTTTTTTAATCAGTCCTCACTTCTCACCAATCTTTACAATGTTACAATGATAAATTAATGGTATTCATAAAAAAAAAAAAAATTCACCAATAAAAAATTCAACTAAACACAGGTGGAAGGTCACTGATAATATAGGCAAGTCACGTTATATTGTAGAAAACGAGAAAAGAAGCTTATAAAGACGTGGAAAAAAGTCACAAACTGTTTGTTGCAGAGAAATTAGGTACATTCAAATATTTTGCAAATTCTAATCAATAATTTGGAACTGGTATCAAAGGATTGACGAAAGAATAAATTCCTATAATGTCATTTTGTCCCTAAAGTATCAAGTAAAACTCGTTGCAATGTACCAAAAGAAAAATGTTATATGAAAAAGGAATGAGAAAGCAAAAGAAAACAAAAACAAAAACAACAACAACCGAAGCTAGTTAAAGAGAGAAAAATATTTCTTCCTCTCTTTCATTACCTTACTCCACGTTCCAAGAAAGAAACACTCTCTCACAGTAAAGAAAATATAAAGGTACAAAAATATGATCGTATTGTCCGAATAAGTGAAACTTAGAGTGATGGACTGTTATTAATATCGGTACATTTTTTTTACACAAGCTCTCCTTTAATTAAAGTGTGGTGCAGTTTTTAATAATTTTTCTCACATATTTCGATAAAAAGTTTGTCCCTAGGCAAGACAGACATAACATATGTACATGTGTGTGTGTGTGTGTGTGTGCGCGTTAAGTATAAAAATCTTTTATTAAATCAAAAAAGGAATTGTAAGTTATAATTCCAATACTGTTTCAATAATTGAGCAAATTGAATTAGAGAGAGAGGGGGGAAGATTGGTAGACTTTGGTTTGTTTTGACCCATATCTCTGTAGGTAAGTTTTTGGTCGAGTCGGTGGGTAAAGAATTCATTTCATAACCAGTTATTCCTACTAATATTACATAATAGGCTATCATAGATTCTTGAGGTATTGTTTTAAATAAATTTGCTTGCAGTCAAAAAGAATGTTTTCAGAAATATTATTTACAATATAGGCGGTTGTTTTTGAAAAGAAATGTAGGTGTAAGACAAATTGGTTTTAAGGAATACGTAAGAAAGTATATTCGTATCTAGTAATGGTGGGTTATGAGATATTTTACTTTGAAATTAACAACACGATAGTGAAAAATTATCAATTGCCACGTAGAAATATCACAGTTTAACCTCTTTATGTTATAATACGATAGCTGTGTTTTATTGCATATATATATATATATATATATATATATATATATATTGTCACGTGGCCTACCATTGAGAGAAGAGAAATAAGGAATGTCCCCTACCCCTCCGTGTTTGAATTAGTAGGCCGACAAAGAATGACCATTAAGAGAGGAATAGGAATCTTTCGGCCGAAGTAACAAATCCACTCTGTGACCGGGTGAAAGAGATAGTACTCCTAAAGAATCGACTGACAGGGGAAGGAAGAAGATAGAGGCGAAATGATTGGCCAGAACCCTAAGGCAGAAGTGACCCCTTCTTCTGTCAGCGGAAATAGGGTTAAAGAATATCAGTTTTGAAGAGATATGTCGCAGTGAACAGATGGGGCGATTCTCGGGCCAAGACTCCGGGGGAAGAAAGCGGAAAGAATCTTGGACAAGAAGGCCCTATGCCTTCAAGACGGAGCATTATATATATTTACAATTCCGCCAGCTCGCAAAAGAGAAAATACTCTCCGAAGGAACCCGTCAACAGATAAGTAAACATTAAGACTGTTTCTCCCTACACCCTTCTTAAGCATTGCAATTACTCTCTCTCTCTCTCTCTCTCTCTCTCAGTTTAAAGAAAGACGAAAGAATAGAAAAAAAAAGAAAGACATTTATAGTGATGTATTATCCGCTGATAATATAGCCGATACGTTGAATATGTGTGTCCACGTGTGTATTAAAAAAGATTGTTATATCTTAATGTCCCCACGTTTTGAAGTTTGTTCATTGTGTTGCTTGCTGTCAAGTTGTCTGTTTCATGTTTCTTTTTTAGCTTCTTTCGCCTCATGTTATTTATTGTCGCCTAAATTGTCCTATTCTTTCCTTTAAAAATATTATACGGGAAACCGGAGTTATCGACTACTATAATTAATATTATTATATCAAAACCTAGAGGTCCATACCTTCCATAAATCTAGGGGTAGGAAGAGCTAGTGGCCTGGTGGGTGTGTGTGTGTGTGTAATGTGAAATTTGGAAACCCCTTTCCAGTGACGGTCAGTCTAGCCCCAAATTAACCCCCACATAATATGCTAGTTCCTATATACCCGAGAAAGGACTCTGAACAAGGACTTATTCTAGGAGGGATCAAGTGCCAGACCGCCCCGTCTTCACACGTGCGAAAAATAAACTCCCCTTTTGGTGATAACAATATTTACATGCACCAGTTCCCATATGCGTTTAAATGGCTGCTCATCCGGGGATCCTTTTTATTTTAATTTGCCGTCACAATATATATATATATATATATATA
>OY757928.1:47298411-47315911 GCA_963585895.1 Sepioteuthis lessoniana | reverse complement strand
GGAGACTTGTTGTCACTCGAACCCCTGTGAAAGACCATCAGCTAACGCTGATGTAAAAATTTTGAAGCTAAAAAGCGACTTACAAGCGTCACCTCACACGAGAAAACGTGGACGTAGCTAAGAATGGGGATCTTTAAAAAATGAATCTCTTCTAATAGCAGCACAAATAACGCCATAAGGACCAACCATAACAAAGCGAGAAGAGATAAGACGCAACAAAACAGCAAGTATAGGTTATGTGCTGATAGAGGCGTGACCATCAATCCCATTATAAGTGAATGCAGTAAATTAGTATAGAAAGAATAAAAGAACAGACACAAATGGATTGGCAAGTTGATCAATTGGAAATTGTGCAAAAAATTGAATTTTGATCTTAAGAAAAAATTGTATTTGCGCAACCCTGCATCTGTCTTGGAGAATGAAACACAAACTCCTCTGGGACTTTGAGATACAAACGGATCACCTACTTTCAGTCAGATGACCAAAAATTAAAATAATTAACAAAAAAGAGAGAACATGCAGAATTGTGGACTTTGCTTTCACAAGAGACCACAGAATAAAACTGAAAGACAGCAAAAAGGGGTATAAGTACCTCGACTTTCATGTAGAACATGAAAGTAACGATTATACCAATTATAATTGGTACTCTTAGTACGGTCAGCAAAGGATTGGTAAAAGGACTGAAGACTTGGAAATAACGGGACGGATGGAGACTGTTCAAACTACAGCATTATTATGATCGGCCAGAATACAGAGAATATTTCTGGAAACTTGAAGAGACTTGCTGTAACTCAAACTCCAGTGAAAGACCATCAGCCGACGCTGAGGTGAAGTAACATAGTATTAATAAACAGACTTCACGATAATTAAAAAAAAAAAACAGAGAACCGGTCTAGTGATTTTTGCCATTTCAGCAGAGCAGAAAATAAAAACAGAATGTTAAAAAACAGTGAGCAAAAAGATACACAAATACTTGAAGCTTGCTGGAGAACTAACAGAAGTGGGGAACAAGAGAGTGACGATTATACTAATGGTACTCGAAAGGCTTGAAAAAGGGATCTGAACAATCGAAAATCGGAGGAAGGATCGGGACCATCCAGACTACTGCATAGTTGTGATCGGCCAAAATACTGAGACGATGTGTGGACACTTGTGGAGATTTACAGGCACTCAGACTACAGAGAAAGATCACCAGCTAACGATGGATGTAAAGAACTCACAAAGAGTCAAATAATTATAATAAACTGAATCATTTGATCACTTATTTTCTACAAGCTCAATCCTAAAACTGATAGAATATAATGAAAGGTGTGGTAAAATATGAAATTAATTTAATTAAAAAATATAGATGCTTTTATACTTTATATATTCATTCAGTCATTCTTCTTCTTCTTCTTCTTCTTCTTCTTCTTCTTCTTCTTCTTCTTCTTCTTCTTCTTCTTCTTCTTCTTCTTCTTCTTCTTCTTCTTCTTCTTCTTCTTCTTCTTCTTCTTCTTCTTCTTCTTCTTCTTTGTAAATGTGCCGAATTTTTCACTGGTCCTTTTTTTGGAATCCACTTACTTCGAAATATATCTTTATTCCTTTTTTGGAGATTTTTCTGTCTTTCTTTCTGTCTTTCTTTCTTTCTTTCTTTCTTTCTTAATGTGCATTTATTTTAATATTTTTACTTCCGGTTTCTCCTGAAACTGTTATGGGCTTTACCTCTAATCCACCACCTAATTATTTCAACGTATTTACAGACATTTTGAAAAAAAGTTATTTTTTTATAAAGTTCCTTCCATATAAAATGTCTATTGGTAAATCCAAGGCACATTTTGAATAGAAAATTAATTTATATGAGAAGGCACAATAAATTTGAAAGTAAATAAAACATGTAGGAGTTATTCTAATTAAACACTTAATGTTTAGAAGTGTCAATTTGATTTTATCTGTTCCCATTGTCAGTTATTTTCGAAAAAAATTAAGATTCAGTGATAATTTTTTTCTCTCCAAGATTATTAATATTACCAATTTGCTTTCCATACTTCTCTCTTAAACTTACTTGACTATTTAATTATTGCTTTTTTATCTAATCTCGTTTTATTGAAAACCTTCACCCTATTGGATATTTCGTTTTATTTATTTCTCTGTTTATTTTGCATTATTTGAATAAAATAAATGTACACAAACTTTAAGTAAACAAATTGATTTCGAACTGTGTTATTAACAAGTGTATGCTCCGTCGAGTGAATAACATTTGATATCAGTTCAATGATTATATATATATATGTGTATATATAATTACTGAATTTCTGACATGTTGGCATGCTATTAAAATTAATCAATCAACAATAAATCGAGTTGGTTTGTTTTCATTTAATTATAATTAATTTATTTAATTTGAAACGCAGTTTCTTCCAGGCAGCGGTCGTGTCAATACTGCTGTATGGATGCTCTACTTGGACGCTAACTAAACGGCTGGAGAAGAAGCTAGACGGCAATTACACATGAATGTTGAGAGCAATATTGAACAAGTCCTAGCGGTAACACCCTACAAAGCACCAACTATACGGCCACTTGCCTCCCATCACGAAAACTATACAAGTTAGACAAACCAGACATGCAGGACACTGCCGGAGAAGCAGGGACGAGATTATAAGTGATGTAATCTTATGGACCCCCACATACGGCCGAGCAAAAGCAGGACGACCAGCTCGAACATACATACAGCAGCTATGTGAGGATACGGGATGTAGCCCTAAAGACCTGGCATAGGCGATGAACGAAAGGGAGAAGTGAAGAGAGAGGGTCATGGATATCCATGCTGGCAGTATGACATGATGATGATGATGATAGTAGTATAACTGTACCCACAGTCGGAGTGGCAGAGGAGTTCTTAACTTTCCTAAGATTATTTGCGAATGCACAAGTGCAACTGGAGTTTGAACTCACTGACTGCAATGTGTCAGTCCAGCACATTAACCTCTCTGCCTGTAAAATTCTAATTTCACCACTAAAGTCGAAACCGCAGCACTATCATCTACATCATCGTCATCATTAAGATATGCTAACAATAGAGATCCTCTCTCTCTCTCTCTCTCTCTCTCTCTCTCTCTCTCTCTATCTATCTATCTATTGTAGGTTATCTAAAAACATCAAAACTGGTTTATATAATTTTTTGCTGCTCGGGTAATTCTGGTGTGTCCATGTGTATGTGTCCATAGGAAAACGTCTATAATGAGATCATCCTTACTTTTCCTACAGTACCTAGCATATTTGTTCGTCTCACTTTAATGTTTAATCTGATCGGGGAAATGTCGTCGAATAGCTGATTTTTTTAAAAAATGGTTCTTATGTTTAACAATGATAACATGGTTTGGTAATATATTTACATGTTAAATTTCTAAGATATTGATATTCAAAATCCCTTACTTATTAGCAGTAATTTTCAATGCAATGTTTATGATACGTAATATTGTTCAGTAAAAACTGGAGTTAAAAGTGGAAAGGACTCAAAAGGCATCGATTTTCATTCCTATCTTGGCAAAAAGAACATATAGACAAATATATATATATATATATATATGTGTGTGTGTGTGTGTGTGTGTGTGTGTGTGTGTGTGTGTGTAACCAAGAGAGATTTCTTCTGACTCTTTAAGTATTCGTTTCAACCCCAGTTTGAGTCATACAAAAAACTGAAAAAATGGTACTTGATGTAGCCTTGCTTAATACTCAGCATTATAAAGTACGGATCAAGGGTTAAGTGGAACAATCCAGAGAAAGGAGCAGAACCCCCCCTACAAATTTGTGTAGTAGCTATCGAAAAGGGAATCTTTGTGTCACCCCCAACTATGGTCGCCAACTTTATATATATATATCTATATACGGATACTTATAGAGTCAGAAGAAATATACAAAGGTTTCACCTAAACGTATCATCAGGACAATTCTGACCCAAGAAGGGCTGGACCAAATTGCATTTTATTGATTAAATGAAATTAGCATTAAAAAAGATATACTTTACGTAACAAGTAACTAAACATTTTTATGCCGATAAACATTAAGTGTTTCTGACCTTAGGTTAAGAAATTGTTTGGGATTATTGTAGGAAGCTATGAAATGGTTTTCTTCCTCATATAAATTGCAATATTTATTCCCTACCTTATATTTACGGATTTTTTTTTTTACTATATCCTATTTTAATATTGGATCTATTCCTATGTTCTTTGTAATCTCCTATACATAGTTAGATAAATTAGTTCTGTATCTAAATATTTCATGTGCAAAACTCTTTCAATGATTGTTATATCCTTTTTAGAAAGGTCGTTGTGTACTTTTTTTTATCATTGCTCTTAACGTTGATATTCTTAGATACACGATTATTTACCTCCACCATGTATACAATATATTCATGTTGACATTTCCTCTTGAGAGAACGATTAGCTTTACTGATACAATTGCATTTAGTGAGCTCAATACGATAATTATTCCTGTTTTTTTAGTACTACTTTTGTTTATTAAATTTGCCACAATTGTAGCTAAATTAACATTCTTCTTGATAACTATTTTGTATTGGTTGCTTGACGGAGAAAAGAAATCATCCCTATTTTATTAGCTAAGGCTATGTTACATGGTTGTTTGAACTATAATATTGGCCAAATCTGTTTATAAGACCATGGATGATGCTATGTTAATGTTGGTTCTAACCATCGTAGACAGATTTTAAAACATATCCCTAATAGTATAATATTTAGATTATTTACTAATCTCCCAATATCTATATCTTCAGTAGAAATAAATATAGTTATGAGATAGCGCTGTGGGTATCAGTATTTTGGTCGACTTATTGCAGGGAACACTCGAACGTTTTAGCTATAAGACTTATGTGCGTATTTTTTCTTTTGACTAAGTATACGTTATTTATTGATTATTTTCAAACAGTACATTTTTTATTCTTTTATTTTTGAAGGGAGTTTTTCTCACATATATAAGCTTCAGCTTTTTTTAATTTGTAAATTATATCATTTGTGTTTTTTTCAAACCGTCTGAATTTTAGAATAGGTATAAAAATTAAATAGTATATATATATATATATATATATATATATATATATATATATATATATATATATATATATTCACTCTTTAAGTCATACGCCAAAATAATCAGGCCGCTTCTAATAAAAGTTTACAGAAATCGTACTATCATTAAAAAAAGAAAGATAAATTGTTTTGCTATTCTCTGATATGATCCCAAAATGTCCCATAATACTAAAAGGCCACTCCTCTAAAATTATATTTTTCAGTTTTATGTGCAACTCTAACAGAAAAATGCCCTCTTCCACCTTAGTCTACGTGTTCATATTAACCAATTGAGACAAAAGAACAACTTGATTGACGTGTCTTTCATGTAAACAGTCATTTGTAATTTGTTTTATGCGCATGTGCAGGTTCCTTAATATTGCAAACGCTTATAAATATGCAAGAGTCACCGTGCACATAAGATACATTTTCAAAGCGACAAGAAGGGACGCATTCGTCAATAACTGTTGGCTGATAACAAGAACGAGAGGGACTCATGATTGGAGCATATAGAAGGAAATTTTATGAGGGAGAGAAGGGAAATAAGTTCCGTGTTATTTTTCGACTCATGAAAGAATACATCGCAATCTCTGCTTTGAAAGCGCTGATTTACGAACACTCAGAATAGCCTGATTTGTACTGGAAAAAGTTTCAAGACTTTTGGTATGATGTGTTATATTACCATTCTACACGGAGAATGCGTTGTATTTCCATTCTACATGTTACATCAAAATTCTTTTTGTAGTAATGTCGAATTCCTCGTTGATACAGTGAGAGCGTTTCTACTAATTCCAGCTCAAGGAGTTATCACTAAACACCGATTTATTCAAACTGGTTATCCTAATCTTAATTGCTGTAGTCACAACGTTTCAGCTGTTTTCGTGAAGATAAATTATCATTACAAACTGAAAATCGCTCAACATATCTTTTCTGCTTACTCTGTTTATTACTCTATCTGTTGTTGTTAAATTCCTACAGCACCATGTCGGCGGGACTTTGAAAAAGCTGTCTATGTTCTCTGCAGAGGGGACAGATCTCCACCCCTAAAGCAAGGGTGCCCTAGGCATGACATTAAACTGCACCAGACAGTGAAGTTGTCGTTTTGGAAATCTTGATTGTGAGAAGGATTCCTTTATTGCTATTATTATCATGTCAACTCAGCCCTTGTGATAGTGCCTCTTTGGCACCCCTTTTTTATATCAAATAGAAATGGTTTAAAATATTAACATTCAATTGGACCATAAAGGATGAGGAAACACATTTGGAATATTCTAGTATAATACTAAACGATCTTATTATAAAACAAGATTAATTTTGATTTAAAGAAATAAACAACAAAATTAGCAGATAGACGCAAAACAGTAAATTTACTCAATATGGCCACCATTTTCTACATTATTGTATAAACATTAATTCAAAACGATTTGCACGCCTTCAAAATAAATTCTTCAGACATTTTATTCCATTTCGTCTCAACAGCAGTCTTAATCAATCCAATATTTTGATGAAAAGTTGTATAATTTTGGTATTCCAGAACGTCCCATAAAGTGTTATCAAGAGGTTTAAAGTCTGGGCTTGATGGAGGCCATAAAGAAACTTCAATTATTTCGGAATTTTTTTTTTTTTTGATTCGGCGTTAAGAAAATCATAGATTCTTTGTCGTTTCTTTCCATGCTTGATCATATTGGTCTGAATTTTTATAAAAACTTATTTGAATAATAGAGTAAATCATAAAAATCTAGATTTATCGCGTTTTTTCCGACGTTTTAATCCATATTTTGATTCTGAACCCAGTTGTGGCTTCATGTAAAACCTAGCTGAGTAGACAAAGGGAGTTCATACTTTTTTAATAGTTATTTGTTCAAAAACGAATGTAACGGCGCCCACTGGAATTTGAACTCGTTTACTTTGGTGTCGCAGTCAAGCTCATCAATCACTACACCACAGATTCCCTTCGCCGTGTTTAAAGTATTAGGTCAGTCTGATTGAGTTTTAAGGTCGTTGTGAAGCTGTCTAACTGTCGTTTCTCTGTCTACGTCAGGCTTCATCCAATCCGCTTGCTTGTACTTCTGTCTAACTTTCTGAATGTTGTTTAATAATTGGAGGGTACTTCACCGAAAGATTTAGTAACCTTTCTGTGTGTGACAACTAACTGACATTTATTTTTATTTTACAATGACCTTTAGCCTTTGAATGTTACATTTAGTTTATTTTCTGCTAATCAACTACTGGAATTGATTCGGTTCAAAACTGATAAAGACAAGTTTTTTTTTCTTTTCCTTTAGTGTTTCAAAGGATCAATATTCTATGGAGACATATATCGATTCACGTTTCACATAAAAACATAAGTAACAGGTGCACGATCAAATCAGAACGCATCCAGTTTATTTCAAAATTCGTATTGATTCTGGAGGAAACCTTGGGCATTGGCAAAATGAATGCTTCTATCAGCGGAATTACCCCGGTTAATCTGTAGCAATAAGCCTGGTTAGTTTAAAAACGGACATGCACTAAGAACCACAATAAGATTAGCAACTTGAGACCTCTGTCTCTGACTAAGTTAAAAGCTTGGTAATTACTAAAATGCCATTTGCGCAAAGAGGATGTGTCTCAAAGAGTATTTCTGGTTTCGCTCCTTATCGTTCATCGCCTCTGTCAGGTCCTCAGGTCTACGCCCCGTATCCTCACTGAGCTGCTGTATATAGGTTTGAGCTGGTCGCCCTGCTTTTGCTCGGCCATGTGAAGGGGTCCATAGTCTAATATTTTATCAAAATTGACTGGCATAATGAGGATGACGTGCAAGTACAATACTCACCATACTCCTCAGCTGGACAAAAGATTAATGATATCTCACTTGAATATTTCGTGAAACACAAAGACTTTCGTTGGGGATCACTCCTACAATACAGTCAATCTTTCAAAAGAATTAAAAGGGTTCTCTGTTGTGTAATCGCTAAAGTACTGGACTGCAACCATGAAGTAAGTGAGTTCAAACTCCAGTCGTGCTATTATATTTCCTTTCAGACTAATACTTTTAGGAAAGGTATGGATCCCTTTATCCTGCCAGCTATGAGTTAATAGTATTACTGGTGTTTTTCTACAAGGATGGTTTTGGGATTAAATTACCTATAAAGGTCTATATGTCATTAAACAGGATTGCCAAGTGGCTTTTTTAAAAATCAGTCTAGTTACTTTCTAATCTTTTCTTTTGTTACGATCACATAAATAAAAAACACGTTACAACATTTTTCGGTTTTTTTTTTTTTTTTTTTTTTTTTTTTTTGAAACGATGGAAAAATTTTCTGAACATGTACAAGGATTTCCAACTCAAAGAACAATATAAATGCTATTTCAGAGTCCGCATTCAAGCCGATTTTAATAATTTAAATATATGGTATTATAGAGTATTCTTCTCTATTAACACATTCCTCTATTTGCAATTATAAGTATGGCATATAATATCATGTGCTATTCAATTATCATGGTATATGAATACAATGCCAATAAACTCATTCAAACGGATCATTATATCATAGACTTATTGATTGATCGATTGATTAGTTGGTTGGTTTCAAAGCTATGTCAACCCGTTAGGGTTATTTTATGCCGAGAGGTTAAGGATCGTATGTATACTTTCATATTTGCATTTTTTGTATTGGTGCTTCTTTTCACTTGATCTTTTTAAATACAGATAGTTTTAAAACATTCATTTGACAAAAAAAGATGGATCATTAGCTGGTACTATCGCTTCATATCAGAGATAACTTGGGAGTAATAGCAATAAAAATATACTCCACATTCTTCAGATTTCAAGTAATGGAACCTCACAATTAGATATAATTTAGCTTCACACCCAGGACACCCTTTTTTATTTTTTTTAGTGGGAATAATTCCTCTACAAGGGATACAGTCAGCATATTTTAAGCCTATCCAACAGGGCGATCAATCATTGTGATTTATCAAGAGAACTATTAAATGTTGTTTTCTTTTTTGTGTGTTTTCATCGATCTGCAAATTATTATAAAATTTAGAAAGTGTATATCATTCGAGTTTTCGCATAAATGCAACCAAGTCTATCTTTAAAGTGGGTATTCATAAAACAAATAATTATCAACTTGTTCCTGATTCTTTTTCATTATTAATGAGTGATGTACCAGTTGATTTAAAGTTTTTCATGATGTCCCAATCGAGAAAGGAACGTGTTTCCTTTTGAAGGTATCAACTCATTTACACCAGGTTTCTTGGTAAGGACATTATGGTTTTGAGAGGATTTATGTGTATCTTGTTGTGAATTCAATGCGCTATAATTTTGCCAATTATCATCAATTTTGCCTGTCCACAATTTGAACAGCGATATCGCATAATTCGATGTTACAGTTTATATATATATATATATATATATATATATATATATATATATATATATATATATATATAAAGTTTAAATCTAACACAACAATAATTTGTTTATTACACGTAATTAAGTCAATTTACTTAAGTAGTAATGCACGCTAAGTTTGTCACAAGGGCAGAAATCATCATCATCATCATCATCATGTCACCCTGCTCGCAAGGATCGTCCTGACCGTCTATCGTCCATCGGGAAATCTTCTAGGCTACATCCTGTATCAGCACAGAGCTGTTGTATATATGTTCTACCTGGTCGTCCTGCCTTTGCTCGTCTATGTGCAGGGGTTCAAGGGAGTTAATCGCTTATGAGTTTGTCCTTACTTCCCCAGCAGTGTCCTGCATGTCTGGTTCGTCTAATTTGGATTGTTTTCATGATGGGTGGTTGGTGGCCGTTCAGCTGCTGTTTTGTGGACTTGTTCAATATAGTTCAAAGCATTCTTGTGTAATAGTCGTCAAGTTTTTTCTTCATACGTTTACTTAGCGTCCATGTAGTGTATCCATATAGCAGTATAGATACGACCTCTACTTGGAAAAAAACTGCGCTTTATTTTATCGGTCAGGTCTGACTTCAATTTGACCGAGAGCCTATCGATAGCTGTCTATGCCATTGTTAGTCGCGTGTTGATTTTTCTCTCGGTTGAGGAGACACTGCTTCCTTAGTAGGTGAACTTATCCACAAGTTTCAGAAGGCTGCCATTTAGTGTGGAGATGTCACTTCTTTGATTAAAGCACATGTATTTTGTCTTGTCTGCATTGAAATAGAAGCCTATTCCACCTGCCGCTTGTTTCAGTCTATGTAACAGGGACTCAGCTGGGCGGGTTAATTTGTTAGAAGCGCTATGTCATCGGTGTAGTATGTGCCCCTAATAGTTTGTACGATGTATCTTCTGCTTCTTTCTTTTGGCAGCTTAAAACTGTGTGCGAGCTCATATTCATGTACACCACATGAAGCACCAGATCAAATTAAATCTGTGTTCATAATCTTGTTTCTGAAGTACAGGATGTGCAAGAACAAGATGCATTCAAAAAGTATATTAAAATTTAGATTTTTTAAATTTTCAAATGCAAAAATTCTATAAAAAAAGTAAAGAATAGTTGAATAAAAATCGCCAATCAACGAAAATTCTCGTTAGGATATTTTTAAGTAAACTCAGAAGCACAGCGAGAGAGAGAGAGAGAGAGAGAGAGAGAGAGAGAGAGAGTGGGGGTGATTTGGTTGCTTGTGTTTTCTGGCATATCAAACATTCTGGGTTATTCAATGTATAATCTAGTTTATGCCCATGATTTTTAGCAAATAGATCATAGATAAGATTTTTTGAGCAAGTCAGAACTCAGTTGTTTCCATAAAGTTAAATGATTTCGCTATTGTTTGTGAACAGGTAGATATATTCAAGTATTTCTAGTTATTGTTTGCACACAGTCAAATGGTTTTAAGTATTCGTATTTAACACAAAGAGTAATTTTTCCCACAGTTAAAGGGTTTAAATAATTGCTATCTAATATCAATATCAAAACTTAAATTTAATCATCTGTTTATAGATAGAGATAAAAGGTTGTGTTTGGTTGGGTGTTATGGCATATCAACCATTGTTGGTGATTTTATACCAAATACTATTTAAATATATATATTAGATATATATGATTGGTAAAAACTTTTAGTTGATGATATTTTTTAGTAAGCCTGAGCTCATTTTTTTACTCAAAGTAAAAAAGTTTCAAGTATTTCTTTCTAATACGAATAATTCTATTTATTATTAATAACTTTTTGCACACAGGGAAAACGATAGATTATTACTATTTAACAATGATTATTCTATTCTACATAACTCTTTCATTTTCACACAGTTAAGTGGCTCCAAATATCGCTCTTTATTAGTTGCAATTAAATTAAACAGTTATTGCTTTACATACAGTTTGCGTTGGTTTGGTTTTATGGCACATCAACCATTGCATGGCATTTAAAGTCAAAACCTCTTTATGCATATATATTAAATATGCATGATTTGAAAACTCATTTTGTTGATAATAGTTTTAAGATCATTCTTTTGCACAAAGTTGAATGGTTCCAACAATTGCTATGAATCGCAAACAATTCATTTAAACATTAGTCGTTTGTTTACTCACAGTTAAATGATCAAATAGTTTTACTTAAAAAAATTAATTTCAGCATTAGTCATGTTTTTTGCTCTCAGTTTAAATGTCAAAAAGTTCTTTAGACCCATAGATAGGACACCATAACGTGCTACCACTGCGGAACAGAGTGAACCTGGGAGTGATAGCAATGAATGTGTGCCCTGCATTTCCCAGAGCTCTCGCATTACAGAAGCCTCACCATCAGATTGTTAAATGTCATATACCAGGACACTCAGCGGAGAGTATTACCCTTCTGCAGTGATGCAATCTGTGTATTCTGCAACCACAACCGACTGTATTTGAAGTTATACGGTTTCAAGTATGTAATATAATGGCCGAGGGATTTCGTTTTATACATCTTGCCTTTCGATTTAGTTAAGCTGAGAACCTTTGGCTTTGCGCATGGGTTAGTTAGGTGCAACATGAGCGCAGGTGTTCACGCGCGCGCGGGGAGGATGTGTCATTCAGAGATATCAAAATAAAAATCCCAGATAGAAATATGACCAGGGGATATGAATTACGTCATGCACCGGAAGCGTGCGCGGAGGATTTTAAGGATTTGAGAAAAGTCAGTTAGTTGAGTTCCTGTGTCTGAGCGAAGTGTGACACGGACAATTTGATGAGGAGTTTTAGCGCCCGAAGAAGATGGTTGACTTTCGGAGCTTGTCGAGCCCTTGAAGCGGGTGCCGCGCGTGGTGGGGGTGCAGATGGAAAAGTTGTCATAGAAAGATTGTGCCTCTCTTTCCTTATATCGAAAAACCTTTTAACTCAAAGGTAATAAAAAGTTTCGTACCTGAACTAAGAAGTCCTGTGTTGTGTTTCGGGATTCCTATGTTATCTATATATGAGTTATGAACATTCTATGTACATTTCACATATTCATGTATGGCTATGTAACAAGTATAGTAAATGATTAAATAGTTCTATTTGTTTGGACTCTGACAGGAACTAACATTCTTGATATAATGTAAAAGTACTCCACGTTCCATAAAGCTCTAGAAAGGGAGTTTCATTATCACATGTACTTTAGTATCAATGGCCAGGACACTCATTGCTTATTTTCATGTGAATACAGAAGACATCTTTCTTCTTTGCAATATTTTCTTTGCAAATATCTAAATGTTTTCAAGTATGGTTATGTAGAACTAACAATTTAATCTAACGTCAGCCATGTGTTAGCACACAGTTAAACAGTCATACATATGATTAGTAAGTGTTTAGGTCAAAAGTAATTTCATTTAAAAAAAAATTATTGCGATTTCATTTCCACACAAGTGACTATTGCTATTATTTGCACACAGGTAACTAGTTTCAAGTATTGCTATTTAATACTGATTATTCTATTAACCGCTATTCATTAATTTGTACATAGTGGATTGGTTGCAAATGTTGCTATGTAAAATTAACAATCAAATCAATATCAGCCAATGACTGCACATAATTAAAAGGTCTGCCAGTTCTGTTTGACCCATAGATGGGACTCAGTTAAGAACCACAACTAGGGGCCAGAATTGACTAGTGCATAATGGAAAAGATTTTGGACTGAAGCCTCACCATTGGATCGTTTATTTTCATATCCCTTACACTTGTTGAAGGGAATACTACTCCTCTGCAGATATGCTGCCTACATTTCCTCCTCTATGTGAAGGAGTCTACAGGATTATCTCGCTTATGAGTTCGTCCTTACTTCTCCGGCAGTGTCCCGCATGTCTAGTTGGTCTAACTTTGATAGTTTTTATGATGGCCGTACAGCTTCATTTTTTGGGGGCGTGTTTCAGCCGACTGGGCAGAGTGAGGGCAAAGAAAAGGCAAATGAACCGACTAAATTCATACTGAAGAATTCCCATGAAGTAATGACGTACCTACAGGACTACGCCCGCGAAATAAACGAGTTCAAAAACCTGTCCCTCTATTACTTTCATTTTCAGTTTGAAACTAACATTTTTGGAAAAAGTACTATCCCCCTTGTTCCGCCAGCTATGGATGAAATAGCATTACAGCTGTTCAAGAAGGATGGTTTTAGCCTCAAATAATCCCAGAAGGTTGGTATACCATTAAACAAGGAATTTGAAACCAAATCTAGAGAGAGAGAGAAAGAGAGGGAGGGGAAAAAGTGGGGGAATAAAACCAGAATTAAAACTTTTCGAAGATGCAGATTAGTCGCATAGTCTTTCTCACACGGCAGGTGAAGTAAGTTGTTCTTCCTTATGATGGACGTAGATTCTTTCTTCATAGAACGACAACATATCTTGATAGTTTCTCTTGATTATTTTGACACCTGTCCAAATAACGACAGCCGTTTTAAATGTATAAGTAGAAGTCTCAGTTATATAATATCACTTTTCAAAAACAAGACATTTTCTCCCCCGCAGAAATCTTTAAACAGAGAAATAAACATATCCAGCTTTATAGATAATCCATATTTTACAGATCCTTTGCTCTAAAATTGGCAATGATTTCTCTTGTTCTGAATAGGAAGTCCTTTTCAGTTTTAGGAAATAGAATTAGTTTGGTTTGGTTTGGTTTTGCTTGGTTTAATGGCACATTAACCATTGTAGGTTATTAATGCCAAATCCATATCTACACATCTAAACAGTTCTATATCAAACAATTCATTTTTTTTTTGTTTACACCCAGTTAAATGTCGAAATAGTTCCATTTCCAACAATTCAGTTTAGGATATGTACACAGGCTCAATGTCAAAAACAGTTTTATTTCAAACAATTCAGTTTAGAATGTAAAAATAGTTCTATTTCAAACAATTCAGTTTAGCATAAGTAAAGTGTTTAGTTCTGTTTGACCCATAGATAGGACCCTATCAGGTACTACCACTCCGACCTTTAGTGGACCTGGGTTCGATAGCAATGAAGGGGTACACCGTATTCCCGAAAGCTCCAATATTACGGGAACTTCACCATCAGTTGTTTTGAGACATTCATTGAAGGGGTCGTACCCTGATACAGAGAAGCACTTGGTGTATTCTACAGCCCAAGCTGACTGGGCAACAAAATAGAATTTATCATCGTTTTCAATCATTTAACACGGAAAAAATTCCCCTGTTCACTGATCAAAAATATTATTTATTTCCTACTTGTGGTAGAAGTCGGTGTTCATATATTCATAAAAGACTGCGAATACCGTTTCTCTTAGCAGGCATCTATTAACTATGAAAAGTGGGTGATGGATTTACCCATCACCGTCGCCATGAGCGAAGTGTGACCCAGGGTCAATTTGATTAGGAGTACACCCGGTTTAAATTTGCCCTAATAAGTGTCCTGGGTTTGAACAATTTGATGGTGAGCTTCTATTAATGCTGGAGCTTTGGGGAATGCGTAGTACCTGTTCATTGACATTGCTCTTTGGTTCACTCTCTACAGAAGTGGTAAAAATTGAGAGAGTTATGGGTCAAATAGAACTAAAATGTGTACTTATGTTAAACTGAATTGCCTGACATAGAACTTTTTTTGATATTGAAAAAGTACTCACGCTAAAAAGAATTGTTTGAATTAGAAATGTTTGACTAAACTGAATTGTGTGAATTAGAATTATTTTTGACAATTAAACTGTGTACTTATGCGAAATTGAATTGTATAAAATAGAACTGTTTATTTGTGTAAAAATGGATTCGGCATTAAATAACCTTTAAAAAGTTGATATGCCATAAAACCTCAACAAACCAAGCCGAACCTGGTTTAAATTCAGAGTTTTCCTTCTCTTAGACTGGTTGTCTTATCAAGTCTAAAGAATCAAGATTCATACTTTTTTCAGAAGACATTCGTGCCCTGTTAAATGTTAAAGGCCTTGTACAGGATTGAGCTTACATCATCGATTCGGTGTAACACGCACTTCTATATTCTAAGCTACGCTTATGAAATATCGATCGCGGCATTTGAATGGCCTGTCATAAAACCTAATTGACCTCTTAAGGCGTAAAATAAGATTTATTTTACGCCATCAGAGGTTGATTTTGTTTTACGACGGATCAACTCACAAGGGTTATTTAATACCAAATACTATTTACACACACACACACACACACAAATATATATATATATATATATATATATATATATATATATATATATATATATATATATAACATATGCTCGGGCAAAAGCAGGACGACCAGCTCGAACATACATTCAGCTGCTATGTGAGGATACGGGATGTGGCCCTGAAGACCTACCAGAGCCGATGAACGATAGTGAGAAGTGCCGAGAGAGGGTCAGGGATATCCGTGCCTGCAGCACGACATGATATATATATATATATATTATTTGGAAACAAATACTTAGTAATTAACATTTTTAAACAAGCCAAATCTCATTTCTTTTCACTTTGTTAAATGATTTTGTTAAATGATATCTTGCACTAATGTTTCTATTTATTTATGGTTATTTATATGTTTTCTTAGTGAATAGGTTGTAGGTAATTCTACTTAAAAAAAAAGAAAAATTTTAATTAATTTGTTTCCTCACAATTGACTATTCCTATTATTTGCACACAGTAAAATGCTTTCAATAGTGCTGGGGGTGTCCTCGTGGTGTAATGGTTGAAGCGATGGACGGCAGAATCGTTGTACGCGAGTTCGTACTCCAGTCGCGCTATTACATTCACTTTCGGGCAAATACCCGAGGGAAAGGTATAAACCTCCTTATCCTCCCAGTTATGGGTTAAATTGTACCTCTACTGTTCTTCTAGGAAAATGGATATGGCATTAAATAACCTACAAAGTTTGATATGCCATTAAACAAAGTAACCAAACCAAATCAATAGTGCTATTTAACATTAAGAATTCTATTCAACACTAGTCGTTTATTTTTAAGGAAATGGTCCAGAATATTGCAATGAAACACCGATAATTCAGTTCTTGCTCACCGTTAAATAGTTCCAAGCGTTGCGATTGAACATTAACAATTCAGTTCAATATAAGTCATTTTTTGCACTCAGTTTAAATGTCAAAGTTCTATTTGACCCGAAGACTGAACCTTATCAGGTGTTACACTCCGGGTCACAGTGAATCTGGAAATAATAACAATGAAAGAGTACTGGATATTCTCCAAATCTCCAACACTGGAGATACCGTCAGTTAGTTTAGTTTCATATACAGGACACTTGTAGGTGAGGTTTTACTCCTCTGAGGAAGTGCAGTCTCTATATTCTACAACCCCAGTCAACTGCGCTGTTAGGTGTAAAGGTTTGGGAATTACGTTCATTGAACGTTCCTATTTATATTTCTGTGTAGTTTTTTTTTATGGTTTTTTGTTTCTTTGTTTATGCTTTTTTTATTTTTTGCACACAATCTAATCGAATGAAGATAATCTTTTAACAGATCATTTTGACTCAGATTTCGTGTACAAGGTGAAGCTGCCAGTAATGGCTACGAGAGAGAATTGTATACTCCCCAAATTAATTGAACGCGGAGCCCTCACTTCACCCTGGATGCAGTTTTATATTATACTTAAGACACCTCTTTTAGAGATGTCATACCTCTCAGCTGGAGAAGCAGTCACTTAGGTGATTCTAAAACCCTTCCCACTGAGCAAATGAAATATCGAGATATTTCCCCAAACAGCAAGGTTCATCTGCAACAGCACTGCTTCTCTTACCGCTATGGAAGCCCTTAATTATCATCTCCTTTAATTCCAAAGTTAAACTGTAGGGAGTTGACGATCCCCTATTCAGTTGGATAGAATAAATTGCTTGCAGAATTTGCAGATGACAACATTACCCAATTATGTATATACTAGGATTTGACAAATTATTTTCCATCTCTCTCTCTCTCTCTCTCTCTCTCTCTCTTTCTCTCTCTCTCTCTTTCTCTCTCTCTGACCTGCAACAGATATATGTTGCTCCAAATGATTGGATTCGATCGAAGAACATAGCGAGGAAATTGT
>OY757928.1:47155911-47293411 GCA_963585895.1 Sepioteuthis lessoniana | reverse complement strand
ACACAAATAGTTTCTTCTAAACGAAAGAGGATTTTTATTAATTCTAGTAGAAGATTATGCTGGGATAACGAATAATATTAGGCAATATCTATTACTATGCACTGGAGCACTGACTTTGGCTGTTGGTTTCTTGGTTTGTTTGTTAGGGCTTTATGGCATATCTTTTGTAGTTTATCAAATATCAAATCCATTTTTTTCAAATAAACAGTTATATTTCAAACAATTCAGTTTAACAGTTTAATTACCAAAAACATTTCTATTTCAAGCTATTCATTTTTAGTCAAACAGTTCTATTTCAACCAATTCAATTTAGCCTAAGTACAGATTCAATATCAAAAACACTTCAGTTTAAAACAATTCAGTTTAAAACAATTCAGTTTAGCATACTAACACAGTTCCATTTCAAACTATCTACTTTATCAAAAGTACGCGGTTTAAACGTCAAAAGAATTCTATTTCAGGCAATTCTGTTTGGCATAAGTACACAGATTATTTCTATTTGACCTATAGTTAAGACCACATCAGGTGCTACTACTCTGGGCCCGAGTAGACCAAAGTGCGATGGCAATGATTGGGTACTCCGCATTCCCCAAAGCTCCGGCATTACAGGAACCTCACCATCAGATTGTTTACTGTCATAATAAGGACACTCGTTGGTGGGTCTTACGCTTCAGCAGAGAAGCAGTCGGTGTATTCCTCAACAGACCAGGCAAATATAGCACTAACTTTATGAAGATAAAATAGGAATATAAACAGTTGAAATATATGTGTAACCCAACGCAAAATTTTATATAAGAATATTTGTTTGAAAAATATTTTTACTTGATTGCTGAGCTTAAATACAGTAGAAGAAATAAACAATACCAAACAATATAAATTTTGATGGTGTAAGGTTTAAGTAGACATAATAAAATATTCATAACCTTAGTTAAGTTGGAATAGTGACTGCCTTTACTTATTTAGAGGCCATATTGTATGCAGTAGAAAAGGAACAATTACCCTCGGGAATTTGTTAACAAGCTTGGTTCGAAATTTCTAGAATGTTACTGGTTACGACAAGTATATAAAAAAGATTGGAAAATAAACATCAGTGACTGTGGAAAAAAAACAACCAAAATTGCGGTGGGTATCCTCTTGGTGTAATGGTTAAATCGATGGACTGCTGAATCGTGATAAACGAGTTCGAAGTCAAGTCGCGCCATTACGTTCACTTTTAGACATATACTCTTGGGAAAGATATGAACGCCCTTATCCTCCCAGGTATGGGTCAAATGGTTTCACTACTGTTCTTCTTGAAGGATGGCTTTTGCATTATATAACCTTCGAAAGTTGACGTGCCATTAAACACAGAAACCAACCAAAATAGAGAATGAAAAATTAAAGGGGGTAAAAGAAAGAAAAAACTTTGGTAATTTAAAGGTAAAAGTTTTCTGTGAATGATTTCATGGGTCCAGCTGCACATAACATTGGTTGGCTCTGTCGATATGCACACTGAGGCATCAGTCAATGCATGTAATTTTGGTCCTTTTAAACGATGGAAAGGTTATGAACGGTTCTGCAAGGGTCAAAATCGATTTTGTCTGTCTCAAAGAATATCTACCTATCCCCTCCACTACGACTAGGTTGTAACACAAGATCATTTTTTTACGTAGAGGCCCTTCCATGAATGAATGTTTGATTAAGGGCAATTACTTAGTTCCTGTCGACATCCTGATCATTTGGAAGACTCCTCATGCTTAAATCAAAACATTACTCTTGTCAACTAGAATACAGGTGCTTCCTATGAAAGGGTCCGCTGAAGTAAAGCCCTTCAGTGTACGCTGGTCGGAATCGAAGTTCACAATATCTATCGAGTTCTTTACCAACAGACAAAAAATGACACAAGGTCACTTTGTAGAGGACGCCCTTCCGCACACGAATGCATGGTAGAGAGTAGTGTTAACATTTTTGGTCTCCGTCGGTAGTTCCCCCCTTATGAAGCGCTTCAAGCACGAGAGATTCAATTTGCCCCTTTAGACGAGGAGGCAGGTGCAGCTGAAACGTTTCTGACATGGCCGATATATAAAAGGTGGCAATTTTTTTAACATGGCATTTGCTAATTTTGACATTTTCCTTTAATAATGCCAGATTAAACATCCATATTATTAAGACAAAAATTAAAGACATGTTTTATCATTTATTCTTAACTTCATTTACTGTTTATTTATTTGTGTAATTTTAACTTGTTTAAAGGAAAGTTAACTAATACACATCTCACAACCTGTTTTGACCGTGACAATGTTGCTCATGTACAAAGTCTCGGGTATGAATAACATCATCATCATATACAGTTTAGTATCACACCAATATCATTCCTCTTTTGGAAGGGAAGTCATACCAGTCTGCTGAGGATATAGTCAGCGTATTAAAAAGCCCTGCAGACTAAACGTTAGCTTCAAACGAAATTCGTATCTTTTTAGAATGCTAACATCTACGAAAAAAATCAATATAGTTACTATGACCAACTCACAGGCAAAGTTCAAAATTATTCAAATTTCAACTAGTTACTTTCTACAGGCATTCTTATCCGATTTTATTCACTTATTGCATGTTTACGCTTTGTTAGAAATAATTTAATAATTTCTCCTCTGTCGAGATTTTTTTCAATGAAGCATGTTATTACTGTAGTAACACTAGCAGATGTTGCTGGTTATAAAAAAAGACAGTCCTCAAAAGAGAGACATGTTGATAGAACTAACTCTCTCTTCCATTGAGCTGTGGTATCATGATATGTTTTATCTTCCACTCTGAAACCATGTTCCCATATAGTGACGCGGACTGGAATATATGACCTAACCGAGACGTGGGTTGAAATGGGCTGTTCTGTAAATCTGTCTGTCTTTCTCTCTCTCTCTCTCTCTTTCTCTCTCTCCCCCACTCACTTTCTCCCTCTCTCTCTCTCTCTCTATATATATATATATACACCAATTTACCAACCCCTCAGCTCGGGCAGGATGTGACACAAGGTCAATTTCTAAGCTGGGGTTAACAGGTTTGAATACAGTTTTCCTTCGCCTAGATTGTTTGCCCAACCAAGACTAAAAAAAATCAATCTGCCCTACTATTTACATATAGCTCGTCCATGGTTTAAACTTGTGTTACTGTATCCGTTTTTAGGGCGATAGCTATTACACTACGGGCAACTCAGTATATATATATATATATATATATATATATATATATATATATATATATATATATATATATGTCTTGTTAGTCTTATTTCTATGGTTGTAGAAATGGAAGTAGGTGGTCGTACAGCTGCTGCTTTGTGGGATGTTGCTTCCAGGATATGTTCAATATAGCCTGTGCCATACTTGTGGTGTTCTCGTCTGTCTTTTTCACATTAAGTTTTGTCAGCTTCCATGTAGTGCATCCATATAGTAGACCTGGAAAAACCACGGCATAAGTCTGAGCTATCCGATGAAATGAAACGTTATATATATATATATATATATATATATATATATATATATGGCCCCGAAACGATGCCTGAATCCATAGTCATCATCTGATGAAAGCTTTCTTAGAAGCAATGCAGTTGTATAAACATCAGTTATTGAATGATACCTATATACTTGGTACATTCAAAAAGTTTTGCAGACTTTTTTTGGACAGGCATTTAAAATTGTTGTAGACTCTTGAAAATTCACTATGTTATTGCTAAACATCTTATTAGGTGACAATTCAATGTTTATGATTCCAGGTTCAAATGAACAGCTACAGCAGGAACTGGATTACACCCTACTAAAGCTTGATTGTCACAGCTGGTGAATTTCAAAAATCCAATCTGGACGTGAGGAAACTTTAAAAGAACGATATGCAATAAAATTCTGTTTTAAACATGGAAAAATGCCACAGAAACGTTTGGAATGCTACAGACAGCTTTTCGACCATCTTGCATGAATCGAGCATTAGCTTTTCAGTGGCATAAGAGATTCAAGGAAGGCAGGAAGTCTGTGAGGGATGATGAAAGTTGTGGTAGGAGTAAGGAAATCAATACAACAGAGTTAATTAGCCAAGAATTTAGGGTTAGGGTTACTATGTTGTGGTTTTATGGGAGTTCAGGAAGAAATTCCATCGGAAGAGGCCTGCACTCTTCAAATCGGGTCAGAGCTATTTCCACCAGGACAATGCACCAGTCCACGACTCCATCCTTGTCATAGACTATTTGACCAAGATGGGCATCAAGACAGCACATCAGCCTCCCTGTATCCCAGACCTTGCTCCCTGTGACTTTTGGTTCTAACCTAAGCTCAGAGGCTGTCGTTATGAGACAATTGAGGAGATGAAAGAGGCTGTGACGAAGGTCATTGACACCCTCACAGAAGAGGACTTCCATGGGGCCTTGTAGAAGTTGTTGGAACGGTACAAGTGCATTGCAGCCCGAGGAGTTTACTTCGAAGGGGACTAGAGTTTCATGTGTGTACTATCAATGAAAGTGCCCATACGAAAAGAGTCTGGAAACTTATTTAATGATCATCGTATATATATATATATATATATATATATATATATATATAATCGTTCTTGTCAAGCCCTTTATGCAACATTCACTGCGCTCACAGAGATCATGAATGTAAGTTTTTTGTTTGTTTGCTCGTTTGTTATTTAATAGCATATAAACCTTCTTGGATTATTTAATACCAAAGCCATCCTTCTTTTCTTTTTTTTTTTTTTTTTTTTGGAAGGACAGTATTGAAATTATCTAACCAATATGTGTGAGGATAAGGGCATTTAAATCATTCCCAAGGATATTTGTCCGATTTTGAACGTAATTGCACGACTGGGGTTCGAACTTGCGCGCCATGACTCCGCAGTTCAGCACATTAAGCATTACACCTCAGGGACACCCCACCTTTGTAAGATTTTATTGGACAGTCAACACTGTCCATAAAAGAACGACGCTTATGAGTTCATCCTTACTTCACCAGCGGTGCCCAGCATGTTTTGCCTATCTTTTTTGGGTGGTTTACTAGATAGGATGTAAGTGGCCTTACAGCCAGCCGATCTGCCCCTCTTTTTAATAATCTATTCATCAGGTAATGGTTACGTTTTCATTTCTGCATTGATTTCAATCTTGAAAATTGATCGTCTTATCTCTACTGGTTTCTGAAATTTTGCTAGTATACTTAGTAGAGGTCATAATCATTTTATCGTCGTTAAAACTAACGACATTCGAAAATTTGACTGAGGGAGCCCAGGAGAGGCTGAGTTAACGTGTTTGCACTACAATGTTCACTTTCGGACTCATAATCTTGAGAAAACCATGAACTCCCTAAAACTCACCAAGCTATAAACAAAATGAAAACACTACTTCTATTCTACAGGGAAGGCTTCGGCATTAAATAATCCACGAAGGTTGATAAGCCATTTAACAAAGAAACCTCCAAAACGATTCTGACCGAAGAAGAGTAAAAAGCAAACAACAGAAAATTTGGGACCGAGATCCATCAAAATATGAGATCCAAGAAAGGAAACATACACCAAAAATGTTATCCACGAAAATTTAAGATCCAAGTTAAGACAAATTCACCAAAAAATGTGACCAAAGATGAGTTAACATCCAAGATAAGATGAATCCACCAAAAATTGTGATCCAAGATAAAGTAAGATCAAAGATAAGATAAATCCACAAAAAATGTGATCAATGATTAGTTAAGATCCAAGATGAGATAAATCCATAAAAAAATTGATCAATGATTAGTTAAGATTAAAGATAAGATCATCATCATCATGTCGCGCCGCCTGCGCGGATATCCCTGACCGTCTCTCGCCATTTCTCCCTATCATTCATCGCCTCCGGCAGGTCTTCACGGTTGCATCCCGTGTCCTCACACAGCTGCTGTATGTAGGTTCGTGCTGGTCGTCCCACTCTTGCACATCCATGTGTGGGGGTCCACAGGAGTACATCGCTTATGAGCTCGTCCTTGCTTCTCCAGCAGTGCCCTGCGTGTCTGGTTCGTCGAACTTGTATAGTTTTTGTGATGGGGGGAAAGTGTCCGTATAGTTGGAGTCTCGTGGGGTGTTGTCGCCAGGACTTGTTTAATACTGCTCTCAACATTCTTGTATAATTTCCGTCCAGCCTCTTTTCCAGCCGCTTCGTAAGCGTCCATGTGGTGCATCCATATAGCAGTATCGACACAACCGCTGCCTGGAAGAAACTGCGTTCCACCAAAAAATGTGCTCAAAGATAAGTTAAGATCCAAGATAGATGAATTCTCCAAAAATGTGACCGATGATTAGTTAACTTTACTGGAGGCTGATAGTCTTAGTAAATATAATATCATTTAGGATCCTATTTCAAACCCTGAAAGAGGCTGCTTGCGTTTCACTTCCTTCTTGTGCCTTTGAGAATTGTATGAATCTTTCTATTTCACCAGGAAGGGTAAACAATAGAAGCTGCTTAACGTTGATTTGAATTCAGTTATCATTCTCCTAAACTGATAACGTTATGAAAGTTAAAGAAACTTTCATAAGCCGTTTAAAGATTGAAACTGTATCACATCTTGTCTATAACAGGGGAGTTGAATATATTCATATTCAGGATTTTTAAAAATGGTCCGTTTTAAAAAGTAAAATCATTGAAAAATACCAGACAAATCATTTAATAAACATAACATTACCATTGCAATCATTCTCTCTTCCTCCATACAACCCCTTCTCTCTCACCTCTCGCCTTCTCTCTTTCTCTCTCTCTCTCTCCTTCTCTGTTCCTCGCTTTTTCTAGCTCTCTCTCTCTCCCCTTTTATCCGAGAAAAGTTAGAAGAAATAGCAAATTCACTCAAACAAGTTCAAATTTTAACTATACATGCTCGATAACGTACCCTAGATTCCTCATTTCTTAGCAATTTCTGGCTGTAGGAATTATTACAAAAACAATCACGTATGTAATTAAAAATTAACGAACATAGCACAGTTCATCGAGTTTTCAAGTTTGTACTTCTCTGCCCTCTGACTTCTCCACTATTTCATCAGTGCTAGAGTTAATCATTTATTTCAAGAACTATATATTTCTGTCTTTAACAAGTACTATTTAAAGACGGACTACTGAACCTTGAAATCGTTTTATTAAAATTTGTTTGAGGAAGTTTTACTACGCAAGTTTTAGCACTATATTAGTTATGACATGGACAAAATGCGTTTTAGCAAAAGTCAGGAATTAAGGGAGAGGTTTTTCGTAGCATAGGATAGTTATATGTATTATTTTCCCGTTTGTTTTTATTAGGTTAACTTATATGTGAAAGTAATTTTGATGAGAATAGAAAAATAGTCAATTGATAATTGAATTAGTGAACTATTTCATGCCAGAATAAGTAATATTAATGTATTCCAATTCTCAATATAGATATCTGTTTCCTTGAACTTTCAAATTTTAGTGACCTTTCAAATATTCAGCAGAAGCGAAGGTCTAAAAATCTTCTATAAATCAATTAACCTCTCTCAATCTGTTCTTAATATTTGTTGAAAATAGCTAACATAATTTGAAAAGAGATTCATCCGACATGAATACTATTAATGGCTTGGTTCGAGGGGGCTTTCTCCTCAAGCTGCAACTGCCTCCTCGCCTGGTAAAGATGAGAGTTGAGTTTATTTCTCAGTGCCTGAGTTACTCTTGAAGTATTTTTTGCAATGGCTGCGCATGAGTCTCGATTTCAACTTTGCTCCCCACAATAAAATGACCTCGTGTATATTTTAACTTTGCAGGGAGCTAAAAAATCATAGAGAAGTGATCAAATACTGCAGGCGTTATTATTAGGTTCCTACAGATGACAAAATGTGCGAATTTGCATGATGAAGTTTATTACAAAATAAAAAGTACGCGCTATATATATATATATTCCTTTTCTTTCTTGCTAAACATACTAGAATTTATTTATTTCTCGTGATTATCAGCATCATCAAGGAATGCAGATAGCATGTATTTTCTTATTCTCTCCCTCTCTCTCTCTCTCTCTCTCTCTCTCTCTCTCTCTCTCTCTCTCTTGCTCTCTTTATCCATCTGTACTTATCAGCTGTAGTTCTTCGCAAGTCCGTTCGACAGCTTCCAATGTTCGCACCGAACTAACGAATGTAAGTTTTTTTGTGGTTCAGGTAACACTGGTGTGTCCTCGGAATTTAAAAGACAAAGAATTACAAGCAATATTAATGACGTAAGGACTAACTAATAAGTGACGAGGTTCCATGGACCCCTACACATGAACACATTAGTGTTGGCCTGTCAGCAAAGATGTTCATTCATTAGCACTGTTCAGACGCCGGATACCTTGTTGTGGTCTTACTAAGGGAGACTGCCGATAGGAATGGATGGCCAGGGAAAGTCAAAGAAATCTGTAAACCTTGATGATGATGATGATGATCTATTCTTATGTAATACGAATAAATTGTGAAAGATTTTTGCAAACGATTAAATGATATCAGGTATTCCTATTCTCTACAAAAAAACTTTTAACTATAACTATTCGAGCTACATGTAGATCTCAAACATGCCCTGCCTCCGAAAGTCTGAGCCGACCAGGAAGTAATGGGAATAAAGAGGTATTACTCACTCCCTTTGAGTTCTAGAACGAGAATCTCATCATCAGATGCAGTTTAGTGTCATAAAAGAACATCCCTTATTGGGGTAAGTTTTTCTCCTATGCGTATTTTAATCTCCACAAAGAGAGTGCATAGAGAAAACAGCATATGCCACTGGTAGTTTCGGAAAACCTTTTTTTTTTCGCCTATTTATCTGGAACATGGTGCGCTAATCGTATATGAGTCAGGATCCGGATTGAAACCCAGGATGAGACTGTGTTAATCTCCCTGATAATGCCCTTGGGATAGGCATGAATTCGTCTCTCTTTCTGCCAGTTATATATAAATAATAGGGAATACTTGATCCCTTGGCCTTACTAAGGCAACCAGTTTAGAAGAAAAACTCTGAATTAAAATCAGCTGAACTTTGCTTGTATCACAACCGGCTCATGACGAAAGTGTTGGATATCTTACCTCTCAGAATAAACTGCGGTTAGCGTATCCTAAACTCCGCAAAGAGGACTTTCTATTTATTTGTTTTCACGTCAAACTAGTTGCCTGATATTCTATTGCAGATGACCGCCGTTTCGCATTTTCATATGAAGATTAACTATGTTTGTTTCTTACCTAAAAGAAAAGAAGCACTCGACCGTAAGAGATGACGCTCTATTAATTTTCAAGTAAAAGAAGGCAACGTGTTACTTACTTGAATTGTCCGAAAAAGTCTATATTCTAATTCTGATTATGTTTGGTTAATATCCACAATTAAATTTTATTTGCATCTAGGTATTTATATCAAGCCGCAGCTCCATGAGCTAATTGTTAATTTATTGTGTACACTTATCCGATAAATCAATAAGAAGGTATAACATTGGTCACAGCAAAATGTTGATTAAGTCTTAAACGCCATTGGAATAATATTGTCCTGGTAGACTAACGGTTATATCGTTAAAAATGAGAATCTTATTGTCTTACTAAAAACAATCTCTGTAAATAGTTATTGAAATAAAGAAGCGTACATAATAAAAGCGGATATGAGTGAAATAAGGAAGACAGGTTTAGATGGGATCAATTTAACAAACACAGGAACATGTACATGAAGAATGAAAGTCATAACGTATCGCCTGAAATTTATCAGAATGCTAAATACTTGTTGGCTTCCTTGGGTGATAAAGGGATTATAAAAAGATATTGGGAGCCCGATGTTGAAGCCTACGAGTGACCGGAGCAATAAACAATCGATGAGGAAGGTTAAGAAAATACTGTTCATTTATACAGAAAAAGTCTCCGTCGATGAAGATTTATTTTGAAATTCAATAGACTCAAATAATTATTTCGCATTGCAATAATCCTCTTAATTAATTTAATACAATAAAATAAAATAATTTGGGCAATGCTTCAAGCAAATAACAGAATACTTATATATATATATATATATATATATATATATATATATAAATATTCTAAAAATTTATCTTTGTTATTTAATCAAACATGCTTATATATATATATATATATATATATATATATATATATATATATAGGCATGTTTGATTAAATAATCAAGGTACATTTTTCTATATAATCTTATTACGATCCTTTCAACTTTCCTGATCAGTGTCTTGGTTTCGGAATGGAAATGGTAGAAGAATTTCCCAAAATTTTACCAAGCGCTATCTGATTTTCTCAGGCCATCTTCAGGGTGTTGCTTGCATGAATAAAGATTGTTTTAGGGAGTTTTTGGACGTTTTTTATTTATTTTCTTTTATAACATGAGGGCTTACGATGCACCTTAATGATTCTAGCTCTATTGGCTTACATCTTAAAACCCATTCTATCCCCAAATCCAAATTTCGAAAAATTCTAGTTGAAAACATTACTATTATAGTATACGAAATTAATAAGCTACGACGAAAATTCTAGAAGCTTTACTTCTAAAAACAAAGAAAAAATTATAAAATCAATAGAATTAATTTTGAAAATAGCGACAATGTTTTTAGATACCTATAGTTTTTTTTTGTATTTTTGTTTAAATATTTCATATTTCTTGATAATATTCTTTTTCCCTTGATAGCGTTCTGTTCACAAAATTCATCAGTATTTGAATTTTATCCAACTCTGCGTTTACATAATTTTTTTATGTTATTAAAAACCTAATAAAAATGTCAAATTTCTTTAAAACACACTTTATACATGCAAGTAAGCCCTGATGATGGCCTATATAAGATCCGAAAGTTCTCGGGACAATTTTGGAAAATCTATCCACCAATTCCAGCGTGAAACCAAGATATTTATCAGGAAACTTGAAAAGCTCTTAATAGAATTATATAGACCAAATGTGTATTTATTATTTAATCAAACAGGCCTAAATGAAAGACTGCTGCTCAACCACACACACACACACACACATATATATATATATATATATATATATGTGTGTGTGTGTGTCTGTGTGTGTGTGTAGTATATATATATATATATATATATATATATATCGCTTTAAGGTTAAGATTTTTGTCACTTTTTTAGGAAAATATGGAATCCTTTATAAACAGCATTCTAAAGTGTTTTACTCCAAAACGTACATTTGTTCTGCCACTCACCAAACATTTAACATAAGTGCAAAACGAAAACATTCCCATCGCCAAATTAAATCGAAAATGAACTTTAAAATCAATAGCCAATTAAATTTCAACATTAATGCTGCGGGTGGGAATGACGCCATTAACTAATCATCATAATAATAATACTTAAAAACAGAATCTACCGAATAGTGAACTTTGCCGTCCCAGTAGACCACAGATGATAAAATCACAGAAGAACAACAAGAACAAGAACAACTACGACTAGAAAATAGAAATGGGAATAAAAACAACAATATGCAAATTTAAACCGACAAACGGATAATTGTGCTCACGAAATACTTACGAAAGGGGAATGTTAAGAGATAAACTGAATTTCTTCTAATAGCAGCACAAAATAATGCCATAAAGACCAATTATATTAAAGTGAAATTCCATAATGCGCAACAGAATATCAATTATATATTATGTGGTGACAAAGAACACACGGCAAATCACATAGTAAGCGAATGTTGCAAAGTGGCACAAAAGGGGAACAAGACTAGGTACAACTGGTCGGAAATGTGATCCATTGGGAATTGTTCAAGAGATTAAAATTTGAACATATTACCAAATTATATATGCACAAATCAAAATCTGTCCTGGTGAATAAAAGTTTCTCTGGGATTTTAAGAACACCTGATCAGAACAGAAGGCCAGACTGGGCGTTTATAAATTTAAAAAAATTGCCGTAAAGTAGATTTTTCGTTCTGGCGGTTCATAGAGAGGAAATAGAATTAAAGCGATATGTAAGACAATTAATTTGATCTTACCTTAGAACTAGTGTTGTATATTGACCTTCGACCCGGCCAAAAATGCCATTCCAAAGTGATGCACCGGAAAGAAGTGACACATTCCGATGGCAGTTATGAGAGGAAATCGTGTAGGCGGGCTTGGCTGAAAAAATGGGACAAGGTAAAAATCCCATGGTGTATTCATAGACTGATGCACCGGAAGAGAGTGACCTGTGAACTGCATGACAGTTATTTCCGCTTGATGACGATCAAACATACCATTCCAAAGATTGAGTGGGCGATTGAACTATTATATAACTCGGTGAGGACAGGAAGTCAGTGAGTTGGAGATCAAGTGAGTTGGAGAAGATATGGTAGGGAAAGCCACCACCCAACAGAAAGGGCCATCGGGACCCATGATTGTGTTTGGAGACCAGACCAGTTAGAGAGAAGATGCTGGAATGAGAACATGTCCGAGAGAGGCTGGGCCCCCAGACCACCGGTTGAACAGTCCAGGAGAACGAGAACGACACACGTGTTGCAGCCTTTGTTCAGTCTCCAACTCCCTCTCACACGCAAACCTTACAATAAAGTGAGAGTTATATTTTTTTAAAGAAGTCTTCGCTTGTCTTTATTCATTGCGTCAATATGTATTCTGCATGTATATATGTATATATGCATATCTATGTGAGTAGACAACACGAGGAAAGCTACGGAACATCATTTTGACAGTGAGAACAACCGTTGTTAGTATCCTTTAAATGCTTTACGAAGTCTTTAGGAGAAGACTAAAATCATTCGAAATCAGAGGAAAAAATCGAAACTCCATCCAAATTACAGCATTCATGAGATCGGTCAGAATACTCAAAAGAGTCTTGGAAAACTGACAAGACTTGGTGTCACTAAGACTCCCGTAACACTAGTGTGACAAACTCACAAGGAGCCAAATACAAGCAAAGAAATTGTGCACGAGTGGACTCAGACATGGCAAAGATTGGGAAATTTCAAGAGTCACGCACTTTGATATTGCCAGAGAGGTGAAAAATACTTTGAAAATGAAACTGACGGTGATACTAATTTTAGTTGGTGCGTTTAGAACGGTCTTTATAGCTTAGAAAAAAAAAACGTCAGGAAATGGTTATCAATGGAAGAATCTAGACTTTCCTTAATAAAGCATTGTTTAGCTTTGCCAGAATACTCAGAAGAGACATGGTGACCTGAGAAGATTTGCTGTTGCACAGATTCCATTAAAATACCACCAGGTAACGATGGTATGAAAAACTCACATCAAGCAAAATAATCCTAAAACGTCTACATTTTACTTTGAACTGTCTCCTTTCTTTTCCTCTTTCTTAGTATATTTCATCATCTTCCTACACACACACACACACACACACATATATATATATATATATATAAGTAAAAACGTAAAGTTGGCGACCATAGTCGAGGGTGACCCAAACGCTCCCATTTCAATAGCTACTGCACCGATGTGTAGGGGAGGGCACAACTCATTTCCCTTGATTGCTTCACTTTACCTTTGATAGGTACCTTATAATGAGTGTTAAGCTTAACACTCAGGTATAAGGTACCTATCAAGGGTATCAATACCATTTATATATATATATATATATACATAGATATATATATGATAAAGATAATAATAAGTATACAAATAGTCGAACATTATGTAGAAAAGAGCAAAGAAAGATTTATAACAGCAGAAAAACAGCACAGACAGCATAATGATCAAGAGAATTACAATTACAAAGAAACAAAAATGGGGAGAAAAGCAATTGCATGGATATTTCAAGCGATAAAATGACGAAATCTCATACGAGAAGACATGGGCATGGCTAAAATGCGGAATCTTTTCTAGAGGAACTGAACCTTTTCTAATATTTGCACAAAACAACGTCATGAAGACCAACTATGTAAAAGCGAAAATAGATGAGGCAATATAAAAGGAAGTGTAGATTATGTGGTGATAAGAATGAAACAATTAATCACGTAATTAACCAATGCAGCAAATTAGCGCAAAAGGAGTTCAAGACTAGACAGGACTGTTTTGGGAAGAGGAACAAGAAATTTAAATTTGACCATACTACTAAATAGTATGAACACAACCTAGAGCCCGTCCTGGAGAATAAGATATTAAAAATTCCGTGGGATTTTGGAATACAAACTGATCACTTAGTAACTACCAGAAGACCAGACCTAGTAATAGGTAACAAAAAGAAAGAACCTGCTGAAAAGAGAGACAAGTACTTTAGCCTTGACGAGACTGAAAAAAAAATCTTGGAAACATGAAAGTGACGGGGATATCAAATGGTGCTCTTGGAATGATCTCTAACGGCTTAGTAAAGTGGCTGGAGATAAAATAAATTAGAGGACGTGCCGAAACTATCCAATCTACTGCATTGGTGAGATCGGCCAGTATACTGAGTGGAGTCCTTGAAACCAGAGGAGATTTGCTGTCAATCAAGTGAAAGACCATTAGCTTCTGCTGATGTGAAAAACTCTAACGGTCAATATACTGATAATCAACTCAATCGTTGCAAACGAATGACAATTAATCGATAATAAACTGGATCTTGCTAGAGAGCTGAAAATGTGGTGTAACATGAAGATCACAATAAGATTAATAATACTAATGTATTTTACATCATTGATAACTAAAAGAGTAATATATCATTAAATAAAAATATACTTTCCTTTTGCAAGTATAGATTTGGCATTAAATAAACCACGGAGATTGATATACCATTAAACAAAAGTGACCACACATTAAAAAATAAATAATATAACTTCTATCAATAACAAAAAAGAAATCTAGACAGAAACAATGCCTTGCAACAACAGAATTTCTCGCAGATTGTTATTGCTTGCGAGAATTCTCCTATCGATGACACCCACCCTTTTTCCAATTGGAGAATGTTTTCCATTCAAACTATGCACTGTGTTTACTCATCAATATAAGGAAATATGCCGACCGTAATCGAGGGCTATCCGAAGGCTACTTGTTCAATAGCTACTACACTGAGGTGTACGGGAGAGTGCTCTTTTTTCCTGGGATTACTCAACTTTATCCTTAATAGGTACTTTATATTGCTGAGTATTAAGAAAGGCGGTAACAAGTACAATTTTTTAGTCTTTGGTATGATTTGACCTAGGATTGAAACCCCGGCTCTCAAGCTATTGGCAAACAATCTACCCACTAATTGAATAACTCGGAATCAAGTCAAATATTTTGATCGTCTATAGAAAAATAAACTATTCCCATTTCTTATAGATTTACGCACTAACAAATCAATGCCTTTCTATAGTGAGTTTCGTAAAAATAAGTTCTAGAGACAGATCGGTGGATTTGTTTATAAATTGGCTCCATCTTTCTTACCAACTTTAAGTATATATATATATATATATGTGTGTGTGTGTGTGTGTGTGTATGTATGTGTGAGTTAATTTCCTATATATATATATATATATATATATATATAAACTTATGCACACTTATGCATACAGGTAAACACACACACACACATACACACACACATACACACATATATATATATATATATATATATATATATATATATATATATATATATATACGATAGTGGAAAATTGAATTTTCAACAGCATTAACTGCTTCTCTTACGCAATAAATAACAGAATTCCAATGTGAAGTAGACATTAAAGTAAAAGATGTAAAGAAAACAACTTTAAGTACGGAAAGTTTCCTAGTGACGCCAGTGAGTTGCAGAAATAATTCTTTTGGGAAACAGAGCACAAGATTTAATTCATATTTGGGGTTCCTTTTCTTCAAACCTCACCCATAGGCTCGTTAGCCGGCATGTGTGGATATTCTGGTTTAACTTTTTTTGTTAGCATTGACACACTACTTGTAATAAGTATTTGAACAAATATACATTTTGCTTCAAACTTCTTGTTTTTGTCAGTGAACATAATAGCACGAATGGAGTTTGAACTCGTTTACTTCGAGGCAGTAGTGGCTATCTTTTCGGTTTGATTAAACTTCCCAATGTCGTCAGCATTCCACCTCCACTAAAAATTAAAATAAAATGAAAAATAAAATAAAAACCTAGTAGGACCTGTATCGGATGACAGGATATAATATACCCCAAAATTTCTTTGAATATTCGTCAGTCTTGGACTTTAACTAAGTTAAAACTTAAGGTAAAAAAGGATTCATTTTTATTTTTATTTCATTTTTATTTTTATATTTATTTTTATTTTTATTTTATATTTTTATTTTTTTATTTTTATTTATTTATTTTTTTTCACGTACACATGGGAAGTAGCATCATGTACGTGAAGGTATTCGAATGCGCAATGCCTAATATTTCCTGAACGTGTGAGTCTTGCGGCTTAACGCTCAGGATTGTCAGTTCGATCGGGGAACTACTGCTGCTCATCTATAAGAGTGGCTTCTATAGATGAGAACAAAAACAGCCATCGAAAGATAACCATGACTCATACTCAAGCCACATACATAAACCGCATCGCTCTTCGCGCGGGTAAAAAAGGGGCGCGTCCTGCTGAGGTTGGAGCCCTGGTCTCAGTGTTCGAAAAATCAGCTACAGAGCTCAAACAAAAACTACTAAAATGCAAACAAACAATACAGATAGCGACAGTTAACGTTGGAACCCTAAATAGAATAGGTCAACTATCAGAGCTAACTGCATCAGCCGTAGAACATAAGATAGACATAATTTGTATACAAGAACATCGATACACTCACACCGAAGATATCAAATATCACGAAACTAGCAATGGATAGATGCTGGTGACTATATCAACATGGAAAAACTCTGTCAATGCCACGGCAGGAGGGGTGGGAATGCTTATAGGACCAAGAGCGCTAAAAACACTTAATAGCATTGAGAGAATACAACCTAGGATGATGGCCGCAACGTTCAATGGCAACCCCAAAGCAACGATCATCTCCTGCTACAGCCCTACCAATGTTAGCGAAGAAACCGAACTAGTCACCTTCTACGAGGAGCTATCCTCCCTAGTACGTAGCATTCCGAAACACAACCTGCTAGTCATTGGCGGAGATATGAATGCCCAAATCGGGAAAAACAGAAAAAACAAATACAGCCTACATAACACGTCAAACAGGAATGGACAAAATCTAATTGATTTCATGATAGAAAATAGATTAACATGCCTCAATACAAACTTTCAAAAAAGGGAGGGGAAATTATGGACCTACACATACGCGAACAAGAGTAAAGCACAGATAGACTACGTCTTTATAAACAGGAAATGGAAAAAATAGTGCGATGAATTGCGAGGCATACTCCTCTTTCAAGGGTGTGTCCTCCGATCATCGAATAGTTACGGCCAAAATACGACTAAGCCTACGAAAAAACGCCACACGAACAGCGACAACTAAACACTATGACTGGGACATACTTAACAACAGAGATATTAGAGACAAATATGCATTAGAATTAAGAAACAGATTCGAAACACTACAAGAGAAGACAGAAAAAGTTACCCCAAATGACGAATATGAAAATTTTGTTGAAGCACACCTTGAGGCGGCATCAAAGTGTATCCCAACAAAACCTAGAACTAAATATAGAGTCCCTTGGGAAACGTCAGCGGTGAGAGAAAAACGTTCACTCGTGAAAACTGCCTCCAAAAGCTATCGGAAGAACACAACAAACACAAATGCCCGAAAACTAGAAAAAGGACAATATCAATTAGCAGGAATATATCTAAAAGAACAGGAAGAATACATACAAAATCAGATAGATAAGATTAGAGACTCGGTGGAAGATAGACAATCCAGGATAGCCTGGCAAACAATAAATGAAGTAAGTAGAACGAAGAGCACAGCCAAAGCAAAATTGAAAGCTGCAAGCCAACAAGAAAGAGTAAAACTCTGGGAACAGCATTTTAAAAATCTACTAGGAAGCCCGCCGAAAATAACGGATGAACCGATCACGAGAATTATCAGTAAGCAATTAGACATTAAACTTGGTCCTTTCACCAAAGAAGAACTCGACTCGGTTCTTAAAAAAATCAAAAATAGGAAAGCTGCAGGACTGGACGAAATCCCCCAAGAAGTGTGGAAGACTACACAATTCGACGATTTAGTGCTCCGGCAATGCAACGCTGTCTATAGTCAAAATAGGATAGAAAGATGGATGAAGGGATGCATCCTTCCTTTCCCTAAAAAAAGTGACCTTGGATTAGCCAAGAACTACCGAGGGATAACACTTACATCCATAGCAACCAAAATCTACAATGCCCTACTACGAAACCGCATAGAACCAAAAATAGACAACATCCTTAGGATAAACCAAAATGGCTTCCGGAGAAATAGATCCACAGCCTCACAAATATTGACCATCCGTAGAATCCTTGAAGGCGTTCGGGCAAAAAAAAATTCAGGTGACATTACTATTTGTCGACTTTACCAAGGCCTTCGATTCCATCCACAGAGGGAAAATGGAACTAATCCTACTAGCATAAGGCCTACCAAAAGAAACCGTAGCAGCAATAATGATCCTCTACAGAAACACAAAAGTGAAAGTACGTTCACGAGATGGAGACACGGAATACTTCGGCATTGTTGCAGGAGTACTACAAGGAGACACACTTGCCACATACCTCTTTATCATCTGTCTAGACTACGTGCTTAGAACTTCGATCGACAAAATCAAAGAAAATGGCTTCGAGTTGACTAAGAAAAGAAGCAAAAGGTACCCTTCAAAAACAATCACAGACGCCGACTACGCTGATGACTTGGCGTTACTGGCAAATACGCCTAATCAAGCAGATACACTAATGCATAGTTTGGAACGAGCTGCAGCAGGCATTGGTCTCTATGTCAATGCGCACAAAACTGAATATATGTGTTACAACCAAACGGGCAAGATTACCACACTAGACGGAGCCTCTCTGAGGCGAGTGGACAAATTCACCTACCTAGGAAGTAGCGTCCCATCAACCAAAAACGACATCGACACAGGGCTGACGAAAGCATGGACAGCTATAGATAGGCTCTCAATCATATGGAAATCAGACCTGACCGATAAAATGAAACGCAGTTTCTTCCACGTAGCGGTTGTATCGATACTGCTATATGAATGCACTACATGGACGCTAACTAAAGGGCTGGAGAAGAAACTTGACGGCAACTACACAAGAATGTTGAAAGCAATATTGAACAAGTCCTGGCGACAACACCCCACGAGACACCAACTATACGGCCACTTGCCTCCCATCACGAAAACTATACAGGTTAGACCAGCCAGGCACGCCGGACACTGCTGGAGAAGCGAGGACGAGCTCGTATGTGATGTACTCCGATGGACCCCCACATATGACCTAGCAAAAGCAGGACGACCAGCCCGAACTTACATACAGCAGCTATGTGAGGACACAGGATGTAACCCAGAAGACCTGCCGGAGGCTATGAATGATAGGGAGAAGTGGCGAGAGAGGGTCAGGGATACCCGTGCTGGCGGCACGACATGATGATGATGATGATGTAGTCCGCCAAAACTGCAAGATTTACAAGATGATAAGTCTTTTTTTTCTTGTTATCGAAAACTAGATTAGGCCTAGTGACCGGGATTAATTGATGAGTTTGGATCTCAAAGTTCCCGAAAATTTTATGCACATTATTTTCTTAGTTAGATTCTGGCTCGTTAATATACTAAATTCTAATAAGCGAGTTCGAACTCCAGCCGTGCAGTTATATTCACTTTTAGACAAATACCATAGGAAAAGGTATGAAGATCAAACGGCAAATCATATATTAAGCGAATTCTGCAAATTAGCACAAAAGGTGTATAAGAATTTTTACGTGTGGGGAGAAAAGGTGATCCACTGGTAATTGTGCAAGTGATTAAAATTTGAACATACAATCATATTGTATATGCAAAAATCAAAATCCGTCCCGGAACATATAGGTTACTCTGGGATTCTGAGATACAAAAGGATCACCTGATACCGAACAGAATATTAGACCTAGTGTTGATTAAAAAACAGAATTTACTGTAAAGCAGATTTTTCTGTTCTGACGGTCCACAGAGTGGAAAAAGTATGAAGACCATTATCACCCTCAGCAGCAGATTAAATTGTGTCAAAGCAGTTATTCTACGGAGATCGCTTTAGCATTAACTAAGCAAGGAATTTTGAGATGCCATTAAACAAAAGAAACCAAATCAAACCTAAAAACAGGAAAATTAAGCAAGAAGCAACCGTTTAGCAATGGGTAAGACAAAGTATTCATTAAGTTCTATTTGTAGCATTGAATACTGAATAAGGAGAAATTATTTTTTCATGAAAAAACATTATTAAAAGAGAAACAATCAATTATTTTTATTTTGCATCTTTAATAAATCTTGTTCAGACAATTGAAAACAGAAAATCAAATTGAATTCTAGAATAGTTACGAAGTTAGTACGTTTATAGTGGTCACTGTAAACTGAAAAATGACTTTGTATTTACGGCATATCAACTCTTGTGGGTTATTTAATTATAAATCAAGTTTATATATATATATATATATATATATATATATATGATTTGTCAAAGAAGTGTTAGTTGATATCATTTTGAAACTAGCCAGGGCTCAGTAGTTTGCATACAGTTAAACAGTTTTAAGTTTGAAAATGATTAAATATTTGAGAATTAATTGATAATTTTTTATAGCGGACTTTTGTCCTCTTCTTGGTAGTTTTTCGTTGTTTTTTTTTTTTTTCTCACTACGTTTCGGCCAAATTTCACCTCTGGCCGTCTTCAATTGATAAACCACGACCTCGGAAAGGAATGCTGAGTCTTGTAACCGTATCCCCAATAATTACTGCCTTCCATAGTTGCGTATCGTGGTGCGGAACGTAGTGAGAAAAAAAAAAAAAAAAAAAAAAAACTACCAAGGTGAGGACAAATGTCCGCTATAAAAAAAAAAAAATTAAAAAAACTTCATTTAATACTCAGATTAAAAAGCCTCATCTCAAAAGGATAAAAAAAAGATTAGATATTTGTTTTGAACCATAAAAGGTTGAAAGACTCTAAGTTCAAGGTGGACCTGTGTGTAATGTTAATAAAGGAGTAATCCGCACCCATCAAAGATCCAGGGCCGGAGCTTAATAATCATGATGGCATAATGTCATATTCATGACACTCGTTTGGGGAGACTTGCACTTCTGTAGATATGCAGTCGGTGTATTCAACGGACAAAGCTGACTGGGCTGTTAAACAATGAAAACAGTTTTCGTTCTTGTTCAAATACTTATGAACAACACCCTATTGTATGTATTATTGTTAATATGTATTTTCCCAACGTATCTGTCACAAGTAGAATGTAGTACGGAGCATAACTGGTTTGAATTTAGTGTTGTCCTTCACCTCGATCAGTTTCAACAGAAAGGTTAAAGATTCTGAGCAACTATTTTCCAATAGCCGGAGGAATAATAATAGAGTTCATACTTTTCTCAAGGGTATTAGTGTTATGTGAAACGCTCACAGCCTTGTCCGGAATTTGAACCCGAGTCACTAACTCCATTTAATACTACGATAACCATCGAAAAATGAACGCCTTCCATGACGAAATCAATAACGTGTACACGAAAGAATGTTCCGTAATTTCTTTTCACATACAAATGATCCTTTTTTTCTATATACTGCTTGTCATTATTATATTCGAGTTTGGGACTTAATACATGGAATTGAACTGTGGTGTCTGAATTAATTATCTAGTGACAGAGATAAATTGCCCAGTCGGATGGAACTGTAGAATAAAATGGCTGCATATCTGCAAAAAGTTAAGACTTTCCCAACGACTGTCCTCTGGCCCAGAAGGTTGGGACCGTAGAATATACCAACTGCATCTCTACCGAAAGGTAAGTCTTCCCCAACGAATGTCCAATGGCCCATTTGGTTGGGACTGTTGAATACATGGACTGCATCTCTGCAGAGAGTAAGACTTCCCCAACGAGTATCTTCTGGACCAGTCGGTTGGAGCCGTAGAATACACTGGCTGTATCTCTGCAGAAAGGTGAGACTTCCTCAACGAGTGTCGTAGATATGACTCTAAACAATCTGATGGTGAGGTCTCAGTAAAGCAGAAGCTTTGAGGAATGCGGAGTACCCCATTATCGCCAACGCTCCTAGATACAGTGTAGCCCCGATTGGTAGCAACCGATAATAATATTTATTGCTAATCCTAACAGCGTTCTGGTTTGGATGTTCTAGATTCTACCTCTGGGTTCCTCAGTTACTTTTCCAGGCCTTTGGAGAGTGTTCCAATTGAGATCATCGCTGCCTTAATGCATTACAGCCGCTCCTCTGACAAAATCAAGGAATAAGTTCAATTTTCCGCTTTGAAGATTTCATATTATTATTTTGTTCCAGGCGAGTTTTTCACAGCAACGTTAGATGATAGCCATTCAAATGGTATCTAAACGACAAAAAATATTCTCATGTTTCCACACCTCTTTTCAATATTCTTGTCAATTTTTAAAATCCTGTATTTTGGTTGGTCTCGATTTGACTCCTGATTTCCAAGTCTACCTCACTCTTTTGGAGCACGATCGAAGCGTGCCTATTTCAATTAATATCACCGTCACCCTCATATTCCACAGTTTTCTAAGTTCGCCAGCAAGGTCTAAGTACTTAACTCTCTTTTGCTTTTTTTTCACTCTGTGGTCCGCCGAGACAGCTAAGTCCACTATAGAGTAAGTTGTTTTTCTTGTTACATATAAAACATTCTGGTTTTCTGGAAAATCCCAGAGAATCTTATCAATGTCATTTTTGTCATTTGGAATATCCATGCATTTATTTTTCTTCTGATTTGTGTTTTCTAGTTTGTTTAGCTTATTTGTTTGTTTTTGTTATGTTTGTCAACATCTATTTGCTGTTACTGGGTATTTGTAATAAATCTCTCTTTCCTCTTTTTTTTTGTATATTCCGCGAATCGTTGTATTGAGGCATCTACGCAAATATCAACGCTCGCGTGTCCACTTCCTCATTCATTTTAACTCATTATTATCATTACCGTTAATATTATTGTTGTTAGGTTGTTATTGATAGTGTTTAGATGCATAATTGAAATGAATTATGGAATAAAGTTCATATATATATATATATAAATATATTTCAACCAATATTTTAGTTTCAACCAACACTGTTATGATATATACATATACATACATACATACATATATATATATATATATATATATATATATATATATATATATATATCATAACAGTGTTTGGTTGAAACTAAATTACTTTATGGGTTTGTGTCGAACCAAGTGCAATATATATATATATATATATATATATATATATATATATAATCAATTAGTAAATTAGATAAATGATTTCTTAGGAGTTTTATGAAGGAAATTAATAGTGATGGGTCCTTGCATATTCTTGAAGATTTTCTGCACGGCCATCTTTAACGTGTACCCGGATACTGTGCCCGGATCATTTTCTTTTACTGGGTAGTCAGAGTATTTCACACAATGAAGTATCTTACGGAAATACACTAATAGTGGGAAACCTATGTTTCGCCCACTTGTAAACATTTTTTAACTAAAACATACTTTGCACACATCATGCATTATTTTGATAATTTCATTTGGTTTTCACTTCTCAGTCACCAAAATTTTGCTTAAAGTAGTTTGTTCAAACCCGGGCATCACCAGCTTGAATAACCTCAAAAAATATATTTTCCGTTATTTAAATAATTCTTTGAATTAACCAATAACAAAATTCAGCGTTTACATTTATATAAATAAATTCAGAATTTTTTTTTCAAAAATGTCCCCTTTTTCATGAAATGACATTTTCAAATTTAACTCTTTTCAAAAACATCACAGGGAGATTCAGTACTGAGAAGCTAATGAATAGTTTTTGATAATTTACATTTTTTTATATTACTTTTGTATAGATTATGAAAACTTTGATTCATACATTGTTTAATTCAGACCATATTCAAATAGAAATGTGTATATTTGCGTGCTAGATATGTCATAGAAATGTCAATTTTTAAATTCTCTTATCCAGAGCAGAAAAAACAAAGTCTGAAGGGGATTGGTGGTTCCATCTATTCTTTTTCAACATAAGCAATTAAGAAATAACATAGTCTTTGCTGGAGAATAATGACCATTTTCTATACTTTACAAAGTAATCAATTAGAAATAACGTATACTGCCCAGGAACAAAATGTGTTTTATGTAGTGTTATCCATAGCAGAAAACCAAAGCCTGAATAAAATAATGACCATTTTCTATACTTTACAATATATGTAATTAAGAAATTACACACACCACTCGGACACAAAATGTTTTATAAGATGTTACATACGGCAGATCCACGTGGACGCTAACTAAACAGCTGCAGCAGAAGTTACACGGCACTTACACAAGAATGCTGTGAGCAATATTGAACAAGTCCTGGCGGCAACACCCCACAAGACACAAACTATACTGCCACCTGCCTCCTATCACGAAAACTATTCAAGTTAGACGAACCTGATATGCAGGACACTGCTGGAGAAGCGAGGACGAGCTCATAATTGATGTACTCCTATGGACCCCCACATATGGCTGAGTAAAAGCAGGACGACCAGCTCGAACATACATTCAGCAGCTATGTGAGGATACGGGATGTAGCCCTGAAGACCTGACAGAGGCGATGAAGGATAGGGAAAAGTGGCGAGAGAGTGTCAGGGATATCCGTGCTAGTGGCACGACATGATGATGATGATGATGACATACGGCAGAAGAGCAAAGACTGAAGGGAATAATGGCTATTTTCTATACTTTACAATATAAGTAACTAAGAAATAATCCATACCACTCAAACACGTGTTATAAGATGTTAGACCAGATAGAAGAGCAAAAACTGTCGAAAATATAGGCTATTTTCTATATTTTTAAAACTTCGGCTATTTCATATAAACACATACTATTCAAGAACAAAATCTGCGTACAATTGTTTCGGGTATTTGGCGGGAGGAGGCCTTCTTTTTTTCCAAAGAGTTCTTTTCTTGTTCAACAGATATTCTAGAGTTTTCAATTAAACGAAGCACATTAAAAATTCCACTTTTCATATGATGTCAAGGGTTTTTAGGCTAACCGTTTAATAATCATTGCATTCACTGATTAACCGATGATCAGGACCAAACGTGGAAAGCAATCCCTGAAGTACGTCCTGAGTTGTTTGAGTTTTTTGGGGGTTTTTTTCAGTTGACCTTTAATTGTTTTAATTGAATATTTCCTAAAATCATTTGCTAATTTTGACCTTTTCTTGGGCAACCGATATGTCCATTATATTTCCGAGCAGTGTTTTCAGGATTATTTATTTTGGAATGAAAATGCATTTAAGTCAAATTAAGGGAACGTTTTCTCCATTTATGTATGTGGTTTTCAGTCGTCGTCGTGATATTGTTTGGATAGGTTTCCTTGTTGGATGATACCCATGGCTTATTTAGTGCCAAAGCCATCCTCATAGAAGAACAGCTGTGTTACTATGTAACCAATGGCTGAGAAGACGCTCAAACTTTTTCCAAATGTATTTCTCTGAAAGTTAATGTAATAGCACTGTAACATAACAACCAAGATATGAATACGTGAAATAGACATTAGGAATCCCAAAATATACTCGAAACATTGACGACTCTATTTTAGTTCAGGTACGAAACTTTTTATTACCTTTTTGAGTTTAAGGTTTTCCGACATGAGGAGAGAGCGAGACACAATTTATTACTATGCTGACTTGTCCATCTGACCCCACGACATTCGGAACCCCGCCGCAAACTACTGGTCTGTCCTCGCCGAGCTCCGAAAATCAACTTCCTTCTTCTTGCATCGAATCTCAACTAACTCACTTTTTTTTCAAATTCCAAAATCCTCAGCCCATCGCTTCCGTGTATGACGTCATTCACGCCCCCGGCCTATTTCTATCTGGGATTTTTATTGTGACATCTGTGATTGTCACATCCTCCTTGCGTGCGCGTGAACACCTGCACTCAATGTGTGCACCTAACTAACCCATGCACTAACCCGAAAGGTTCTCAGCCTAACTAAACCGAAAGGTAAGATATATAAAACGAAAAATGATAATATAAAAAAAAAATCCCTCCGCAATTATATAACAGTCCGACTAGAGTTCGAATTCTCTTTTTTTCGAGATCGTAGTCAAGCACTTTTGCCATTACCTCCTGTGGATTCTCTCCGTGATATTGTGAAATATGTTTTTTAATCATTTCCATAGAGATGAAATTCCTATCTCTTTTAAAGGCGTAGACTTTTGAATGGAAATATTGTTCTAAGAGGAGTAGTTTATCATAATCTATAGTTTGATTAAGTGTATGTAGTCGTTTGATCAAAAAATTTATTTTAAATAAAGGACAAACTAATTGCTGTTCGTCATACGCATGCGCAGATTTTAATATATGCGCATAGATAATGTATCGTACCTTCTAACTTTATACTTTCACACTCTTATACGAGTTCAAACTGCAGAAGATTTCTGCGCTTAAATTCCTTTTAACTAAACTTAAATATGTAAGAAAAATTAGAGTTTCTTAACCAATCACTTCCCCCTTATTTTAAAAAGTCTCAGTCTATTTTGTTACCGCTTTGGATATTCTGATTATTGCTCACATCTTTATTCTTACACTACGAATATTTCGGCCGATATATTCTTCGAGCTTTTTCAGTTGTTTCATGTCCAATTCTAGAGCCCACAAAAAACCTCGAACTGAACCCTTTATTTAACAAACAGAGGTAGATTGTTCTAATTCTGTTAACCCTTACCGGGTACAAGTGTTAACTTAAAGTAAATATTCCGTGTTATTTCTTACCTGAAGTTCGGATTGAACCTGCAACCTATAGATAATTCCACTCAGAAGTACTTACTAACTAGAAAATATATCCATTGAGCCATATGTTCTTTATTTAACAAGTTACGAACTAAATTATTCACTAAGATCACTCGCTATATTGTTGAACCCTTCTTTTTAAACCTTGAATAATGCTTAACTTCCTACTTCATTAAACACTATTTAGCCTGCTCAATGTTTTATACGAATTCTAACTATACATTATTTTGAAGTGTCGTTTTTTTCTTTTCCAAGCTTCTTCATTTCAATAACTAATGGCTATTTAGAGATATTGACAATACAATTAGAAAAGAAACACTAAAAAAGCTTTGAGTGCATTTGATAATTGTTTGTTTGCTGAAGGCGCTGAAGGAATATTAATCGGCAATGATATGTGGTGTCTCTTTGACGGGGTTGGTTTGTAAAATAAAAGCTTAAAAACGCTTATTAGCTATCTGATGTTCTTATGATCGAGAAATTATTTCAAATGGTGAAGCATGAATTAGCATTAAAAGTACGCACATGAGATATGAGGATAAAATATTTTACATGAGACAATTTTAACCAAAAAGTATCTAGAACGTATTAATTATTGAATTTTACATAAAAAAAATAATCATAGAAAAAGGATAACTTTTATCCATTTGAAGAATTTTAAGTGTAAGATACTATATTTTAAAAACTGGTACGTAATGTCGTTACTTAAAAAAACCTAATTAATTAAAAAAGAAACTAAAAATATTGCGAATAAAAAAGTAAGCTTTGCGTTTTAACGCTTTTTTTTTTTAAATAAATATTTTAATGCCATTTTATCAAATTGAACTCTTTTAAACATAAAATCATCATCATCATCATCATCATCATCATCATCATCATCATGTCGTGCCGCCCGCACGGATATCCCTGACCATCTCTCGCCACTTCGTTCATCGCCTCTGGCAGGTCTTCCGGGCAACATCACGTATCCTCACAGAGCTGCTGTATGTATGTTCGAGCTGGTCGTCCTGCTTTTGCTCGGCCATATGTGGGGGTCCATAGGAATACATCACTTATGAGCTCGTCCCTGCTTCTCCAGCAGTGTCCTGCATGTCTGGTTCGTCTAGCTGGGATAGTTTTCGTGATGGCAGGTTGGTGGCCGTATAGTTGGTGCCTTGTGGGGTGTTGCCGCCAGGACTTGCTCAATATTGCTCGCAATAACATTATATAAATGAAGAATTATTTAATCAAGATTAAAAAAAGAATCATTAGTACATAATGATAATCCCGTCGTAGTATTTTAAAAAAAACAACGTTTTTTTTTAAATCTTACTCATTCAATCGTAATTAACATGGTCAATCCTCCTAATATTTTCTAATTAAAAAAAGAAAAAGAGTAATATATTACTGGTCTGAATTTGTCATAGTATACGTGAAACACCGAGTATACTTGCTTGTATATTAAGAAGTAATGCCCTCTATACGTTTATACTTCTGAGTTGGTATCAATTTGAAAAAAAAAAAGATTGATGCAAGTCGCAACATCCAAAATCTGCACTTATTAGTGAAACACAAGATTGTTAAAGTGCACAACCTTATCACTCACTAGACGCCCGAATCCAATGCGATTTTTTGGGGGTGGGGTTCGTGAATCGAAAATTTATCTTATATCTTAGAAATATGAGGATATGAGATAAAGCACACCTTCACACTATATTAAAATAATAGAGTTCAACAGAACAATTCTCTGATATAAGTGTATTGAATTTGGAATAAAAATCAACTTTGCGGTCATTATTCATTTCTTTCTTCGTCAATACAGCTTCGATATTTTTTCAAAGATTAAGATAATTCGGAGCGGATTATTTCTAATTAATAGAGAAGTAACACTTACTGTGCATGAAATAAAAGATTATCTGAACTTATACAAAGACGGAAGGAAACATAGCCCAGGTGGATAAGACCCCCTACCAACGACTTACCTGGATATGACATCAAACGATCTGATAGTGACGTTCCAGTAAGCTTTAGGGAATGTGGAGTACGTCTTCATTTCTATCACACCTAATTCCACTGTGGTCCGGAGTGGTAGCACCTGAAAGGGTCCTATTCATGGGTAAAACAGAACTTTTTGACATATAAATGGAAAGCAAACAAATGACTTATGCTAAATTGAATTTTTTTTTTAAATAGAGCTATTTGATCATTTACCCGTGTGTAAACAAATAAGTGATGTTTGTTTGTTAGTGATACATTGCAATATTTGGAACCGTTTAGCTTTGTTGAATTATGCTTAGATGAAATTTAGAAATTAAAGTGTGTGATAATGTACCGGTGTGTATCTACAAAATGTTTTTTTTTACAAATCTTATATTTGATATATACGTGACATATTAAATAAGTTTTCAGGATTTTTTTACGGGCATTTAAATTGTCATAAACTCTTGTAAATTCAATAAGTTATTGCTATACATCTTATGAGATGACAGACCAATTTTTATGATTTCAGGTACAAATGAACAGCTACAGCAGCAATTGGAATACACCCTACTAAATCCTGATTGTCACAGCTGGCAAATTTTAAAAATGCAATATGTACGTTTAGAAGAACGATATGCAATAAAATTATGGCTTAAACTTGGAAAAATTTCAACAGAAACGTATGGAATGCTTCAGACTGATTTTGGACAATCTTGCATGAATCAAACATCAGTTTGTGAGTGGCCTAAGTGATTCAAGGAAGGCAGGGAGCCTGTGAGGGATGATGAGAAAGAAGTCAATACACCAGAGTTGATCGGGCAAAAGGTTAGAGTTAGGGTTACTATGTTGAGGTTTTAAGGGAGTTCAGGAAGAGATTCCGTCTGAAGAGGCCAGCACTCTTCAAATCGGATCAGTGGCATTTCCACCAGGACAATACACCAGTCCACAACTCCATCCTTGTCACAGACTATTTAACCAAGATGGGCATCAAGACAGTTCCTCACTCTCCCTATCGTCCAGACCTTGCTCCCTGTGACTTTTGGTTATTTCCTAACCTCAGAGACTATTGTTATGAGACAATTGAGGAGATGAAAGAGGCTGTGACGAAGTTCATTGACTTGTTCACACAAGAGGACTTCCGTGGGGCCTTCCAGAAGTTGTTGGAACGGAACAACAAGTACATTACCACCGGAGGAGATTACCTTGAATGGAACTAGAGTTTCATGTGTGTACTATCAATAAAAGTGTCCATACGAAAAAAGTCTGGAAACTTATTTAATGATCCTCGTATATGTAAAAAGAGAATTTGGCATTTGATATTCAAGAGTGTTTGATAAGCCATAATCCCCCCCCAAAAAAAAAACAGAAATAAATAGAAACAACTATTATATTGAATTTTTAAATTAGATGAAGCATTTATCAAATGATTTTATGTGCTGGACATGCTCTTTATGAGTGTCGAAATATAGAAATTATACACCTTCTTTTTCAGCAGGCGGGCGAGCGTCTATTTCTATTTCGTTCCCGGGATTAAAGTATACTTACAAATAAGGATTATGCATTTAATTCTATCTTAATCCCAGCAATGTTTTTAATATTCTGACTTCTCATTTTATCACAAAAATGCATTTGGCATTAAATAACCCACAACGTTTGTCATGCCATTCAACAAAGACACCAGTCAAACTTACCATTGCTGTCATCATGTTATCTCTTGAAGAAAGTTTCCGGGTAAACTTGAAAGAAGAGATGACAACGAGTTCACAGATAATGAAAAAGTCAAACACGTAATCCTAGAAAGAACACCCTTCACTTTATTAATATTTTTAGACTTCCTTGTAGATCGGTCTCAAATCAAGAGAACGTGAAGATGTTTTTTTTCTTTTTTTAGTTGATGATGGAAATATCGTATTGCTCCTCAAATTGTCTCCCATCTCTAATAAGGGTAGGATATTTATCCGTGTAGGATTTTAATCTCCATTGAGGGTAGTTAGCCTCGTTAGGTTCGAAAGTTAAGCTCATTACATGTCTCACTTACTTAACAATTCATATATACTAACCTGTCATGTGACCGTTTTTTATATGAGATCTTTTTTCGAACCTTTCTTGTCAGTCACTATGTTCACCCAGTTCACCAGGTGTGGGGAAACTGATACTAAATTAAACTATTCTCACACTAAACGTCATTATATTATTCTTAGCAAGCTAACATTCTTGAGGATTGCAACATGTGATATTACGCTTTGAAAAACTTCTCAGGGAATGATATTCTCCGGTACGCAACAACAACAAAAATTCTCACACCATCGGCATTTTCTTTGGTAGAGGGTAATTCAGAAAATAGTCAATGAATCCAAATTTCATGCCCTTTTATACAACTGACAGAATTCAATGATTTCAGAAACATATAGTTAGAAGAATAAAATAAGCATATATTTATGTGAATTGTCGGATGAATTTCTGAACAGAATGTGATCAGTATTTACATGTTGTATAATTATTCTGTATGTTCTGTGCTAAATTGTTTTTTTTAAGGTTGATGTGAGAAAATAGCAAAAAAAGGGCACGACAAACAAGAAGAAAACTAATAATAATAATAATAATAATAATAGTAATAATAATAATAATAATATGTTGGTTATGATGTGATTGAATCTAAATGACGAGTCACATAATAAATAAATGGAGTAAATTATCACAGAAAGAGTATAAGACTACATATGAGTGGTTGGGCAAGGTTATCCACAGGGAACTGTGCAAGAAATGTCAGTTTGACTATATGAACAAATTGTATGTGCACAACCCAAAATCCATCCTGGAAAATGAGACGGACAAATTTCTCTCAGATTTTGAGATGAAAACTGATCACCTAGTCTCGACTAGACGACCGGACCTTATAATAATAAAAAAAGAGAACTTGCAGGATTGTGGACCTGGCTGTCCCGGTTGACCACAGAGTAAAACTTAAAGAAGAGAAAAGAAGTATAAGTACCTAGACCTTGCTAGGGAATTGAAAAAAAAAGTGGAACATGAAAGTGACTGTTATACCAATTACAATTTGTACTCTTTGTACAGTCACTAAAGGACTGGTACAAGGAATGAAGGACTTGGAAATCAGAGGGTGAGTGGAGACCATCCAACGTACAGCATTGTTGAGAATGGCCTGATTTCTGAGAAGAGTCTTGTAGATTCGTGGAGACTTGCTGTCACTCAAACTCCAGTGAAAGACCATCAGCTAATGCTGATGTGACACACTTTCGAGGAATAAAATAATAACTGAATACATTTTTGAATACAAACGGATCATCTAATTCCGACAAGTGAACAAGACCTTGTGGTGAAAAGTTGGCGACCTTAGTCGAGTGTGACCCGAAGGTTCACTTTTCAGTAGCTACTACACCGAAGTGTAGGAGAAGGCGCTTCTCCATTCCCTGATTTGCTCTACTTTACCCTTGATCCTCAGCTTATAATGCTGAGTGTTAAGCAAGGTGGCATCAAGTACTATTTCTGAGTCTTTTCTATTGCTCTATCTGAGATTGAACCCCGGTTGACAAAAAAAAAAAAAAAAAAGAGTGAGACTGAGTCTAATGGATTTTGCCGTTCCAGTGGATCCCAGAATGAAAATAAAAGAAAGCAAAAACAGATTCGGATACTTAAACCTTGCTAGAGAACTAAAATAAATGTGGAATATGAGGGTAACGGTGATACTAATTGTAACTGGATCGCTTCGCACGGTCCCAAAAAGATTGAAAGAAAGACTGAAAGAATTAGAAATCAGAGGAGAACCGAAGCCATCCAGTGTATAGCATTGCTAAGATCAACAAGAATACCCAGAAGAATCATGGAAACCTGAAAAGACATGTTGTGACTCAGACTCCAGTGAAATACCATCGACTAATACTGGGGTGAAAAACACGCTAGGCGTAATATAATAGTCATAAAAACACAAAAAGTACCGATTATCTTAAAGCGAAAATTGCTCATCCGTGACATGTGTGCAAGTGTACGTTATGTGTGGAAACAGAGATAAACCGGTTAATTACAATAGAAACGCATGCAGACAACAAGAGGGAAAAATGGTTTTGGTTTGGTTCGGTTTCATGTCATATCAACCATTGTAGGGTTTTTCATGCCAAATCCATTTTTATACAAATAAACAGTTCTATTTCAAACAGTTCTGTTTAGCATTAGTTCACAGTTTAAATGTAAAAAGCATTGATATTTCAAGCTATTCAATTTAGTCAAAGTTGAATGTTTCAAAGTATTGTTATGGATCACCACCAATTCAATTAAATATCGGTTATTTATTTACACCCAGTTAAATGTAAAACCAGTTATTTTTTTACAATTCATTTTAGTATAAGTAAACAGTTTAAATGTCAAAACAGTTCTATTTCAAACAATTTAGTTTAGCATAAGTACGCAGTTTAAATATCAAAACAGTTCTTTTTCAAGTAATTCAGTTCACACAGTTTAGTTCTATTTGATCCATAGATAGGGCCCTATCAGGTGCTAACACCCCGAGCCAGAATGGACCAGGAATCGATGGTAATATAGGGGTAACCAACCTTCCCCAAAGCTCCAGCATTACTGGAGCCTCATTATCAGATTGTTTAGTGTCATATCTTGGACTCTCGTCAGGAAGGAGACGTATAAAATTCACTTGTATTTTAAGTATTTTACGCATCATCGAATCCAGTTCAGAATTCCAAATCTAGTAATCATTTTCAAGAAAAAAGAACCTGCCATTTAGTAGATTTTGCTGTTCTGGCAAACCACCGAGTTAAAATAAAAGAAACCGAAGGAGTATACACGTCTTTAGACCAAGCAAAAGATCTAAAAAAAAACTGTATAACTTGAGGGTACCAGTGATACTAACTGCATTTGGTTCATGTATAACGGTCGCTAAAGTCTCAGAAAAAATCTTAAGGAATTGGAAATTGAAGAAAGAAACGACAACATCCAGACCACGGCATTGGTGTGTTCGATTAGAATACTCCGAAGTGTCCTGGAGTTTTGCAGAGACTTTCTGACTCTCAGACTCCTTAGAAAGAGAATTAGCTATTGTTGATGTCAAAAATCAATAATTAATAATAACAGTAACAATAAGAATAATAATTGAAGTAAAAAAGAAGGCGAAGATGATACCAATTATAATTGTTGCGCTCGGAATAATACCCAAAAGCTTCGTAAACGGACTGGAAGATTCAGAAATCAGAGGGTTAGCGAAGACCTGTTCGGACCACAGCATTGTTAAGATCAACTAAAATACTTAGAAGCGTCCTAGAGACTTGAGGCGACATGCTGTCACTCAGACTTTAGTAAAAGAACATTCAGGCTGTGCTGGTATAAAAAAAAGTCACATGATAAGAATGATAATGATCGTGTGTGTGTGTGTGTGTGAGAGAGAGAGAGAGAGAGAGCGAGTGAGAGACAGACAGAGACAGAAAGAGAGAGAGAGAGAGAGAGAGAGAGTGTGTGTATGTGTGTGTGTGTGTGCATGTGTGTGTCAGAGAAATCCGTGCTGTTAGCACGACTTGATGATGATGATGATGATGATTCTTTTGCGATTTGTCACTATCTTGAATGAAATATCTGTCACTCTAACAAAATTCCTGCTTAGAAATATATTAGTGGGTATTGACGCAATGTAATATTTTGCTTCTTCTTTTTTCTTTTTCTTTTTTTTACTTTTTGAAGTCTGCCATTTTGCTTTAATGTTACTAGCCTCAAATTCAATAGGAAAAAAGAGGACAATGAACATAGTATGTAATTGGTTGAGAAGGACGACTGAGGAATAGAACTTATAAAAGATATGCAGAAAAGCGGAAATATCACGATACTCGAATCACAAGACTCCGATTCAGAGTTCACAGTTTCATTTTTATGTTTGTTTTTTTGCGTGTGTGTGTTGTAAAAACTAAAAAAAAAAAATGAAACAACTAATATCTACGACATTATATCTCCAGAAAGAAGTTATATAACTTCATATATAATCTTATTAAAAAGTAGATCTTGAAATGCTTTGTCAGAGGTAGCTCTTTATGAAAAGTCTTCCAAATCGAATTAGTCTGCGTTGTGAGATTCATCCTCATCAGGTGTTTCATTGCAGAAACTTTATGTTAAATTCAAGCAATCCTAAAAATTGCCAAATCCAAACAATCCTAAAAAGTGATATTTTATACGAAACCCTAACCACGGCAAGATACAAAACAAGATCAAGTGGTTTAATGGCATATGAACCTTTCTAGGGTGTTTAATGTCAAATCTATCCTTTTAGAAGTGTCTTACTAGCATTTGGGGCATAAAGTGGTTCATTTCCTTTCCCAAGGGTATTTGGCAGTAAGTAAAGTTGGCGACCTTAGTCGAGGGTGACCCGAAGGCTCCCTTTTCGATAGCTACAACACCGAGGTGTAGTGGAGAGAAACAGTCCATTCCCTGGTTTGCTTCACTTAATTTCTTGATCCTTACCATATGATTCTGAATGTTAAGCAAGGTGGCATCAAGTATCATTTTTGAATCTTTGGTATGACTCGACCTGAGATTGAACTCTGGTCTTTCTACTCATTAGGCCAATAGCCCATAAGTGAACTTAATAGCATGACTGGTATTCAGACTTGCTTATTTTGAGGCTGCAGTCAGTACTTTAGCTATAACGTGACAGGAACTTTCCCGATCATAAATAGAAGTGAACTTTGTTTGAATTCAGAATTTTTCTCTTGGTAGGCTGGTTGTTTAAGCAAAGCTAAAAAAATAAAATAAACTAATGCTATGCTAAGTATATATTTAACCAAGCATTGCTTTTTTTTAATTCAGAGTTTTCCTTCTCAATATGTTTGTTTGATGTTTGCATTGTCTCTGGCTTTAATGATAAGTACTAGAAACCACAAAAATCATTAAAAGCCAGAGAAAACCCAAATATCTTATAAAGAATACTCACCTCTACAACATTCAGAGAAAACAAAATGGATTACCATATGCAATAATAAATGATGAAAAATATGTGATATAATTATAGAAGGGAAATCTTTTACCTTCAAAAACCATGAAATCAAATTCAAATTTAATAAAAACTTAAGCTGTAACACAAAAAAAAACGTAGTCTACATAACTGAATGTAGCGAGGGTAAAGAAATATACATAGGGTCAATACATGACCTTAATACAAGGATATCAATTCACTGTAGCATATTTTTGCAGGAGTATTAGTGAGAAATTGAATGTAATAGTGCGACAGGAGTTCGAACCCGTTTACAAGGATATTACAGTTTAACCTGTTAGTCACTACAACACAGGAATCCCTACTTAGTTAATATATAATTAAGACAACAATACATCAGAAATGTTAGTTGGTTACACAACTCTGGCGGATCTTTTAGCAGCTGAAAGATTAGATAGCCAAATTCTACCACCTTTTTGCTGTGCGACTGAGAAAAAACCAAGCACGTGAATTATTACGTATATGCACCTATGGGCATGAGTAATTTCAGTTTTATAAGAGATTATGAAGTAAACTAATCTATATAAAATATATATAACGATCTACGATAATGACATTTTTCGGGAGATATTTATCTGTTCCGTAGTGAAACAAGAAGATATTGATACCGTTACTCGCCCCGTCGACGTTATTAGAAAACACCAATTGCATCTTCCGCAGAGGTGTAAGATCCCTCTCTAATATGGGTGTTCTGACAATTATATAAAATGCATCAGGTGGTTTGGTTGGTTTGGTTTCTTTGTTTAATGGCATATCAACCTTTGTAGGTTATTTAATGCCAAAGCCATCCTTCTAGAAGAACAGTTGTGGTACTATTTAACCTATACCTGGGAGGATAAAGGGGTTCATACCTTTCCCAAAGGTATTTGCCCGAAAAGAGAATATAATAGCGCGACTGGAATTAGACTCGCTTACTACGATTCTGCAGTCCATCGTTTTAACCATTACTCCACGAGGACACACCACTTAAGGTGGTGAGGCTTCATTTCTGGAACTCTGGTGTTGTAAAGTACTACTTACTCACCATTAATCCGAAATACACTTTGTTCAGTTGGCTGGGACGGGGGAATTCCCCTACTGCTTCTCTGCTGTGGTGTAAACAGAATTGTTTGAAATAGAACTTTTTATATGTATTAAGATAGAGTTGGCATTAAAAAACCGACAACGTTTCATACATGATAAAACCAAACCAAACCAAACCAAACCAGATACACTTTAGCATGTTAGGTTTGTTTCGATTTCTTCTTTTAATGACATATCAAACTTTCCGTTTTATTTAGATTCACTGATGTTAAATTGAACTATAGGCATTACATAGCCATACATGAAACCATTTACCTGTGTGTAAATAAATGAATTATGCGGAATAGAATTATAAATGTTCAAAGCTATACTAGAAATCATTTAACCGAGTGAAAATTAAACCATTAGTGTTAACAATACTTTAAACAACTTCACTATGTGCAAACAAATGAAAAATATCAAAAAAGATTATTTGTGTTTGATAACAATACTTTAAACCATTTAACAGAGTGCAAGTAAATTAGCTCCAACTCATTCAACTATAATTGTTCCTGCAAACTATTAATTTACAAATCATATAAAGAAACTCCCCCCCCCAGTCCGCAGGGACTGTAGAATGAACTGACTGCTTCTCTGAAGAGGGCTAAGACCCCCACTAACGTGTGACCTCCATATGACACTAAACAATCTGATGGAGAGGTTCCAGTAATGCTGGAGCTTTGAGGAATGCAGAGTACCCCTTCATTGCAATCGCTCCCAGGTCCACTCTGGCCCGGAGTGGTAGCATATGGTAAGGTCCTATCTATGGATCAATTAGAACTAAACTGTCTATTTATGCTGAACTGAATTGCTTGAAATAGAACAGTTTGGGCATGCTAAAGTGAATTGTTTGAAATAGAACTATATGTATAAAAGTAGATTTGGCATTAATAACCTACAATTGTTATGTGCTATAAAACGGAACCAAAATAAACTATATAAATAAACAGGATTTGGCATTAAATAAACATCAAAGGATGCTATGCCATTCAAAACTATGCCAATAATATTAATCTGAAAGTGAAATCACCAGCTCGACTGGATTTCGAAATCGCTTTCTATGATTTTACAGCCCTGCAGGTCAACCACTATGCCTTTGAGACCTCCTCAGTTTCTGTTTGGTTTAATCTATGTGTGAAAACAGATCCGTTTAAAAATCTTGAAAAACAACGACATAAAAAAGGTCAATATGAACGATTTCACCTTTTAATTAGTTGTAGATACTTAGCACTGGATAGGAATACAGGAAGCCATTTAACTGTACACATACTTGAATTAAATTGCAATACTTAAAACCATATAACTGTGTAAACAAATTATTACTTGTATTCATATTATAAAGGACTATTTTTTGATAATGCATATATCATATATTTGCATTTTAGTAAGGCATTTAATCAAGTATCTCGTTATCATTTACCCGTGAAAATGAAAAGAAAAACTTAAGGATTTTCGCAAATGATATATATTATTAGATATTTTTGACGGATAGAACTATTAAAGTAAACATTTGTAAAAATTTCTATGTATCAAATTCAATGTCCTTCAGTGTTCTTCTGTGTATTGCATAGGGATCTTTTGACATATATAACTATTAATGTAAACATTTGTAAACATTTCTATGTATCAAATTGAATGTCCTTCAATGTTCTTCTGTGTATAGCATAGGGATCTTGTTGTTTTTCACAATTGATAAAAGTAATGATGAAAATCATAAATAGAACTATGATATTAATAAATAGAACTGATGATATTAAACTATCTGTTAGACTATTATCAAAAGAAGTAAAACATTTGGTTCTCAAAAATTGTCATGTTGGGAAGACACTCAGAAATTAAAATTTAACATTAAAAATATGTAAATTAATACTTATTGGATCTGAAAACACTAAAGTTCAATGTAAATTAGGTTACTGTTAAGTCAAATAAACGAAAATGCTTTTTGGAGGTTGACTTTGATGATACACTTAAAACTAATATTCATACTTCGTACGAGGTCGTATTAAATAATAGGCTGGGTTATTAGAAATATTGTTATAATGAAGCCGCAAGCATGGATATCCCTGACCCTCTCTCGCCACTTTTCCCTATCATACATCACCTCAGGCAGGTCTCCAGGGCTACATCCCGTATCTTCACATAGCTGCTGTATGTATGTTCTAGCTGGTTGTCCTGCTTTTGCTCGGCCATATCTGGGGATCCATAGGAGTACATCACTTATGAGCTCGTCTCTGCTTCTCTAGTTCGTCTAACTTGGATAGTTTTCGTGATGGGAGGCAGGTGGCCGTATAGTTGGTGCTTTGTTGGGTGTTGCCGCCAGGACTTGTTCAATATTGCTCTCAACATTCTTGTGTAATTGCCGTCTAGTTTCTTCGCCAGTCGTTTTGTTAGCGTCCAAGTGGTGCATCCATTCCGCAGTATCGACCAGACCGCTGCCTTGAAGAAACTGCGTTTCATTTTATCGGTCAGGTTTGATTTCCATATGATCGATAGCTTATCGATAGCCGCGTGTCGATGTCTTTTTCGTTTGATGAGACACTGCTTCCTAGGTAAGCGAATTTGTCGACCAGTTTCAGAGAGGTTCTCTCTAGTGTGGAAAACCCTAATAAGTCCTCCTATTGATTATTATTCTCGGGCCGCGGCTTCAATGTTGAGACATTGAAATTGGAAAATAATGTTGGGATTGGAGGACATATAAAGAAGAGTAACAAAACAAATCAAAATAGCAAAACATCATCGTTGCAAGAAGATAGAAGGATTAGGATTTACCTCTCTTTTGGAAAGAAGAATGAGAGTTGTTCTAAATAAAAACTTTTTAAAAAATAGAATTTCTACTTATGGGCAATTTTTCAATATTTTTCATCAAAATGTCAAGACAGATTTTAAATCTAAAATCTATTGATCCATTGATTAATTTTTTTTTCTAATTGAATATATTTGGGGAAAATTTTGCCTAATCAAATCAAAAGCAGCAATAACGAAGAAGGTTTTAAGACTGAAGTGAATGCCTTCGTGAATAATGGTTGGAAAAATGAATTTAGTGTGCCTTTTTGTGAACTATTGGATGAAATATTTAACAGAATTTGATCTGTATATTAATTTTGTATATATTCTGCACAAAGACTTTTTTCTTTAAACGGTAGCTTTCAAAAGATGTTAAAAAGTGAAAATGCATAAGTAGGCATAACAAGCAAATTAATATATAAATCATTGACAAATAAAAACATGTGAGATTTTAATCTTTAATCTTACATAGTTTTTTTAAAAATATGTTAACATTTCCCACGAAATACATTTATTTGAAAAGCGAAACTGATTTTATGAACTGGTATAGAAGCGTACACTTTTTTAAATCATCCTCTGTGTGTGTGTGTGTGTGTGTGTGTGAGAGAGAGAGAGAGAGAGAGAGAGAGAGAGAGAGAGAAAGAAAGAGAGAGAAAGATAAAAAGAAAGAGAGAGATAATGTGTGTGTGTAAGTTTGTGAGAGGATAGATGGATAGATAGATAGATAGAGAGAGAGAGAGAGAGAGAGCATTTCAATTTGATACGCAGTGGCTTATTAGATTAAAACATGAAGAGTGTTAATGACTACTTCTTCATAACGAAATGATGTGGTAAGTGAATTATTTAGGCACTAAACGAGTAGTTTTATGTGTTGTTGAAATCTTGATTAAATGTATTACATATCACTGCCTACAATTAAAAATACAAAGGGAATAATGGCCTAATAAGCTTTTCTGATTAAAACGAAATTAACATCATATCAAGGGTAGGTAATAAATGAAATATACTTTTTACTTAGTGATTTACTTAGTGCAGTTACCCATGCAGCATGTTTACTTACTTCACAATCCCGATGTTGTCCAATTGTAAGAAAAGATAAAATACAAAATGGTATCACTATCGCCCAAAGAAATTGTCAGAGAGAGATTGAATACATCAGATTGCCTAATCTACAACAAAAGCTGAATTTGCCTCTTCAAATTAATCTGGCACGTAGCCTAAGGGAATGAATTTGCAGTTTTCCTATTTCTTATATAGGTTTTCCTTGCTACGGCAAAAAGAGATAGGTTTAAACATTGCTGAATAGAAAAGAAACGAGTTTATGCTTTCACCGAGGGCATTAGCACGCAGTAAACCATAAATTTGAACTTGTCCTGCAATCCACGTCTGTCTGTAGTCTGTACGTCTTCTCCTCTATATATATATATATATATATATATATATATATATATATTCATCCACAGACAGAGTGTTTCGTTGTCTCACAACAAATCAGTGTGGATAAAAACGCGAGATGTATCAATTTTTCTTTTGCTTACATTTACGCTAACCGAGACCGTTAGAAGAGTTTTGCATTACGCGAGTGACAACCGTTAATTAGTTCACGGTGATGCTCAACCCCTGGGATGGAGCAGTATATATACATATATATATACATATATGTGTGTGTGTGTGTGTGTGTGTGTGTGTGAGAGAGAGGGAGAGGGAGAGAGAGAGAAAGGAGTGGAAAAGTGGATAAACCAAACACTGACAATTTATTTAGCAATATTATTTCATCTCTATTTTAAAAATAACTTCTTCAGAATGACCGGTTTTTCTAAAGTTCACCATTGGGGGAAATAGATGCATAAAGATATAGATAAAAATAAACGGAAGGAGGGGTCAAAAGAAGTACAGACTGAAAAGAAAGAAAAGAAGAGTTTGAGATACATGTATTGGCTGCAGGGGTTATTGGATTTGACGGTAAACATCTCGGCAATGGCTACGGCATTTGGGGGAGGCACAGAGACGCTATAGCCACCGTCAAGCGTATCAAGTTTCATGAAAGACTCGATCATCAGAGATGCAATATCTAAATGAGAAGATTAGAAAAAATTGTCCAGAAGGATAGAAGTGTTGTCGATAAAAAAAAATACTGACAACGGATTTAACAATGATATTTTCGTTCATCATAATGATGGTTTTGGGGATTTGTCATCAAAGTTCTGCATAGGAGTAAATATATAAGTAAAAATGTAAATGGAAATATGAGGAGAGAAGGGTATGAGAAGGAGCGGTAGAAATAAAGAAAAGGATTTATCTTTCTATCCAATAACACTCAAAAACCTCTCAATGACAAATATACCAAATTAGGAATACAAATCAATCAAACGACATCACCAGCCGTAAAACATTTCACTAATATCTCGAAACGCACCAACAACATAACCACTTCTCAGACAGGCATATATTCTATTCCATGCAAATACTGTGACAAAAATTACGTTGCCGAAACCCGACGCAATCTAGAACGGATCTACGAACACAGACGATCAATTAAATTGAATGGCGTTCGAAATGCCTTTTCTCCCATATATAAGATATCAAATACACTTTAAATTTCCCCCAAGTCACTATTTAAACCCATGCATTGCAAAATAATCATGTCGACTGTTAGAATCAGGAAGCTCAAATATATTAAATAACAACTCAGTTTCGACCAGATTTCGCCCTACTTGGCCGACATCATTTTACATGAGAATAATATTGAAATATAAAATAAATAATTTTTTTTAGCAAAAACTAAGGCATTTATTTCCCATCACACTTCTCTACTTCTAGGACATTTACACTTTATTCATTTAGATATTCTATCTCTGTTGGTCAAGTCTTAGATGAAATCGGTTACGCCAAAAAGCCCTGCCTCCTTCACTCTGACATTTATCTCTATCTCTTCGTTTCTTTCTTTTCCTTCTTCCATTTCATGACTTCTCTCTCCTCATATTTTCATCAATAATTTTACTTATCTATTTCCTCCTTTGCAGAAATTTTTTAAAAATATCATTCTGATGAATGAAATATTGTTAAATCTGTTTTTAGTATTCGTGTTTATACACAACTCTTTAATATTTCTGGACAATTTTTCTCATTTTCTCATTTAGATATTCCACCTTTAGTTGTCAAGTCATTGATGAAACTTGATGCACTTGACGGTGGTTGTTGCTTCCCTCTGTCCTCCCAGCCGTAGCCGTGGCCCAGGCGTTTATAGTCTCAGCCAATAGCCCCTACCGCTATCACTTTGATATATATATATATATATATATATATATGTATATATATATATCCCTTTCTTTCTTTTCTATTCCTCCATCGACCGACGCCTTCCTTTTATTTTTATCTTTATTTTTATCTATTTCTTCCAATGATAAACTTTAGAAAACCCATCATTCTGATGAAGTCTTTTTAAAAAATAAAGACGAAATATCATTGGTAAACTCGCTGTCAGTGTTTGGTTTATCGACTTTTCCTCTTATTTTTCTCATCTTGTTAAATTTACCAAAATCTACCATTTCTCTCTCTCCCTCTTCTCTCTTTCTCTCTCTGTATCTATCTCTTCTCTCTCTCTCTCTCTCTCTCTCTATAATTATCTATCTATCTACCTATCTATCTATCAATGTATAAATAAAGGATGGGCTTCTGGTATAATGTTCAGCGTCGTGGAAAATAGACAAAATAATTTGAGTTCAAATACTGGACAAGTTTCTTAGCACATTTCATACTTTGAAAAAGGAATGCACCCAACTATAATCCCTCAATATCAGGTTAGGCACTTTAAACTTGGTGTGACAAATATTCAAGAAGGAAAACCCAGAATTAAAACATGTACACCGTTACTTAAAACTGACGTTGTGTGAAAACCAGCTTGTATGAAGGGGGAGTCTTCTTTTGAAGGAATAACTGATTCACATTTGTGGAGGTGCCCGTGGTGTAATGGTTATCGTCGTAGGAAATGGACACGGCGACACGAGTTCAAATTCTGGACGAGACTGATTGCATTTCTCATAGAACAAATACCCTTGGGGAAGGTATGAATCCAATTATTCTCCTTCCAGCCATGGGTAAATAGTAGGACAGACTAGGTTCTTTAGCCTTCGTTAGGCAACTAGTCTAGGAGAAGGAAAACTCTGAATTGAAACCTGTTAAACTCCGCTTAAAAATTGACCTTGTATCATATCCTGCCCGAGCGGAGGGGTTGGTAAATATCTACATAACTGAGTCACATAAAAATTATTTTAAGGAAGACTTATGTCTTCTTTTGAAGGATGAACTGATTCAAAAACGTTCTGTTTGAGATGTTTTTTTATTCTCTTGGAATGATATGTATTTTTTTTGTTTTTCAATATTTATGAAACAGTTAAAAAATGTTGTATTATTCAAAAATAGTACTTTGTGCGGCTTAACCATCCTACTTTCTAATTGACTGATTTATTTATTTCAATGACTTTGCATCCGGCATAGCTTCATTGTAAATCGGGAGGTTACAGAATGGGTTTGGTTTAGTTTTATCGCATATCAACTCTTGTAGGTTTTTTAATGTCAAATCATTTTTTACACATAAACTGTTCTATTTGAAGAAATTCAGTTTTGCGTAAGTACACAGTGTAATTGACAAAAACATTACTATTTCAAGCTATTCAGTTTTATCAAACAGTTTTAAGTCAAACAATTCAGTTTAGTATAAGTATCTTTTTGCTTTCACACAAACGACAAAACAATTCTATTTCAAACAATTAAGTTCAGCTTACGAAACCAGTTCCATTTAAAACAATTCACTTTAAATGTGAAAACAGTTTGTTTGTTTGTTTGTTTGTGTTTTATTGCATGTCAACTATTTTAGGTTTCTTAATACCAAATAAATTTTATACAAATTTTATACAGCTCTACTTCAAACAATTATGTTTAACATGAGTACACAGTTTTTCAATACATTTCTATTTCAAGCTATTCAGTTTAGTCAAACAGTTACAATTAAACTATTCAGTTTAGTATAAGTATAGTTTTTGTTTACACATAATTAAATGTCAAAACAGTTCTCTTTTGAATAATTTAATTTAGCGCAGTACAGTTTAAATGTCAAAACAGTTATATTTCAAGCAGTTCAATTTAGCATAAGTACACAAATTTGTTCTATTAAACCCATAGTGCCCTAAAAGGTACTACCACTCCGGATTAGATTTGACCAGGGAGTGATGGCAATAAAGGAGTGCTCTGCATTCCCATAAGTATGTACGTTACAAGAGCCTCACCATCAGATTTTTGTGTCATATTGAGGTCACTCGTTGTGGGGGGGTCTTACTTCTCTTCAGATGTGCTGTTGGTGTATTCTACGACCCCAGCTGCCTGGGCAATACACAGAGTTAAATGTAAAAACAGTTTTATTTCAAATAGTTCAGTTTAGCATAAGTATGAAGTTTAAATGTTAAAACATTTCTATTTTAAACAATTCAGTTCAGTACAAATACGCCGATTGGATGCAAAAACAGTAAACTTACGGAATTGAGTTCCTTTCATATACATATATATATGGGTGTGTGCGTGCGTGTGTGTGTTACTTAAGAGTTATTTTACAAATTAGCATGTCTTTCCCCACTCTTATTGGTCTCGAAACCTAGTCCGCTCATGAGGCCGCAACTCACGTAGAGAGTCATGGGCAGGATTAGACAATCCGAACCTATTCCTCTTCAGGTTTACTACTGCTCTAAATTCAGAGCTTTCGTTTTCTGTACACCTGTCATCACACGAACAAGTTACAGAGCCAAGTCTGTCCTAAAATTATATCCATAGATGGAAGAAAAAAGTTAGATTCTACCTTTCCCAAGTTCTATGTGAAATGCAGTTGGACGTGTCAATTTCCGACGACGATGAACGTTACGCCACAAAGCTTCGATTTCGTTTTCTTCCTTTATTGCATATCAAACAAAACCGTCCCGATATAAAAACTGCAATCGTACTATTTAAACCATTGCTTCGGAAATAGTAAATCTTAAAGTGACCAAAATATCGCGACTGGATATCGAACATGCTTACTCTAAGTGTGAGAGTGTTCACGAGTGTCTCTGTGATAGTGTTTGCATATGAATTTGAATGGGTATGCATGATAAACATGTGTATTCATGGGCACCTCTGGTGGTGGAGCAAGCTAGACTAGCAGACCTACACGAGTGAGTTCGAGTCTCATTGGGCGCCCCATTCATTCGGCCTTGTGCCACATCAAAACAAAGCGCTTTGTAAATTACATAAACATGTGTATTCATCAGTAAAATGTATAATTGAAAACGAATATGCATATGTGAAGAAAAATACTAAGTGAGAATATGTACGTATGTGTGTGTGTGTGTGTGTGTGTGTGTGTGTGTGTCCATGCGCGAAACTAAGAGAGAAAGCGATAGAGACGGACAGACGGACAGACAGAGAGACAAAAAAAGAAAGAAAGAAAAGAGAAAAGTGAGAAAGAAAAAGAAAGAGGAAAAAATGGTTGGCGTGAAGCTTGGGAGAATGTGTAAAAGAGGCCTTGATGTGTAATGCGTAAAAGATGCTAAACATTTGGGAGAGATTTTGCTTTGAACAAACTGCGTGTGCCTGATGTAGGTTTAAATTGGTATACATGAGGAGATGTGCGCAAATTTCTGCTAGCATTTATCAGATATGAAGAGAGAAATATATAGAGAGAATAACAGTTTGGGTGAAGTTTGAACGAATTGTAAGAGATAGCTTGTTTGAGAAGGTGTATATGTCGAAGAGATTTTGCTTAGAATAGACTGGGTGTGTGATGTCTGAGTAAATTGGTATACGTTAGAAGCTGTCTGAGAATGGATGTATGTATGTGAAGGGAGTGAACGATAGATAGATAGATAGATAGATAGAGGGAATGAGAGAGAAAATATGGTGCATACTTGCATTTGTATCTTTGCGCGTGTAGGTAACGTATGTTCTTGCACATGCGTACAACCGTGTGTGTTTGACTGTGGCAATTATTTTGCTCAGATGATGAATGGTATGAAGTCATTCACCTAATTTTCTTAAAAACAGTCAGTATTGAGCTAGTCTGAAAGAAATTTTAGGTGGGTGCGTCCACTATCTGCAAAGTTTGGGTTTTAAGAAACTTTGCTTTTAAATCGGCGGAAAATAATCAATCAAGTGTGAAACGAAGTTTCCGCTCGCCACACACTATATATATATATATATATATATATATATATATATTCATTTATTTATTGATGCTGAAATGTATTTGAGCAGATTCATCTTATGCTAAGTAGTAGCGGCTAACATACTTGACGCAGTTAGTGAGTTCGGTTTATAGCGGTAAAATTTCGGTTAAAGAAAATTGAGAAATATATGGCGGTCCCTGTCACTCTGCAACGGATACTATTCTTTGACAGCGATTATGTTTGCATTAAATAACCCACGAAGTTTTATATGCCATTAAACAAAGAAAAACCACCATATATATATAGTTATCCACAGACAGATCAGTTTCGTTCTATCAGAACTCATCAGTGTAGTTAGACATTAGCTTCCCGTAGATGGGATCGAAACCCGGTTGACTCAAACGTCAAGCCAAAGCTTCTAACCAGTCAGCCACGAGAAGCCATTAGCTGTGAAGTAAATATTAAACGGTTATGAATCACAATTACTATTGTTTTACATACATCCGTTCAATGGCTACCGAGACCTCAATTCATATATGAAGAGGCTTGCAATATACGCTAATGACAACACGATTACTTTTTCGCCCGAGAACTCAACTGAACGGGGGTAGGGGAGTATATATCTCTATAGTTATCCACAGACAGATCTGTTTCATCATTGTGGCTAGAACACACACACACACACACACACACACACACATATATATATATATATATATATATATATATATATCCCTCTGTCTTCCTCTCTCTCTATATATATATACATATATTCCTATCTCTCTCTATATATATGTATATATATATATATAAATATATATACATTCCTCTCTGTCTGTCTGCTTGCCTGTCTGTCTGTCTGTCTGTCTGTCTCTCTCTCTCTCTCTATATATATATATATATTTCCGTGTGCAATCGTGCTCTCTCCCTGAACACACAACTCTCCTGGCCAAAAAGCCGATTAATATATATATATATATATATATATATATATATATATATATATGCATATTTCCTTTTTCGCTGGTCACAATTATTTATCTTTTTTTTCTGCCGGTACATACATCTATAACAGGAAATGTGTGCAGAGAATCAGCGAGGTTATAACATTTCAGTGAAAAGCTTGGAAAAGAACTCGAGTGTTCATTAGAACATGCAAATGATTACTCTCAACAAAGTGTACTGAAATAGAATAAACTTACGACTCTCTTGTTGTTGGTACACCTGAAGGACACTGATCCAAAGAGAATCAACTTATTAAGAATCCATGTTCAAACTATTTGTTCGTCATAGATTCACTTCAGTACAATCACCAGAAAAAAAATGATTGCATATTTTAATTGCCACTCTTGTATGCAACATTCAGTAATAAAAAAAAAATCAATCAATCTCGTCTCCCGTCAGCCATGGTTAAATAAAGGGTACCATGAATTCAATATCCTTGTAGGGATGTCTTTTCCAGTTGAAGAAAAACTCTAAATTCAAGCCACCAAGAAGCTTGGCATGTTAACTTACCGGATTGAAGGGAGAAAGCCTAAAGTGACAGATCTTAAGACAGCATTTCTCCTGAGACCGTTAGCATTCTTAATCTTCAAGCATAATCTGATCTACACATATCTGGGGGAAGAATAGAAGTCTTCATGCCTTTGCTACGAACTGTTAAATATTTTTTTTTAAATGTTGAATTATATTAATCCTCTATCTGGAAACTCATTCACCGACTCAGATACACGATTATACAGCAATTTACCCTTCCGGTCTCTTGAAGACGGAAGACCTACATTTTGGAAAACTATTGGTCTTCTGTTCCAACTTTTATAGTTATGAACAGACGAAGATACTTGATTTCTTGAGACTCTTAAATATCTTAATAGGGACATTTTTGTTTGTAGTTTTGTAGTGGGATGAGTGTTCCCCAGCATGTATAGCGATGTGGCTAAGTTATTTTTATAACACAGCGAAAGGATTCTAGAATAAACTGACCTTGTTTCTTTACGAGGAAAGAGGCTAGTATAAATATACAAATGGTCTGCATAGTCAATTCACTATTCATTGAAGAATTCTCATTGGGTAAACGTTCATACAGTTTACTTTTATGCGTTGTCTAAGCTAATTTGCGAGCAATATTATTTTCATTGTATTTCATTTGTCATCGAACTTCTACTATTGACATAACCGTTAGAAGACATTTTGTTTAATTTATAGCAAGTATTATAATTCTTTATTAAAGACTACTTTAAAAGTAAATCAATACTAGAACTAATTGCTTTTCTTTCATTATCCTTTTATCGAATTTTACTCAAAAATACGATTTTTTTAATGCTTGCCAAAAGTGTCGCATTTTAATTACAAAATCTATGGAATGTTAATTGTTTCAAATTAAATATTTCTTTCTTCGCTTAGTCAGAGAGCCAAACATTATCTAATCTTTCTTTTTTAATTTAATATAATCTTTTTTCTTCTTTCCTGTAATATTATATAGATAAAAAATAAATAAATAAATAAATATTGATTTATTTGATTTAGCGTACTCTTTTTTAGTTATTGATTTCTGCTTTTATTTTAAAGTATTTTTTGTCACAACGACTTATTCTTAGTTAAGCTTAGAATATCAGCGAATAAGTTGGATTCCATTAGAACAGAGTTCATGATAATGGAGATACTTCTCTTTTGGAAGGTGCGTCTGATTTTTAATATCAATTCTTCATTTTCTCCTTGATATTGAGAATTTGAATCATGAAAGAATAATATTAATCGTGAATGCATATTTCAGAAAATGATTGTCAAGTTCATATATATGTATATATATATATATATATATATATATATATATATATATATAGAGAGAGAGAGAGAGAGAGAAATCCGAGGTATTAAGATGTTGATTTTATTTACAGCCGAATTATTTGCCAGCGATAAACTTACATTCAAACTTCCTTGACCTTTAAATATGTAAGATTGTATCTTATGAATTTTATTTAAATTGAATTTTTAACAAATAAATTGCGCTTATGCATTTTCTTACATTTTCATATCATCAAATTTACTTCCACTTTCACAGGTGTATATAAATGTATATATATATATATATATATATATGTGTGTGTGTGTGTGTGTGTGTGTGTGTGTGTGTGTGACTTACAATAAATAAATACAATTCTATGATTTTTAATAAAATTTAAATTTATTACACAAGAAAGATTTCTAGATTTTTTTTTAATTTAAAGTGGGAAATTATATAATCAAAATGAATATCATATTGCAAATATTTTGAGAGCTTATATTTCTACAGTCCATTGGTGTTTAAGAGTTAATTTAGCAGAAAATTTTTGTGGACATATCTAGAGATATCTCTTGACTTCTTTGATAAACAGATATTCTATTTCCCAAAGCAGATATCTGTTAAGGCCAAAATATTGCATAGACATTCTAGGAAAATAGATCGTGAACGCAATCAGTTGATAACTGAAACGGAAGTAAGTAAGACCAGTTAATATCAGACAGAATGCGCGTGGAATTAGTGTATTGGTAACGAATAGACGATTTTACATTCCCCAGATACAGAAGCAGGTGTAGTTTACTGTCATACCCAGGACATACTTCATTTTTTCCATTGGGGTGGGGCTCAGACATATGTGGGAGATGCAATCACTGTATTCTAAGCCTCAGAAGCAAAGCGCGGAATTATTTCATCAATAACTATTGTTCAGACTCTTATTTCTCAATTTAAAACTAGATTGAAATTCCTTAGGCATCTGCTGGAAAAAATAACTAAATTATTGATAGAACTTTGATTAGCTGTTTCTTGTAAATGAAAAAAATAATGATCAATTCAATGAGATTTTGCACTTATACGGTAATGTATACAAGAATGCAGACACACAATATTCATGTTAATGATAGGGAAAACAGAAACAGTTTGAATAATAACAATAAGAATTCTCATTCCGACAACAACAAAAATAGGCAAAAGATAATGACTGTTACGATAAAAAAATATTTTTTTAAAATGATAAACGGTTAAACGAATATATCGAAGATAAAAATAATTATGTCTAGACAACAGGAATCCGTTAGTTTACCGTTGTCACAGCTTTTCCTTACGACAAAAATGCTTCTATTCAAAAAGAAATTAACATTTTTAATTAGTATTTCATAAATACATACTAAGCTTAGATGTGGCATAAACTTTATTAGCCACTGTGCTTAACTCAGAGGCTTTTCAGCGGACTGTCTGGCATCCGTGCGCGACGGTCCATGATCCCTGGCAGACTTCACGCCGAAAGGCCCCTGTGTGTGATGGGCCACCTTCGGGTGGGCGAGCTGCACACATAGACACCTTTGTCTCCCTTGTATAGCACTGAGCGGTACAATTTAAAGTAAAATCAGTAATCCGTGCCTGGACCCATGTTTGGGTCCATATCCAGCTAGGCTCATCTGGCCCACATTGAACTTAGTGGGCCGATGGCCAGCATAGTCCAGCAGGGCTTGAGCTTAGGCTCGTGCCCGACCTTCCCCTCCCCGAAAACCCCACTAAAATTGACTTTCGGGTCATTGACCTTGTGGCAAGTCATGTCTGGTGGGAGACAGTGATAAATATCAGCTTAGATGTGGTATAAGTCCGGCTGTATCGGGTATCTAGTGAAAATCTATGTCACTAAGGATGGTCTTCTGATCCCGGTTGATAAGAATTGCACAACGTAAAATGCCTTTTGCATTTCATAGTTACAGTTTTGCCCATGAATAAGTATACACCAAACATTTTCAAACATAACATAATTTTAATGGTAGAACACTACAAAATCATTATAAAATATTCCCTCGTGGAAAGTTCCCTGTCGGTGAAGAATCTAATCCACAGACTATATTTCCTGTACGCGGGTTAAACTCCTCGCCTCTAAAGAAAATAGGGGTCTATGGTATGATACTAAACTCAAACTTATTGTGCGACTAGTTCTTGATATCTTGGGAGTTTGGAGTTTTGTTCATTGCCTTTACACGAAGGTCTACTCTTCTCTTGGGTGGCATTTTTGTAAGGGTACTGTCTATGGAATGAATTGGCCAGTTAAAAATATTCTTATACGACAAGGAATCTTGATATCACAATTACATATCATATCTATTAAGAATAGTTACGTGAAACTATATCTGTTTAGTAAGAACCAGTACTAATTATTTGAAACCATATGACTATTTGCAGATAGATATCTATTGTTAATTAGAAATAATTACTTATATAATCATCAATATTGAGAATTAGGGAAACGATAAAATTGAGTGCTAAAGATTTTAATTACACAGTTATACTTGATATAATTGTGTGTAAAACCAAAAACGCTTATGAAATGACAACAGAAAAAGTAGATATCAATGAACAATGAACGTCATTCCCTAACCTCAAGACTTAAGATAAACGTAAACCATTTTTTTACCGTTAAAATCAATCAATCAATTGATTAATCCATACTGTTGAGTAGATGTCCTAAACTCGTTGTCCAAAATCTTAGTCGGACTGAAAAACAAATAGATGAATTCACAAGGTAGCAATCTTAATTAATCAGTGAGACATCTGGTGTTGCTTGCAATCGCAAAAAAAATGTAATATCAGCGTTGCCCTAAGAGATTAACAAACAGGTGATGATTTAACAGTCCCGACGCAGCATACTCTTGACAAGCTTCATTTTGGAGAACAAATGTAATCTAGTGCCACACATGCCTGCTACATGCTGGGTATGTTTGAGAAGATTGTGAATCATCCAGATAGAAGTATGTGGTTCTTACATAAATGTGGCAATGTAGAAAATTGGACTTCAAAATTTTGAATACTGAAGATCATTGATTTGTAGTTGTTGTGGTGCTTCTTCACAATCAAGAGGATTGAAAGTTTTGAAAGGTGGATGAATGGCCGCTGTAATTTGTCTCCGGAGCTGCAGGTGTTATACGGGTCGCGGTTTGGTGTATTTTGCCTTAGAATATTTCCTCCTCTTGTTCTCCGATGACAATCTCGTGTTAAAAGCCGCCATGGACATTTCTTAAATTGCCCTCTGCAACCATAGGGTGCCCGATGATCAACCGGACCACCAAGCTGTTCTATAATGATGATTCAAATCCTTTCTGTCTCACTAGGCCGTAAGCAGTTTCTTGGAGGGGAATAAAAATCATTGTTTATAGAATTAAAAAAAAAACACTGGTGTACACTGATATTATTTCTTTTTAGTTATGCCGCATTCATTTTCCGTACGTATAGCCCGTGTTCCGCGAGGATTCAGTTCCAGGAACGGCAAATCGAAACTATCCAATCACACACATGGTCTCAGATTATTCCTAGTTTCATTTACTGTCAATTAAACCGAATTAACTCCTGGTATCCATCCAGTCGTTCTAACCGTTATAACTTAATTCGAATACAACACGACCTGTCAATAAGAGATTTCACCAATTCATATTGCAACTATTCAAGTATATGGCTATCTTGAACACGATGAACCTGGAGATTTTCTAGAATATATCTATGTCTGAGTCGTTGTGTTAACCGGGTTGTGGCACAAACAAATCTCATTCCTGACCCAAAGCCACCGTTTTAACCCTCTCTGTACGTCTTAGAACGAAATGGTAACATTACCATTTGGCGTATGCCACGTAACATTGATATTGTATTCCATTTGTACATCACTAAATGCGCGTTCTTAAATACCTGGCGGATTATGAAAGTTTTTATTATTTTATTTTTTGCACACCCTTCTGTTATATCGAATTGCCATTCAACACATATCTGATTGGGTAATTAACGTTTTTCATATATTAATCAATCTTTGTGATGAATTCAAAGTCTTTTTTTTTTCACAGAGTCTAACTGAAATTTCAAATAATTTCTTTTTGCCTGTCAATTCAAATGATTTTTTTGTATTGTGTTTTGATTTTATTTGATGTCGTTTTTTTAAGTTTTATTGAATTTTATTTATAATTCTTCTTGACGCTCGAGGGCACGTTGTTCCCCATTATAATGAAATAAAAAATAACTGTAGAAAAGTGCAACGTGAACTGAATAATACAATTCCTTAGTTAACTTTTTGAGATAATGAGTTGTGGATTTGCAACGTTTTAAGAAATTTGTTTTTCACTCACAACTCAAATTTTTTTATTGTTTTTGTTAGTGATTTTTTTTTTTTTGGCCTCGGGAACTGCAACCGTTTTCTATTTTCCTTTTCCCTTCTTTTTTTTAAACCAATGCCTCGCTTCTAAAGAACATTTCTTCACACATTTTCCTGATATTAAAAATACAACATGAAATTGTATGATTTCGTGCCTGTATCAGACCATTAAAAAAAAAAGAATAATAATATTAAAGTCATAAATAAAATCTAAAAATTTTATTAAATCCCTGGGGGTTATCAATTCAAATTCTGAGCGATTTTTTTCGTGATTTGTAGATATATCTGTTTTATAGATATTAGTTGTTTTCAAATATTATCGAGATTCAAACCACGATTATCATAATAAAAATTAACATAGCTTAAAATACGCGGATTGTACTCCAAGCCAAGAAATAAGATCTCCTTTCCGTAAAATAAAAGAGTGTCTTATGAAGGGTACTAAAATGACTATAATACTGAGGTTATAATTTTGGAGTTTTCGTAAGTGTAGAGTAAAGCTTTCGATACTCTCAGGTCTATTCTGACATAGAATGGTAGTACCTGTTAGAACTCTATCTAATAGTAAAAAAAGATTTGTTTTAAACTAATGTATGTGTTGGATATCGACCGGAAGGTTCCTTGGACATGTCTCATGAGTTGCGTAGATGGCATAACAGGATGTACACCTGTTTCCTAATATAACAGGATGGCGCCCCAGCGGAAATGCCGCATAAGTTGCGTGGGTGGTAATCCAAATATTCACCTGTTTCCTAAAGTAAATAGAACTCAGATGTCCCAGCGGAAATGTTGGGTCAGTAGCGTGAGTGTCATAACAAGATATGCACTTGCTTCCTCAAGTAAACATCACTCAAGTATTTTCTTCACAGAAGTGCTGCGCAAGTTGCGTGGGTGGCATGCTAGACAGGAGGCGTGTGCAAGTACAACGCCTGGGCGAGAGATGTAATCACAAGGATTGCATCCAGTAAACTAGGTAAGATTTCGACGCTGGCACATCGAAGCAGAATGACAGAGAGGTCCCAAGAAAATGCGCATCTTCGCTTCTGTGTGTGTATGTGAGTGCGCACGCGCGCGCGTGTGTGCATTTCGGTCATTTTCAACTTTTTTTTACCTGCCCATATGTACATTTTAGCCATTTCCTACCTTTTTTTTACCATATGTACATTTCAGCCATTTCCAACACTTTCTTTTGTAACCAGAGGTACATTTCAGCCATTTCTGACTCTTTCTTCTCTACCCAAACGTAGATTTTAGCGATTTCCGACTATTTCTTCTCTACCCATACGTACATTTTGGTCATTTCTGACTATTACTTCTTTACCCATAAGTACATTTCAGCCATTTCCGACACTTTCTTTTGTAACCATAGGTACATTTCAGCCATTTCCGACTCCTTCTTCTCTACCCAAACGTAGATTTCAGCGATTTCCGACTATTTCTTCTCTACGCATACGTACATTTCGGTCATTTCCGACTTTTACTTCTTTACCCATACGTACATTTCAGCCATTTCCGACACTTTCTCTTGTAACCATACGAACATTTAAGCTATTTCCGACTCTTTCCTCTCCACCCATACATGCATTTCAGCCCTTTCCGATTCTTTCTTCTCTACACATAAGTACATTTCAGCCATTTCCGATTTTTTTTTTTTACCCAAAGGTACATTTAAAATATTTCTGACTCTTTTTTCTTTTACTCAAATGTACATTTCAGCCATTTCCGACTTTTTCTTCTCTACTCATACGTACATTTCATTTGAAAATTAATCTCGAAAGACATCATAAGTAATACGAGGTCTCAGCTTCACATGATATAAAAGAAACAGTTTCATGAGTACTTCGATCAATAGAAAACTCATTGGAATATGTACGTCGAATGATAGCTCATATATTTTCAAACAAAATAACGATTCTTTCCAACTTAGTATATACAGTTATTGTCTCGATATTTTGAAAACAGCATTAGTAGATTTTTTTAGAATAAATTCAATAACGAATGCATTAAAAAATCGTATAACTTAGATCATTTTTTATCAAGATTATTCTAAAATCTCATTTATATATTATATAGATTAAAAGAACTACTATTGTTTGTTTACCATAGAGAACAAGTATTAGAAGGCAACCCGTGAGAAGTATTCGTTTTGAATGTTATGAAATATCAGCTCATTCACTCTTATATGTAACTTGCCACCACCCAAATAAAAACGGTTTAGGTTGGATCAGGCAACTTATACTGGGCACTTCTTGAAGATTGAACTCTCTTGTGTTATATTTTGCCCTTCGACCCGGCCAAAAATGTCATCCCAAGGTGATGCACCGGAAGGAAGTGACACATTCTAGTGGCAGTTAGGAGAGGAAATCGCGTGGGCGGAAATTGGCTGATGAAATTGGACCAGCTGAAAAATCCCATGAGACTCTCATAGACTGACGCACCGGAAGAGAGTGACCTCTGAACTGCATGACAGTTATTTCTGCCTGATGACGATTAAAACATGCGATTTCAAAGATCGAGTGGGCGATCAAGTGGGCGTTGAACTATTATACAGCTCAGTCAAGACAGAAGTTAAGGAGTTGAGTTGAAGATCGGACGGATTTATTGACGATATGTGGTAGAGAAAGCCACATCAGGCCGAAAGAGCTTTTGGGCCCTGATAAGTTGAGGTCCGGAGAAGATGCTGATAAGATGCCGTAAAGAAAGCCATCACCCAGCAGAGTGGCCTCTGGACCTCCGTTTGAGCATCAGGAGAACGAGAAGACACAACGTTGACGGTCATAACAATGGGGTCAAAATATTTCAATTTCTGTTCGGTTTCCAGCTCCCTCTCACACTCAAACCTTGAGTAACCCTTTTCGAACCCTTGCAATAAAGTGAGAAGTAAATATATTTATAAAGAAGTCTTCCCGCGTCTGTTTATTTATTTTGTCTTTATGATACGGCATATGAGAATATAACACTTGTATACATTTACACTATCAATCTACAATGAACAGGATGAAAAACAACGACAGTTATAAGCGGGGTGTATCTGGTTTGAATTTAGAGCCTTTCTCCTAGATTGTTTGCCAAGTCTTTTCGACTATTACATTATTCGGAAAATGAAGTTTTGGAATAAACTTTTATGCCTTAATTAATGAATTTAAACTCTGTTTTTATCACTTAAAATATGGTAACTGAACATTAATGCATTTGTACCATCAATTAACAAGGCTATTTAGGATTAAATAGTCAAACTCTAATGGCTTTGATGCCAAAAAAAATCTTTGAATACAGTTTTTACTTCTCTTTGAATACGAAATATTTTTTGGCATAAAAATTAATCCAGATGCTTGAAAAAAATGGCAATCAGTGGGTGAAAGATCAGAAGAATATCACAGATGTTGCGAAAGTCTCAAATTCTAAATTATCAAGCTTCTGCAATACTATCCTGCCAACAATTGATCAAACATTTCTATGAAATAAAATTTTGACCAAGCTTAAAAAGTAAACGCATCGCTTCTTTCTTTATGATTATCATCAGGGACATGTATATTTGAAAATCAAATTTTGTCAGAAATTTATAAAAGTAATTCAGAATGTAAAATTTTCAATGTACCAATTATTAAAATCTTATGTTAAAACAGAATTAAACCAGTTTTTTTTTCTACATTTCGTCAGTATTTTCCTTACAGTCAGATATCTACTCATACGGAGGTGTAGAAGGGGCAAATCTATAGCCTTTCTGAAGAGTATTAACAGGAAGTGAAAGGTAAACAACTTTTTTTTTTCTGGGATTAGAACTTGCTTCGCTGAGTTCATTTCTTTCCAATATAACTATTATGCCAAGTTTGCCTTCTCTCAATTTTCAGAAATAATTAACCTTCGAGATTGACATTTTTATTTAACGTCAATCAATGACGATATACTCTAAAGGAACAAAGAGTAGATTATGTACGTTCAAAAACTAAAATAATAGTATGAATAAATGTCCCTAAAAAAGTTAAGTTGGCAACCGTAGTCGAGGGAGACAAAACGCTCCTTTTTCAAAAGCTATTACACCAAGGTGTAGGAGAGGGTCCTACTCCATTCCCTGGATTACTTCATTTTAGCTTTGATCTGTAACTTATAATGCTGACTGTTAAGCAAGGTGGAATCAACTACCATTTTTTGAGTCTATAGTATGACTTGACTTGGAATTGAAACCTGGTCTCCCAGACCATTGGCGAACACTTACGATTAGGCCAATGGCCAAAATGTCACTACTCACAAGTAACTACCTTCATTTCGTTCATGGTTTGGTTTTATGGCATATCAACCTCTATAGATTATTTTTTGCCAAATCCGCTTCCACACACAGACACACACACACACACACACATATATATATATATATATATATATATATATATATATATATATATATTTGATATGATATCTAAATATATTTCATTGATAATATCTTGAAATGACCCCAAAGCAAATTTTTGTACACAGTTAAATGGTTTCAAGTAGTGCCATGTAACTGTAACAATGTAACATCCGTCATTTGTTTGCACACCTTTAATTAGATAATTATCAGTGAATAGGCTGGTTGTTTGCTTGCTTGGGTTTAATGGCATATTCACCATTTTAGTTATTTAATGCTAAATTCATTTTTTGTCCCATTTCAAGCAATTCAGCTTAGTATAAATACACAATTAAGATCAATTTGAGCCATAGATAGGACCCTATAGGTGCTACCACTGTGGGCTACAGAGGAGCCGGGAGCAAGGGCAATGAAGGGGTACGAGGATCATTAAATAAGTTTCCAGACTTTTTTCGTATGGGAACTTTTAATGATAGTACACACATGGAACTCTAGTACACTTCGAAGTAATCTCCTCCGGCTGCAATGCACTTGTACTGATCTAACAACTTCTGGAAGGTCCCTTGGAAGTCCTCTTATGTGAGCGTGTCAATGACCATCGTCAAAGCCTCTTTCGTCTCCTCAATTGTTTTATAACGACAGCCTCTGAGCTTAGGGAATAGCCAAAAGTTACAGTGATCAAGGTCTGGACTATATGGACGGTGAGGAACTGTCTTGATGCCCATCTTGGTCAAATAGTCTATGACAAGGATGGGGTTGTGGACTGGTGTATTGTCCTGGCGGAAATGCCACTGACCCGATTTGAATCTCTTACTGAACTCCCTTAAAACCTTAACATAATAACCCTAACCCTAACCACTTGGCCAATCAAGTCTGGTATCCGGACTTCTTTACTCCACCCACACATCTCATCATCCCTCACAGACCCCCTGCCTTCTTTGAATCTCTTATGCCGCTTAAAAACTGATGCTTGATTCATGCAAGATGCTCCAAAAGCATTCTGAAGCATTCCATAAATTTCTGTGGTATTTTTTTCCAAGTTTAAAATAGAATTTTATTACATATCATTATTCTAAAGTGTCCTCACGTCCAGATTGCATTTTTGAAATTCACCAGCTGTGACAATCAGGTTTTAGTAGGGTGTATTCCAATTCCTACTGTAGCTGTTCATTTGAATCTGAAATCATAAAAATTGGCCAGTCATCTCATAAGGTGTATAGCAGAAACATACTGAGTTTTCAAGAGTTTACAACAATTTTAAATGCCAGTACAAAAAAAGTCTGGAAACTTATTGAGTACACCACGTAATTTACGTTCCCCAAAGCTTCAGCATAACTGGAACTTCATCATCAGATAGTTTACTGTCATATCTAGGACACTCGTTTCAAGTGGGGGGGTCTTACCCCCTTGCAGAGATGCAGTTGCGGTATTTTGCAGTCCCAGCCACATGGGCCAGTACGTAACTAGAGAGAATCTGTGGCGTAGATCGTAAAATGATGAACAGCAAGTTCAAACCGCAATGACATTTTTGGACAAATACCCCTGAAAAAGGCATGAAACCAATATAAACTACAAGCAAGAGATTAGAGTATATTACGACTGCATTCTGCAAAGAATTGTTTGGTATTGAATAAACCATCATCATCATGTCGCGCCATCAGCACAAATATTCCTGACAATCTCTCACTACCCATCTCTATCGTTCCTTGCTTCCTGCAGGTCTTCAGAGCTACATCCCGTATCTACACAGACATGCTGTATGAAGATTCCATCTGGTTCTCCTGCATTTGCTCGGCCATGTGAAGGGGTTCACAAGAGTACATCACATATGAGCTCGTCCCTATTTCTCCAGCAGAGCCCTGCATGTCTGGTTCGTCTAATTTTGATAGTTTTCGTGATGGGTGGTTGGTGGCGGTACCACTGCTGCTTTGTGGGGTGCTGCCTCCAGGACTTGTTCAGTATTGCTCGCAACATTTTTGTATATTTGCCGTCAAGCATTTTTTTCCGTCCGTTTAGTTAGCGTCCGAGTAGTACATCCATATAGCTGTATCGACAAAACAGCTGCTTGGAAGAAACTGCGTTTCGTTTTATCGGTTTGGTCTGACTTCCATGTGGCCGAGAGCCTATCGATAGCTGTATATGCCTTTGTTAGAAGGGTGTTGATGTCTGTCTCGTTTGATGAGACTCTTGAATAAACCAGAGGGCTAATATACTATTAAAAAAATCGGTTTTTCCTGATCAGTGAGACTACATTGCTAACCACCACACTGAAATAAGGTGGCATTTTATCTAAGCTCTGGTCATTTGTATCATGAAAGCATACGTATGGGACACACTAAAAGTTGAATTCTTACGTAATGGTACGTAATCCTTACTCAGTAATAATCCGGAGAGTTGGCCAATACATTCTGATATCATTGGAACATAAATAAAATAAATGCGTTTAGTACGTGAATTTGTACAACTTAGTATATCAAAGGTTTGCCAAAATGAATTAAGTGGTGTAAGTTCAAATAGCCTGTTGAACTATAAAATTTTCTACGTATAATTTCAGATCTTCAGCCAACTTATCAAAGACTATCGGAAGTCGTTTGATGTACCTGCATATCTGACTGGAATACTAAGAGGTCTTCTTTGAGGAAAAATGGTTTTGATTTGTTCCCCATCATCCACAGACTGTAAATGCATTTGTGCTAATATTGCGAGTTTACCAGATGAGACTAACCAGGAGTTTGACTATGAGAGCTTGATACAAGTTTGGCTATTCCACTGGCAAAATGTTTAAACTATGATTTTTCACTTGTTCTATCAATTATTTTATGTTTTGCTCAATAATTTGACTTGATTTTATTTGTTTTATGCACAGTTGTTATGCCATAAGCATTTATAAGTCTAGAATATCAATTAAAAAACATGTAATTGTATGCTTCGATTTGAATCTTTTGAAACTTTGACGATAGGGAAAATCTCGCCCATATTATTACTAAATATTTGACTTATTGATTGATTTCAATTGGATATAAATCCATTTTGCTTCATTCTATACCGTAATGTTCGGTAATTGCTTTCATTGGACGCTTATATTTACTTATTTTGTAGTTGATTCTTCAGAGATATTTCAGCACAAGGTCTGATCAAATACGAATTATTTTCAATTGAATTTATTTAATATAGATTGTGTCTTAAGAAGTAATTCTTCTGAAGGTGTACTCAACATTAAGCAGATATCCAGAACTGAATCTGTAGGAACGAATAAATAAATTAATAAATTAAAAATTAGATTAAAAAATAAATAAATAAATAAAAAGAAAACTATTAAATTTGAAGAAACTCCCAGAGGTCATTAACGGAAAAGGCGATGACACATGCGTAAAAGAAAAAAGGCTTTCCTCTTGACAAAGGGAGCAAAGTATTATTTCTCTTTCAGGCAGTGTCCGTCGAACCAACAACACCGTTCTGCTGTCTGGTGTTTTGGGCACCACACACGTCTTTGGACGTAGCATCGGTTAGTCCCTTCACCCAGTAGCAGTCCTCTCTCTATCGGTCAGCATTATGCTGAAATATACAAGACCTACGAATGAACTGTAAACTAACCCTTAGCGGACTTTGACAAAACTTCTAAAAAGAAAACTAACACTTATGGAAGCCCGAAATACCAAATTTACATACAGGAAACGAATTAACGTATTTTTTGATACCTTAACTGGGGGATTCAACCATTTCAATGTATTCAGGAAAAAAACCCTCATCCACAGAATGGTTGTTGAACCCAGTAAATAAAGGAAAGTATAGAAAAAATGTTTTCGTCTCTTATCAGTTTCTGTCTTTTCTTTTTGTATATTTCTTTTGGGACTATCTTTGGGCAAGGCATTGCGCCGGGCAGTCAACGTGGGGTAAAATAATATAACCAAAATATGGAATCAGATATCTTACGGCAAAACAACCTTGCCCTTAGCCCCTGACCTTCAAGCCTCGAACCCCACAAATCTACATCATTTGATGTTCATTACTGTCATCATCATCATCATCTCGCGCTGGTAGCACGGATATCCCTGACCCTCTCTCGCCACTCCTCTCTATCGTTCATCGCCCTAGGAAGGTCTTCAGGACAACATCCCGTATCCTCACAAAGCTGCTGAATGTATGTTCGTGCTGGTCGTCCTGCTTTTGCACGGCCATATGTGGGGGTCCATAAGAGTACATCACTTATGAGTTCGTCCCTGCTTCTCCAGCACTGTCCTGCATGTCTGGCTCATCTAACTTGAATAGTTTTCGTGATAGGGGCTAGGTGGCCGTACAGTTGGTGTCTTGTGGGGTGTTGCCGCCAGGACTTGTTTAAGATTGCACGTAGCATAGGCCTCTATGTTAATGCACACGAAACGGAATATATGTGCTATAACCAAACGGGGGACCTCTCCACTCTAGAAGGAATCCCTCTTAAAATAGTAGACAAATTCACTCACCTAGGAAGCAGCGTCGAATCAACCGAAAAGGACATCGAAACGAGGTTAGCGAAAGCATGGACAGCTATCAATAGGTTATCGATTATTTGGAAATCAGACCTAACCGATAAAATGAAACGCAGTTTCTTCAAGGCAGCGGTCACATCGATACTGCTATATGGCTGCACTACATGGACGCTAACAAAACGGCTGGAGAAGAAGCTAGACGGCAATTAGTGTCATAACCTCGATAAATTTTTGAGGATGTCTTATCCTCCTGCAGCAGATACATAAACGAATTCTTATCCCCACCTACAACGCTAATAACTACTTTAGTTCACCAATTGAATATATACCACTCAATATCTTTGATAGACTTATGCTATACGTGTTAGCCTCCCAGAAACACTTTGTTTCATTTCCCTGCACCAAAACCAGGTGCATATTCTTCAGATATTACTAAGACAATATACGACGAATAGTAGTACAGTGCTCTACTACGCAACTGCATAGAACCCAAATTTGAGAAAATATTTAGAGAGAACCAAAATGGCTTTCAGAGAAATCGATCAATGACATCACAATGACCCTCCGTCAAATTCTAGGTGTACATGCAAAAAAGCTTGAGGCAACAAAATTAGTTGTTGACTTCTATCAGGTCTTTGATTTCGTATACAGAGGATAGAAGAAGCAAATACTACTCACCTACGGCCAACCCAAAGAAACTATCGCAGCCATAATGATGCTATAAGAAAAGACGAAAGTAAAAGACCGCTCTCCGTATGGAGACGGAGACTACTTCGACATTGTAGCAGGTGTGCTGCAAAGTGACACATTCACTCAATACCTATTACTCATCTGTCTAAACTACGTGCTTAGAATGTCTACTGATAAAAGGAAAGATGACCGTTTCAAGCTGGTGAAGGAAAGAAACAGAAAATACTCCGCACAATTACGGATGCGGACTACGCCGATGACATAGCGCTTCTGGTAAATACACCCGCCCAAGCCAAAACCCAGCAGCAAGGTTTAGAACGAGCTGCAGCTGGCATAAGCCTCCATGTCGATGCACACAAGACGGAATATATGTGCATTAATCAAACAGGTGACATCTCCACGCTAACCTGTAGCTCTCTGAAACTAGTGGACAAGTTCACTTACCTAGGAAGCAGTGACTCATCAACCGTGAAAGACATCAACACGCAACTAGCAAGAGCATGGAGAGTTAACGATAGACTATCGGTCATATGGAAGTCAGACTTGACCGATAAAATAAAACAGCAGCTGTACGACCACAAACCACCCATTACGAAAACTATCCAAGTTAGACGAACCAGACATTCGGGACACTACTGGAGAAGTAAGGACGAACTCATCAGCGACATAGTCCTGTGACCCTTTCACATGGACATGCAAAAGCAGGACGACAAACTAGAACATATATACAACAGCTCTGTGTTGAGACAGCATATAGCCTTGAAGACCTCCCAGGAGCAATGGACGATAGTGACAGGTGGCGAACGAGTGTCAGGGAGATTCTTGCTTGTAGCGCGACATGATGATCCTATTTACCAACCCCTCCGCTCGGGTAGGATATGACACAAGGTCAATTTTTAAGCGGAGTTTAACAGGTTTGAATTCTGAGTTTTCCTTCTTCTAGACTAGTTGCCTCACCAAGACTGAAGAAAGCAGTCTGCCCTATTATTTACTTTGATCCAAAGTGTAAAAATACATTTTCTAAAGTTAAATTAGTCCACGAGATTATTTTCGAAAAAATGTTCATTTCATAAATTTTTTAGAGTATTCTTTATTCTATTTTATTATTTCATTATTGCATTTCCTTTTAACGGGTATCAGTTCTCTTCAGAGAGGAATTTAAAAGTTTTCTATGTAAATTTTTCCCGTCCTTCAACGTAACTTTCCTTTTGCGTTTTAATTTTTTTTTCTATGAAAATGTGTTTGTAGTGGCGTTTTTCTAACTTTTTGGTCTTTTTTCACGGGCTTTTTTTTTTGGTTTGCCTTATATATATGCGACATTTTCCCTTAAATATGCTTGATGAAATAGTACAGACACATGGCTTCTGCGTATTTTATAATTGATCTTTTCAGGTCTTCGTATGAGTCGTTTTATATCTTGATGAAATAAATTGAGAAAAGTTGCCATGATTTTCTCAAGTACGTTCGGCCTCATATGGAGCCATCTTGTGGGAGATGGACAGTGAATTGATAAGTGAGCAGATTCATATGCATTTGTATAAAGAGAGGTTAAAGAACATTTGGAAAAGGAATTAATGGAAGAAATCCGACGAATTTAACTATTATTATATCATTTTACTTTTTGTCAGAAGGCAGGAGACGGGTTATTAGGTTTTTGCGTTTGTAGTTTCCTTTACTTTTTTTGTTGTAATTTACTAGGTACTTTGATTAGATGCAGCACATGGCCACAGAAATAGGCACGTAATGACACGAGAACTCTCTCTTAATGTTTTGCTAGTCTAGCTTGCAAACCATTACACTACCCGAGGGGCCCCTTTAGTCTTGTAAGAAGTTATGTTACTGTTTCTGTAAGCCAATCAGAATTTTTTCGGGTTTTTTTCATAGGAGGATGGCTGGTGCAGCTTTTTAAAGAATGTATTTTTTAGCATTTTTTGTACAAAAAAAAAAGCCTGGAAACTTATTGAATACACTACGTACTTGTAATTTAAATTTGACACAAGTCTGTCGATTCCTATGATGATAACACTCAAAATTCAGTGATTAGGATCAACTTGTACGTTTACCATTGCTTTGAACATAGAAGAATAAAACCTTCAAAATATAAAAATTAGACTCTCAACATTGGAATAGTCTCCAATGTAGAATGTTGCTATGATCTAATTCTCAGAGATGGTGTCAGTTTAAGAGCAGAATATAAACCAATTTGAATAACTAAGAAACTCAATTATTAAAGCTATCAACACAAATAACGTTTATTTATAATGTTCCCAAAATACCAAATCGGAAATCTTATCATAATCAACCAATTATGCGTCCTTTCGAACTCCAAAGATTCCGCCATTATTGGCACGATTTCAACTTATTTTGTCGGAAATCTCCGAATGAACTCCAGTCATTCTTCTCTACGCCACTCTCAGTGTAAACAAGTTAATAACCCAAAGCAAATAATCAATGAAAATCCTTAAAGAAAGCTTCTCTTAAACAAGAATAATTATCCTACATCTCCCATACATATATCTCGGTCGTGATTTGGGATTAAAAATGATTACCCACCACCATTTTTTGTTTTAAATTTTAAATTTTAATTTTGTGATTTATTCGATATATATAAAATAGTCTTCTTTTTAAATTCAATCTTTACGCTCTGATGTTGAGGCCTTCATTATATAAACAGATTCCATACGTTCATCCTTGTATTCTTGAAACCTCTAGCAGATGATTAAAAAGTGTTTGTATTTCTCTGGGAGTATCTTTATTAAAAAACAGATTTTTTTTTATGGAGACAAGATAAGGAAGAGTTTGAAATAATGATATTATGAAGAAATACTCATAGAAATTTATTTTCCATGGGAGAAACTATTGTATTCATAAACAACATAATTCTCCTGGCTTCCTCGTTGGTGAGGGTCAGAATACGCTGACCGTATCATCTGCAGACAGATGAGGTGTCCTGAGTATGAAATTCAATTGCATGTGCTGGTGAGGTTCTGTTTCTGGATTTCTTGGAAGTGTGCGGTAACCTTTCATTACCATTACGCTGTGGTCCCTTTTGAATCGAAGTGGTAATAACTTTTAGAGTACCAACTTTGGATGAAATATATATTGGCAAATTATTCGCATGAGATAGAAGTACCTGATATATAACAGAGAGCAAAAGAAAATAAGCAAAAGATGTAAATCTAAGCTACAATTATCACAATTCCTTAAATTCTAGGCATAAAATAAGCCCAGAGGGATATAAATGCCGTTAAAATCAATAAATCAATCAAACTCTATGATAAATTCGTGTGGACACAATTCAGGTAAAGTCTCAGTTTTTATTCTTTCATTCAGATTCCCAATCTCACGGATCTACAGTAATCAGAATCCTTCCCATCTACATGATAGATGCAGTAGTATCATTACAGATCGATGTCACAATGGGAACCTGGTGAGTTGGTGAATAGTCTAATTCATTTTAATGATAACTCATGTTTTGTTGGAGGTCTCATTTGTATTGCATTCATGTCCAACTGAACAATTTATTATCGATCAGTGAAAAAAGAGTAGGTTTCTTTTAAGCATTAATTAACGTTAATCTGCGGGAAAGACTGTTGATATTCACCACTCCGTTTCATCAATTCTTTTTTACCACTGTATGTGATCGCGTCAATGCCGTGCGTCTGTTTGTAATTGTATTGATAAAGTTGAGGGTTTTGTTGCAACTGGACCTATGTCTTTCTATGCCCTTCCTTACGTGCATGCCGGTAGGACTGTCATTTGGGCCTCTTGGCATTTATTAGAGATTATTGTGCAAACGCTATTAAATTCATCTTTTCTGCATGGGTCTATATTCACATGGGTTTTTCAGTGCGTGACTTCTTTCAATGCCTTTCCGATTAAGTTCTCATTATATGTCATTTCTTTCTTAAATAGCCAGTGGTTTATATCGCACATATCACCTACCGTGGTGGATATTTCTCTATACACTTTGAATCAAAGTTCTGTGTAACTATATAAAATCGTGACATCCGAATGACGCTCTCGTTGAGGTATTTATGGAGGAGGGCGAGTCCATTATGAAGGGAGTACAACACTTACCGATAAGTTTTAAAGACGACTGATTAATTTTAATGCAAGTTCAACCCATCAAAGGTTATTCTATACCTTGAGGTTAGGGAATCACTTTTATATCTATATTTTCGTTTTTGCACATGGTTCTATCAAGTACGAATAATTTTCCAACAGTTCTATTTGACCTACAGATGCCATCCTTACTAGTACAACCACTTCAAGTCAGAGTGAACCTGGAAGTAATAACAATATCCAGACCTGAAACATCTGAATCAACATGAGTTTATAGTCATAACCAGGACATAGGTTATAAATAATCATCATAATTTTATAAATGATTATAGCTTCAAATTAAGACAAACAATGTGCATACGGTTTAAAGTTTTCCTAACTAATACTCATAATTTGTACCAAATTATATTATTTAAATCTCTACTCACATTTGATTATATCCGTAATAATAATCCAATGACCAGACCTAGTAATAGTCAACAACAAAAAAGAACCTACTGAGTAGTGGACTTTGCTGTCTCGGCAGACTTCAGTGTGAAAATAAAAGAAATTAAAAAGAGACAGAATACCTAGACCTAGCTAGAAAACTAAAAAAAAAAAAAAATGTAGAACATGAAGGTGACGGTGATACCAACTGGGGTTGGTGCAGTTGGGACAATCCCAAAGGATTGATAAATTGATTGGAAGACTTGGAAAAAAGAAGACAATTAGAGACCACCCAGAATACAGTTTAAAGATCCGCCAGATTAATGAAAAGAGTCCTGGAGTCTTGAGGAGACTTACTGTCACTGATACTCCAGTGAAAAGCCCTCAGCTAACGCTGATGAGAAAAACTGTCAAAGAAGTAAATAATAATAATAATAATAATAATAATAATAATAATAATAATAATAATAATAATAAAGACACGCCGATTTGACCTTCTCTCACCGTCCATTCCCATGGAAAATTGCTCTTGGTTTGACCTGTAAAAGTTATCCAGTATCTGCACAGAGCCTACGAATGTGAGTTTTAGATAGTCGGCAAACACTTTCTTTAGTAGGGTTCCATGGGAGAACGTTACTTCTGATTCCATCATCTGTTCACCAGCTGTAACTATCACATTATGCTCGTCTATTTGGATAGTTTTGAGATTGGAGTTTAGTGACCGTACAGCTGCTGTTTTACCGGTTATTTTTTCCACAGCACGCAACATCCTTTGGTAGTTCTTAACTAGCTTTTTCGCTAAGGTCCAAAGTGCAACCATACAAAAGTACTGACACGACTACAGATTGGAAATTGATGGTTTATTTTAGTGGTTAATTAGGGACGAACTTCGAATGACTTTATTCTATGAACACGCTAGTCTTGGCCGACCTGCCAAAATTACATTCATTAGCTCGGTGCGATCACAAGAAGATTTGCCAAGAATGATAACTGACAGGGACGGATAGCGAGATAAAGTCAAAGAAATCCGTGCTGTCTTTATGCCTTAATGGTGATGATGATATTTGAAATAGAATAAGTGAATACTGTATAAATGCTTCTTCTGTAACTAACTTACAAAGAAACCATGTTGCGATATCTAAAATACAATTTAAATTATTATCTTTTGGCTTTTCTTGTTGATATTTAATTTATTTTCATCAATGAGTAGTTTTATGCTTCCTAAATGAACGGCTTTTTCTTTTATTAGTTCTTTTTCCTTGTAGTGAAATACAACGCTCATTGCCATTATTTTATTAATCCAATTAATTATATTTAATTACTGAAAAATAATTCATACAAAGCCAACATAAAATGGTGGACCTTTCCAGCGATTTTATTCGCAGACGTAATGAAAACCTAAAAAAAAACAAAACAAAACAAAACAAAAAAAAGAAATGATTATAATTTCAACGTAAATAAAATAAATTTGAAAACCAGATTGTGCTGTGCATTGTAGACAATTCGTCTTGTAATAAGATTATTAGCTTTGAAGTGCCATTAGTTATTTCGACAATTTATTGCTCGAATTCATTTAGACCAATGGAAAGATTTTTCTAAATTCTTTTAGTAAGAGCAGAAATAAACAAATAAACATGTAAAATGAAAAAGGCGGAACAGACAAATGTGTACAACAAATTACTTTGTTTTTAAATAATGAAAATGTTTATATATATATATATATATATATATAATATATATATATATATATATATATTTGTGAATACATAGATAGATAGATAGATAGATAGATAGATAGGGGTGTTTGTGTTGTAATGGTTATTGTCGGGCAAAATAGACAAGATAACTTGATTTCAAACCCTAGACGAGGCTGTTTGCATTTCACAATGCATTAATAAACTTTGGATAACCAGACACCTAATCATTATCCCTTCCACAATGAGTAAATAGCAGGATGGACTGGGATCATAAATCTGCTTATAGCAACCAGTTTAGGTGAAAGAAAACTCTGAATTCAAACCTGTTTAAATCCACCCAAAAATAGACCTTATGTCGTGTTCTGATAGGCAGCCCGGATATATATATATATATATATATATATATATATATATATATATATATATATATATATATATATATATAGTATTATTCGGTCCAGTTAAACCGGAGTTGGGAGTAATTCCCTCAGGACAAAAAAAAATTCAACAGTGAACATTTAAATTTTCCTAGTAAAGAGCTAAGTAAATAATAAATGATAAATAATAAAAAAACATAGGATTAGATTGAGATTTAAGGTAAATGAATAAGATTAAAAAATGAGAGAAAACCATATGATGTGTACATACTCTTCAATGGAGGGGAAACTGAATTAATAGGCACGAAAGTAATATTGAAAATTAAAAAAATTAATTCTAAATTTTGAATTTGATTTGATATAAGTATTACTGTATTCTTACGTAAAGTTATTAAAGAAAGTTATATTTATCTAAATTAGTATTAAATCTGAAGTTTTAAGTATTCAGAATTTAAAAAATAAAAATAAAAAAATTAATTTACTATAATTCCAACCGGCAATAAATTAAAAAAACCGTAAGGAGGTTAAATGAGGAGAAAACTATTCCCCCTCTTCTATCCCCTCCGACCCTTCTTTCCTGTGCCAATTCGAAATTATTTTATCCATAAGATCTAAAGAAGTCCTGTTAACTTTTTTTTTGCTGTTTTTGATTTATATCAAAAACCCATAACAGGATGGAAATAAGTTTATAATCCTAATGTGACCGGTTTTTGTTTTTTTCTTAATGAAATATATATATATATATAAGATTTGGTCCAAAGTGTAAAAATACATTTTTTTAAAGTTAAATTGGTCCACGAGATTATTTTCCAAAAAATGTTCATTTCATAAAATGCTTCGAGCATTCTTTATTTCATTTTATTATTCCATTTCCTTCTAACGCGTATCAGTTCAATTCAGAGAGGAACTTAAAAGTTTTCTATGTAAATTTTTCCCGTCCTTCAACGTAACTTTCCTTTTGCGATGTAATTTTTTTTTCTTTGAAAATGTGTTTGTAGTGGCGTTCTTCTAACTTTTTGGTCTTTTTTCACGTGCTTTTGTTTTTGTTTGCCTTATATATATGCGACATTTTCCCTTAAATATGCTTGATGAAATAGTACAGACACGTGGCTTCTGCGTATTTTAAAACTGATCTTTTCAAGTTTTCGTATGAGTCGTTTGATATCTTGATGAAATAAATTTAGATGAGTTGCCATGATTTTCTCAAGTACGTTCGGCCTTAGATGAACAGTGAATTGATAAGTGAGCAGATTCATATGCATTTGTATAAAGAGAGGTTAAAGAACATTTGGAAAAGGAATTAATGGAAGAAATCCGACGAATTTAACTATTATTTTATCATTTTACCTTTTATCAGAAGGCAGGAAATGGGTTATTAGGTTTTTGCGTTTGTAGTTTCCTTTACCTTTGGTTACTGTAATTTACTAGGTACTTTGATTAGATGCAGCACATGGCTACTGAAATAGGCACGTAATGACACAAGAACTCTCTCTTAATGTTTTATTAGTCTAGCTTGCAAACCATGACACTACCTGAGAGGCCCCTTTAGTCTAGTAAGAAGTTATGTTACCGTAAGCCAATCAGAATTTTTTCGGGTTTTTTTCTAAGGAGGATGGCTGGTGCCGTTTTTTAAAGAATATACTTTTAGCATTTTCCTTCCACCTTCATTTTAATTTGAAGATTTCTTAAAGCAACGTATATTTCTCTAAAATGTTTTCAGATGTTTTCCATTGTAAGTGTTTCATTCACTTTCATCTTGAACTGTTTTCTGGCATTAAAGAATTTTGTTTCGATTTTCATAAATTCAGATACAACAACTTTTGTCTGAAAATTAATTTTTTAAAAAATTTATTGCGGATTTTTTGTCCTCATCTTGGTAGTTTTTTTTGTGTTGTTTCTTCTTTCACTACGTTTCGGCCAAATTTAGTGATTTACCGCGACCTCGGATAGGAATGCTGAGTCTTGTAACCGTATCCCCAGTAATTACTGCATTCCATAGTTGTTGTCTATCGCACCACGTCCCAGATTAAGAAGCCTCATCTCAAAATGATTCCAATTAAAGACAATTACAACAGCTTTTATTTGGATATATTCAAATTTACTTTTATTAATAGGATCATAATAATTGATGTTATCTCATGTTCCCATTCACTTTCTCGTCGTTGTTTTCACTTGGACATCATAAATTATTTCACCTAGTATGAATATTTCCCTTCTGTATTTCTGTATTATTTATTGCATCCTTAATTTCCATTTAGGTAGCTTAAAGCTATTTTCCTAATGAGTTATACTAATTTGACTTATTACTGAAGCAGTATCATATATCACTTCATTTAAAACCATAAGATTTTCTTTAAAGTCATCATAGAATATCTTCATTGTCATAGTTTCCCAACTTTATGGGCTTTAAGTTATATTTATCATTTTTACAATTCTTTTGATTGCCAATGGTCTGGGAGACCTGGGTTCAATCCCAGGTCGAGTCATACCAAAGACTTTAAAAATGGTACTGGATACCTCCTTGCATAACACTCAGCAATACAAGGTACGTATCAAGGGTAAAGTGGAGAAATCCAAGGAAAGGAGTAATATCATCCCCTACACCTCCGTGAAGTAGCTATTAAAAAGGGAGCCTTCTGGTCACCCTCGACTACGGTCGCCAAATTCACTTACTTTTTACTACTGACTGATACACTGTCCTTCATACCAATATTATTTACCTTGGTGAGTTAGATTATATTTTCTTTCATTTCGTCAATTTTAGTCTTCTCTGTAGTCCAGGTTTTCTATTTCAGGTTGGCTATTCTCTAATGTGTTATATTCTTTATCAGCTGCTAAAGTTTTCCCACAATCATTACTTGATTGTTTTAAATTATTTTCTCTTTCATTATCAACTGCATTACATTTCATTCAGGTGGTTTTTCAATCAGATAAAATCATGCATAACATACGTGGTGTATTCAATAAGCTTCCAGACTTTTTTGTACAGGTATTTAAAATTGTCATAGACTCTTGAAAATTAAGTATGTTATTATTATACATCTTTTGGGATGACGAACCAATTTTTATGATTTTAGGTTCGAATGAACAGCTACAGAAGCAATTGGAATACACCCTAGTAAAGCCCGATTGTGACAGCTGGTGAATTTCAAAAATGCAATATGGACGTGAGGACACTTTAGAAGAATGGTTTGCAATATAATTATGTTTTAAATTTGGAAAAAAATGTCAAAGAAACGTATGAATTGCTTCAGACTGCTTTTTGACTATCTTGCATGAATCCAGCATCAGTTTTAAAGTGCCCTTAAGAGATTCAAGGAAGGCTGGGAATCCGTGAGGGATAATGAGAGGTGTGGGAGGAGTAAGGAAGTCAAAACATCAGAGTTAATTAGCCAAGGGTTTAGGGTTAGAGTTACTATGTTGAGGTTTTAAGGGAGTTCAGAAAGAGATTTCATCAGAAGAGGCCAGCACTCTTCAAATCGGGTTAGTGGTATTTCCACCAGGACAATGCACTAGTCCATAACTGCATCTTTGTCACCGACTATTTGACCAAGATGGGCATCAAGACACTTCTTTAGCCTCCCTATAGTCCAAACCTTGCTCCCTGTGACTTTTGGTTATTCCCTAAGCTCACAGACTGTCGTTATGAGACAATTGAAGAGATAAAAGAGGATCTGACGAAGGTAATTGACACGCTCACTCAAGAGGACTTCCATGGGGCCTTACAGATGTTGTTTGAAGAGTACAACAAGTGCATTGCCGCCAGAGGAGATTACTTCGAAGAGGACTAGAGTTTCATGTCTGTACTATCAATAAAAGTGCCCGTACGAAAAAAGTCTGGAAACTTATTTAATGATTCTCGTACTTTATTACAATTCGCTATTGACCTTTTTCTTAGAATTTTATTAGTTCAAATCAATGTCTTCGTTGGTCTTCGTTGGTATTATCCCATTCCTTACAGCTACATTAGAGAGTAAAGGATTTATGATTTTTCGATCCCAACGTTTTTCATCATTAAGAGGCGTGATCCTTTATTATCCTTGAGAAGACTGATGAAGGTTGTTACATAAATAACTGTTTTCCGATATGGTTTTGGTGCATTTTTTCTAATTGCCAAGAGGTATTTTTTTGGATGATACCATCAGCTTAAAAATTTATTTTATCATATTTATGGAAAATCTATCAAGAGAAAATGTATATTAAGTTAAATTATAGAATCAATTTATGCGTTTCTAATTGAAAGAAGTATAATGTTCCCACGCAATACTCTGAATAAAAATTTATCTGTCTTAACGGAATACAACATAATTATATTTCACATTTTAAACACGATTTTAAAAAAAACGTTTTATTTTTTATGTTAAATTCAAGACAAACTGAAATAAAATTAATAACAGTCATCTGGTATAAATGAAAAATAGAAAAAATGAATTATGGAATAGAACTATAATGAAGATATTTACAGAGTTAATAATAATTAAAGATAAGTATTAACCCGGGCCTAATGAGCAGAGTCTTCCCCAATGGTCCGGGAGACTGGGGTCATACCAAAGACTCAAAAAATGGTACTTGATGCCACCTTGCTTAGCACTCAAGATGCGGATCAAGCGTAAAGTGGAGCAATCCAGGGAAAGGAGTAGCGCACTCCTCAACACCTCGGTGTTGTAGATATAGAAAAGGGGGCCTTCAGGTCACCCTAGACTAAGGTCGCCAACTTTACTGACTTATGGTTATGAATTAGATTTGAAAGATATATAAGAATTAGAAATTATATCAACGTTATGCTTTACATTTTAAAAATCATGGAACAAAATTATTTTGAATGTTCGTAAATTTACCTGAAATTACGATTTTTGTCGTTACATATAATCACGTTATTATATTTCACATTTCAAATACAGTATAATTATGAATAATAAAATGAAAACTAAATAACAGATGTAATCTTTGAATTATTTACTTAATAACGGTATTTTAAATTATAATGTACGTTGTTTTATTTTTAATTTAAAAAGAGCAATAACACACATTAGCAGCAAAACACATTAGCAATTCAACTTACAACGATACACGTTAGCAACATTGACTGTTTTACCCGGTGAAGTGGAATTAATAATTAAATAACAACATTAGTAAAAAAAAAAACAACCACAAATAAATGAAAAAGACTATAATCAATTATTTAAATGTGCCTAATAATCAAAATAATTACACCTATGAATTAGATTTGGATTATATATTAGAACTAACAAATTGACCAATTGCATTAAATATTTAAAATTATGTTTAAGTTATTATGAACGTTAAGCTATATCAAATTACAAAGAATATTAAAAAAGATATTTACACTTAGTATTTACATTAATATTAAAGATATATCTATTATCTTTTTTTACTTCTTGCGAATTTTTTTGCACCAGAGTTAGCTGATGGTAATTCTCTTGAGTCATTTTGAATGCACTACTCCTCAGGTCTTCAGGACTCTTCTCAGCATTCTGGCCGATCCTTGAAATGCTCTCATCATAGTGGTCACGATTGGTTCTTCGATATCTAACTCTACCAACCATTTTTTCAGCCTTTTGGGACCTTTCCAAGAGCTCCAATAACAATTTGTATCATCATCATTATGTTCTACTGCTTTCTTATTTCTCCTGTGAGGTTCAAGTACATGTCTCCCTTTTCGCTTTCGTTGATTTCGATTTACTGTCATTCTGGACGGAAAAATCAACGAGACAGCAAGTTTTATCTTTTTCTTTTTAGATATTTATCACCAGGTCTGGTCTTATTACCGGGATAATGGATCTGTTTCTATCCAGAAAACTCTGTGCATCTCGTCCTCCTGGAGAAACACTTGACTTTTGCTATTTGGGTGTATAATCAAATTTTACTTTCATGCACAATTCCCAACGGATCCCATTCTCCACCCAGTCGTGTCTAGTCTTATCCTACATTTGCATTAGTTTGCAATATTATCTTATTATCTGATTAATCTATGGCAATTCTATTGCATATGTTATAATAATAATAATAATAATAATAATAATAATAATAATAATAATAATTATTATTATTATTATTATTATTATAATTATTATTATTATTATCATCATATTTACCAACCCCTCCGCTCGGGCAGGATATGACACAAGGTCAATATTTTAAGCGGAGTTTAACAGGTTTGAATTCAGAGTTTTCCTTCTCCTAGACTAGTTGCCTCACCAAGGCTGAAGAACCTAGTCTGTCCTACTATTTACCCATAGCTGGAATGAGAATATTTGGATTCATACCTTTCCCAAGGGTATTAGTGCTATGTGAAATGCAATCAGTCTCGTCCAGGATTTGAACTCGTGTCGATGAGTCCATTTCCTGCGAAGATAACCATTACACCACGGGCACATATTATTATTATTATTATTATTATTATTATTATTATTATTATTATTATTATACTCATTTGAGAGTTCACACAACAGAGTTTGCTAATAGTTTTCCACCGATGTCTGAGTGACAGCAAGTCTCCTCCAGTCTCCTGGACTCTTATTGATATTCTAGTCGATCTTAGGAATGTTGTAGTTTTGATGGTCTCCACTCATTCTCTAATTTCCAAGTACTCTGGAATCTCTCTTTTTGCTTTCCTTCAGTTTTACCCAGTGGTCAACTTACAAATTCCCTATTCGACAGTTTCTCTTTTTTCTTACTTTTTTTTTGTTGGCTTATTATAACTAGATCTAGTCGTCTGGGCGAGTTTAGATGATCATTTTGTATCTCAAGATCGTAGGAAAGTTTGTGCGTCTCATTTTCTCGGACGGATTCTGGTTTGTGCAAAAACCATTTGTTCTTATGGTCAAATTTGAACTTCTTCCATAATTCCCAGTGGATTACCTTGCCCAGCTCGTCACGTCTAGTCTTACTACAACTACTTGAAATAGGTGAAAACGTAAAAATGTTTACAAATATTTCGCAATTTATGAATTTCCATACATTCAGATTGTTAAATAAGGAATGACAACGTTTTACTTATTCGGCTATTTCTTACAAATCAACCACTTCCGGTAAATGGTATAGTAGGTGGGCTCAAGAGTTAAAGATTTTTACCAGGACGATCAAGACTGACCAAATAATTTGGCATCACTTAGAAATAGAACTTTGGTCTTTCTTTATCAGTTCTGAACTAGATTTCAAGATTTTAGAAGAAATGAAAAAAATGTTTTTACCATATTAAAGGAATCTAATAATTGAGAAACCGATTATATATATATATATATATATATATATATATATATATATATATATATATATATATATATATGAAACCTGACAATAGGAGTTACTTCCTGAAATGAAGTTTCCGTGTATAAACAGCATTTTTGCAATCTCCTCGACAGAAAGCAGATCCTCCGTTCAGATTAAGCATTGCAAAATAGATATATCATCCAGTACTGACTTTTATCTGATTGTTTTCATAGACAAGGCCACTTTGACATGTTGGCTTTGATTTGACCAGTGTCTGGCCTCTGTTCCAATCGATCAAAGCCAAATAGAATCAAGCGGTTATTCTAACTGAGAATCCTGTACAGCAAGAGGCAGGAACAGTGAAAAAAAAGACTCATGATATTTCTTCCAAGATGACTGAGTAGATTTGGATAACTCAGAGTTGGCAAGACGCAATGAATTCAGTGTGCACGTACGAAACAAGTAATTATTATTAGATATTAATAAATCTATTTCATTTTCAATAGATGCAGGACGCAAACTGAATAATATAGCCAGTAAGAATAGGTAGATTGATACATACATACTTACACATACGTACAGGGATACTGGTTTGACTAATTAATGAATTGCTATATATATAATGGACTTGGAGGCCGGGCTTCAATTCCAGCTTGAGTAAAAGACTTTAAAATTAAAGTGATTGATGCCTCCTTGGTTAACGCTCAGAATTATAAGGTATGAATAAAGTTAAATGGAGTAATCCAGGGAAAGGAGTAACACCCTCCCATACACATCAGTTTAGCAACTATTGAAAACAGAGCCTTCCAGTTACCCTGAAATTCTTTCAGCTAAATTATATATGTTTATATATATATTGTCATCCACAGAAAAAACGGTTCCTTGTATTACAATACTTCTGAGTGGCTAGACACGTAGGAAACTTCAAGATAGAATAGAAACCTACCCAACTTTACGTAAGACTTATTATCATACTGCTCAGCCATTAGTCGACGTACATCAGCTCGGGAATTATAAGGCATTATGTAGTAGCTTTCGTTTGTTTAACTTTTGTCTTACCGGATATGAGAGGGCTCAATTCCTTCGAAGAGCTTTGTATTACACAAGTGGCTGCCGTTAATTCTTTCGCCACTGTGTACAATCCCCACCGGGGGGGCGTATCTTTATTATCGCACTGACAACACAGATTTCCTCCCTCTATCTATCTCTCTCTCTCTCTCTCGCTCTATCTATCTCTCTCTCTCTCTCTCACCATCCTTTCTTATTATCTATTGCTCCTGGCAAGTCTTCTAGGACGACTCTTTCATCGGCACAGAGTTGTTATAAGTCTTTACTGGTCGGCTTACACTGGTGCATCTGTGTACAGGAGTCTAGTGCCATGCAGGTCTTGTTTGTCTCAACTGAATTGTTTATGAGATGAGAGACAAGTGACAGTACAGCTGCTGTTTTGTAGGGCTCTTCTTACACAATTTATTTTTGGCAGCACGAGCATTCTGGTGCACTTTCCATCAAGCTTTTTCTCAAAGCATTTTGCTCACTTCCATGTGATGCATTCATGTATTTATATGGACACAGCTAAAGATTGGAAGATATCCCGTTTTATTGTATCGAACAGAACGAAGTTCCATATGATCGATAACCAATTATTTGCATTCGACGTCTGATAGATAGATAGATAGATAGATAGATTGGAAGAAAAGCAAAACAAACCGTCATTTGGGTATCATAAATTTATTTCAGTCACTCCATATGAGAAAACCAACCTCTTCAGATAGCCATCACAAAATAGAAAGAAAAAAAAAAGAATATTCTTTCTGTAGATTCTTAATCGTTTAAACTTTTTTTAATGAATAAATATATACAGAACGAGCAGGACATAAAAAGAGATGGGCTAGAAGTTGGTGTCAAAACCGAATGTAATATCAATATCTCGTGTCATGTATCCTTATGTATCAAAACAAGTGTTTAATAAGACTCAAAGGACCTTCAGCAACTGAAATATTTTCTATAAGTTAACCTATTTTATTTTTTTAATCGATATATTTATTTATTTATTAAAGAGTACAAGGTAATAAATACAGTAATTAACATTAAAATTAACATTAAAATTAACCTCAGAAAGAAATTTTCTTTTTTAAGGTTTTAGCTCTGGTTCATTTTAAAATAAAACTACCAACACGCTATTTGCTTTCAAATTAATAGATAAAGGATTCAGCATTAAATAAAACCACTGGGGTTGATATGTCATAAAACGCAACCAATCAATCAGTTAAAGTCATAGGAGATGGACTGTGATCACACCCCGGCGGAGGCTTTTTTTTTTACACAGAGCTAATAACCTTGGAAAAGGTATGAATCCAACAATTATCCCGCAACTATAGGTAAAAAGTAGGGTAGATTGGGCTCTTTAACCTTGGTATGACAACCAGTCTAGGAGATGGAATTCAAACCAGTTTTATCTGACTCTAAAAAATGGACCTAGCAGAAAATCATCACAGTACTTTGCTATACTCTAGATACATATTTATCTGGGAGTTACAAGAGGAAGAAAAAAAAGCAGCCAAGAAGATGCATAGAGGATATAAATAAAAATTAATCAATAGATAATAAGCTAGATCGACAGCCAACCACATAGTCATCAGTTAAAATGAAGTGTATGTCACTCAACAATTACAAAATGTTTTATGTGTCAATATATATATATATATATATATATATATTCTGAATGCTGTCATTATAATTACATTATAAATCATTAATATCCTATTAATAATTTATCAATAATAATCATATCATTAATAATAAAATAACTTCAACTTACATTATAGCTAATTTATCATAATTATTGTTATTTTAGTAGTAGTAGTAATAGTAGTATTGTTTCCTTTATCCTATCACCAACAATACCAATAGTAATAGAGATGACATCAATTTTATCTTACTATTCTTATAAAAATCAATTTCTTATCATTAACCTTTTCTCTAAATCTATTTTTATGACGATATTTAAATATTTTTTCATTAATTTTTATTCAAACGCTGTTAATCTATACCAAATGATGTTTATTTTTTCCTCCAGACAAAGATTACATCTACTGTTGAAGCTTCCAGGAGTAGAAGATTTCTTAATAAATCTCCCCAGAAGTTGTGAAGTTAGGCCACAATATCTCAAACACCAAAACCTTCCGGATTGGTCTCTTTGGTTCAAAGGAAAAGGTTGGAAAAAGAGTGTCTATCATTGTAGATCCTATGTTTCCACTTTCCAGTAGAGATTCCAATATAAACCTTTTCTTTCTTACTATTTTCATGGGGAAAATATTTGTTTAATGAACCAGTTTTTCAGAATTACACATTCCTCCAATGGTACAATGATCTTTATTTCAACAATTACAATGTAATTCATTTTTCAGTGATTATCTATTTGCGTTTTGTCTATTAAATTCCTGTTATGATTCTAAATTATTCTAGATATATAATTTGTACAAGAGTAACTAATTTTTAGTGCATTCCAATTCAGACAATAATACAGTGGGTTGTCCTTGTTGAAATGACTCCCAAGTTACCTAAGGAAGAACTTGCCTATATTAATATTAGAATGTTTACAGAAAGAGGGATTAAACTAGATTACCTTTCTTTTCCTATGCTTAGGTTTAAAAAAAAATTTTTTGTTGTCATTGCCTTCAAGTCTATAGAGAGAGTGTCCGCGTGGTGTAATGGTTAAAGCGATGGATTGCGGAATCGTAGTATACGAGTTCGTACGCCAGTCGTTCTATTACGTTCACGTTCGGGCAAATACCCTTGGGAAAGGTATGAACCCCCTTATCCTCCCAGCTATAAGTTAAATTATAGCACAACTGTTCTTCTAGGATAATGGCTTTGGCATTAAATAACCTAAAAAGAGTTGATATGCCCTTAAACAAAGAAACCTAGATCTAACCACCCAGCTCATATCAACTCTTTTTAGGTTATTTAATGCCAAAACAATTCTCCTAGAAGAACAGTAGAGGTACTATTTAATCCATAGCTGGGAGGATAAGGGGGTTCATACCTTTCCCAAGGGTATTTGTCCGAAAGTGAACATAATAACGCGACTGGAGTACGAACTCGCGTACTACGATTCCGCAGTCCATCGCTTTAACCATTACACCACGAGGGTGGTTAGAGTTGACATTAATGCAAGTAGATATTTGGTTATCTTGAAGGTTTTGGGCCTTTTTTATCTCGGATAAAAATGAAGCCGTCATATTTATATAAACCTATCTGCTTGAGGTCTATTGTCCTGCCGAAAGTACCTAATCTATTAATAACTATCATGTAACCTATTTATGCAGAGACATAATAACTCATGGGAATGTCAAAATTATCTGAGCACATTTCATCCCAGTAGACTTATTATAAGTAAGAAAAGATTTTCTACCAATGAAAATAATTTCTATTTGTTCTTCGGTGAGCATATCCAATATCTCCTGTGACTGACAAATCCCGAAAACTAAAATCGCAATGGGTAAGTGATGACAATATTCCAAAACCGCTAGTTTCCAGCATTCACATTGCTTATGAGCTTTTTTTTTTGTCTGAAAGAATGAATACTACTTTCAGCTTTATTGTTAGCATAGTAGTCTTCTTGAAACCTGTTTTTATCATTGTATTGGCGTAGAGGAAAACTTGTCTTTGAGGAAAACTTGAAGAAGAGGAAAATTTGCTAATTTCTACAAACAATTTTATTCCCTGAGACGAGAAAGAATATAAAGCCCATTAAGTGGGGCTGAAGACTACACCGCCTGCAGTGGGGTAATACTCTTGTTTAAATGTTTTCTCCAAAATGTGTTTACAAACCATATGTATTATATATGCATAAATAGAATTTGGTATTATATTACCTAAAGATGTTGATATTCCATAAAACCCAACCAAAGAAAACCGACAAAGAATTTAATCTAACATTTTAGATATTTTCTTTCATAATTTGTCGTTCTCATTAATCAGCAGTTCATTTACTTTCCGCTTGGACTTAAGAGGTCACTCCTATAAGAAGTATGCATATATGATATGCTGGGAGAATTCCAATGACAATAAAGCGACTTACCGTTTATATTAACAACGAAACTACACGATTTAAGACTCTCTCTTTATATATATATATATTCATAAATATATATATATATATATATATATAGTTAGAGGCGCCCGTGGTGTAATGGTTATCGTCGTAGGAAATGGACACGGCGACACGAGTCCAAATCCTGGACCAGACTAATTGCATTTCACACTAATACCCTTGAGAAAGGTATGAATCCAATTTTTCACCCTCCAGCTAAGGGTAAATACTTGGACAGACTAGGTTATTCAGCCTTGGTGAGGCAACTAGTCTAGGATAAGGAAAACTTAGAATTCAAACCTGTTAAACTCCGCTTAAAAATTGACCTTGTGTCATATCCTGCCCGAGAGGAGGGGTCGGTAAATGTGATATATACAGGGTTATTAAAAATATCAGCACACTTATGAGTGTACGTTTGTGATATAAATTCAAACAATATCCACATGTTCACCATTCCTACTAACACTTTCTTTAAATATCCTGTAGGTGATTAAAAATGCTAATATTTCTTTCGGAGTATATTTATTAGAAAAGCAGAACTAATCTTACAAAGACTATCTCTTGGAGGTTCCGATAAAATGTTGATTCGATGGTGAATTCTTAGAGAATTTAAATTCCTAATCGCAAAATCTTTTTTAAAACACCCTGTAAAATAAAAGAATAAAAAGTAGAGGATATCGCTAGAAAACTTTAGTAGGTAACATGTGCTGGGGTTATAAGTGTCACATACATAGACCGGACACCGTAAAGGTGTCTTTGGTATCGAACAATGCCCCGTTACATTAATGTTCTGTTACCATTCTTTTTTGTGAATTTAAGTTCTTGTTGCCGTTGTTGTTTATAATCAGGGAACGCGGCTTATGGGAACAATAGAATCCGCGGGTAGAGTCGGTATAATGCATCGATGTAGTCACGCGAAACAAATATGAAAAAAAAAAAAAGTTCGCAGTATGTATTAATACAGTAATCTATTATTTGCGAGCGGCCAGCTCAAAATCAATTCTTAATCCGGTCAAATCTTTCGCAGATTGGATTTGACTCGCAGGCTGTGGGTTGTTGAAACTGGGAATGTTATGTCTGGTAAACTCTAGAGAGAAATAAGCCAATTATTTTCAGAGCAGTAACGATTTTTGAGCGAGCTGGGTAGGGAAAAATGACATTAGGTTAAAGTTATCTGCACTTTGTTAGACCACTTGTAGGCAGCACTTTTGTTGCGAAATTGATGCGATGAGAAAAAGTCATGGGGTCACTCTATCATCACTTTGTAAAAACATGCGGGTCAATCAAGCCAACACTTGGTAAAGTTATGCGGTCAGTGTAGTCATCACTTCCAAAAGATAGGCTAGTCATAACGCTATAAAGACAATCGGTCAGTCTTGCTACCTTTTCGTAAAGCCGTGACAGGATCAGTCAACAATTTATAAAGATTAATGGTAAGTCAAGCCATCACTTTGTATTGGTTTAGTTTGGTTTATTTGAATAATGGCATATCAAACTTCGTGCGTTGTCTAATGACAAAGTAATTCTTCTTAAACAGTAGTCGTACTCTTTAACTCATAGCTAGGGATTTTTACCATTCCCTCGAGTAATAAGCTAATAGAGAAGGTAATTGAGCGAGTGGATATCGAACTTACCTACTACAATGTTTTAGTCGAACAAATTAGCCATTACGCAACAAGCAACCAACCCTCTTTATAGACTTTGTATAGACTGGTGTTCGGTCGGTCTAGTCATAACTTTAAATAAACATGTGAACAGTTATGATATCAGATTGTATAGACATGCAGAAAGTCGTGTCATCACTTCATATAGACATGAGGTCAGTTTGTCTAGTAATCACATTGAAAAACGTGATCAGGTTTATCATCACTTCGTAAAGACAGGCGGTCAGTCTAGTCATCACTTTGTAAAGACATGGCGTCTTGTATTATCATCACATTGTAAAAACATGTGATTAGGTTTGTCATGACTTGTAAAGAACATTTATCAAGTCAAGTTAACTCTTCGTAGAACCAACATCTCTGCCAAGGTAACCAAATTACAAATGACAGTTCGTGATAAAGTACAACTATTTATATATTCACTCGACCGAGAAACTGCTAAGGAAGATCTACCATCGTAAATTAGTGAAAAAGTGAGAGAAAATAATCTTGTTTTCGTTTTCAGAACTGAATGATTCATTAATTTTAACGGCATGTCAAACCGTCTAAATTTATTTTTTTAACAGGGTTAAAGAATTGAGTTCATTTCATGGAGGTATTTACTTTTTGCGTTGTTACTTTAGAAGATATTTTGGCATATGATCCTAATTTTTTAAACTGGTCTATTTGATCCATAAATAGAACCTAAACAAATTCTAAAGCTACCTGAAAGTGTTGACCTAAAAGTAATAATTATGAAGTTGTACTCCGCAGATATCAAGAACTGGAACCTCACCATCAGATCTAGTTTAGTATCATACCCAAGACATCATTTTTTGTGGGGTCTTACTATTCTGGAGAGGATACAGTCAGGGAGTATATTCTAAATCATATCGGCAGGGAGATTTTTCAGAACTGGACTGGGATTAGATTGATATCTATATCAATTAAATAAGCAGCTTTATTATTAAAAAGATAAAATATCAATGCATGTTTCTTAAGTCATGTGAATTTCAAGTCTGATTTTTTTTTTCGAACCGAGTTTTCTTTATTACAGATTTTACATTATCAGACGGAGTTTGCACAGCGAAAACGTTGTAAACAAAGAAAGATATAGACTAGGAAAATATTCTTTCTACGACAAAATGAATCATGTTGTGCAATTCTTTTATCTGTATTTTTTCTTTTTTTTTTTTTTGATATTTTTTAAATGATGCATTATCGCTTCCCTTCATTCGGCATTACAGTAATTCTTCACCAGAAATATCAGTTATGAACATTATTAAAATGCTTTGAATGTCTATTGGATATACGATGAAATAATTGCAGTAGGAGTTCCGGAAATCTGCTCGGGGTCTTGTGAAGGTCATATGGTGATGGCTTTCTATTAAACACCTGAATCACCATCAAGACTTTCAAAGCAGTTTATCCATTAACCGGTATGCAATACACAAAGGCCCCCTACTATAATTATCAGTTCGCCATTCTCTTTGAACTAAATTGCACCAACTTCATAAACTTGTACTAGTAAGGATTAAGCGAGATTTCGTTTTAGAAGATTAAAGCCATATTGCTTTGATCGATATTTGTCCTCATGATTTGCTCAATACTGTGTATCGCTGTCGAATCTCGATCTGACCTGCTGTGAGTAAATTATCATCGGCCATTTACCTCGGTTGATGAGCAGGATCAAAATTCTTTAACTGTCGATCAACGTTATCGGTCGTCTCCGGTGTTCTGAAGCTCCTAATACAATCACATACACTGGGCGCAAAATATTTTGTTACGAGGATAAAATTCTGTCTTTAATGTTAAGTCAAAATCAATACTCAATTTTATTTTAGCACATTGGGATTTTGTACAATAAATATGATTTTTAGATTCATTGGTTTTAATGGCATGTCAAACCATCACAGGTTATTTTATGCCCGGAGGGTAGGGAATTGTATTCATTGTACGTTCATGTTTATTTTATAGTGTTGTTGCTTCTAGCGTTTTTTCTTTCGTTTTTTTACTAGGTCCATTTGAATACGAACTGTTTTCGAACTGGTGTATCTGACCGATAAATGAGACCTTAACAGCTACTCTCTTTTCAGATCAGAGTAAATCTGGAGCTAATGGCTTAAAAGATAACCTCTAGACTCCCCAGATCTCTAGAACAAGAACCTCAGCAACGGATAAATTTTAGTGCCATATGAAGAAAAAGCCCAGTTGCCTGAAGCTGTAGAATACATCGACTGCGCTCTGCAATGAGGGGTAAGACCATCCCCCAAAAGTGACCTGAATATTACATTAAACCATCTGATAGCGAGGCTCCAGACATAGAGATTTGGGAAATATGGAATACACTTACATTGATTCTACTCTCTGGTCTAATCTTACCCAGTGTGGTGGCACCTGGTAGGGTCCTATCTATAGCCCAAATAGAACAATCGGTGTGCAAACAAATCTCTGGTGTTAAATTGTAACTCTTATATAGCTATAGTCGAAACTATTTAACTGTGTGCAAAAAAGAGCTTAATCTCGATTAAGAATGTTATCTAAGAAATGTGTTTTAAGTCATATATCTATTTAATATATATGTATAAACAGGATTCAGTATTAAATAACCTACAATGGTTCATATGCAATAAACCCCCAACCAAGTCAAATCATATAAATTATATATATATATATATATATATATATATATATATATATATATATAAAACAGGATTTGGTATCAAATAACTTTCAAAGGTTGGTATGCCATAAACTACAACCGAATAAAATCATCTATATTCAATATATATGTATACGGATGATTTGTCATTAAATATCCTAAAATAGTTTATATGCCATTAAACCAAACCAAAGGAAATCATATACGTATATCTAATATATATGTATAAAGAGGATTTGGCATGAAATAACCTACAATAGTTGATATACAATGACAATCAAACCAAACCAAACCAAATCATATATATAGCCTTTTTATTGTTACGGTTATCCTTTTAGAAATCGTGAATCGAGTTCAAATCCTAGCAAGAACGTTTGTGTTTTATCTTCATGCTAATGACCGAACGAAATACATGAATTCATTTCTTGTTCTTCCAGTTATATGTAAATAATAGATTATACTTGATTCTTTAGCTTTGGTGAGACAAATAAACAAAGAGATCAAAACCCTGAATCCGAACCAGCTGTACTACGTGAAAAATTACATCTTTTTACATGTCATTCGTGGGGGGAACTTTGAGTTGTTGTACACGCAAAATTTTGCAGTCATTGTTAGGAATACTAGGACAAAATAACGTTAACGGCAACAGAAAAGAAAACAAGAAACGAGGCTTTTGAACAAAACTGTGTATTAATAAGACATGTCAACATTTGCAATAAACACTGTACAAATATTCCAATACCATGTGTAGGTTGCAGTATAATGTGTTAATGATATGTAAAGTGTAGCTTGCAGAATAACTAAGTTATTAATTATGTATAGGTTGCAAAAATATAGTTCTTGCGTAACATATCTTGTCACCTGTACTGTATCTCTGCCCCACTTTTAATTTTGACTTTTAACGTAGCCAACTGCTCTCATAGTTGCTGGTGTCTTGAATGTGTCTTGCTCGTTCCGTGGTTACAACAAAAAGAGAGCGATTAACTTTTGCAATCTGCAACTAAACTAAACCTAATGATGCATGTCTTGTATATTCAGATTAGTCGCCGACAATTGTCATTACCAATCAAACAACCTCTGTAATCAAATGATGGTAAAGGGCCGTAACTGTGGAAAACCTTATATTATTTCTTTTATTTCCTTACATTAACAAACAGTTTTCTACGTTAAAAATTAACCTGACCAACTGAAAAAAAAAAAAAAAAATTCTGACGCAGCTGTGTTTCTCTTCGTGCTAACGTTTTTTGGAAAGGCATGAACCCATTTCTTCGGACTCACTTCACCAGATATTGGTAAATGTAACAGTGTTATATTTTGACCTTTGGCCTGATGGGGATTTCCCTACCTCATCTCGTCTATAACTCCGTCCGATCTTTAACTCAACTGGCCGGAACTCAAACTGGCTCGTCAAACTCAAAGATCGGACGGAGTTATAGACGAGATGAGGTAGGGAAATCCCCATCAGGCCAAAGGGGCCTTTGGGCCCTGATGAGTTGAGGTCCGGAGAAGATGCTGATAAGATGCCGTAAAGAAAGCCATCACCCAGCAGAGTGGCCTCTGGGCCTCGGGTTGAGCAGCTCTGGAGAACGAAAAAGACACAACACTGACGGCCGTAAGTTTTGGGGTCAAAATATACCAGTTATGTTCGGTCTCCAGCTCCCTCTCACACGCAAACCTTGAACAACCCTTTCGAACCCTTGCAATAAAGTGAGAGGTAAATATTTTTATAAAGAAGTCTTCCTGCGTCTTTGTCATTGCGTACGTCTATCTTTATCATTGCGTCAGTAAGAATATAACAACAGTACGCATAATTTTTTCGATTTTGTATGGCAACCCATCAAAAATAAGGAAATGCCTTGAAGAACAATAATCTGTAGTTTGTAAAAAAAATTGACCTTGTGTCGGTTCATACCTTTTGGTTGAGGGATGAGTATATACAGAATTCAAACTTTTTGAAAAGTTCGTTAAAGCAATTACTGTAATATAATGGCCGAGGGATTTTGTTTTATACCTTTGGGTTTAGTTAGGCTGAGAACCTTTCGGCGCAGCACAGGTTAGTTAGGTGCAAACTTGAGTGCAGGTGTTAACGCGCGCGCGGCGAGGATGTTTCATTTATAGATGTCAAAATAAAAATTCGATAGAAAGGTTGACCATTGGATGTGAATGACGTCATGCACCAGAAGCGCGCCCGCTGAGGATTTTGAGGATTTTGAAAAAGTCAGTGAGTTGAGAACTGGACACCGAACGAGAAGGGTTGACTTTCACTTGCTCACGGAGGCCTTCGGCAGGTGTCACACGAGATGGGGGCGCAAATGAAAAAGCCAGAAAGAAAGAATGTGTATCTCTCTCCTTATGTCGAAGAACCTTTAAACTCAAAGGTAATAAAAAGAAGCAAAGAAGTCGTTACGTGTTTTTCGAATTTCGGGATTCCTGTGTTCTATCTTTATAGACATTCGATGTACGTTTTACATATAGCCCTATCATGGCTATGGTACATTACATTTCACTGTCAATTTAGATACCTGAATAGATATCTAGTTGACACAGTGATATATATATATATATATATATATATATATATATATAAGAATAAAATCAACAATATAGTTTTAGTAAACGTCATCTAAGATTACAAATACAGATTCTTGAAAATCCAAGTTGAATTTCTTTTTTAAAATTCGAAGTTAGTGGTAAACCATACGATCAATATGAATATTATCAAGTATTATTTATTTCCAATTTCACAAATATTGATACTTTGAAACTAAAAATATAAATATATAACGGCCCAAAAATAATTAGTTACATATTCATGCAAATAGAAGATTTACGTGTTTACCTTTTATTTGCTATGTATATTTTTATTGTATGACATTATACAAACATATATGGCGAATAAACAAAAATCGTGACAATATCTGTAGATTTCGCCTAAATGAAAATTTAAATATCATAGAATAGGTTGAAAATAAATTGCTAAACATACGAAGCGAATTTGTATATAAGTGTCGAGAAGTCAATGCCTTTCTCTCACTTCGTTAGTTATTAACAGGCTAATTCTTTATTTCTTCTACTTTATAGGGACATTCATTTCTTCGATTGAGAATGTTTCTTTTTTTCCCATTTGTTTGTTTGATAGTTCCCGCTTTAAATATTCCCATGTGCTTCATTATTACCGTATATTTTTTCCTTCCCACATTTTCCTTATCAGGATGGTACACTTCAAAATACCTAAGTCTATTCCTATATATTAATGTATATTCTTATTATTTATATCAATCCAAAGTCACACACATACACACACACACATATATATATATATATATATAAAATAAAGTTTGTGACCTTTGTCGAGGGTGACCTGAATGCTGCAACACAGAGGTGTAGGTGAAGGTGCTACTCCATTCACAGGATTACTCCACTTTATCCTTGAACCTGTCTTTATAGTGCTGAGTGCTAAGCAAGGCGGCATCAAGTGCCATTTTTTGAGTCTTTGGTATGACTCGACCTGGGGTTGAACCCCGGTTTCCGGGACCATTGGCGAACATTCTATTGATAAGGCCAATAGCTTGGTATCGACCAAAATACTTGAAAACGAGTTATTCGTAAAATATATTTTATCATATATATTTTGTTTAAACTGTACGATGTTCAAATTTCTTAACTTTTTGTGGAAAAATTATTGGTTTGATTTGGTTTACTTTGCTTTGCTTTAATTTTATGGCATGTCAATCTCCATGGGTTATTTAATGCCAAAGCCACATATGTAGAAAAACAGTAGAAGTATTATTTAACATATAGTTGGTGGGTAAGGGGATTTATAACATTCCTGATCGTATTAATCCGAAAGTGACCATAATAGCTGGCCCAGTTGGCTGGGGCTCGACTAAATCTCAGCAGAGGGATAAGACTTCCTTCATGAATGTCCTAAGTATGATGACACTAAACAATCTAATGGTGAGTTATGAGGAATGCAGTGTACTCCCTTTATTGCCATCACTCCCGGGACCACTCTGGCTCGGAGCGGTAACACCCAATAGGTCTTATCTATAGGTCAAATAGAATTAAACTATGTACTTTTTTTGAAGTGGATTGCTGGTAATATAACTGTTTTTGACACTAAAATTATGCACTTTGGCTAAATTAGTTTGTTTGAAATAGAACTTTTTTTTCCATTTAAGTGTGTGTACTTATACTAAAAAGAATTGTTTGAAATAGAACTGTTTATATGTTTAAAGATGGATTTGGCAGTAAATAACTTAAAATGGTCTGTGTACCATAAAAACAGACCAAATCAAACCGTAATAGCTTGACTGGAGTTCGAACTAGTTTGCTACTATGTTGCAGACCAGCTGGTAAGCAACTACGTCACGGTAACTCCCTCAAGAGAAACTATTGGAGATGAGTTGGAAGCCTGAATTATCTATCACAATGAATTGTTGGTTATGTATTTTACTCTATGACTCTGTGCCAAGGAATGATTCATAATCCAGAATATTGAATAGTGATTATATTGCGTTTCGAAATCCAATGCCTTTCAGCGATTAATATTTGTACTGATGAGATTCATATTGTCATAATGCATAATAATTTGCCCCCAGCTAAAACACTAATCCTGATTTAGAGGTTTAATAAGAATCTGCAGAAAGAGAGGCAAAGCATGTTTCAGATCAAAGGTTATTGATGCTAAAAATCTTAATATTCTGACCATCTGTTTCAGAAGAATTCCATGAATCTTACATCCATAAACTTCTTAGAAAGAATTATACCTAAAACAATTTATTACGTCTTTATATCAAATATCACCTAAATGGTCATTACCGATTCCTTGGTGCTAATAAGGTCATCTAAAAGGACTATAATTAATTTGGGTTCCGAAAAGAGTTTGAAAAAGTGGTGGGTATCGACAGGTCTGCACTTCAAATTAAGAAATAAAAATGAACTGATAGCAATAGCAGTTGACTGCAAAAAGATACTCCAGTCTGCACATTTCTTCTATGTTCACTCGTATTTCGAAAAGAATAATCCAATTTCTCTTAAAATAGATAACCATTTTCTAAATGGTGTACTTTTATTATAATTTCCTGCAGAAATAGTTTTTCTTTTTTGTATTCCTAGATTTACAGTATGATATTTTGGGATATAAAGCCGGTTTCATATAGGGTTAGGTATGCAATTTCCCTGGTTCTTCTAATATGGTGACTGCTTATTAAGTGACCGACAACAAAGGATCAATGACGGTAAATCGTGTTGGAGTGAAAGAAACCGTCACTCATGATAACTAGGGATTTTTGAAGAGTATGGCAGTTAGTTGCCTGTAAAGCAACAAGTAACGTCTTAAATTGCATGGTCAATGGCCCCTCCTTCCCTGGGGATGGACTTCGATTTTTCAAACAACAGATCTTTCCTTCACCCTCTCGAGAATAGGGGTCCAGAAGGAAGTCCTAACATCAATGATAAATTGAGAGGCATTTTTCTGTGTGGGATTTATTTTTGTTTTCTTGACATGAAGTCGACGTCATCCCTTCAACTTTTTTCATGACTCCAGAACGCCACAATCACTCATACGAAAATAGTGTGTCAACATTTTTGTTTGTTTAATATAGGAATCCTGGTGCGATTCCTTAAGCCTTAAGGTGTGTCTGGTCTAAAATGTCTGAACTAAAACTAATAGCTGTATTTGCCCACAGTTAGACGGTTTCAAGTATTCCTGAGACTAATATTTTTATATGCGCATTGTTCAATGGTTTCAGGCATTGTTATCTCATACTAATTTGGTTTGATATTAATCCTTTGTTTGCACACTGTTAATTGAACTCCAGAATAGTTAATGATTAAAGCGTTCTGTTTGACCCTTCGTTAGGTTCTAACATATACAACTACAACCGTTCAGAGTAGAACTGAGAGCAATAGTAATGAATATGCTCTTCACATTTCCCAAAGCTCCAAAACTAGAGCCTATTCAGATGCAGTTTTATGTCATATCAAGGTCACTGCAAAGATGCCGCTGGTGTATTCTACAGTCCCAGTCAACCGAGCTGAATAAATAGAGAGGAAGAAGCATGAAATCGCACACACACACACACACACACACACACACACACACACACATATATATATATATATATATATATACTTAGGTTTAAAGAACAATCCAACCCATTTCCGCTTCGGGTGAGAGGCACTTTAAATCGTGATCTTGCAAGACCGGTCATGTAGTGCAAAATCAAGTGTATCGTGTTACCACCAGCACATTGAAAGAGAGAGAAGTCTGTCAAATCGTGCCCCGGTAATGATTCGTTTATGTTACATAAAAGCATTGTATAAAAAATTACAAAATCAAATATTTCTTAAGAGCAGAAAGACACGCCTTTCTCACATAAAATCTTAATAGGTGCCTTTTAAAATGCGTAACATTCGAGTAAATAATATAGGAAAAAAATAAAAATTGGAGAGTGAGTGGAAAAAATAGAAACGAGACAGACGCACCCTTTTCCTTAGCAAATTGGTAAAAAATAAGTGCGTCCCCTCGAATACAATATCAAAGAGAGCGTTTAAAAAAAAATGAATTTTCAGTGGAAAAAAGTGTGCATTTTATATGAAAAGGAAAGCTACAAGAAAGATGCTCTTTTCTCACGGACAAACTCTTAAGGAAAACTTTTACATAATTCTATTTTTTAAGGAAAAACAGTCATAGAGTTTAGAGTAAATAAAACAGATTCTACTTATTTGTTTTTATTTTTAGACAATTTTCCTATAATCTAATTTAGGAAATTTTATTACAAATTCTAACGGGTGATTTTTTACTGGGATCTGAATTACAACATTTTTTTAGGTTTATATGAAATGTGCTATCCGATTTTTATCTTGCCGAGGTCTGAATGGACCCGATGATTCTTTCGATCCTCCTTTCCTGCAGTCTCTTTCCAAGGCTCTTTGGAACTGTTCTCGGAGCTCTGACTACGATTATTATAGCCAAAAACATCATCTACCACAACTTTCTCCTTTCTGGCAAGATCCAAATATTTATTAAGCTTTTTGCCTTCCTTCAATTTCATTTTGTGGGCCTGTTGGAACGGCAAAATCAACGAGATTATTAGTTCATATGTGCGACGGAGGAGTTTTAGGACTAGAGTGTCATCTTCTTTCGTGATTGGATTGTAATGCTTCTACGTTTTTGGACCACATGAATTGATGTCGAGGGAGTCTATAATAATAAAAAAAATGTAATAAAATTTTTTTCCTTATGTCCATCTTTTGAGACCAAGAACATTTGAACGACTCATGTGTGGGATTTTTCTTACTTCCCACCAAGCCAGACGAGACAAGAAATCATTTTATAGTTTGAGGCCATGTACGATTCAAGAGTCATACAAGCCTCAAGAAAAAAAATTCTTTGTCCTCTAGACATTGCCTTTCAGGATCGACTCTGCCACTTAGAGAAATAGGCAGGTGCAGCCAGGAAAAAAGACGCCCTGAAAGCTGACGAATAATTTCAAAGTAAATCATATACCTGAAGCGAACGCTAAATGAGCCTATGGAATCCAGCGTTTTCAAAGAAATGACGTATTGTATGATAGTTATCACGCTATGCTGACTCATTATCCTGGCGTGATTTGTAACGTTGCAAATACAGGTAACTGGGAATTCCTTAGGCAAAATGGAGCTTGATCCCAGGTCAAAGCGAGAGCTTTTTCTTTATTAGTTTCTTCGATAAATCATTTTCCTCATATTCATTGGTTTAACAATCCGCGTAAGCTGCAATAAGAAATAACTGACGTTTTTATAGCGAAGAAATTGAATGCTAGTCTAAATTACAGAAAATAATGAAAAAACGAAAAAGAATGAGTTGTCGAGTAAACAAGTTGTACCATCGAAAACATTTTGACTGAGATTTGCAATACATTTTTATAGTTAACTTTTATTCAAAATATGTTCCTCTAATTTATAATCTTAGAGCATTTAGTTGTTGTAAAAATGTTAGATGAATGCTTGCTTATTGGGTGGAGTGGTGCTGTGTTTATTTTGTTAGTTGACATTTTAAATGGCATGTTTTATTTGTAATGGCATTAAAAATGGCATTACAAATGGCATTATTTTTAATGGCATGTTTTATTTGTAATGGCATTTTTAATGGCATGTTTTATTTATAATGTTCATCAACATTATAGTTATACAACCCATTATTAATGAGGGTTTGTCTTATGTTTTTTTAATTCTTTATAAAAAATCATTTCGGTGAAGGAGATTAATTTTACACGGGATAATAAGTTAATTATAATTGCTTTTTACATTGGAAGGGACATTCACTTTTAAAGTTGAGGGTACAGGAGTTGTGATTGGTGGGGTTTTTTTGTAAGTTGAAGTAATGAAGTTATAATCTTTATAGTTAGTACAAATCAGAACATTTAAAAAAGAGAATGTTATGGTTTTGTTTACTTCTTTAGTAAAATTAAGAACTAATTTTTTGGGAGATTTTTTTTTTATTATGTTTATTTCATTAGTATCATTAGTGAGCATAAGTATATCATGTACATTTCTTAGTTATACCGTTGTTTTTTTTTGCATGCGATTATATATTTTATTTTCAAGAACTAACGTACAGAAATTGCAGAAAATCTGGTGCAGAACAGACCTCGTAGACACACCATCTTTTTGTATGTAAATGTTGCCTTGGTGGCCGTTAAATGGGACTTCGCTAGTGCATGTTCAAAGTAATATGAAATATGTTAGGGTTCATTTTAAGAGGAGGGAGAGATGGATTGTTATCGATAGTATGGTTTCATTAACTGATTCATTAGAGAATAAATTTTCAACATTATGTGAAGATAATATTCTATTATTGGGTTTAATTGTAAGTAAGATTTTAATTAGTTAATATGTTGATTTCATGCTATATTTACTTGATAAGTATGGTGTAATACGTTGGTTTATTGTTTTTGTAAATTCCTAAATGGTTTAGATACTTAAGATATAATTGAGCGCGGAGGATCATTAGGTTTATGCAGTTTGAGAGTTCCGTAGAAATACCCGGGTTTATAGTCACCGATTATTTTTGGTAGTTGTGTGTTATCACGTTCGTCATTATTGGCTGTGGCTAGTCGATTGATTTTTATTTGAGTTTGTTGTGGAGTTTCTGGCTTTATTTTTTGAATTTGGTATGGTCTACAAGAATACTTTGTAATTTTGAATAATTGTCTATTTTATTAAGTACTAAAAATCTTTGTTTTGTCAGATTTTTTCTTTCAGATGTTTGAGGTGATTGCATTATTATTCAGCATCATTTTTAGTTGTTGATTTAGTAATGTTGGTTGATATATATATATATATATATATATAATATAATATATATATATATATATATATATATATATATATATAATATATATATATAATTAACTTAAATCGCGAGTCGAAAATCTTCTACTAAAGTTTCACCTGATCGGATCAACAGGAAGCCTAATTTCGACTAATTCTAAAGTAGAAATCGCCGTCTTATATTCACCAAAAACCCACCTAGCTTAGAATTTGCATTAAAAAAAATAAAAGTAAAAAATAAATAATAAATAAAATGAAATAAAATAAATAAATAAATATTGCTTTTAATAAAAAAAAAACAAACACTGAAACCTATCCCTAATTATAGAGCAACCACGCCCTTTTGTTTCTCCTAGCAATAGCATCTTGTAAAAGTAGGGATATGTTAAACCAAAGATCGGAGGTGTTAAATAGTTGTAGACACAAAAAGGCGTGGTTGCTCTATAATTAGGAATAGGTTTCAGAGTTTTTTTTGTTTGGTTTTTTTTTTAATAAAAGTAAGATTTAATTATTTATTTTATTTTATTTTATTTTTATTTTTATTTTTATTTTTATGCAAAAGTGGCTCCACTTGTTTTGAGGATTTTGTAATTGTAGCATTGCAGGATTCGCGGAAGGTTTTTAGTTTTCTTTTGACTACTGACTGCGTATCCCTTGATTTTTTTTCAAGGGGTCCGACGAGGTTGGCCTTTTCTTTCTTTTTGACCTATAATTTTTTTTCTTTTTCCCACGGGCGGTGATTCGAGATACTTTTATCTCTTGTTCTGGGCGTTTTTTTTTTGTTTTTTTCTGGTACCGTGAATGCCTGGTAGATATCAGATTAGTATATTATATATGCATATATAACCCAACCTCCACCACTTGCAAGATGTAATAGTTAATTTATTTGCGAAGTTTAACTGGTTTGAATTCCAAGTTTTCCTTCTCCAAGACTGGTTGCCGTAGCAATATTAAAGAGCCCATTATTCCCTGCTATTTACCTATTGTCGGAGGCAAAAAGTTGGACACATAACTTTCCCAGGAAAAATAGCAGTGTCCATGATTTGAACTCGTTCTGCCGTAATCATTTCCAATGACGGTAACCGTTACACTTCGAGCACCTCCTCACTTAAGAACATTCCGAAGATACAGTTCCTCTCTTACATCTTCCGTAATTATAAATCACCTTTATCCCCTTCAAAATGATTCCACTGGAAAACGACGAATAAACAAAGATGATGTTCTCGCAAATATAAATTATGTTATAAGTCTCGAATTGATACTACCTCTGTTTCGTTGCGATAAGTTCTATACTTTTGAAAGACGTATGCTTTAAAAATGGTATGCTTTTAAAAGTTTTCAAATTGTAACTGAAGATTTCGAACTGAGGTAGCAGAAAATTATGACAATCTTTCACATCAGTTTAATCAATGTTTAAGTGGGTTCTTTCTTTCTTACTTTCTTTTGATTTTTAATGGCATATCAACTTTTGTAAGTTATTTAATGTCAAAACCAACCCTTCTCGAGGTAGAGTAGTGGTAATATTATAAATCCGTTTTTTATAAGTATTTTTTTTCTGTTCAACTACAGTTTAATGTCCAAACAGTTCTATTTCAAACAATTCAGTTTAGGATAAGTACAGTTTCCAATGTCAAAAATAATTTTTTTTCAATCAATTCAGTTTAGCATACAAAAGTAGTTTCATTTCAAACAATTCAGTTTAGCAGAAGTACCCAATCTAACAGTCAAAACAGTTCTATTTCAAGCAATTCGGTTAAGCGTATGTACACAGATTAGTTCTATTTGACCCATAGTTAGGGACCTATCAGATATTAGCCAGAATATACCAGGGAGCGATGGCAATGAACGAGTATTTCATTCCCAAAGGCTCTGATCTGCCCATTTTAAAACAATTTTGCCAGCCTGAAAAAAAAAGTCCCATTAATTTCTAGACAGACCACGTTCCTCATGCATGCAATAATTCCCGTCTATATTTTTTAGCACACCATATTTCTGGCGTTAATCATTACTTACTCACGCAATTCGCCGAAGGACATTTGATTTTGCATTACATAAAGAACAGTGATCACTGTTTTCTAAACGCCTATCAGTGCAAACTATCAAGTGAAATCACCAGATGACGATTGGTCGATAAACAGTATGGAAGCCGCAAAATTGAATTTGCTTTGACCGGAGAGAAGCGAATGGCCAATGTGAATAATTATAGATTTTGTGCATTGTTTTGTGCTAGGATAGCTTTCACATTAAATACGTTTAGTGCCCAATTTTATCATTCCACTGACATTGTTTTATTAGATTTTTACGCCTCGCTCGAACACATGTTCTCTTGCGAAAACGAATTTGATGGCTGATTGAAAGCAAATAGCAGCGTTGTATTATCTAATGTACACTATGCAAATAGTTCGATTATCTGAACATTAAACACTCAACTTTGAAATGTGCTCTTTTCTACATCTAGAAACAGTTCGATAGCTCTTATTTCAGAGATGGTTGGATATTTCAATGGCTGTTTTATAGGATGTATAAAAGTTTTGGAATGCACAGCTTTAAAATAATAGATTTGTCTGCTGAATAAAGAGAATAGAACTACTGCGTAATGAATCAAGAAAGGTGAGGAAAAAGAAGTGATATAAAGGGAAACACTCAATAAAGAAAGAAAGAAAGAAAGAAAGAAGAAGAAGAAGAAGAAGAAGAAGAAGAAGAAGAAAAAGAACAACAACAACAACAACAACAACAACCAAGAAAAAATTAAATATTAAGAAAGAAAGAAGAAAGAAAGAAAGAAAGAAAGAACATTTGGGTAGAAATTTATGATGGAAAAGGAAAAAAATGTAGAAAGAAAGAAAGAAACAAACAAACAAACAAACAAACAAACAAAAATGTGATGAATCAGTGAAACAATAAAAATAAAAGCAAAAATTAAGAAAATTAGCATAATGATTTGAATGTTCGGCAATGGCCCGAGAGAACAGGTTTCAATCCCAGATTGAGTCCTACCAAAAGTTCAAAAATGGTATCTGATCCCTTACCCAGCCTTATAAGGTATGAATCAAGGGTTAAGTAGAGCAATCAACGGAAAGAACTAATGCCCTCTCTTACACCTCACTGTTGTAGCTATTGAAAAGGGAGCCTTTAGGCCATCCTGGAATTTGATTGCCAACTTTACTTCATAATATGAACACGGTACAAAAGAAGGAAGAATAACAGATATAAATTATTGAAGACAGAAAAATAAACTTGAAAGAAGCAAATGAGTTGATTATCAATGAACATTAAAAGTAAGAAGAAAGAAAATCAGAGTAGAATAAAAACAAAACACGAAGAAAAAAGAAGGAAGAAAATTAAAGTATATTGAAAGAGAGAAAACAAACTGTAAAACTAGAAAAGAATAGCACAGAAAAAAATAAGATTTAGCCCATAGGTAAAAAAATCGTACATATCATGGGCAAACTGTATAAAGGAAGTGATGGAAAAAAAATTCAGAATGAGAAGATGGTGACCAAAGATATATATATATATATATATATATATATATATATATATATATATATATATATATATAGAGAGAGAGAGAGAGAGAGAGAGAGAGAAGAGAGGAGGGTCATATGATTAAAATTTGTTACTGATATCAACAAGGACATAAATTTAGTGCTATGATTGTCACTCGGTTGACGGAAACCAGTGAAGTTCAAAGCTAAACGAGAGATATAACCTGCATAATACAACAAGCAAAAAAGATCATTCATCTAAAGTGGTACCGGTAACATTCAATTCTACTGGATTACTTTGGCAGTATAAGTATTTAATTGACTTCAACCAAGTCAGGATTTAGCGCAAAGGCATTTTATGGCGGGACGCCCAACATGAATCGAGACTCATGAGTGACCATTGCAAAAAATATTGGGCTCCTTCCGTATTGCATAAGCAATTGATAATGACATGTCTGATATATGTATCAATTTGGCATGGCAATCAGGAAAAAATCTTCTAATTACTATAACATACGTTATCATGATCTGTCATTTCATTCCAAATATGTCAGCTGGAAAGTTTTATCACAAGGACTGTCTGCAAATGCTGATCACTGGTTATTGAATCGGGATATTGACCTATCAATTCCAAGTCAACAAATGTCATTCTTTGTATTGCTGATTAATATATCAAGCAGAGTAACAGTTATTTTTTTAAAGAACTATATACTGTATTGATATATGTGAAATGAGATATTATTCTGATCAGCCAGATAATTTTAGTGAGATTATTGGAGAGAAGACTGTTCATAATTGTTCATTTAATTTTTTTTTTAAATTAAGTTTAAATAATTATTTTTTTTAATTTAAATGTACAAACTAAAATTTAAATGTTTATAATTTAAATTTTTGAATTATAGATTTTAAAACTAAGGAAAAAAAATTAAAACAAAAGAATTAGATTTTTTTAAATAGTTAGGAAAATTCAAATTTGAATTTTAAATATAATACCGTATTTGTACCTCTTAAAAATTGTTTTGAAATGTCTGATGTATAAAATGTTTTGAATGACATTTTAAAATCAAATGTTAACTCAATTGAATACAATTATTTTTTCAATATTTCTCATCAAATTCAACTAAATAATTGTACTGCCATTCTAATTATTCAATATCTGACTAAATATTTGCTAAGTGCAATATAATTACTTAAAACCAATTCACCATTTTTATCAAAATTAAGTAGAGATATTACTTCAAATCCATGCAAATACTTCTATATCATGAATCATTACCTGTATATTTCTTTCAAAAATAAACATATGAATTATTGATGTAAAGTTAAAATGTCTTATTCTTCAAAGTAAAGAAATACGTGTCGTAATTTGTCAATATTCAAGTGAAAGGAGCCGTAGTGTAGTGGTTAATGTACTAGGCAATGCCTTTGTAGTAAGAGAGTTCGAACTACATTCAAGCGTTTACGTTCGCTTTCGGACTAATACACTTTAAGAAGTTATAAACCCCTTGGCTATTCGTTAAATAGTACCACTATTCTTTTACTACAATATTATCTTTGGTACTAAGTAACCCACGAAGTTTGATACAGCATTGTACAAAGATACCAAAACGTTTTTTTTAATACATTTTATATTTTCATCCATTCATTTTTTTTTTTTTTTTTTTTTTTTTTTCGTTTTTGCATTTCATTAGGTTTTTTGTCTTTCTTTGGGTGGCATTTTTTTCTTTCTTTCTTTTTTTTTTCTTTTTTGCTTACCTGATTTTTTTTTTACTCCTTTTCACAATAATTATTTCTTTCATTCGAGAAGAACTAGCAAAATATTATCTCTAAAGTAGAAACCGGGAGTGTCCTCGAGGAGTAATGGTTAAAGCGATGGACCGCGGAATCGTAATAAGCGAGTTCGTACTCCAGTCGAACTATTACGTTCACTTTCGGGCAAATACCCTTGGGAAAGGTATGATCCCCCTAATCATCCGAACTATGGGTTAAATAGTACCACTACTGTTCCTCAAAGAGAATGGCTTTGGCATTAAATAACCTACAAAGGTTGATATGCCATTAAAACAAAGAAACCAAACCAAAGTAAAAAGCCCAAATTAAAGCTTTTTTTTGAAGAGTCACATTTTTTTGGTAGTACTTCGTTTGAAATATCTTAACCTCAAGCTATGAAGGAGAAAATTTCCGCGACCAAATGTTCAACGTGTTACACCGCAACGTCGTGGTAAATGAGTTCGAACTCCGGCCATGCTATTACATTCAAGTTACAGCTAATACCCTTTGGAAAGGTATATATTTACCCAACACCTCTACACGAGACACAAGGTCAATTTTAAACTGAGTTTTACAGATTTTAATTCTGATTTTTCCTTCTTATAGACTAGTTGTCATACTAAGGTTAAAGATTCCAATCTACCTTACTATTTACTCATAGCTGGAGATAGAATTGGTGGACTCAAATGTTTCCCAAGGATATAAGAGCAATGTGAAATATAAACAGCTGACTCCAGGATTTGAACTCGGGTAACCATCTCCATTTCATAGTGATAACCATTACACCATGGATACCTTTTAGGGGAAGGGTATGAACTCCCTTTTCTTCGAGCTATCGGTTATTTAAATTTCAATGGTGTTCTACAAGGATGTTTTTGGCATGTAAGTAATCCAAAAAACACTCACATCAAATCTTGCCAATATACACTTTATTTGGTAAGTTAGTATTAATTATTTTATCTTTCTCATTGTTTGGATGCTTAGGAAGGTCGCATATTATGTACAATATTCAATAGACTATCGTTAAAACATATGTTTATTGTGAATAAGACCTAGGAAAGAAGATGTGCTCGCTCTGTCACAAGAAGAAGCACCCGAGGAAAAATAACCAGTTATATTTAATGAGGAGAACATCTCTCCTCACAAAATTTGGACAAGGGGAAAAAACTATCCCTACGTCCTATGTGATTTCTCTCTGGTCATTGTCTTTTTCAACTAGTGCATTCATTTTGAAAAATATACACAGCGAAATGTTTCAGGCTATATCATGAGTGCTGGCAAACTTACTTTCGATCTGCAATAGCTGACACATTTCTGTTGAAAAAGCAGACGAATGACTTACATCTAAAGTAGCTCTTGAAAATAGAGTGATCGTTCTTGTGGCTAAAAATGAAGACTTATTTGCTATCTGTTCACTGGGAGACTAGGAAAAAAGAAAGTTGATAAAAAATATTTCCAAGTAACTAAAAAGTATTATTTAATGTTCTTTATACTATTATATGTGTACTCCTGTGTGAGGCAATCTATGATACTTGAGGAAGAAAAATAAAATAAGTGATTTCTGAGTTTTATGAAAAAGTGATATTCATGTAATAAGTTGCAAAAAACATAATCAATGATAGCTGTCGTGGTTAACAAATCTCAAGCGATAAAACGTGCAGAAATACTCTAAAATGCCATCACCGGTTTAAAGTGACCTGGGGAGAGTGAGAGAGAGAGAGAGGGAGAGAGAGACAGAGAGACGAAAAGGTAGATATAGACAAATACACACACACACACACACATACACACACACACACACACACACACACACACACACACACACATATATATATATATATATATAAAGAGAGAAAGAGAGAGAGAGAGAGAAAGAGAGAGAGGAAAAGATAGATATAGACAAACACACACACACACATACACACACTCACACACACGCATACACACACACACACACACACACACACACACACATATATATATATATACATTACAACAGTTTATACTTGTCAAAATCTCAGTGTCGCGATATAATTTGGAGAGTGCTAAATGTCTTAAATAGAGCTATTATATAATACATCTAGAAATAAACATATATTAGTTTTTATGTATATGTAATATATTTAATTTCATATATTTAATATATTTAATTGAATGGATGCTTATCCGTTTGATGCAGTCTTTACACGGCAATCATCAGCCAGAAAAAAAGAAAAATTGGGGGAAAATTGAAAAATCGTAAAGATATAGCGCAAATAATTTTTACGTAAAAACAATTTGTGTATGTATGTGTGTGTGTGTGTGTGTGTGTGGATTATATTTGCATATTTTTGTGTATGGTCGTATGTGTGATTGTTAGTGTGTGTGTGTGTGAATGATGATACATACACATGGCATATCTGAGGTTGTGTCATGAATATATGTGTAGAGATGTGTAGCAAAAGGTGGCGGAAGTTGAGAGACGGTTAGTGATTTGAATGAATATTTTCTTTATTGTATATAGTGATGATTTTAGCTTAGGAACAAAGTTATCATCATAATTGCATAATGAAAACAATTAATTCTTTATCCAAAATATAAGTATAATAGGCGAAATCAATGTTGGGTGTAAAACGTAAGAATAATAAGTTTGTTGGTTATATTCTAGTGTTATGAGATATGGTATAATGTTATTTCATCATCATCATCATGTCGTGCTGGTAGCACGGATATCCCTGACCCTCTCTCGCCACTTTTCCCTATCGTTCATCGCCTCAGGCAGGTCTTCTGGACAACATCCCGTATCCTCACTTAGTTGCTGAATGTATTTCGTGCTGGTCGTCCTGCTTTTGCACGGCCATGTGTAGGGGTCCACAAGAGTACATCACTTATGAGTTCGTCCCTGCTTCTCCAGCAGTGTCCTGCATGCCTGGTTCGTCTAACTTGAATAGTTTTCGCGATAGGAGGCAGATGGCCGTGGTGTATTATGCAATACTACCATTAATATATTGGTTATATATTCTATGTTAAATTATAATATGTACGTTATGATTATTTATTTACTGTAATGTATATCAAAATATTATATATGCGTATAATACAATACACCATATCATTCTATACACTTTTACTTAAGTGTAAATAATATATTGATGTTGATATGTGTATTGTTACAATGTATGCTATCCGTTGTATATAATACAATCTGCCTTGTTGGGAGTAACAAAGCTAAATGCAAAAATGAAGTACATAATGAATATAATAAACATACTATATTAAAAGGTATTTCTGACAATCAGGAAATAATGGCGAACATTATAACAACAGTTAGTGAGGGTTTCTGGAGATGGATGTGAAGGTTCAATGGTACTTTTATTTGATGAAGAGTCGTGGAAATGGTATATGTTAGTGAGGGAGATGAATTATGTGTATAGGTCGAAGTGCAAAAGTAGATGTTTCTTCTCGTTTCAGCATTCGAATAATATTTCGGATTTCTTTTCAGTCTGATGTTTTGTGATGGGTGTGTGATAATTGCGAGTTTCTCATGGAGACAAAAAAGATATTTTTTTATGTGTTGCTGAAAGCGGGTGCAAGTTTTAGGATTTCCCAGGTGATGGTAGGTCAGACATTTATGTTCTTTTGACGTCAAATGTTTATGAATAATGAGGTCTTGGTTGAGTAACTTCTGTTGGAGAAGGAAAGTTTGTGGACATAGGTTGTTTGTTTTAAGGTTTCCTCCCTTGAACCTATGTACTACTTGACTCAGTTGTTAGTTTTTACAGTTGCCCTGAACACTAAGTTTTTTAGTAGGCAGTTGTCTTGTAGGGGACATGGTTATTTATCTCTACAGTTGCACTGTTTCTTAGGATGGGTGGTGTTGTGGTGGATTTCAATTTTTTTGTTGTGGCCTTTTATAATTTGAGATAATTTCTTGAACAACTGTAACTGACCTTTATATAGTTTATATTGGAAATTTTTGGTACGAGGTTGTGATTAAGGAAGTCTTATGAGAATTAGTAAATCCCTACCGTTGTTTGACGTAACTTTTTTGTTGTATGGTGGGTCGAACCAAGTTATATTTCTATGTCTGTGTTTTTGTTTGTTTTTTGAAGATGTGTATTCTAGTTGTTGTTTATAACAGCTATTTTTAGTGCATTGTCATACATGTTTGTTTTTGTTGATGTTACAAGAATTATCGGATAGTCTGTGGTTAATCGATTAAAGAATTTAATTGATGATTGAGGGTGGTTGAATTGAAGAGTTGTGTATGTAAATGGATGTGACTTGCTTTTTTTATCAGGTTCAAATTTGAATTTCTTTAATTTTAGGGTTATATCTAAGAAGTTTATCATTTTTAGGTTGGTATTCATGGCGATTTTAGATCCCTGCAGTTTTAGCATGTTGATAATCTTTTTTATGTAACAATCCGATTTTGGTCCATTTGGGTTCCAGAATATCATACTCTAATTCTTTTAAAAGAAAAGGCATGCAATGAAAACTTATATTATTCGACATTGCTAATTAACGGACTAATTATCTAATGGAACCTCCGTAAGTGAAACATTATGAGAAAGAACCAATATCCTATCTATGAAGTGTTGTTTCGAACCTAAATTGATTTTTTTTTCTAGTTTAGTAAAAAGTAATGTTTTATATAAATAGGAGTAAATATTTATATCTGTGTTTCGTGGGGTGTGGTTATAATGTTCTCGTGTTCCTCTGCAATTTTCAAAGGAACTTCAAACGTAATGAAACAACAAACAACAGATGGTTATCAAACTTAGGTACTTAGGTTGGAGGTACACGTGGAGTAATGGTTATCGTCGTAGGAATTGGACACGACGACACGAGTTCAAAACCTGGACGAGACTGATTGCATTTCACATAGAACTAAACCCTTGGGAAAGGTATGAATCCAATTATTTTCCCTCCAGCTATGGGTAAATAGTAGGACAGACTAGGTTCTTCGGCTTTGGTGAGGCAAATAGTCTAGGAGAAGGAAAACTCAGAATTCAAACCTGTTAAACTCCGCTTAAAAATTGACCTTGTGCCATATCCTGCCCGAGCGGGGGGTGGTAAATAGGCTCAAACTTAGGTACACAGAACCTGGAAATGTTGAAGCAAACAATCATCAACGTAGCCATGAACTGCGGGACCTGTTCCGATTTGTGCACACGCTTCGAGTGTGGTAGCTCACCAATAAAGAATAATGAAAGCCTCAGCGAGTACTAATCTTGAAAATGTGGAGGAAATTGGAGGAATTGTATGTCGAGGTCATTGGATCACCACCAATAAAGTTGTCGATATCGTCAACGTGTCATTTGCATCAAATCAGGCGCAGTTAAATTTGAATTTCTGTCGCACCTACACAATCATAGCTAAGTAGCTACCCAACTCATCTAATTTGGTTACTGGGAAATACTTCCTTTTCACAATACTTCCTTTATTCCGTAAGCTGGAGAATTTTTAACACTGGAGTTCCAAGAAGAATCGTGTCCGGTACATGAGATGCTAAAAATGCAAAACTTCTTGGTAGCGTGCTGTTTCGAAAAACCTAGGAATATTCTATTGCAGCACAAGGTCATTGATTTGAAGGGAATGACGGATAAAAAGAAAAAAAGAATTCCGACAATTACCGGATTTTTGCAACATACCACCAACACACATGCATATAAAAACACGTGCGTGCGCGCGAGTATGTGTGTCTTTAAACAGAAAATCGATAATAACTTTTAAACCAATGTGTTTATTTCTGTTACATCGACCAGTTAAAGCCTTAAGCCCAAATCAGTAAAACTATTATTATGAGACTGTTTTTAGTAAAAGGCATAGAAACTCCTTTAAGTAAGGATTCGTGCCTTCTTTCACCGCTGTCATTTTTTGGCGGGGGTGATGGTTTTGCGTATGTCTGTGTGTGAGTGAGTGAGTGAGTGTATGCGTGTGTGTGTGTGTGTGTGTGTGTGTGTGTGTGTGTGTGCATGTGTGTGTGTGTGTGTTTACTTTTTTTGCGTGTTTACATCGCTATTTTTTTACGCTAATTTGTTTCTGCATTTGATTGTTCATTGATTTTATTCCGTAATAAAATTGCCCAGTTAGCCTTAGTTGTAGAATACACCGACTGCTTCTCTGCAGATGGGTAAGATCTCCCAACGAGTTTCCTGGATATGATACTAAACGGTTTGATGGTGAGCTTCCAGTGACGCTGGAGCTTTGGAGAATCGGGAACATCCTTTCATTGCCATCTTTCCCAGGTCCAGTCTTGTCCGGAGTTATAGCACCTGAAAGTGCCCTATCTCTGGGCCAAATAGAACTAAACTGCGTATTCATACTAAACTGAATTGCTTGAATTAGAACTGCAAGACTAAAATGAATTGCTGGAAATAAAAATTTTTTTGACAATTAAACTGTGAACTTACATTTAAACTGCGTACTTATGCTAAACTGATATGGAACTGTTTTGACTTTGAAACTGTACTTACGCTAAATTGAATTCTTCAAAATAGAACTGTTTTGACATTTAACTGTGTGAAAAGAAAACCTATACTTATACTAAACTGAATTCTTTGAATTTGTACGGTTTGACGAAACTGAGTAGATTGAAATAGAAATGTTTTTGACAATTAATCTGTGTACTTCTGCTAAAGTGAATTGTTTTTAACAGAACTGATAATTTATATTAAAATGGATTTGGCATTAAATAACCAACAAAAGTTGATATACCATAAAAACAAACAAACCAACCAACCAACCAATATGCAAATATTAGTTAATGTTTGAAATAATTTTAAAATTGAAAATAATTTTTACTGATGTCGAAATTCCAAAAAATTTTCTATATATATAGGTCAGTTGTAAACATATGGATTAGTAGAACCTATTACTTATTTCAGAAGAATGCTACGTCACACGTGTATTTCCGTCATTTATCTTAAACGTTTTTTTTTTAAGAAAAATATTCTAATGACGATGACCTTGGGTTAAAATAATTTCAGAACAAAAAAAAAATAATGCAATAAAATGAATATTCCGATTTGTCTTCTCACATTTGTTCATCCCTATATATATATATATATATATATATATATATATATATATATATATATATATATATATATATTACTCCAGTTGTTCTCATTGTTCCAGTGATATCCATTTCATTTAAATGTATATATATTTTGTTTCCAGATAACATATTTTCAGTAAATTCTTCTTTAAGAGAGATGTCAAAATTTCACTCATATTTTCACATACCATTTACATCGTCTTTTCTTCATTTATATGACTCGTATATTTTAAATGGACCTTATGAGAATGTCACATCACTAAAGACTGTTAGACTCAGGCTCTCCGATAGTTGCACGATATCTGCCAACTAGTGTACAGGATGCAGCGGTTTTTTCTCCGGCAATTTATCAATGCAAACAAGTAAATTATTTTCTTGTATATCTTTATGCTTTTATTCACCGAGAAAAAATGTTATTCACTACCCAGAGGTCTATAAGGACTCATTTGATAGACACAGGATAGTGTCTACTAAAGATCAAAGTGTCACTTTTCAGTATCTTGCTGGGAGGTTGTCTGTCAAATTAGTGAGCCTATCTGCTCAGAGGTAGGCTTGCAAATTAAAGGGTATATTTTTTTAATTACAATATCTCTATTCAGCATCACTTTGCTATAAGTTGTGAACAAATTTCTATAAACATTTCATACCTGTATCGAAGATCATATGGTAATTACAAAACAAAATTAGCCGTTATAAAAGCTAATGAGAATATTTATCATTAGATATTAGTATCCGCGTTTATTGAATAATATATATATATATATATATATATATATATATATATATATATATATATATATATTGTAATAGCGGAAGGTACTTTGGTTTTTTTCTCTCACACGTTTGAAAATGATTTTAAGTGTCATTTCCCCCCTGTGACTAATATGTAATGATAATAAAAATTTGATATTAGCTTGGTTTGGTTTGGTTTGGTTTTGTGGCATATCAACCATTGTAGGTAATTCAATGCAAAATATATTTTAATACATATAAAATGATCTATTTCAATCAATTCATTTTAACATAAATTCAAAGTTTAGTGCTATTTAACCCATATATGAGACCATATCAGGTGCTACCATTCTGGGAAAGAATGGACCTTTGCTCGATGAAAATAAATAGGTACTGAACTTTCCCCAAAGCTCCAGCATTACTGGAGCCTCACAATCAGATTATTTAGTGTCATATCAGGACACTCCTTGGGGAGTCTTACCCCTCTGCAGAAATTCCGTCGGTGTATTCTACAGCTCCAACTGATATAAGTATTATATATATATATATATATATATATATATATATATATATATATATATATATATATATATATATATATATTATGAACGTAAATTGGAATGGAATTTTTTTTTCTCGTATTCAACCTTCCTACATTTGTTGTATTTTTCAAACATCATGGAACATTCTTGATCCCTTTTTCCTCATTTCTACACGGATATTTATACTAAATATTCTATGACTTCTTTCTCTTACAAATATATGAAACCTTTTTTCATGAGAAGATGAGAAAAATCTTATTTTAAGATTCAAGCTGCTCTGCTAACAAATATTTAACAACGTTTCAAATTCATTAAAACAAGTCTTTATATGTTCATTTCATCATATATATATATATATATATATATATATATATATATATATATATATATATATATATATATATATATATATATCTGATTGGCGTTTGAGTCAACCGGGTTTTGATACCAGCTTCGGGAATCTAGCCTGTCTAGCCACACTGATGAGTTCTGATAGAACGAAACAGATCTGTCTGTGGATGACAATATATATATGTGTATGTGTGTGTGTGTGTGTGTGTGTGTGTGTGTGTGTTATTAATAAGAAGTAAATAATTATATATACTTCATTATAAATTTTTTAAACCAGTTCTAAACTGGCTCATCAGGTAAGATTGTCACAGAAATATGTTTCCTTTTAACAGTCAACCCAGGGGAATACATTTCACCTTTAGTTTTTTATTTAAGGATTTATAATTTGTATATATATATATATATATATATATATAGATAGATAGATAGATATTGTTCTTGGTATTACTGATGTATTTTTGCTCTGCATGTGATTTTAAAGATATAATTCTAAATATTAATTAGCCTTGCATTGAGAATTCTATTTGGATTATTCTTTTTAAGTCTTTGCAGACCTAACTGATATATATATATGCATATCTATCTATCTGTCTATCTATCTATCTATCTGTGTGTGTGTGTGTGTGTGTGTGTGTGTGTGTGTGTGTGTGTGTGTGTGTGTGTGTGTGTGTGAAGACTGATTGATTCATTCATTTAAATGTGATGACACCCAGTCTGTTTAGTTTGATGTTAAGATGTTAGGGAATCGTGTATATGAAGTAATTATATTTACAGTTACATATTTTAGTTTCTTAAGATTTTTTCACGTCGGTATATGAAATAAAGTATTCCTAACATAAATGATTTGCGAACAAATCTCTTTGTTCTCTATATTGGACCCAAAATGCCCAGTCGGCTAGATCTGTAAAATACAACGACTGCATCTCTGCAGATTTTTCTGCATATGACACTAAACAACCTGATGGTGAGTTTCCAATAATGCAAGTGCTTTGAAGAATGCAGTGTATCCTTTCATTGCCATCGCTCCAGGGATCCCTCTAACATCGAGTAGTAGCACCTGCTATGGTTTTATCAATGAGTTAAGAAGATATAAACTATGGTTTCGAGAGTTTACTCTTTTTGACATTTAAAATTTGTTTTTATGCTAAACTGAATTGTTTAAAATAGAAATTTTTGATATTTGAACTGGGTATTCATGTAAAACATAATTGCTCGAAATAGAATTATTTTGACATCTAAACTACGTACTTACGCTAAACTGAATTGCTTGAATTAGAACTATTTGAATAAACTGAATAACTTGGTATAGAAATGTTTTTGACAGTTAAACTGTGACATTGCATATAAACTTATTACTTATGTTTAAATGAATTGTTTGAAATGAAAATGTTTTTGTATGCTAAACTGAATTGTTTAAATAGAACTGATTATTTGTATAAAAATTGATATATAACCTAAAAGGGGTTATATGCCATAAGACCCCAAAAATCAACCAACCATTGGACCCAAACAGGTAGTACCATCTGGAGTGAATGAAACTGGGATTAATAGCCATAATGATATCAACGACAGTCATCAAATCTCCAGAACCTGAGCCTCACCACCAGATCAAGTTAAATGTCACGCCCTGGTTGACCCTTTTTTTGAGGTTGTTACCGCTCTGCATAAGATACACATAGTATATTTTCAGCCCCTCTAACAGGTCAGATAGATAGATAGATAGATACGATTGAGAAGAAGAATAGTCCGTGCGTGAGAGAGAAAGAGAGAAAGAGCGAGAGAAAAAGAACGAGAGAGAAAAGGGAAGAAGGACATTGAGATTTTGTTGCGAGTGTTCTCAATTTGTTTTCTTTCAGGTCATGCGTGTATTTTTGCGTCGCGTATATATCACTATGCACATGAATAAGTAGGTAAAGTAATGTGAGCAAATAAATGCTCTCATAGTTCTGTATGGATCTATCTTAGAAAAAAAAGCCATATGTATTTATGTAGATAAATAAACTCCTTACATAATCAGTCTAAGTTCAATGACTATTCAAAATTATCTGATGTCGATAATACTGTAGGGTCAACAACACCCTATTATAAATGTCACTGATGATGTTCCTACAGGTATGTAGACGTTTTTTCTTATGAAAGTTAACCATGCTGCCTTGTCCTCTTCTACTCACAGATCAATAGAGGTAAAAATAGGTATTTTAGATACTTTCAAATGAATCTGACCTTTTGAGCAACAGATTTACTTTTCAAGTATTTGCCGCTCTTTTACAAGCAACTAAAACTGTCTAATGTGTTGACAGAGATTAAGTTGGGATCACTGTCTCTTTCTAAGAAGAATCTTTAAAAAAACACCATTTGGGTAGAAATTACGCTCCTAATACCACATTACTTTGGGGGGAGGATTTTATACATTAAAAATGTTATAGAGTTGTTAAACCATACGGCCCCATAGTGGTAACTGACTATATTACAACTGTAAACGAACGGTTACTCGGAGGTGGTATAATACTCATGTTATATAATTGCGGAGGGATTTTTTTTATATAATCATTTTTCGTTTTGTATATCTTACCTTTCGGTTTAGTTAGGCTGAGAACCTTTCGGCTTAGGGCAAGGGTTAGTTAGGTGCACACATTGAATGCAGGTGTTCACGCGCGCGGAGGGTGGATGTGACAATCACAGATGTCACAATAAAAACTCCAGATAGGAAATAAGACCGGGGACGTGAATGACGTCATGCCCGGAAGCGATGGGCTGAGGATTTTGGAATTTGAAAAAAAACAGTGAGTTGAGATTTGAGCTTGGACGAAGCAAGACGATTTTCGGAGCTCGCCAAGGAGGGACCAGTTGGGGTCTACGAAATGTGCTGCGCGTTTGTTGAGTCAGTGAGTTGCGAGCTGACGATGTATGAACAGTCGGCATAGTTAGAAATTGTGTCTCTCTCTCCTCATGTCGGAAAACCTTAAACTCAAAAAGATAAATAAAAGTTTTGTACCTGAACCAATTTCGTGTTTTTCGGATACCTATTTGCATAAGGAACGTTTTCGGATGTTCTACATATCTGTATTTATATGTACATTTTACATATTAATTTCTGGGTATGTAGCACTTAGCATGGTAGGTTAACAAATCCTTTTTGTTTTAGTTTTGTTTCTCACTTGATGCTCTCTATGTATTATTGAGTGCCAGACTAAGCTAAACTTTGTAAATGCTAAATAAGGCAAACGAACCCACATAGTTCGAGATAAACTAATGACCGAAAACAGGTCGAAGGCAAAAGAATTAAATTTGGTTTGCGGCTCTGACTTTTGTTTAATGGCATATCAAACTTTGTAGGTTATTTAATGCCAAATCTATCCTCCTAGAAGAACAGTAGTGGTACTATTTAACCCATAGCAGGGAGGATAAGGGGGGTTATACCTTTCCCAAAGGTATTTGCCCGAAAGTGAACGTAATAGCGCGACTGGAGTTCGAACTCGCGTACTATGATTCCGCAGTCCATCGCTTTAACCATTACACCACGAGGACACCCCCACTCTGACTTTTGCAACGATATATCGACAGTATACAAGTAAACTAAACAGTAAGGATTGGGTTTGATGAACCACAGAGAATGATTATTAACGATCTAGTTTGAAATTAAAAATAATACTGTAAATAGAAACCAGTCAAATAAAAGAAATGGAAAGAGATAAGGATGACAAAAGATAAAGATGATAGTCAATATTTCTGTTAAGTTCCCCATACACAAAGACACACACACACACACATACACATATATATATATAGAGAGAGAGAGGGAGTGAGAGAGTGGGAGAAGGAAATGTATATATATATATATATATATATGAACACACGTGCACTCATTCTCTCTCTCCCTCACACACACACACACACACACATATATATATATATATATATATATATATGAACACACGTTCACTCATTCTCTCTCTCTCTCTCACACACACACACACACATATATATATATATATATATATATACATATATGCAAATTTCATTAAACATAATAGACATTTTATGTCTACATATTTTCTTTTGGATCTGTTCGAATTCCCGTATTACTTTTATCGTATTCTGGGGGAATTGATTTATGTATTGTCCATAGTTGCATGTATCCCTAGTACTTTCTGTCCGACTTTGGGCCATCATCAGAGGAGGATCTATTACAAAAGTGATGTAACTTTTGTTTTAGCATATTACTACTGTGTAAGGGCGTCTTGCCGTTGTAGGTTATGGCGTTTTTTTTTTAATGTGATTCTATATTTAGTGCCAGTAGCTAAAGACATTTAAATACATTAGCACTGGTTTGAAAATTAATTCTATTAAGTGTCGGCTGCAGGTTTCTGATATGTAATGCTTCGAGAATCTGAAGTTTTTGTTTATTATTTTGATGTTCTAATATTGTTGTGTTGTCGGTGAGAATTTTCCGTAGTTTTGTTGTTGGACATGAATGTTTTTTTTAAATGCTGAGCTATTGAACTTGTGTCTGAAAGGTGCATTGTAAATCTCCTCGACAGGGTAGTTGAGGTTAAACCAAAATATATATTATTATTATCAGAGATACAATCTCCTAAAGGACATTTAAATTTATATATAACGTTGGTTTTTTGCAAAACTCCAATCGAGGGAAAGGAATTATTTCTAATGACTAGATTCGAAGTTTTAAACTTATTATAATATATAGTAAGTTTTTATTTTTTTATTAGGATCAGTGGGGAATATGTTTTGTGAATAAATGTTTTCAAGATTTTTTCAACGGATTTGTAATTGTAGTGCATTTGGTTACGATAAAAAAGTTTGATATATGTTTGTTGGCTGGATGGAGTAGTACACTGTTTATTTTGTTGGTTAACATTTTTGATCATACGTTTAATTTGTTCATCAACAATATCAAATATAAAAAGCTATTATTCATAATCTAATATCCCGTGCCAAACTAATCTCCTCCTCCAAAACAATATTTTATAAAGAGGTAGAAAACATAAAACAGGCTCTCATCAATAATGGGTTTCCTAACTATATTGTTAAATCAATTCCCCCAGAATACGATAAAAGTAATACGGGAATTAGAACGGATCCAAAAGAAAATATGTAGACATAAAATGTCTATTATGTTTAATGTAAATTTGCATTAACGAAGAAATACTGCCTAAATATATATATATATATATATATAGATATATACGACGGTCAACTGACAATTTCATAAGCAGACCAACGTTCTCTAATGGAATGTGGCCAAATGAGGTTTATTTTTTAACGCAGTCCACTTCGCGGTTCACACTCTTCTTCCATCAGAGTTCTAGAACTTGGATTCCGTTGGTAAGAAATCATCAAAAGCAAATGTGACGTTATCAAATGAACTTTACAGCCACTGTTTTTTCAGTTTTCGCTTTTATATATATATATATATATATATATATATATATATATATATATATAGTGCAATTAGAAGAAAACTCAAACATGGTTAAGTTTTCATTCTAAATTTATTTCGTCGGAGAATATCATTATACTGTCCGTCTCATCAGATGATTATACATGTTTAACTCGGGGTCAAAAAAACACCAAGTGTGGATTACTGTGTATGAAAAAAATAAAAAAAATAAAAAATAAATATAGTAAAAACTATACAAAGTCTAAATTTCCAGGTTAGAGCAAAGGGGGTCAAAACAATAATAAAGTATTAAAAACATGAAAAAACCAGAACAGGGTGTTCCTGTAAATCAATCAATTCCAATTAGAACATACGCTAGATTTTCCATAGGACGTGAAATCTTCTGAATGATGTAATTTTGTAAAGTAAATGATTATTTTCATATTGTCTTTGTTTACTTCTAATACATATGTTAATTCCCTCAGCAAATGTGGTCTAAGACTTACTCCTTAAAAATAAAATAAATATAAAAATAAGAAATAAAAAAGCTTTTGGCAACAACCAGGTGTTTTTAATTAACCCTAAAAATGGTCAATGGGAATTAATTACTCCACAAATTTAAAACCCTAATTTTTAATTAATATCTAAATTTTCCACATTAATCTCCCCGTCATATAATACTCTCAACTATCGAATTAAATGTTATTAACTCCAATAAAAATCATCCAGCATCAATATCCCTGCTATCGCCTAAAGTAGGCGCCTCCAGTCAGGATAATCTAAATTTACCTTTATGCCTACATTTAAACACAAGCTCCTTCCGTTCATTTAACATTATCCCGAGATCGTTAAAATTAATTATACTAATTTTTTCATCGATACACTAGTTCCATCTACCATTGAAGCTATTCGCGGTTGAAGACTACCTGACTACTATCCACTTTACTTGATTCTTAAGGTTTCAAAAATATTCACATAGAGCGATTTGGTTTCTAAGTCGTGGTGTGAAGAAAGAATTTCTGGGATTGTACAGTCCTTGTTTCCAATTCCCAGCGGAGATACCTGCGTAGATCCTCTCCCCTTCATTATTATGTTGTATGGGGGAAATACACGCCTTGGTTACGATGTTCCTCGAGTTGCATCGTCCGCCCAAGGGGCATTCCTCTTTAATTTTACAGTTACAAGACACCACATCTGGTCTCCCACTATTTCTGTTTAATTCTTCTACAAAGCAATATATATATATATATATATATATATATATATATATATAAGAGGGTAATTCAATGTATAAAACGAATTATGCTTGAAGAGTTGTACTGTTTTCAGTTGTAGGTTATCGTAAGGAAATCAATAATGATGGATCCTTTTATTTTTCAGAAGACTATCAGCGTAAACGTCTCCATCGACAACTGCGCCCGACACTTTTTTAATAGGAGAGTCGGAGTGTTTCTACTCTATTGACTACCTTAACAATTTTGGCGAGTAGTTGCAAACACACGTTTTGCTAATTTGTAAACATACTTCTCTGTACACATCACATTTTTTTGTAAATTGCACATCTATTTCTCGACTAGTAAGTATGTCATGATAGACCTATATTCAATCCATGAAAATTTCATTTGATTTGCTGCCATTTTGAATAATCACAAAACAAGTACTTCTGTGAGATTAAAATATATTTTCTATAAACCACTTTCAAACAATGCAGAGTTTAATTTTATAATAAAAAAAATGAAATATGTATATGACATTTTCTTAACATATTAAAAAAAATATTGAATGACCCTAATGGACTTTTACACACACACACGCCAGTGTTGGCCGGATAGCAAAGACTTAGATACATCAGCTCTTTGGGTAGACTGGATCAAGTCTAGAAGACCTCCTAAGACGAAGGGTGATAGGGATTTATGGCAAGAGAGAGAGAGCAAAAGACAGAGACAGAGAGAGAAAGAGAGAGAGAGAGAGAGAGAGAGCGATATAATTTGATTTAAGTTGATATGCCGTGAAACACCAATGGAACAACGTGGGGTTTGGGCTCTTTGTTTAAAGGCATATCAAACTTTGTACGTTATTTAATGCCAAAGCCATTCACCAGGAAGAATAGTAGTGATACTATTTAACCCATAACTGGGAGGTTAAGGGGGTCCATACCTTTCCGAAGAGTATTTGCCCGAAAGTGAACGTAATGGCGTGACTGGAGTACGAAATTGCTTATTACGATTCCGTAGTCCATCGCTTTAACCATTACACCACTAGGACACCTCCCCTAAGCAACGTGAATGTCTCTGTGTATTTCTGTTCTTCCGTTTGTTAATTCATATCAATTGATGCAACTACTTGTACAATAAAAACGATTATCAAAAATTCAAATGGAACATTATTATCAGTATCATGCTTTAATTGATCTTAACGCAATATATATATATATATATATATATATATATATATATATATATATATATATGTGTGTGTGTGTGTGTGTGTGTGTGTGTGTGTGTTAAAATAAAACATAATAAGAAATAAAAAACGCCCAATACTTTAGTATTGTAGAGAAATAGACAATAAATATTGAAAATGGAAACTTACAAACTACAAATAAATATTGAAAATGGAAACTTACAAACTACAAACTACAAAACTTTCATGAATGTCAATGTAGGCCGAAGAGTGGAGAAAATAAGGAAGTAATTTATTTTACGGCCTACAATAGGATTGTCATTCATGAAGCTCGAGTTGTAAGAAATTTGAGTTGTAAGAAACGTAAAGTTGGATGGGTTCCGATCCTGGCTTCGAGCGTCCTGGGTGTCTAGCCACACTGAAGAGTTCTGACAGAACGAAACAGTCTGTCTGTGGATGACAATATATATATATATATATATATATATATATATATATATATATATATATATATATATACTGAGAGAGAGAGAAAGAAAGAAAGAAAGAGAGAGCTACATATCAAATATATTTTCTATATTATTTTCTCATCAAGATGAAATTGTTTGGATATTATATAGTTTCAATAATTTCAATATAAAACAATCGTTTCGTTCCAGTTGCTTTATAGATTTGAATTTAAACCTTAAATAAATTTCTTCTTTTCTTCTCAATTCAGTTTTTATTCATAATACTGGGTCCATAAGTTAAATTTTTTGTCTTCTTTTTTTATAGTTCAAAAAATAAAAATATTTGATTATTTTTGCAATTCAGAGAATGATATTTATGTTTCATTCTCGAGAAGTCACAATTTTCAACATGTTTACTCGTTAATTTAGAAAATCTTTTTCTATTAATATATCTTTTCGGGTGAATCATCTTTCTTCATCATATATATATATATATATATATATATATATATATATATATATATATATATATTAAGAGGATGCAGTGTCAAAAATTTTCTTAGTTTTAGCAATGAAAATAATTTAATGAAGCGAAAGGAAACCTAAGTCCGATAAGTTGTGTCTAGACAATAGAATTAAGATGCAAATTGGGACCCAAACAGGAAAGAAGAAGAAAAATAACCGAACATTATCGTTAGGAAGTGAATAGCAAAACAGAAGAATAATCGACCGAGGTGTTTAGTTAGAAAGACTAGAAATTACATTGTAGATATATTGGTGAGGCGGGGACTCTTAAGATAAAAACGGAAATTAAATGTTCATATAAAATTGTGCGTGAAGATTAAGCGGTGAAATATTACATGTATCGTATGTGTGTGTATTAGATTTATGGACACTACAAGTCCGTTACATAAGTTTCAGGGACTTTTCGCAACTTTTGCATGAGTGTATGGTACCAGTGTGAAAAATAAGAAACGGACTATTGTCATCATAATTCTAATATCTATGTGATGTCTGCACTTGCTCTATTATAATGGCATTTATCACACTTTTCACGGAAGAACATTACTATTCGTAGTTCTATATATATATATATATATATATATATATATATATATATATATATATATGTGTGTGTGTGTGTGTGTGTGTGTGTGTGTGTGTGTGTGTGTGTGTGCGTGTGTGTGCGCGTGTGTGTGTGTGTTGAAAATATAAACGGGAGAAAGATATATACTTGGAATGAGGGAAAATCATATGAAAATAAAAGAAATGGACTCATATTGATCATAATTTTAATATCTATAACCAGTTCTATTATAATGGCCTTGATCACACTATTTTCGGAAGTACTTCCCTCATTTCAAGTTCTTATATCTTAATATATATATATATATATATATATATATATATATATATATATATGTGTGTGTGTGTGTGTGTGTGTGTGTGTGTGTGTATTGAAATGATAAACGGGGGAAAGATACATCCTTTAATACGATGAAATCGTGCAGATGAAAATTTATGATATTTACAGACACTTGTGTCGACTTGGAACTGCTTACGTAGAAACCATTCTTTTTAAAATTATTTTAAATGTAAATAATAATAATAATAATAATAATAATAATAATAATAATAATAACTTGCTAAGTTTTCGACTATGGTGTCCCGGCTGACCACAAAATAAAACTGAAAGAATGTGAAAAGAAAGATAAGTACCTCGACCTTGCAGTGAATTGAAAAAAAACTATGAAACATAAAGGTGACAATTATACCAATTGCAATTGGTGCATTTACAACATTTACAAAGGGAGTGGAGGGCTTGGAAGTTGTCTGACGAGTGGGGACCATCCAAACTACTATATTATAGAGAACGGTCAGAACACTGAGAAGAGACCTGAATAGTTGAGGAGACTTGCTATCACTCAAATTCCAGTGAAAGACTATCAGGTGACGCTCATGTGAAAAATGTTAATGATATAATAATAATAATAATAATAATAATAATAATAATAATAATAATAATAAACATAGACTGTTCCAATTCTGTTAATCATGACTGGGTACAAGTGTTATGTTACAGTAAGTATTCCTTGTTAGTCTTACTTTAAATTATTTTACACTGGTTTACAGAATTAGAACATTCTACCCCTATGGTTGAAGTAAAAAGTTCATTTTGAGATTTTGAGTAGATTACAGATATTGACTTGAAACACCAGAAGAAGGCCGAAGGACATATCGGCCGAGATGTTGTAATTCAAAGAAAAGAGATGAGGTTAATATTCTGAATATTCTAAGTAATAATAATTATCAACCTCTATCTCAGAAATTCAGAGAAAACAATTATTAAATTGTTTTTCTACTTAAAGAATATTGATCTTCTTTATCGAGAATGAAAGAAAGATTGATAGCAAACAAAAGAAGAAAAAAAAAGAGAGAAAAAATAAGGAAAAAAAAGAAAAAAAGATTAATAGTAAAAATAGATGAATACGAGGATCATTAAATAAGTTTCAAGATTTTTTTCGTATAGGCACTTTTATTGATAGTACACACATGAAACTCTCGTCCCCTTCGAGGTAATCTCCTCAGGCTGCAATACACTTGTTGTACCGTTATAACAACTTCTGGAAGGCCCCATGGAAGTCCTCTTGTGTAAGCGTGTCAATGACCATCGTTCATCTCCTCAATTGTCTCATAACGACAGCCTCTGAACTTAGGGAATAACCAAAAGTCACAGGGAGCACAGGTCTGGACTATAGGGAGGGTGACGAACTGTCTTGATACCCATCTTGGTCAAATAGTCTGTGACAAGGATGGTGTTGTGGACTGGTGGATTGTCCTGGTGGAAATGCCACTGATCCCATTTGAAGCGTACTGGCTTCTTCTGGTGGAATCTCTTCCTGAACTCCCTTAAAACCTCAACATAGTAACCCTAACCCGTTGGCCAATCAACTCAGGTATATTGACTTCCTTACTCCCTCCACACCTCTCATCATCCCTCACAGACTCCCTGCCTTCCTTGAATCTCTTATGCCACTCAAAAACTGATGCTCGATTCATGAAAGATGCTCCAAATGCAGTCTGAAGCATTCCATACGTTTCTGTGGCATTTTTTCCAAGTTTAAACAGAATTTTATAACATATCGTTCTTCTAAAGTGCCCTCACGTCCAGATTGCATTTTTGAAATTCACCAGCTGTGAGAATCAGGCTTTAGTAGAGTGTATTCCAATTGCTGCTGTAGCTATTCATCTGAAGCTGAAATCATAGAAATTGGTCAGTCATCTCATAAGATGTACAGCAATAACATGTTGGATTTTCAAGAGTCTACGACAATTTTAAATACTTATACAAAAAATTCTGGAAACTTATTGAATGCACCACTTAAGAATGAAAGAAAGAAAAATGAAGAGTTAGAGCAAGGAAAAGAATGAATGAATTTATGAAAAATAATTGAAAAAAAAAAAAGAAAAGAAAAGTTGGTTGGTTGGTTGGTTGGTTGGTTGGTTGGTTGTTTTGTTTTATGGCGTATCAACCGTTCTCGGATCATTTAACACCGAATTAAATTTTAAACAATTCAGTTCCGTATAAAAATAGTTTTTGTTTACAAATAGTTAAAAGTCAAAACAATTCTATTTCAAGTAATAAAATTTAGCATTAGTAGAGTTTATTTCTATTTGACCCAAAGATAGGAACCTTTCAGATGCTACCATTCCGAACTAGAGTTGACCTGGAAGCGATGGCAACGAAGAGGTACTCCACATTCCCTAAAGCTCCAGCATTACTGGAACCTCACCATCACATTGCTTAGTGTCATATGCAGGAGACGCGTTAGGGCAGTCTTACCCCTCTGCAGAAAGAAGTTGGTGTATTGTACAGCCGGCTGGGCAAAGAAAGAAAGAATGAAAGAAAGAAAGAAAGATTAGCTGTAAAAAAAAGAGTGAAACAAGAATCATCAAAGCAAAGAAGGAAGAGTGAAATAAAAAGAGAAAGAAAGAAGAAATAAAGAAAAAAGTAAAAAGAAAAGGGAAACCAAAACAATAATAAAAAAATAGATGAAAAATATAAAATATTCAGACAAGAAACAAATAATAGTTTGGTTTCTTGGTTTAATGTCAAATCAACCTTCGTTGGTTATTTAGTACCAAAACCATCGCTGTAGAAAGATAGTGGTGGAACTGCTTAACCCAATGCTGGGTGGAATAAATGTGTCTATTCTTTCACCAAGGTTGTTAATCTGAAAGTAAGCATATTAACGTACCTGCAGTTCAGATTCGCTGTCTACGATGTCATAGTTCTGTAAATTAGCCACTACGCCTCGGTGATTATCCCTGAGAGAAATGTAGGAAAGAACAAAAAGGGAAAGTTTATCTGTTTAAAAAAAAGAAAAATAATAAAAGAGGTTCGGAGGGCTTTGAAATATATAAGAGAAGTGTAAGCAAGAAGTGGACGAATTCTCAGACAAATTTATGTTTTAAAAAAGATCACGTATGTTAATTGATAAAAGATCTTATAGCGTCATTTAATTTTCCACAGTTGCTCAACACCAGCCTTTCCTGTATTCCAGTAAGTCACACGGCATTTGTTAGGATAATGGCGTTTTGAAAAAGAGATAAAAAAGAATCAAATAAAAAAGGTGAATTGTTTTTTTTAATTTTAAATTTATTTTTTAACCGATTTTCATGAATTTTAAATCTTAGTGTTTTAAAGATAACCTTGACAACTGATTGGTAAACTTTTACAGAATTGGTTCCTATTTTGTCTTTTTTTTTTGTTGAAGAATATGTAGGTCTTGAAAACATTTTCTGTCTGACGTTAGTATGTGCGAAAACAGAAAGCTAATAAAAACATACATAAACGATAAATTGAAAACATAGGGAGGAGAAAAAAAAAGGAGGGAAGCTTTTTAAACGTGACAAAATCGATTAGGACTATTTAAACGAGAAACTGAATTACCTAAATACTGCAATGCTTAAGAAAGGTAAAGTATTATCTCAAAAGTACAGTGGAAGTTCTCATGGCTAATATATACTGGACTGTAAGAAAATAGTTGATGAGCTGGAACTAGTGTCTCGCTATTGTCGAACTAATATCTTTTTGAAAGGCGTGAATCTTCTTTTCCCTCAAGAATGGGCTGAATAGTACTACTACTCTCTTTCATTATATGGCTTTAGCATTAAATAGCTCACGAAAGTTGATATACCATTAAATAAAAGACGCACAGCTTACGATAGAATTATCTTCCATTATAGATCAAGTGAACTTTGGCAAGTGACAATGGTTGCTCCATCTATCTAATCTCTTGTTATTTTTCAGATACGATCAGTTATGAGCTAGGCTTAAAAAGGCCATGTTTTAAACGTTGAACAAAAAGACCAAAAACCATGTTTGGGACTTCTGTGCTTATTTGGCAACTACTGTACTTTAATGCTTCAAAACAACTTTTTCTGAAACGATGAACATCTGTTTTTAACATTTTCCAACCATAGCAGCATAAATGTTCTATTCGGAACAGAATCATTCCACTGTCGCATGAAAGGGACATGAAAATATTTCTGAGCAGTAATTACAGCTTCACCGGTCTTGAAAATATTGTCACATCAGCAGACGTGCGTTGTGCATCAGTCTAACCCATAAATGTTATTCAGCGTATCTGGACAAAAAAATGTTGAGGCATTAGAAATATGAACCTCCATTTGCGACTTGTTTTAGTTTGCTTGCCTCACACAAATGTCAGTTTAAAACGATGGAGTTATTTTTCTTGCACATTGAACTTATATTTGGTTAAGATTGCTGTATCCTTTTTTATGAATAGTTTCTAAAGAACCTTACATGTTTTTTAACATACGTAATTCTTAATAAATGGTATATTTCCTTAACCAATCGTAAGTGATACCCTGTTATTTTTGGGGTTTATATTCATTGATTAAATAGCCTTTTTTAAACGCTTGAAGATATATGGCTAATATGACGAGATTTTACAGCATTTTATTCTTCTTCCTGTACTCTCGTTCTGCTAAGTGTGACGGTTACTGTATCTTTGTTCCGAGGTTACATTATCCTGGAATGTCGGGGAGAATATCCGACGACAGTACCGTACCACCCAATCTCTAAATATTCTCCTTAACTAGTTATATTTTATTGATAGCTGTGAAAGCCCATATAACTAGTTAAGTATAAAGCTTGCGTATAGGTTTAATTTTTCGAGATACGGACGAATGAGGATGTGTCAAGGGTAAAGAGGTCGACGTGATATACATGAACACGTGAAGAGTTCCGAACCGGACAAACAATATGACATATGGTTGTTTTTCTTCTTTTCTTTATATATGTATCTTTCTTACATATTTTATTTTAAAGAAAGCACAATTATAACAACAGAAAAACAAACAAGCAAAACAAATACAAAAAAAAATACACAGAAATGTGGAGGGCAAGTCGCTTCCAGTAGTATTTGACTAAGTCCTTCCAATAAGACAAAGTTCTTTTTTTTTCTTTTTTAAACTCGTCTTAAAATTACACCCGTATCTTCTTGACCCTTTACAATTAAAGGAAGGAAATTTCCTCGTTCTCCATATTTGTGTTCTTGTATTTTTTTTCTTTCCTCCCCTTCTTTTAGCGAAGAGCAAAAGTCTCTCCTCTTCGTCTTTAAAGTGGATATACAAATTTAAACAAATATGTTTTCCGCCGAAACTGGCTGCTAATGAACAACTTCAAAAATGTTTCTTTGGATATTCTTGATACGGTCGTTTATTTGGGTTACGTATATTATTTGTGATAAAAATTTTGACTAACCTTTTTTCTTTCCTTTCTTTTGTTATTTTTTCTTATATTCGTTAATTTCTTAATAACGAGTCGCAAGGCACCATTTTTTTTTCTTTTACGTTGAGCCTCAGTTTCTTACCCAACGGAGTTGACGGTTTCTATTAGGTCATTCTGTAACTAGAATTTCACCTTTCACCGGACCACGTGAAAATGTGACCTTTCTCTTCCTTGACGAAGCTTGGAACTGACTTTTTTGGCTTTCGTTCTTTTTGGCGGCAAAACGTCCTCCCTGCCTCGACTAACCGCATGTCCCCTCCCCACCTGGGTCAAGACCCTTGCCCCCTCTCGGTTGGTCCCTCACTGCTGCCAGGGCTCGAAACCCCGCCAATCGCCCGCCCCACCTCTTGTCCTCACAGTAGTCCTTGGTTTCCTACATTTTAACCCTACCGTGGCCACTGGCCGTCACATAAGGTTTCAAGTACAACCTCATTGCTATTACTACCAGGTCAACTCTGTTACCTGTTAAGTTTCCATGTGTAAGTCAAGTATATTTTCTTTAAAATGATTACTATCCGATATTTATGACTCGACCAGTGATTGAACACAGTCTCCCGGACCAATGGCGAACACTATTTGATAGGAATACCTGAGGCATTACAACAACGTTCATATTATTTATATTCAGTAAAGAATAATTATAATTGTAAAATTGGCGACCGTAGTCGAGGGCAACCCGAAGGCTCCCTTTTCAAAATCTACAACACCAAGGAGGAAAGGAGAGGGCTACTCTTTCCATGAATTGTTCCACTTCATCCTTGATCCGTATCTTATAATTCTGAGCGTTAAGACGGCACCAAGTACCAGTTTTATAGTCTTTGTATAACTCGACGAGAAACTGAACTCCTTTCTCCCGGACAATTGACGAGCAATCTACTCATTAGACCATGACCTAAAATGAGGACTTTATATTATAGAAAGGTGCTTAAAATTTCTCATAAAACATCGGCTCAAGATGTAAATAAAATGTACTCTATTCTATAAACCCTAGGATTAAAATAACACTAGATTAAAATAACACTAGACAAGTCGAAATTAATCAATCTTGGATGAATCAGATGCAAGTTGTTTAGTTAGGAAGAGTCTTGTAATGTAATGGTTATCGTTGCTGGAAATGGAAACGGTGACTCGATTTCAAATCCTGAACGAAGCTGTTTGCTTTTCACATAGCGCTAATAACATTTGGAAAGGAATACAGCCACCAATTCTCCTATCAGCTCTGGGTTAAATAGTAGGGCAAACAGGATTCTTTAACCTTGGTAGAGAAACCAGTCTACAAGAAGAAAAATCCTGAATTCAAACCGGTTAAATATTGCTAAAAGCTAGTCCTGAGTAACATCGTGCTCGTGAGGAGTTACAGTGTCCATTTCTCGCGATGACCATTCGCAACACAAGCACCTCATGGGAAAATTTTATAGCAAGTCTGTATACTCAGGACCAGATTGATTCCCGTAGTAATCTTAAACACTTACAGTATTATGGTCACTTCTGCATATTAAGTTATACAAAACACACACACACACACACACATATATATATATAATATTAAAGTTATATATATATAAATATATAAAGATAAAGTTATATATATATATATATACAAAGTTAAAGTTATATATATATATACATATATATATATATATATATATAAGTTAAACGAAACTGGTATATAAATAAGTTAAACAAAAAGGGTACATATATTTTTTTCGTTGTATCACAACACCTCAGTGTGGCTAGACATGTTGGATGCTTGAAACTGGGATCGAAACTCTTTTATGTTAGAGTTTGTATCATACCACTTAGCCACCAAGCGAACTATGACAGCTCAGGAATTATAGGGGATTATATAGTAGCTTACCTTTGATTACATTTTTAAAGATAGATATATATATATATATATACATGCGTTAAACTAAAGGTATATATATATATACCCATTTTTATGAACTTTAAACTAAGGGAAAAACCACTACATAGCACCCGTTCTTCTGTTATTATAACAAATTTTGATCGATTTCTTGACCTCTGGAATGGCGTAGACTGTTCGCTAAGCTATTACAAAGCTTTTTCTTAGATATGGTACAAAAACGTATAAATTGGGAACCCAGTGACACTTGAACTCACACGTGAAGGCTTGCTAGTCTAGCTTTGCCAACCGTTTCACCCCTCATGGTGCTCATATTAGGTGAAGGTAGTAATTTATTGAGCTTTTTTACTCATATGTGGCACAAGGCCTTATTAATGGTACACCCAATGGAGTTCAAACTCTCTCATGAATGTTTGGGAATCAAGCTTGTAAATCATTTCACCACTCGAGGTGCCCATATAAGGTGTAGATATTAACGTTGTAAGCTTTTTACTTTGATGTGCCACAAAGCCGTATGAATAGGGAACTTAGTGAGACTCAAACTCACGCATGAAGGTTTGCTAGTCTAGCTTAACTAATACACCACACAAAGAATCCTACTTGGCCTTTTTAAATGTTCGAGAACGGGAGATTTGTTTAAATATTTAACTTGCTGAAGTTCTTAAAGGATGCAGACTCGATTTTTCCGAATGAATATTTGCAGAAAAGGCTGATTTCAAAACCCTATTGGCATAAGAGCCTGAACGTGCCGTTGCGAAATATAAGTTTTTCAGCATCATTCAAATGACAAACCGTAATACGATCACGCAATGCATGAATGGGAAAGTACGTATGCGCGTTGCAACCCTTTCGAAAACGATTTCCTCTTGAGAAACCAACTTCCTTTTTGGTTAATTCTCATAATTGACGCTTAGACCACTGAACGTGCCATATTCCTTGAATGACTCGGTATTCAAGGAAACAGTGAAAATAAAAAGATGACTTGAGTTACTACGAGACATAGATGTTTATTAGTCTTGAAATGTCATGCAGGTCTTGAATAAGAGAATCATCATTTTTGTCTTTTTTAAGGATATTTTTATGTTTTATATTTTTCTAATATATTACGACAGAATGCATACATTGTGTGAACCCATGAGATTGCTGCACTATTTAAATATGAACCACAAGTGAATATTTTCTTAATGTCGAATGGAACGCTTATCTTTTGATTTTTTTATATGCTTTTTGTTTGAATTCACCTAGAAGTCCTAAGCTTTATAACGCTGTAAAGGCTCAGCGGGGAAGACCGCTTGGTTTAATAACTAACATGCTGGGCTTCGCTATCGTACCAAGCAAGTTCAAACTCCAGTCTCGCTAACAAATTAACTTTCGTAATATCAACCTTTTGGAAAGGGATAAACTCCTTCATCCCAGTTATGAGTTCAATAATATCATTATTGTCCTCCTACAGCGATTGTTTTACTAGTAAATAATCCAGGAATGTTGATATGCTTTTAAATGAAGAATCTGATTGGTTCAGCAGAAAGAGAAACAATGATACAAGGACGAAAATAAGAAATGCGAATTAACTGATACGAGATATTCCAAGGCATGAAAACTTTCTTCCCTTGAAGATTGAAAGAATAAATTTTCGATGATGAGGAATTTATTAATAAACAAAAAACACAGCAAGGTCCGGTTGATAAGCCAACACATATTGTCATTATGTTTAAATCTATTAAAATGACTTCTGAAATGTCTTAATAAAATATATTATGGGACAACAGCTTGAATCATAGATATATGCTTTTGATCTTGTGATTTTTTTAATACAAGCTAATTTTCTTCTATCTATATTCTTATTTTCACTGATAATTTCAGCTCCACCTGCAGTGTAGACTACGGACTTATAGATGTACAGGGTGGAACGATAAAATTGTCGCCATTGAAAAGACTACATGATTCCATTTCCGTTTAATGAAAACCATTTTTCTTTTTTTGTTGCAGACCATCTACTAGTTGGCCAGTTGTGTACAAATCCCAAGAGCGATAGGAGCCCTCTATCATCTCTGAAAGTAACACAATGTTCAACGAGTGAGATCGGAGATGCACCGCTGTACAACTCAGACTCTCTACCGATCCAAGTCATGACAACAGGACCTTTGCCAGCACCCTCAGAATGCAAATCTGGATTGCCACGAATAACAGGGACGTGCCCAGGGTGATAAAAACATGGTTATAGTGTGGTTTCAAGTGAGGGCCACATCATGCCACCTCACATCTTCGAAGTCGGCTTGAAAGTCAACACCTAAGTGTACCTGGATGTGCTGAAGAGTTTGGTGATCCCCTGGTGCAATCAGGTGGCCGGTGGCAGACACTGGTTGTGGCAGCAGGACTCGGCGCCGGCCCACAAGTCCAAAGAGACCCAGGCTTGGCTTCAGAAGGAGTGCTACGACTTTGTACCCTTCTCTTACTGGCCACCCCTCCTCCCCCGACCTGAACCCGCTGGACAACTTCGTTTGATCATACGTCAAGAACATCACCAACATGACCTCCCACAACACCAAAGTCAGCCGGATCGCTGCCAACCGCCGAGTATTCGTGGAGCTCCCGCCGGCGCTTGTGGAAAAGGCATGCTCCTAGTTCCGGATCCGTATCGAGGCGGTGATTGAGGCTGAAAGTGGCTACATTGAATAGATGTCAGCTCTACTACAGAATCGAGTTACCTGAATTGATTTTTTCAATAAAAGTTTTTAAATGAAGCTGTAGTGTTGTTTTCTTTAGGACAACAATTTTATCGTTACACCCTGTATTTAGGTATGAGTATATATATATATATATATATTGAATAAAGACTCACTTAAAAATGCATGTAAAATTTAAATTTTAAAATCTGAAAAGCCACGCAGTTCACTCTAGTTTCTTTCTTATATCTTTTTTTTCAATCCTCATCTCTTTCTCTCTCTCTCTCTCTATATATATATATATATATACGAATGCCTGCGGAGTCAGAAAAAGTCTACCTAGACACACACACACACACAGATATATATATATATATATATATATATATATATATATATATATGTGTGTGTGTGTGTGTGTGTGTGTATGAATGTATGCATTTATCAAGCACTCCAGTAGTGGTGTCATCGTAGCGTAATGTTTAAAGCGCGGGACTGCGGCATTCTAATAAGCGAGTCTGAATCCCAGTATCACTGTAATGTTCATTTTTGGACAAATGCACTTGGGAAATGTGTAACTCCCTTTATCCTCTCAGCTAATGTTCTTCTAGAAGGATGGCATTAAAAAACCTGCGATGGTTGATATGCCATAAAAGTAAAGAAACAAACAAGCACTCCAAACGAGTTGGATTTCGCGGAAGGTTAGTTTTTAAGTAGGTTTTAACAGGTTCGAATTCAGAGTTGTCCTTGCTCAGGTTCTAATTTCCTAAACTGAGAAAATTATCTGCAGAAAATTTCGAGGGCGTGTAAAACATTGAAAGAAGCAGGATAGCGAAATTTTATTCATGGGAAGATCTGAAATAAGTTGGTTGAATGATAATTGTCGAAGGATTTTTTATATGATCATTTTTCGTTGGTTTTATTTTATCATTTGGTTTGGTTAGGCTTAGAACTATTCGGCTTAGTGAACGTGCAGGGGAACACATTGAGTGCAGTTCACGCTCGCACGTGGAGGATGTGACAATTACAAATGTCTTAATAAAAACCCCAGATAGTAAATAGGACTGGGGTGTGACTGACGTCATGCCCGGAAGCGATGGGCTGGGAATTTTGGTGATTTTTGAAAAAGCAGTTAGTTGAGATTTGAAGCTGGGCGAGGCGAGTCCAGTTGGTGGTATACGGGATGCTCCGCGCGTTTGTTGGGTCAGTGAGTTGAGATTCTGACTCTGGGCTGAGAGTTCAGCTGGGGAGTTGACTGAAGAACGATGTAGAAACAGTTAGCTTAGTAAAAAAAATTGTGTCTCTTTCTTCTCATGTTGAAAAACTAAAAGTCAAAAAAGTTAATTAACGTTTCGTAAGTGAACTAAAGAAAGTCGTCAGTGTTTCGAGATTCCTATGCATGTGAACATTTTACGTATCCGTATATTTGTATAGTTGTGTCATAGCTATACAAGAAAGCTGATTATTTTGAAAAAAAATGTACTGTTTCTCTCATTGTTCAAAGCTGTTTTCTTTAATATAGGTTTCAGTATGGATCCCTTTTCAATATACATCTAGTACAGTTTGGTAGTTACTATAAGATATTTTTAACGCTTCAAAAACTCCCAAATTATATGAGTAGTTTATGATATTATTCAAAGCTGTTTTCTTTAATATAGGTTTCAGTATGGGTCCTTCTTCAATATACATCTAGTACTGTTTGGTTGTTAAAATAGGATATTTTAACGCTTCAAAAACTCGCAAATAATATGAACAGTTTATGAATTCGTGCTCAAAGTAAATTTATAAAATAATCCATAAAGATAATTTGTAGAAAAGAAACTGTTCTACAGCTAAATTACTGTCTCTGCTTTTACTTGTTATTTACATGAAATAAGAAAGAAAATTAGATGGGTATTTAAATTTATGAGGCCTGCAGAAATTATGCTTACCGCTGATAATAGGCAGACCAAGAGGCTGTATTTGGCTTCGTACAGAGTGGGAGGGACGTAAAAAAGAAAGAAAATAAGAAAAAAATAAGAAAATTTAAAAGAATAAGAAAAAGTTTGGTTTATCTACCATTGTGGTTTAATTACTGCCAAAACCGTCCTTGTACAAAAATAGTAGTGATACAACAAAATACTAATTAGTCCATAGTGATAAGGTAGCTCATACTTTTCTTTGATTATAAGTCCGAAGGTCAACTTAATAGCTCAACTAGAATTCAAACTCTCCTCTGCGATGTTGTAGTCCATCATGTTAGCCATCACATCACATTACTGGAATAAAAAAACAAAAACAAGCTACATTTGTTGTATTTTGACCTTCGACCCGGCCATTCCAAGGTGATGCACCGGAACAAAGTGACACATTCCAATGGCAGTTATGAGAGAAAATCGCGTAGGCGTATTTGGCTGATGAAATGGGACAAAGAAATCCCATGGTACACTCATATACTGATGCACCGGAAGAGAGTGACCTGTGAACTGCATGACAGTTATTTCCGCTTGATGACGATCAAACATGCCATTCCAAAGATCGAGTAGGCGATTGAGTGGACGTTGAACAATTATATAACTCAGTCAAGACAAAAAGTCAGATCAGTTACAGTTGGAGAGGGAGACAAGTTGTGGTATGGAAAGCCACACAAGGCCGAAGGGGCCCTCGGGGCCTCCTGATGAGTTAGGGTCCAGAGAAGTTGCTAATAAGATGTGGTAAAGAAAGCCAGAAGAGTGGGCCTCTGGGCCTCCGGTTGAGCATCCCTGGAGAACGAGAAAGACACAATGCTGACGGCCATAAGAGTGGGGGTAAAGATATTGCTGTTCTGTTCGGTCTCCAACTCCCTCTCACACGCAAACCTTGAGTAACCCTTTTCTAACCCTTACAATAATGTGAAAGGTATATATTTCTTTAAAGAAGTCTTTGCTCGTCCTGTTCTTCATTGCGTCAGTATGTATCCTGCTTGAGCATATATATGTATATATGTGCATGAATATGTATATGTGTATATAAGTATATTTATTATATGACTCTATAACACATGCATTTACAACTCTCCTCTGCGATGATGTAGTTCATCATGTTAGCCATTACATCACATAACTGGAATTAAAAAAACAAAAACAAGCAACATGCATTTACTCAAGTTTATAATAAATACATTGTCAACCATAGAGAAACAGAGCATAATCCAATTATTATTGGGCCCAGTCAGCTGAGGCTATAGAATACACCGACTGAATCTCTGCAGACGGGTAAGACACCCCCAACGATCGCCTTCTTTATGACACGAAACAGTCTGATGGTGAGGCTTTAGAGCTTTGGAGAATGCAGAGAACACCTTCACTGCAAACGCTCTCAGATCCACTCCAACCTGGAGTGGTAGCATCTGATACGGTCCTATTTATAAGTCAATTAGAACTAAACTGTGTACTTGTACTAAACTAAATTGTTCAAATAGAACTGTTTTTGACACTAATATTGTGTACTTATTCTAAATTGAATTCTTTAAAATAGAACTATTTTGGCATTTACACTGTGTACTTATTTTAAACTGAACTGGTTAAAATGGATTTGGTATTAAATAACCTACAATGGTTGATATGACATAAAACCAAACTAAACTAAACCAATTATTATACTCAGATTTAGCATCTTATGGACAATTAGTAAATTTACAATAAAGAACCAAAAGAATAAGGCAATAATTTCTAATTCCAAAATCAAGAAAATTTGAAAGTGAAATCGTCCTTTTTCTTAGAGGATCAACTCTGATAATTCCACTATCTAATATACCAGAAATAATGTACAATTCATTAATGAAAGAAAGAAAACCACAGCATCTCATTTAGATTGCTTTGATCAATCAAAAATGTGTCTATATGTAATAACGTGTCTTAGATAGGTGATGAGTAACCTTCTCATAGCACAGAGAGATGTATTAAAGAGATTTTCTTCAAAATGGTACCTCAACAAAATATTCAATGTTGGCAAAAGCTGTCACTCTTTTTCTTTTCATAAAGAAGCTATCTCATTCATCCAGTGGATTAAATTCATGTATATCGACACCAAATACCCAGGTCTCGTCCAGACTTCTGAAATCATCTCTTGTCCAGTTTAAGAAAAGCCCAGAGATTTTTTTCTGGTTCTCCTGAGACACTCCTTATTTTGTTTATCTTTTATTTTCGTTTGGCAATGCCCGTTTCCAATATTTCCAGCTTGTTGGAATTTTCTTTTTCTCTAAATCTTCAAATAATTGGATGGTTCTTTTGTTGATTTCATTGTTGTATCTTTGCTGAAAAGTTTATGTTAGGGATTCTAATTATTTTCTTTATATTTTTGCGTCCTCGCAAAAATTTTGATATTATCCATGTATTATTATTATTATTATTATTTACTCCTTTAGAGTTTCTCACATCAGTGTTAGCTGATGGTTTTTCACTGGAGTTTGAGAGACAGCAAGTCTCCTCAAGTGTCTAGAACTCGTCTCAGGATTCTGACCGTTCTCAGCAATGCTGTCATTTGGATAGTCTCTACCCGTCCGCCAACTTCCAAGTCTTCCGAGACTTTTAATAATCCTTTAGATATTGTGCCAAAAGAACCAATCACAATTGTTACAATATTATTATTATCATTATTAATTTTCAGGTTAACTTTTAGTTATTTCTATTCCTTCAGCGAGTCTTCACTTAAGATCTCGGGTGAGGAATAGTAATCAGAATATACATTCTATCTATTCCTTTTTTCGTGCTCCCTTTTTGGGGAAAAAAAATTTTCAATCACATTGATAGTAGTGTCCTTTCGAGATGGGAAATTCCATAAAGCCCAACTTTCTATATTTTATATATGCTGGGATTGCCGGGTATCCTGTTAATATGTTCATATGTCTCTTTCTTGATTATACGTACAGCTCCCTATAAAACTAGCGCGGTGTTAGAGTTAAGGTGCCTCATTTTCTCAATTTCATTTTTCAGGTCATTGTATTTCGCTCCTCCTCCTCCATCTTCTTCTTCTTCTTCTTCTTCTTCTTCTTCTTCTTCTTCTTCTTCTTCTTCTTTTATTGTTATTACTATTATTATTTTACTCATTTGAGAGTTTTTCCACACCAGCTCTAGCTGATGGTTTTCCATTAGAGTGTTAGTGACAACAAGTCTCCACAAGTCTCCAGGACTCTTCTGTGTATTCTCGCCGATCTTGATAATGCTGTAGTTTGGATGGTCTCCACTCGTCCTCTCATCTCCAAGTTCTCCAGTCCCTGTACCAATCCCTTGGTGACTGCTCCGAGAGCGCCAATTACAATTGGTATCACCGACACTTTCATGTTCCAAAACTTCTTCTTCTTCTTCTTCTTCTTCTTATTATTATTATTATTATTATTATTATACACGCTGAAAATTGTAATCTGGTGGTCTTTCACTGGAGTTTGTGCGATATCAAATCTTGTCAGATCACTCGGTGTCTTTTGAGTATTCTGGCAGATCTCAGCAATGTCTTAGACTGGACAGTCTTATTTCTAATTCCTCCAGGTTTTCTTCCAAGCCTTTTAAAATTGTCACAAGCGCAAAATTTACAAGTGGTACCGCTCTCACACTCATGATTCACAGCTCTTTTAATCATCTTAAAAGGTGCAATTATTTATCTATCTTTTCGCTTTCTTTGATTTTCATTCTTTACTGTGTGGTCAGCCGGAATGATAAAATGAACTAGACGGTAAGTTCTTTTTTGTTTTTGTTTTTCTTCATTTGCTTATCAGTACTAGATCTGATCTTTTTCCACTGTATTGTCTGTTTGTATTTCTTAGTCCTAGAAAATCTTGTACGTCTTATTCTTGGAGGGATTCTTGTTTGTCTACATACTTTCTGTTAGTATGGTAAAATTTTGATTTCTAACACAATTTATTGGGGATATCCTTTCCCAGTCGTACCTTGTCTTGTTTTCTTTTTGTTTGAGTAAACTGCATTCACTTATTATATGATTAAACGTTTCATCTCTTTCTCCACTTGCTATTCTGTTGCATATTATCAATTTATACTTTAACGTAATTGGTCCTAATGGCGTTTTTTTTTGTTTTTTTTTTGAGCTGCTATTAAAAGAAATTCAGTTTTTCTTGTACGATTTTTCATTTCCTAGCCTTGTCATCCTGAGTGAAATCTCAACAGTTTTTGCTTCAAATATCCGTATAGTTGTTAATTATTCCCATTTCTGTTTCTTGTTTGTTATTTTTCTGTATGAACTTCTCTTGCCAATACTGTTATTGACAGCTTTAGTTAATCTTTCTTTGTTCTTTTTAATGTGGGCTACGAGACCTTGTCATTGTGCAATCATCAATACTAGCGAGATTTATTCCCCCTTTTTGTTTCAATTTTTTGATAATATGCATCTATAAGAAATTTGTTCTTTTTGTTCCTTCGCCTCATCCTTTTAGGTTCTTCCGACAATTGATAATCTTAATTTTCAGTTTTCGGAAGCTTTCGTTCGTACAAATAATCTCATGTTGTTTTTCACAGAGGCTTGAGTAATAGCAAGTCTCCTCTCCTCTCCAAGTTGCTTCTAAATATTTTGTCGTACACCAAGTCTTTTCTACTTTTTCCAGAATGTTCCTATAGCTCCATATAATATTGGGATCACTGTTAACTTCATATTTCATAACTTTTTCAGTTCTCTGGCCAGGTCCATAAAACATACCTATTTTTTGTTTATTTTTGTTTTGTTATTTCTATTTTCTACGATATCTCGGAACGGTAACGTATAATAGTTGACAATGTCAAAAAAGAAAAGAAAAAGCAGGTGCCCGTATTGTAATGGTTATAGTCGTCGGAAATGGACACGGCGACACGAGTCCAAATCCTAGACGAGACTGATTATATTTCACATAGCACTAATACACTTGGGAAAGGTATGAATCCAACTATTCTCCCTCCCGCTCTGGGTAAATAGTAGGACAGACTAGGTTCTTCAGCCTTGGTGAGGCAACTAGTCTTGGAGTAGGAAAACTCTGAATTCAAACCTGTTAAAATCCACTTAAAAATGACCTTGTGTCATATCCTACCCGAGAGGAGTGGTTGGTAAATATGATAATAGTTGACAATATCTTTTCTAATCAAACAAAATGATTTAATTACCCACTCCACTCTTAAGGGAAGGGTGTAACTCTTGTTCATTTTTACCCATAGCTGGAAGGGGAATAGTTGGATGCCTGCCTTTTCAAAGTATATTAATACTATGTAAAATGGTAACAGCTCAGTCCAGGATTTGAACTCAGGTCCGCATAACAATTTCCAACGACCATAGCCGTTACGTCTCTATTACTTATTAACTAATACTACCTCCGGACCGAAATAAATCCTTTTCTAATATTAAACTAAAAATGTGTTTGGGGTTTTTTCAAACTTTCTCTCTGAAAATCATTACATTTATTTCCCTTTTATTTGTACGAATCCGTAAAACCACTCAAAAATAGAATATCTAAAATAAGATCTTTCACTTTCTTTGCATTTTAAAAACTAAAAAAAAAAGCTAATACTTATAAAAGTGAAAACTGTTTGCAATTCAAATTGATTTCAATGTCATCCGTCGTGGACGACAAATTATGATTATGTGTGCTTATAGCCACTCCTTAAGAAATTATACTCAGATAATCTTTTTCTTGGTTCTATTTCTGTCTGTTTGGTAAAATATCTCAATGAATCAGTTAACACAGAAAGGAATTATGTATGCGAGAATATGATTTTTATTCGTTTTCAAATCTATTGCGATATAAAATTCAGTTAATTACCATTACGTTGGAAGCATATATATAGCTAGTTTTTTCTTTGTTTGTTCGTGAGTTTTATAATTAACATCATACTATTAAGAGAAAGTCTTCCAGCTACACGCAATAAACAGAAAAGAATGTATAAAATATTCGTTGAGTTCCTAAATGATTTGTAAAAACGTGACGCCATTACGAAACAGGTATTGCCCTCCAGGTGTATACATTAGCTGTCACTTAATTAACCTCAGCTTACTCATGAACAACTATAGAAGT
>OY757928.1:46785911-47150911 GCA_963585895.1 Sepioteuthis lessoniana | reverse complement strand
TGCAGAGACAATTTTTCATGTGCTCACTTGACGTTCCTCTCATTTGTAATAATGTCTATATATCATTCCTAAATTCATATATATATATATATATATATATATATATATATATATATATATATATATATATACTGCTAAAAAAAATTTATATATAAATATATATGATGTATAGCAACTTATAGACCCATCATTATATGTGGTAATGGTTAATGGTTGTTGTGCAATGTGTATCGTCGTAGGAAACGGACATTCAGGCTCGAGTTTAAATACTGAATGAGGTTATTTGAAATAAAAAAAGAAAAAACTAATATTTTTCCGAAAAGGTATGCATCGAAGTATTCTTCTTTCAACCATGAGTAAATTGTAGGGCACAATGGGCTTTTTAATCTTGCTATGGTAACTGTTCTAGGGGAAAGAAATATCTGAATATCATCCTGTTTATCTAAGCTTGAAAACTGACTTTGTATTACGTCCTAGTCTTTTGGAGGCCTCGGATAACACACAGACACACAGACACAGACACAGACACACACACACACACACACACACACACACATATATATATATATATATATATATATATATATATATATATATATATATATATATATGTCCATTGGTTAATGTCCCTTGGACTAACATAATTAAATGTTTTAACAGAATTGAGCAAAACAAATTCTATTCTTATTTGCAAATACGAGATAATTTTGATGAGTCGACATTTGCACTGAGTGGTCAGAGTGTTCGCCAATGATACGGGTGACTGGAGTTCAATCCCAGATTGAGTCAAATCAAAGGCTCAAAAAATGGTACTTGCTGCCTCGTTACTTAACGTTCTACATCATAAGGTACGGATCAAGAATAAGTGGAATAAGGCAAATGAGAGCACCCACCTTACACCTCGGTTTAGTTGCTACTGAAAAGGAAGCTTTTTTCTCGGCCTCAAGTACGCTTGGCCTCTATTACGCTTGGCCTCGATTACGCTCAGCCAACATATATATATATATAAATATATTGTGGAGTCTTTTTTTTAGAGCATTTAGCTATAAGCCATATCATTAAATTCGATAAGAAGAACAGACTAATCGCATGAATTAAAAATATATTCGAGGAAAGCATGTCACGCTCGTAAGTGTAATTTATGTTGCTATCCCAAAACATCAGAGGAGGTGTCCTCGTGGTGAAATCGTTAAAGCGATGGACTGCGGAATCGTAATAAGTGAGTTCGTACTCCAGTCGCACTATTACGTTCGCTTTTGGGCAAATACCCTTGGGAAAGTTATGAACCCCCTAATCCACCGAACTATGGGTTAAATAGTACCACTACTGTTCTTCTAGGAAAATAGCTTTGGCATTAAATAACCTAGAAAGGTTGATATGCCGTTAAACAAAGAAACCCAACCAAACCACAACATCAGAGCGAGTTGCTTGTATAGGTTAACAAGCTAAGGCTCTCTGGCTAATAGACAATGGAGGTGCCCGTGGTGTAATGGTTATCGTCATAGGAAATGTACACGACGACACGAGTTCAAATCCTGGACGAGACTGATTGCATTTCACATAGCACTAATATCCAATTATTCTCCCTCCAGCTTTGGGCAAATAGTAGGGCAGACTAGGTTCTTCAGCCTTGGTGAGGCAACTAGTCTAGGAGAAGGAAAACTCAGAATTCAAACCTGTTAAACTCCGCTTAAAAATTGACCTTGTGTCATATCCTACCCGATCGGAGGGGTTGGTAAATATGAATAGACATTGGGCATTAAGGCTGAAATATGGCATAGGATTCCCCCAAGAACCCTCAAAACTCAGACCCATTGATTTTTTGCTGAAAGTTGATCTAGTTCAAAAAGTTAAATTGCGTACTGTATGGCAGTGGATAACACTTTATCACTGCGATTACATAGAAGCGAGTAACAATTCAGGTTCTGCACAGCTGTGAATTTACGAAATGAAGAGTGCTTACATTAATTAATCAATGTTTGCTTCTTGTACTTGTTTATGCTTGTGTTGAAATACATAGGTATTTTTATGTTAGTACTATTGCATAGTTGCACCATTTGGTCTTTAAGGGAAATGGCTGACGAAAAAACTAGATGGAAGCTACAAAAAGATACAGCGTGCTGCTTTGAAAAAAATCATAGAAACAATATCCAGCAAAAGAGCCGCCGTACGGCCACTTGCTTCCTATCTCATTAACAATCTAATTGAGACAAGCAAGACATGCAGGGCACGGCTGGTAAAGTAAGGACAAACTCAGAAGTGATATTATCTTATGAACTCCTTCATATAGACACACTGTTGTATATTGACCTCCAACCCGGGCGAGCTGTAAAAATAGGAAATGTACCTGTGCAAATAACAGGTGCATCCGATCGAGGAATATCAGGATATTATAACCTTGACCATGGACGGGTTGAATGAGAGCGAAATTGTGACGCTCGCAGGAAGAAGAGTGGACGACAAATTATTGTATAACCCGGGTGAAGACAGGAAGTCAGCAATTGGAGATCAGATGAGTTGGAGATAAGCGCGATAGAGAAAACCAGCACCCAGAGAGGTTGGGCCCCCAGGCCCCCGGTTGAGCAGCCCAGGAGAACAGGAAATAAACGCTGATGGCCCTAAGAGTGGGGGTCAATATGTTGCAGTTCTGTTCGGTCTCCAACTCCCTTTCACACACAACCCTTTCAAATAAAGTGAGAGGTATATTTTTTCTAAGAACTTTGTCGCTCGTCTTCATTATTGTGTCGTCATTATGAATCTGCATATGTGTATGTATTGTTATGACTATGCAACACACACCAGTGTTGACCTACTGGCAAAATCTTGAATTTATCAGTTATGTGCGGACAAAGATGCGGTCTAGAAGGATTTCCAGAAGTGATGGCTTATAGGAGCAAAATGGGGTTGAGATTCAAGGGAATCCGAGCATTCAACTTGTCTTGATGATAACGATGAGGATAAAATAGGAATCATTATTTTTGGAGCACACGGATTTGTTTAATATCAATATATCAATCACCCTCACTATCAAACACTAATGGACTTATTAAAAGTAAACGCCAACTTTTCATACTGTTTCTCTGACCTTTTGTTTACCACAGAGACCGATATTTGTAGTCATAATCAACGAAAGATTGATAGACTGCACGAACATACAAAACCGATGATTTTATATCAATACTGAAACTACATGCCTTTTTTTAAATTTTTTTTCACGATTTCTAAAGGTTAGAAGCATTAGAGTCGTAATATTTATTTATATTGAAATACGAACTATATTTATATTTTTTCTTCACAATCACTTAGCTTCGAGCAGTTTATTTCCCGTCGCCGCGTGTTAATGTCACTAGAATAGACATATAATAAATACGATTAACAAGATTTTTTTTTTTTTTTTTACAGTTGCATAGAAGGACAATTTTCAATGTCTCAAGACTTATTTAATACTGTCAACAGATTAGAAGGTTATACAGATTTTATAAAACAAAAATTGATTCCTCATGTTCTGTTATTCGAGTTAGTTTTCTATAATTCCTATGAATATGATTACCCCTGCTCTACAAAAATTAATACCTCATTTTCTGTTGTGTGAGTTTATTTTCTATAATTTCAATAACATCAGGCCTACGATACACCCTTGAAACAAGCCAAATTTAATACTGTTAACAGATTAGAAAGTTATACAGATTTCATAAATCAAAAATTAATACCTCATTTTCTTTTGTGCGAGTTAATTTTCTATAATTTCTATTATTTCAATAACACTTGGTCTACGATATATCCTTGAAACAAGCCGAAGTATAGGGTGTCTCAATATCCATAGAACCCATGTGGCAGCTTATAGCTCTACTACTAACAATGTTGTGTTCTTTTTTTGTTTCAGATTTTAAAATAATATACTACAACAACTATGAATCCTTGATCACAATGCCTTGGACAAGAGAAGAAAATATTTGGTGTCACTACTTATTTGGCAACAATATAATTCAAAACTGTCTCAAAATAGATGAAAACTCATTAATATGGGCTAACGGTCAAATCACACTGAAAAAAAAATTCATTGATATGATAATGATTTGTTACTGAAGCAAGAAACTAAAAAAGAAAAGATTCCATGTCCTAGAAGCTGATATTATAACAATAAAAATAAATATTGTTTCTAGCTCAAAAGATACATTATTACAGGACGTGTTCCAAATGACCACTATTGTGCTTTTCTCAGTAATAAATCATTATCATATTAATAAAATTGATTCTATTTTGAGACACCCTGTAAATTTCAAAAACTTTCTTATTAACAAAGTTTTAAATGTATATAAAATTTAAAACATTTCTCTTTCCAGCTTTTGATTTTGAATTGAAAGCGACAGAAATAATAAAGTACATTTTACCCTTCCCGGGAGAGAAATATGGTCAGAGACCAGGTAGAAATTACCAAATGTTAGAAGAATATTAGTCAGGAAAATTGTTCTGCTGCGTGCTATAGAATAGTTTGCTGACCGCGTGTTTGAAAGACGATTTGGTATTGCTCGAATAAAAATCTCGATATGATGTTATATTTTTACTAGATCGCAGTTTAGCACACAAATAACTATGTATGCAAACGTGACATATTAGTAATAAAGATAAGATTGGCTCTCCGATCGATTTAACTTATAAATTCCAACCAATTTTCGTCAGTTATGATGCGTGTGTCTTGTATGAGATTTCAAACTAGCCATAGATTTATATAAAAATCCACTGAGAGTGCAAACAGAAAAAGGAGGTAAAGTATACTGGTACGTTTTAGTTGTCCTAATTTATGACTCTTAGATGATAGCAGGATGTTTTATTAAACTTCTTGATGGTTCCGTGGCATTTTTGTCTCTAATCCTGTCAAATAAAAGCAAGTTGTTCCAGTGTACTAAGAGATTTCCCCAGAGCGATATTGTTGTTTTTCAGCATGTCCCTTTGGATACAGTTTTAAAGCATTTCTGCATCTACACACGCCCTTTCTCCAACACACACACACACACACACACACACACACACACACACACACACACACACACACACACCTACACTTTCTCTTTACATGCACTCTTTCTCTCAATCACATATACACACTCTCTTTCTGTCTCAAGCAAATCTTCCTCTCACACACACTCTTTCACATACATACACAATCTCTCTCTCTCTCTCTCTCTCTCTCTCTCTCTCTCTCTCTCTCTCTCTGACACACAGTCACACATTTTCTCTGCAGGAGAATCCAAGAATACGCCGATAGCATATTTATCATAAAGGAAAAAACTCTCAAAATAGTGTCATAGATGACACAAAACGGTATTCAAGAATGGGGTTTGAGTTCTGGAGCTCTCGGAATTGTCTACTCCTTCAATAGCATAATTCTAAAATTTATTCTGATCGACCGTGGTAATACAAATTATCGTCCCATCTATTCTATGAACTTTCTATGTAGATAGAAAATATATAGACGTCAGTCATTCAATAAATAAGTTTAATTTATCTTCTCGATTTTACAGATGCATTTTTTTTTTAATTTCCAAGAAGAGTCAGCATGACCTTTTTTTTTACTGCCAACGTGCCCAAAACTATTTCTTAACCGGATATCCGGTATATTTCTCGTCCATGAACCGTCTTTTGGTTTTGGTTTGGTTTGGTTTGGTTAAGTTTGGTTGCGTTGGATTTTATTTCTATGGCATATAAATCGTTGTTGGTTATTTAATATCAAAACTTGTTTTGAAATATATATTAGATATATAAGATTCGTAAACTCATTTTGTAGATAAAATGTTTAAACGAGGTTGTGTTCATTCGCCTGTACACAGATAAATGTAACAGTAAAAATGTAACATCAGACATTTGTTTGCACACATCTAGATTGACATACATATAAGATTTTTAGATGAATAACTTGGGAGTAATTTCAATTTTAAATGAGGTAGAACTAATTTGTTTGCACTTAGATATTGCAATTGTTTTTACACGGTTACATTGTTTCAATTATTATCATCTGACATTAATAATTCTTTTCAACACTATACATTCATTTGTACTCAGTTAAATGGTTCCAAGTATTGTTATGTATAACTAACAATTCAGTCTTTTGTTTACATACAGTCAAACGATCAAACTGTTCTATTTCTAACAATTCATTTTAACATAGGTCACTTGGTTAAATAGTCTAACCCCTATTTGACACATAATTAGGACCCTATCAGATGGAACCAATCCGGGACTGAGTGGACCAGGGAACAATGTTAATGAACGGGTACTCCACATTCCCAAAATCTCCAATCTCTATTTAGCTTTTTCAAAAACGTCCCATTATTTATTTTACAATTTATATATATATATATATATATATATATATATATATATATATATTACAATAATCACAAAATAGATAAGGCGACGTTTATATATATATATATATATATATATATATATATATATATATATATTATTTTTAAACCTATTCGGTAATTCTGATCACGTGAAAAAAATAGATTATACAATTTGCATTTGAAAAAAAATTACACGAACTGATATCAGGGAAAATATTCCATAAAAAAAAGAAATGACAAAAAGCAATTATAGAGATATTTGTCTATGCTTTCGATCAGACAAGATTTGAAACAAGATCAAATGACCTGGAGGTCAGATTGTAGTAGGGATTAGAGGAGGGGAGGTCGGGCACGAGAGAAAGCTCGAGCCCTGCTTGACTATTCTGGTCATCGGACTAATTATTGCAATGTGGGCCTAATGGGCTTAGGTGGTCATGGACCCAAACATGGGTCCAGGCACGGATGTCTGATTATAGCTTAAACTGAAAAGTGAGGTTCAGTGCTATAAAAAGGTCACAAATGTGCAATTGATTCAGCTCGCCCACCTGAAGGTGGCCTACCCGAAGTCGGAGGCCTTTCAATCTCAAATCTGTCTTTGCTGGACAATGCCCCGACCGATACGAATGTCAAACAGTCTGGCTAGAGGGCCGGCTGGGCTCAAAGCCAACAGCAAATTAATGTGGTCAGCCTTGTTCCTGAAGCAAGGACTAAAACAAGCATACAACTAGAAAATAATCAACTAATATCGTAATTCCTAGACAAAAGAACCGACAGAATACCTTTAGCGCAAATGTTACAGAGATGAATACACTAAGTCGAGCGATATGTGAATACTTACTGAGTCAGAAGTCATATACCTAGGTTTCATCTTAACGGATAATCAGGATAGTTCAGACTAAAGAGGGATCGGACAAAACTATATTTTACTGATTCAAAGGCTGCCAGAAATAATTAAAAATAGCCTAAAATAGCTTATTTTGCCCACCAAGCAATCAAGCTTTTTTATGCCTACAAATATCAAGTATCTCCTATGTTTGGTTAGGTAATTCATTAAGATGATTGTAGGAAGCTATAGCTAGTTATTCTTCCATGCATAGTTGTCAATGTTTATGAGCCGCCTTTTATATAGACATGTTTTACAATCTCCTATTTTAATATAAGATCTATACATAGATCCTTTTTAATTTCCAACACATTGGTAAACAAACTAGTTCTTCTCTGATTATAATAATATCCTTATATATATATATATATATATATAAGTGTGGGAGGTCTCCAATTACAGAGATTATATAAAATCTGAGATCATAAGCTTTAGACGCATTTCAACATACTACAATATGCATTGATACATTGTAAAACCTGCCTTTGTAAACCACAATTTTTTGGACACCTAATGAGGATCAAAATTACACCAGTGACAATAGTCTCGTGGGTTTGTGTTATCACCATTGAATCTCAGCCAAGTGTCTATTTATTAATAAAGAATACATGAAATCATAAAATTTTTTTCAAGTTATTAGTATTAGACAATCAAATACTTATATATATATATATATATATGTGTGTGTGTGTGTGTGTGTGTGTGTGTATTGTGATGCAATGAGAGAAAAATAAAGATTTCAAAGATTTCAAAGATTTCTGCTTTCTTTCTTCTAAAAATGCGATGGATCTACTAATGTTATTTCTCTGTTTGTCTCTGCTGTGGTTGTTTAAGGATAAAGCGGAGCCATAAATTTGGAGACAACCTGTCCGTTTAAGATGAATATATCTACCACTCTCCGTTGCAAACAATGCTCTATCTGTGAGACTTAGAATATGCTGACTGTATCCTCCACAGAATTATAGCATCCTCCAAAAAGATGTACTCAGGGTGTAACACTAACTTGGGTAACTGAATCCACTAACTATAACCATTATGCTATGAGCACCTTCATATACATGGATACAGTCTCCAAAAATATATAGCCAAACTGTTTTATGTAGCCCCCAGCTTTCTCGCATAAAACCCCATTATTTAAAATCTAGTGTGTCATTTAATTAAAATAGCTACTATAGGCAAATGGCATTCAATGATTCTGGTTATATTTCTATCTCTTGTGATATCTTGACTTCATAACACGTCAATTATGACTGCACAAAACCGTGATGGGTCACTCTGTTGTGCTTTTGTCAACCTTATGACTGACCGAAGGTCAACAGTCCAAACAGCTACCTACAATTCTACATCCAGCTAAAGCTGTATCGTCAGGTATATCGATTGGAGTGTTGGCTGGTTTAGAATGATTACAAAACAGGCAGCATCTCTATTTTCTATTAAGCGTCAGACACGGATCGAACGGCGTCTCATATTATAGTTGATCAGAGTAATCTGGTGGGACTACAAGAATTTAATAACGTTGGATCTGTCTGAAACGTGACCACAAAAATGTCATCTTACCGAATCAGAGAAGAGACACGATAGAGAATAAGAGGTATGTTATAAAAAATATCAAGACTAAAGATTTAAATTTATTTGTTAGTCATTATTTTTTTATTTAACATTACAATAAATAGTTGAGAAAGCTATGTAATAATAGCGATTGTGGCTAGACGAGTAAGTGCCAATATCTCTCTATATATATATATAGTTCTTATCTATATCCATATAAATATACATATGCATACAAATTCTAACATATATATATATATATATATATATATACACACACACATACAGAATTATATATATATATATATATATATATATATATATATATATATATATATTGTCATCCCAGACAGACTGCTTCGTTGAATCACAACTCTTTAATGTCAGGCGATCTGAGAGATACTTCAAGCGGTGATCAAAACCTGACTGACGTAAAATCAGTCGGATGTTTTACCCAAGAGGGTATAAGAAGGAATTTTTTCCGTATATTTCTCTACATATACGCTATCAGCTACCTAGAGGGCTCATTTTTTTGCGAAATAAAGTCTGTTCCAATACTTTTTGAAAGAATGGATATGGTCAAACACTGGTCTGCAAGATTGAAAGATTTAACCCAATGGAAAAGTTTTTCTTGTTTTAAAATGCACTTAAAAGAATTTAAAGACAACTTTGGACATTAAAATAAATATGAAAAAGCAACTTTACCTTATATGAAAAGATTGTTTTTTTTTAAGGCATATCAATCTTCGTCGGTGATTACTGCCAAAATCATGCGTGTAGAAAAATTATTCGAAATCTATTTAACTCATAGTTTGGGACAATTTATATAAATTCATCCACCAATTCCAACCTGAAATTAAGACACTTACCCGGAAACTTGAAAGGATCCTTATAAAATTATAAAGACAAAATGAGTCTTTATTATCAAATCAAACATGCTTAAATAAAAGACTCCTGCCCAACTACCTATATTTAATAAACAATTTGTAAACAGATCTATTTGTCCCATAGATGAAACGAGCTACTACCACTTTGAAACAGTGGACCGAGTAAAAATGGCAAGAAAGGAAGTGCCCCACTCTCGCCGGGGGCTGCATTATCTGAGTCCCATCACTAAATGTAGTTTGGTGATATACGCAGAAAACCTGATTTGGGGATATGGAGTCTTACTTACCAGCAGATGATACATTCAGCATATTCTAACCCAATAAGAAAAAGAAAAAAAAAAACAATAAATAAATCTTTCACTTATAACGTTAATTTCTACGGATATATTTCTTCATTTCAACGTATTCACTGTTCATGCGTGTGAATTTCTATATATGTGGGAGTGGAAGAAAAAGTGAGAAGGAGAGAGATTTATAGACGAATTGATGTTACTAATAATTGCGCAGATAATATTCACATCAAATATTCATTATTTTCCAAACTTTCAAGAAGATACCCTTCACTCTCCAATAGAACATACCTTTGTTTAAGTATCCCATATTCTTACTAAATTTTTTTACCAATTATTTTTCCAGAATTGACATTTTACCTCGAGACACTGTAATAATTTTGACATATTCCCTTTCACTGTTGAAATGAAATGTACCTAATTAAATTGCCCCAAAGAAAAGTATATGATAGTTTTACAATCTGCTTGAATAGAAATCCATTGCAATTTGAGTGACTTTCTCGACTGTATGATTTTAAGGAAGCCTTTATAGTATAAAAATGAACGCCATGAAAAAGATTAGAATAAACAACAACACACTATTCTTGTTTGTTTTTCTTTGTTTATTTGATTGTTTCGCTCTTATTATTGCAATAAAGGAAATAAACAAGATCCTTACTATGGACCTTGCAGCATAGACAGAATAACAAGAAAAAACATAGTTACACGCACAAAAAGAAAAACAAGACAAAAGAAATATGACAGAATCCGATGGTTGCCTTGGGTAAATGAGAAGATTGCATTGGAGACAATGCATTCTTCTGCTCTACACAGTCATAAAACGTAATCAGGATTCTATACAAACAAATTAAATAACAAAATAGTAAAATATAATCCTCTCCAGAACAAAGAGAAGGAGAGAAATATGAAACTGCCAAAATTACGAATAACAGAAAGCGAGAAAAGAATAGTCTGAGGTGCTCCAAAAACTAATTTCCGTCCCTTAGTGTGTTAATGAAACCATTTTGCCAACACCGAAGTTCTGAACCATCTGGCACATTTCAATTTACGACTAGAGGGAGAATAATATATTTTTTCTAATCTTATCACTGACTGAAAACACCTACAAGTCTCAAAAGAAAAACAAACTAGGATGATCTCCGGCAAAAGATTTCCCAACTCATGAGGTTCTAAGTTGGGATAATTGATAAGACGTAACCATTTACGGTATTACCTGTCGAAATTATTCATATTTATGTATGATTCATTTATTTTATGGCATATGAACTTTCATGGATTATTTATTACCAAAGTTCTCCTTGAAGAAGAACAGTAGTGGTACTATTTTAACCCATAGCTGAAAAGATAAGAGAATATATAACTTTCTCAATGGTATTAGTCCAGAAGTGATCTCAGTCGTGCCACTTGAATTCGAGCGCACTGCTATTTCGCCAATTGGAGCCTACCTAAGTTTTTATTATGAGGAAGATAATAATGTGTTCATTTTAAATGAGGAGGAGGCCAAGCGTAAAAAAGAAATCCAACTGTGACGGATCGAATCGTTAAGTACTGGGATATGGTTAAAAATTTTCTATACATAAATGCGAAAATTTTATCTGCACATGTATACATAAATGCATACACACATACGTGCGCTAAGAGTGATGAGAACTTAAAATTGGAGCACAGTTGGTCATTATAGAAGAACCCTGAAAGATTTATAGTGATTTGCTTTATGATCTTTCTTTATAGTGGAGATACGCAGAACTGTTATATATATATATATATATATATATATATATATATATATATATATAAAACAATATATTTTCCCAAAAAACCTTGATTGGTTTGGTTTATTGGGTTTTGTGGCGTATCAACTAACGCCAAATCTATTTCTATGTAAATAATCTGTTCTATTTCAAACAATTCAGTTTAGCATAAATACACATTTTAATTGTCAAAAACATTTCTATTTCAAATTATTCAAGCAGTTATATGTAACAATTCAGTTAAGTGTAAATACAGTTTCAATGTCGAAAAACAGTTCTATTTCAAATAATTCAGTTGAGCATAAGCACCCAGTTTGAATGTAAGTACGGTTTAATTGTCAAAAGCATTTCTATTTCAAGCTATTCAGTTGACTCAAACAATTTAGTAGAGCATAAGAATGCTGGTAGTTCTATTTAACCCATAGATAGGGCCCGATCAGGTGCTACCACTTCGGGCCAGAGTGTATCTGGGAGCGATGGCAATGAAGGGGTACTCCGCATTCCCCAAAGTTCCAACACTGCTGGGACCACAACATCAGATTGTTAAGTGTCATATCTAGGACACTGATTGGGGGGGATTCTTACCCCTCTGCAGAGAAGCAGTCGGTGTATTCTACAGCCCTAGCCGACTGGGCAACCAAACACTTGAGTAGTGTGAGATCTGTCACCTTGGGTGAGCACAATGTCTTAAAAAAGGAAACACTGATTTTTACAAGAAATGAACAGTGCTGTTTGGTTGAGTGTGTTACATTGATGCAGCATTCATCTGAGATCTGGTCGTACCAATATATATATATATATATATATATATATATATGTATATATGTATATGTGTGTGTGTGTGTGTGTGTGTGTGTGTGTGTGTGTGCGTGTGTGTGTGTTGATTGTAAAGTAATTGTCGATTTTAAAGTTCTTATGATTTATTTCTTAACTATAATTTTTATCATATTGACTATTTCAAGAATCTAAAAAAAGGGATTTACGTTTCAGTCACGCAGTATATATATATATATATATATATATATATATATATATATATATATATATATATATATATATATATATATAAATACGGATTCACCATTCCTAGAAAATGATGTTTTGTTATTTCTAATCCATGAAAGATAAAATAAAGAGATATCTAAGACAAAATCTATTTTATTTAATAGCTTAACTTTCTAGGTTCAAGAAACTGACGTCAAAATAATTGAAATAAATATTTTGATTAATAATCCAGATATTTTCAACAACAGGTAGACGAAAATAATAGAGTCAGTGAATTGTGATGAAAAAAAAAATTGAAATACCACCAAATAGAATCTCTTACACACACACACACACACACACACACACACACATATATATATATATATATATATATATATATATATATATATATATATATATATATTGGTCGTTTAAATTGTTTTAAGCCTCACCAAACAAGAAATGCAAGAGCAGGACATTTTTCCTGTGGCAACACACTATCACTTCTTATAAAACAAGAAAAAAAGCTCAGATTTCTGTCTTTATTCACGTGTGGGCGAGGTCAATACAACGATAAGAAGTGTGTGACAAATCTAAAATCTTGGAGAGGATTAGAATATTTTTAACAACCTGGCATAGTGGCTATCACCACAATGAAGGCGGGTTGAGATCCTGATCAAAGAATTTCCCGTTTCACTTATCGCCAATGCCCTTCGGAAAGGCATTAAACCATATATTTTCCCCAAAACACTCGAGCAGTCTGAGATCTTGGATGAGGAAAAAGTCTTAAAAAAGGAAACACAGATTTAAAAATAAAATGAGGATTTCTGCTCTGTTGAGTGTGTTACATTGACGCATCATTCTTCTTTTATCAGTTCGTACGAAAAAGTGGCTCGTTCTACAAAAGACTTTACCACTATAAAAATGAATAATCGGTGTAAGATAACCTACCTTGAACTGTTAGAATATTTAACTGACTTGTTGGTTACCCATGCGTCGAAATCAACAGGCGAGCCCATCACATACAGAATGTTTCAAAATTTTAAAACAAAATCGGATACAAATCATGGACCACAAATGAAAATTATGTTTTTGAAAGGTAAATCAACAAAAATCTAGGATCTATGGTCGTTAAGTCTCAATCTTAATAGGTCAATCGGAGCTAAATAGTAAATGCCCCTGATGTCCACAGTTCAGTTGAAGTTTTTCATAACACATGTATATTCCTACTAAGTGACTGCTTTGCATTCGGAGATCCAAATGGGGTTGAACTCACAGTTCTATGATCTATGCAAATGCTGTGGGCTTCAAAGGTACCTTCATGAAAATCTTACACTTTTTTTTTTTAAATGTGTTGAAATTATACTTTCTTCTGTATCTTACTTGAACTATCATGTAAGGCGTAATTTGTTATATGACTTCAGAAAATGATCTTATGCTCTATCAACCGAGGCATGGTTTCGCTATATTTGCTAAGAGATATCAAAATATTATCTATTTCTTAGCAATAATTTGCAAAGGGAATTAAAAGTAAGTCAACAGAGATCAGGGAGCCTACTGTTCTGTTTCAAAAATTGTGAAACCCTTGTATACACACGCACGTGTATACTTATATATATATATATATACCTATGAATGTGGAGATGTGTATATATATATATATATATATATATATATATATATATATATTGTCATCCACAGACAGACTGTTTCGTTCTATCAAAACTCTTCCGTTTGGCTAGACATGTAGAACGCTCGAGACCGGGATCAAAACCCATCCAACTTTACGTTAGACTAAGTCTCAGACCACTGGGTCAACAAGTGACCCACGTTGGCTAAGGGAATTTTTTAAGGTATTTATGTAGCAACCGCAGCAGCAGTGTCCGTTTGTTTTACATTTTTATACCCTATCGGCTAACTGAGAGCTCAATTCTTTCGAAGAGCTTTGCATTACGCTAGCGGCGACCGAGAGTGAGATAGATAGAGGGAGAGGGAGAGAGAGAGAGAGAGAGTCAGATCGAGAGAGAGATAGAGAGTGAGATTGAGAGAGAGAGAGTGAGATAGAGATTGAGATAGAGAGAGAGAGAGAGAGAGAGAAAGAGAGACAGCAGATACAGACTGACAGACTGCATATACTAAAGAAGCATTATCAAAATGTTTATTTTCAAGATAAGCAGATATTAAAAATGATTATAAAATTTCATGAGGACGTATAGAAATTTTATTTGCAAGCTTTTTTGATATTTCCGAGTATTTTGTTGTCATTCAAAGTGACAAAGAATAGTACTATTGAGAAGGTATTTATATACTCAAATAAGTAGAATATATTATTAACGGTCAGCAATTATGCTTTAGAAGACAGACGAAGAAGAGATAAGCACTGGTTAGAGAAACCAGTGGGTGTGTGCAAACACAAAATGCTGGGAAAAAATTGATGTTCACAAAGCAAATAATTACGCGTGATGCTCACAGAAATTCCCAAAGAGAATTAAGGAAGGAGTTAAAAAGTATTATATTGACGCTATATCATACGCCGTTTTCTACAGCTGGTGCTCTGACTTCAAACAATATCCAGGACGTCAAACTTGGCTGTTTTATGTCCGGAGGTCGACCGGATATAGGTCTAACCAAGAATGTTGAGCTAAAAGTCTAGAGGTCGACTCATATGGCAGTCTGACTGGTACGCCAGATTTCACGGTAAGGGATCTTGCAAGTAAATGGTGTTAAAGTTTTTAGTCTTTCAAACTATGAATTTAAAGTATTAGCTTTACTCCTTTGACTGCATTCCAAACAACAAAGAAACCTTCTGTAGCAGTTTTACTACGCCCCCATCCTTTTTCCTTTATCTATTTCCGACAGGATTCAATAGTAGCGATCGGCTTAGCAATCGATGTAATTTATACATTTCTGGACCAGCCATTCCGGTGTGATTTTGTCCGATTATAGAATTTCTTCCTCCATGAAAAAAGAATTATATTTGTCTCAATAACCAACTGTGAATATAAGGTGGAAACCCTCCGGCACAATGGATTTCTCAAACCGGTGTAACGCTAAAACTTTCCCTATTCACATTTACGAATTATGTAGCCAATTTTAAAAATCTGTTAAGAATGAGATGCAAGCCACAGGGAACTGACACTATCTCTATTTCACTCGTGTTTTTTTTAATATAACACTGTTATTTTCAACAAAGTGTCCGTTCGTCTCTCTATGTTTTCTCTCTCTCACGCTATCTCTATCTCTCTCTCTCTCTCTATATATATATATATATATGTGTGTGTGTGTGTGTGTGTGTGTGCTTTAATATACATATAGGGAGAGACAAACAGATAGAAAATGGACAGATAGAAATCCATAGGAATGGGCTGAGATAGATAGATAGATAGATAGATAGATCGATCTTACATACACATGATCTTGCGAAAAAATAAAAAACACGCAATAAATGTGAGGCCAGTAAAGTTTACAGTTCCACTTTTCAAAGAAATCAACAATAATGGATCATTTGATTTGCCAAAAGACAATCAGCATGACCTTATTTTTCTAACAATAGCGTCTGGAACTTTCTCTTTACCGTATCTTTCTACTCCTTGGATGATCTTTTCGACTTAAGTTCACATGACAAACCTGTGTTTTGGACATTAGACTACTTTTGTTTTTACTACTGTAAATTTCATATGGTTTGCATTCCTTAGTTACCGAATATATTTTGACATATCACTATTCAATCTTTGAAAACTTTTTGATTTGCCTTAATTTGTTTTGTATAGTGATTCGTGCCACGTGACTTCCAGTATCTCGGAGGAATAAAAGATGTCGTGTTTCTTAAGCACGGTCAATACTGAAAGATCTCTGCTTCGTTCAGAGGCTTTTCAGCGGACTGTCTGGCATCCGTGTTGGAGTTCAATTCCTCAAGCCTCAGGAGGCTGTCCCCCCCAGGCTTTAACCCTTCTTGGAGGGGTTAGATTTATCGCCTGGCGCCTGATGCACCACTTTTTAGGGGAATACCGACGAGGCCCGAGGCATTTTTGGAGCCACCGGGCACGCCTAGGCTACGACACTGGCACCGGACCACCTAAAAAAGTCTTGGTGCCACATTTCTCTGTCTGGTGGGACGTTCATCAATATCTGTACTGAAAGGTCTCTGTCAACTTCGGACATAATACCAACTGTGCAAAACTTATGATGTTTTTGGACTGTACCACTTCAGTTATTGAATAGTGAACTCTATTTCACTGTGTATCGCTTCCTTACAACGATACAACAATTTGAACACGAAAAAGATATTTTGAAGATGATATTAACTCTTTCCAAAAATTGATGCCGACCAATGCCTATTTTATGTTTATATAAAATGTTTGAAAAATGAAATGTTGCTTTTATCAAATGAATTCACCGTATTTATTAAATGACCCTACATACAGCAGCTATGTGAGGATACGGGATGTAGCCCTGAAGACCAGCCAGAGGCGATGAACGATAGGGAGAAGTGGCGAGAGAGGGTCAGGGATATCCGTGCTAGCGGCACGACATGATGATGATGATGATCTCTTCAGGAGAGTCTTTAAGTCCTAGGATTTTTTTTTACTATTATCTATCTATTCACGCGTTCTCATGTTTTTTTCCATTGCCATAGTTTTCTCCCGGATAGGTTTGCCTCATTTGCATTCAGTTGTTGGTATGTTCTCCTGCATTCTCCTTCTAGATCTTGGTAGAATTTTCTTTCGTTATTTTAGAATGGGCTGTGTTATTTATTAACCATGTCTGGGTATCTTTTAAGTCTCAGTTCTATCGTCAATATCTTTTCATTCATCGCTTCAAGTTGCATTGTGACATTTCTCTTCTATTTTGTTTTGGTCTTTTCCTCAAAACATATTCTTGTGCTTTTTTTGACTCATTCCTTAACATTTTCACTTTCTAGTCTCATTTTCCATCCAGGTTTTGAATTTATATTCGTGTTCCTTTGGTACACACCGATTTTATCACGGACTAATTTTGCTCCTACATAAACCAGCTCTTTAATTCAATGATGTTGTCGATTAAGATATTTAGAAATACGTGGTGCATTCAATAAGTTTCCTGAAAGTTTTGGACAGGCATTTAAAATTATCGTAGACTCTTGACAATTCAGTAGGTTATTGCTATACATCTTATGAGATGACTGACCAATTTTTATGATTTCAGCTTCAAATGAACAGCTACACAAGGAATTGGAATATACCCTACTAAATCCTGATTGTCACAGCTGGTGAATTTCAAAAATACAATCTGGACGTCAGGACACTTTAGAAGAACAATATGCGATGAAATTCCGTTTTAAACTTGGAAAAAATGCCACAGAAACGTATGGAATTCTTCAGACTGCTTTTCAACCATCTTTCATGAATCGAGCATCGGTTTTTGAGTGGCATAAGAGATTCAAGGAAGACTGTGAGGGTTGATGAGAGGTGTGGGAAGAGTAAGGAAGTCAATACATCAGAGGTGATTGGCCAAAGGGTTAGGGTTACTATGTTAAGGTTTTAAGGGAGTTCAGGAAGAGATTCCATCGGAAAGGCCAGCACTCTTCAAATAGGGTCAGTGGCATTTCCACCAGGACAGTGCACCAGTCCACAACTCCATCCTTGTCACAGACTATTTGACCAAGCCTCCCTATAGTCCAGACCTTGGTCCCTGTAACGTTTTGTTATTCCCTAAACTCAGAGGCTGTCTTCATGAGACAATTGAGGAGATGAAAGAGGCTGTGACGAAGGTCATTGACATGCTCACACAAGAGGACTTCCATTGGGCCTTCCACAAGGTGTTGGAACGGTAAAGCAAGTGCATTGCAACCGGAGGAGATTACTTCGAAGGGGACTAGAGTTTCATGAGTGTGCTATCAATAAAAGTGCCCATACGAAAAAAGTCTGATAACTTATTTAATGATCCTTGTAATTTGTTGATATTATTAATTTCTACCTTGACTTTTTTCTCGACCTGCGCTCTGAAAATAATTAGAAGTTTTACTATTCAGTCATGATTTTCCTGATTAACTCTACATTTATTTTTATTTATTGTGTTAACATTAGTTTTGTAGCCTTAGAATGTGTGGTGCTTTGGTTTTCATTATTTTGTGTTTCCGTTTGCAAAAGGTTTTCTTTCTTTTTTTAGTATCTAGCGTTTCGTCTCGAATAGTGGGATCTTATTGATATATTTGTCTATTTATTTTTCGGTATATTTCTTGTACATTAAAGTCAGAAAACGAACTTTTCTTTAGTATCATTCTAACTTGGTCAAAAAGTATCTAGCTTCTTGCGGATTCTGCCCCAAAATCTGTCATTCTTGTTATATGACCCCTTAGTGAAAGATAATCGTAAGATAACAGTGAAGCATTTTTTTGTTGTCTTCCCTCGTCCAATTCTTCAACTGGTGTCTCTAAGTTTAGGGATCGTTTTGGTCATTGTTTGTGTACATAAAATTAGAACAGCCTACATTCGTAGGATGCTAATCGGCTCCCCGTGTTTTCTATCAAGGGAGCACCTGCCGATCATGACACCTTAGTTTTCTGAGTCCAAAGTTGAATTATGTTACGACTGGTCCTTTCTCCATAACTGGCATATTTTGGCTATATCAATTGTTTATTATCTACGCTACTGTCACAGGGGTGTCCTCGTGGTGTAATGGTTAAAGTGATGGACTGCAGAATCGTAGTACGCGAGTTCGTATTCCAGTCGCGCTATTGCGTTCACTTTCGGGCAAATACCCTTGGGTAAGGTATGAACCCCCTTATCCTACCAGCAATGGGTTAAATAGTACCACTACTGTTCGTCTAGGAGAATGGCTTTGGCATTAAATAACCTACAAAGGTTGATATACCATTAAACATAGAAACCAAACCAAACCTACTGTCACAGATGCGAACGGTAGTCTTTAAGAAAATGGTTTGCATATAATTTTCATTTGTTAAGTAAACTGTTATTGGAATTCTATAACTGTTTATACCAAGAGAAATTATGTAGATTCGTTTGTCATGATCCATGTTCTGCGTTTCATGTAAGTTATATCATTTAAATCTTTCCTATCTGCTACTGATTAGCAACTTTTCATGATAGTTCTAGTCATGTGAAATGCCCATGTCTCGTGCTGCCATCTATTCCTACAACAGTTATTCAGTATTTTTTTTCTTTTCGCCCTTCTTTTCAACCTCCATTTCTACTAACTTACATTTACCTTTCTAATAGATAGGCATAAGATTAATAAAAAAAATTAGCACTGAAACTTTAAAAATTACTCACTTACAAGACATATTCTGCCTCGTTTAAGAGAATTGTGTATTTGTTGTGTAGCGTTGATCATTATTATTTTTATTATTATTATTATCTAACTCCTTTAGAGTTTTTCACATCAGTGTTAGCTGATTGTTTTTCACTGGAGTTTGAGTGACAGCAAGTCTCCTCAAGTCTCCAGGACTCGTCTCAGGATTCTGGTCGTTCTTAACAATGCTGTTGTTTGGATTGTCTCTACCCGTCCGCCAAATTCCAAGTCCTCCAGGCCTTTTAATAATCCTTTAGTTATTGTGCCTAAGGTACAATCGTTACTTTCATGTTCCACAGCCTTTTCAATTCTCTAGCAAGGTCGAGGTACTTATCCTTCTTTTCACTTTCCTTCATATTTATTATATGGTGTGCCGGGACAGCAAAGTCGACAATTTTGCAGATTCTCTTTTTTTTTTGGTTGATTATTATGAGGTCTGGTCTTCTGGCCGGGATTAGGTAATCCGTTTGTATATTAACGTCCCATAGGAGTTTATGTGAGTCATTTTCTAGGACAGGTCCTGGGTTGTGCATATACCATTTGTTTGTATGGTCGAATTGAAATTTCCTGCACATTTCCCAGTGGACCACCTTACCGACCCAGTCATGTCTCGCCTTATACTCCTTTTATGCTAATTTGCCTCATTCACTTATTATGTGATTGATCGTTTCGTATCTGTCACCGCATAGACTGTATTTTCTGTTTTGTTGCGTTTATTATTATTATTATTATTATTATTATTATTATTATTATTATTATTATTGCTGTTGTTGTTGTTGTTGTTGTTGTTGTTTATGTTTACTCCGTGAGATTTTTTAAAATTACTTTAGAGTGTTTATGACAGCAAATCTCCTCCCGTCCCTAGGACTCTTCTCAGTGTTGTGGTCGATCTCTGCAATGCTGTAGTGGGGAGTGTCTCGGTTCTTCCTCTTCTCAGTGTTTTGGGCGATCTCCCTAATGTTGTAGGGGAGAGTGTCTCGGTTCTACTTCTTCACAGTGTTTTGGTCGATCACTGCAATACAGTAGTTGGGAGTGTGTTGGTTCTTCCTTTTCTCAGTGTTTTGGTCGATCTCCCTAATGCTGTAGGGGGGAGTATTTTAGTTCTTCTTCTTCTCCTCGGTGTTTTGGTCAATCTCCACAATGTTGTTGTGAAGAGTATCCCGGTTTTTCCTCTTATTTCCAATTCTTTCTGTCCCTTTCCAAGCCTTGGGGACGGTTTCAAGCCCACCAACCACAACTGGTATCAACATCAGACTCATATTTCACAGCTGTTTTAGTTCTCTGGCAAGGTCGAAATATTTGTCAATCTTATTGTATTCTTTTACTTTTCCCCTGGGATCCACCAGTACGGCAAAAACTTTATTTGTATCTGTTGGGTATCACCTAACTTTTCAGCATAATGAGCTGTTCCATCTGCCATATATGGCAGTAGCGAAGATCAGTCTGGGTAGAATAAGTCTACGAGTCAGACCTGAAGAGTCGTTCCTATTGTTGAAGTATATTATTACTCTATCACTAATCCTATGTTCTTATTACTAACAGTCTCTCTCTTGTAATTACTCTTTCCTGTAAACATAACTATTTACCTCACATATCGTGGTTTGTCTTATTATTATTACTACATGTGTTCACTAACCAGAACACAATAGTATCTCAAAATGTCAGAGAATTGTATCCATCTCATTTTTCAGAACGGATTCTGGTTTGTGCATATATATTTAGTAGTATGATCAAATTTCAGTTTCTTTCACTATTCCCAGTGGATACCCTTTCCCACCCAGTCGTTTTTAGTCTTTTATTCCTTTTATGCATGTTTACTGCACTCCCTCATCATAGGATTCATCGTTTCGGTTTTGGGACCGAATAACCTATTTTTGTTATTGTCCAGTGTATTATCGATTTTCACTAGTATATAATTGGTCCTTACAGTGTTGCTTTGTGATGATATTATAAGTTTCTCCTTCGAGGTTTCCTTTGTATAGCTATATTCAGTTTTTCTCAAATACAATCTCGTTTGTTTGTTGCTTAAATATCTATAAAGGTGTTTTACTCTTCATTACCGTTTTCTATTTTTTGTTGTTTTATTATTCTGTTACTAATGCTGTTACTAGCTATGGAAATTTGTCCCTTTTTGCTTAATCTAAAGCGATCTTAAGTTCTTGTATTGATGCAATTTTGCAATCTTCAATATTGGTAAGTCCTCTCCGTTTTTCCGTGACGCACGCAGCTTGTCTACGTCAAATCCCGAAGAATAGGCCTAGTGCATAATTATAAATTTAATTTATAAGAGAATGAACCAACTGAATCTTTAATATTAAGAAAAAACTCTAAATCAATATAAATAAAACTCACAGCAACAAAAAATCTTACACAACCACCGAAGATAACCAGCAAAATCACCGAAAGCGATTGTGCTGGTATAGCGTACTTTCTTCACTGTCTTGACCCAACACAGATATAAGAAGAATTGCTAGAAGACTCGAACATCTTCACTTTTGAAAAAAGAAACAATCCACGATCTTCGACCAAACATGTTTATATATATATATATATATATATATATATATATATATATATATATATATATATAAACATGAGTGTGGGTGTGAGCGAGAGTGTGTTAATATACTCAAGAATTGAAATTGAATAACTCACAAATGTTCATATATTATAAAGCACAATAAAACCATATATGTCAACCTCTTCAACTTATAGTGAGAGATAGGATAATTTTCAGTTTTTTAAGGTGCGCTGTTTTTTGGAGGTACGGGTGATTTCTTCAAAATTTTACGATGAAGACTACAGGACTACTGAGATATTTCATCACTTTCAAACAAATTCACACAAATTAATTTATTGATTATAATGGTGACAAATACAAATGAAAAACCGTATGAATCTGCAATCTGCTCGTGAATAGATAACGCTATGATTCCAATTATTTCTATTTTTTGGTCAACCTTTCTAATTGCTTTTCCTATATTCTGACTACTATTATTAATTGGTTCTCAAACTGCTTTTAACTCTCAGATAAAAGATATTGATTATATGGAAACTTCTTAAAAGACAACTCAGCTCTTTAACTTGTAGATATCAAGGACTTTAACGAACAATATACAAATAAATCTTCCTAATGTCAAATCCGCGCAGAGCAGTAATACACTTTAATCCCCATAAACAGTCATATATTTATGTACGTGTTACATTGGGAACATCAGAAGTATTTCAATACACCATAATTTATAGAGAAGACAAACTTTTTTATGTTAGTATGGTGGGATCTTCGTATGATAGTATCCACCGTATCTTAAAATAAACAACTCATGAAAAAAAAAAAAGAATTATTTGATTTAGACAACGTGCACTTCTCTGGTGATCTGTCTCCTCTAAGAGACGGCAATAACCAGCAATGTAATTCATTTATTGATCGATAAATGATAATATTTTCATGAAATATTTAGACTGAAATATGAAATATGATGAATTACGTGCAATTTGGCAGGATTTATCCATCTTTCACTTAAAGAGTTTTTTTGACATATCGTGCTAAATTCGAGGAGGTTCTGAGATAGCCATTTCACAATTTAATGTCATATTTTTTGTTCGAAACTGAATAGCACATTTTATTCATATATAGAACAAAAACGATATGTTATAACACTGTTTCACTAGAATATATCTAAACATATATATAATCGTTGATTATATAAGCAAGTAAGTTGACTGATCCAATGCGAAATGGACCCGAAGGCGCCCTATAAATAGCTACCGCATCAAGGTGTAGGGGAGAATAATATTCCTTTCTGTGGATCACTCAACTTACCCTTTATCCAAACCTTATAATCCTGAGTAAAAACCAAGAAGGCATGAAGTATTATTTTTGACTCAACCTGAGATTAAACTTCGGTCTCCCAAATGGTCCAGTACTTTGCGATAATTATAAATAAAAATTGATCAATATCAATAATAGTGCGCTAATATGTAGTTTAGAATAGCGATGACAGAGAGACAACGTTGTTTGCTTTTTCTCTCCAACGTTTTCGAAAGACACACACACACACACACACACACACACACACACACATATATATGTGTGTGTGTGTGTGTGTGTATGTGTGTATGTATGCACATATCTATAAAGATATAGGCACACACGCACACACACAAACACACACACACACAAACACACACACACACACATATATATATATATATATATATACACGTATGTATAATTGTAAATTATGTATATGTATTCATATATCTATTCATAAAATATATATACATATATATTGTATTCACAATGCACACGCACAAACACTCAGACTCACATACATCTATAGACACTGTTTGTGTCAATACTACTAAACAGTTGCACAACGTAGAAGCTGACAAAATATATAGATAAAAAAGCTAGATGGGAACTGCCCAAAGAATGCTACGAGCTATATTAAAAAATCTCCGACGCAACACCCCAGAAACCAACATACAGCCACTTGCCTCTTACAGCTGTAAATGCAAATAGGAAATCATAAACATATTTACCAACCCCTCCGCTCGGACAGAATATGACACAAGGTCAATTTTTAAGTGGAGTTTAACAGGTTTGAATTCAGAGTTTTCCTTCTCCTAGACTAGTTGCCTCACCAAGGCTGAAGAACCTAGTCTGCCCTACTATTTACCCATAGCTGGAGGGAGAATAATTGGTATTAAGGGTATTAGTGCTATGTGAAATTCAATCAGTCAGGTCCAGGATTTGAACTCGTGTCACCGTGTCCATATCCAGTGACAATAACCATTACACCACGTGCACCTCCATAGGAAATCATAATTGACGTTATCCTATAGAGAGCTTCACGTGGACGTGCCATTGTTGGCTGATCAGTGAGAACTTATCGGAAACAGATTTGTGTTGACACTGGGTGTAGTCTTGAAGACATTTCAGGAATAATGGATGATAGGGACGAATAGAGAGAGAGAGAGAGACAGACTGACAGAGACAGAGACAGACAGAGAGACACAGAGATACACCGAAATTCGCGTTTGGTGAGCGACTTGATGATAGATAGATAGATAGATAGATAGATAGATAGGAGGGTCTTCTGAGTTTCATTTAACAATTGCAAAGGATTAGTCTGTATGTTGCCCGTTTTGCTAGAGAAATTCTACACCACTAGATATCACCCATCTGGGAGATAAACGGCGTTACGTTCATTCTCTGAGAAAAGCATATAAGTCTTCGAAAATTTTCGCGGGACTTTAGTCTAGAACATCGCACGCATATTGAAAGATAGATAGATAGATAGATATGAACCGACTAAGCTCGATATTAACCGAGATAGATATAAACTCAATGAGATTCCTTGATAGATAAATGTGTATAGACTTAACTTTAAACCAACTGAGATAGCTAGATATAAAGATGGATATGAGCTGACTGCTGACATACCAACAAAAATTAAGAGATAGATATAAAAGGAATTATATTTAAACACACAAACACACACACACAAATATATACATATATATATATATATGTGTGTGTGTGTGTGTGTGTGTGTGTGTGTGTGTGTATCTGTGTGTATCTTACTCACTCTCTGTATATGTAAATATGCACACAAACACAAGCACGCACCTACATATAAGTATTTATATACATAGTTGTTGAGTGAGATACATATATGCATGCATACATACATTCAAGTGAAAAGACAGAGATATATAGATTGATAGATTGATAGAGAGAGAGAGAGAGAAAGAGTGAGAGAAATATATACATTCATATATGTGAAAAGACAGAGATAGATAGATTGATAGATATATTGATAGAGAGAAAGAGAAAGAGTGGGAGAGAAATATATACATTCATACATGTGAAAAGACTGAGATGACTAGATTGATAGATAGATTGATAGAGAGAGACAGAAAGAGAGAGAGAGAGAGAGAAAGAGAGTGAGAGAGAAATATATACATTCATATATGCGAAAAAACAGAGATAGATTGATTGATAGATATATTGATAGAGAGAAAGAGAGAGAGAGAAAGAGAGAGAGTGAGAGAAATATATACATTCATACATGTGAAAAGACAGAGATAGATAGATTAATAGATATATTGATAGAGAGAGAGAGAGAGAGAGAGATTCATACATGTGAATAGACTAAGATATATAGATTGAGAGAGAGAGAGAGAGAGAGAGAAAGTGAGAAAGAGAGAAATATATACATTCATACATGTGAAAAGACTGAGATGACTAGATAGATAAATTGATAGATTCAATCTTTATTTGATTTACTGCTATTTTCATTTGAAACCTAATTCACCTTTCAATAAGATTCTTATCAGAATTATTTTAATCGCACTTAACGTTTAGTGCCAAAAGCAAGTAATCGAGATTTAATTACAGAATCTGATGGTATATTTCCAATTCGAACCGATCAAATATTTGTTTATTTTCCAGACAATCTCAGTTGACTACGCTTCTTCTATCATTCTATCACTCTATATATAATCCTATCGTCGTACATGCATTAAATAAAACCCACTTTGAAAGATAGCAATTTAACTTTTATGTATTCCTTATCGGTAGCATTGATTCCCTAATATCAAAGATACCAGTAGAGACGTACTGTCTCTTGGGATGCAAAAACTATATTTTGATTCTGCAGTTTGCCTGCATTTATTTTTGGAAATAATCAAAGAAGAATTCAAAATATACAGGGTGAGATACGTAAATTGTCATTTTTTTTTTTTAAATTAAGAATTTTATGCTTGCGCCTCGTTCGTTTTAGGTTGTGTCTATAGTTCAGCAAACTAAAGTCATTTGGACACTGCCTGGTTTCGTTTCGTTTCTTTGTTTAATGGCATATCAAGCTTTCTTGGTTATTCAATACCAAATTCATCCTTCTAGAACAGTAGTGGTACTATTTAACCTATACCTCATGTAGTATATTGAACCGCTGGACAAACAACGAAGGACTCGTAGATATATAAACATATAATTTACATTTTTATTCTTCGACGGCGACGATTGTGTGTAGTAGGAATAGAGTTAGAGAGAGTTCACACATCTTTATTCTGTGGCGAGGACTCTTTGTGTGTATTAGAGCGACTGCCAGAGAACATACATGACGTGTTTGCTTGAGTGACCAGCGGATCTCTACCTTCACTCCTAATTTACAGACATTATATTATCTTTCAAGTTCACGTATTTTTCTGTTTATAGCTGGTAATCGGAACTTACATACTTCCGTTTTTTTTCCAGTAATTTGTTGATCTTATGTGCGAACGAAAATATCTGTGAAACCATTTTGTTGATATTATCTTGCAACCACATTGAATCTGTTAAGTTCATCGTCGCCAGCTAAGCAAGTATATTACACTGGGAGGATAAGGAGATTCATACCTTTCCCATGGGGATTTGTCCGAAAGTGAAGGTAATAGTACGACTGGAGTTCAAACTTGCTAACTACGATTCCACAGTCCCCCGTTTTAACCATTGCACTACGATGAAACATCCTCTCCCTCGAAGGAAAAACGTACCATAATGAAATTTTCTCCTTCATAAATTTGAAAACGGTAGGCTGTACAAGTTTCTATCCACGCCGGAATCTGCGATGCAAAGATTTCGAAGTGTTTTGGTGTCAATCTTAGGACAGATTCATATTGATGAAAACTATCATGGTGTTTGGGGAGGTCAATAACAGTGGTGACATCGTACCTCCATCCATCTTCCCACACAGCCTCTGACTCAATATGAAGGCCTACCTCAAGTGTATGGGGGAGGTAGTGCAACGCTGGATAAAAAAAAAGGTCACTGGAAGACCCAACATTTGGCAACATGATTTTGTGCTATGCCAAACAACCAGGAGGACCAAGTCTTTGCAGTGGGAAAACATCTGTGACCACATAATCTCTACCATCTGGCTGCTTAATTCCCCATAATTCTATCTCTATATATTTGGCACGATTGAACATGAGACCAAAAAACTCCTTACAACTCTACAGATTAACTGAAGGCAAGAAAACGGTAGCATTTACCAAATTAAACAAGGATTCTATCGGAAAGGTATGCTGGAGATTCCGAAATTGTCTGGATGCCGTGGATGAATTTCATGGCGTTTTCTTTGAATAAATGTTGTCTATAGTATTTCAGGCTATTTTCATGTAATTTTGGTAAATATTTTCGGATAAAATGTTAGTCCTATTTTCCTTTTTACCTAATTTAAACCACAGTTTATCCATCGTATCCTATATATATAAAATGGTACTTATATATGCGTGTGTAAATGCGCATGTGCGCGTGCGTATGTGTGTCTGTGTGTCGTTGATAGGACCATTCTAAAAATCATAAATTGACCAGAGTGAAAAAGAAAGTTTTTATTCTATGACATTAAGTACTAAATTTTGTTATTTTTTGGGAAGTGGGAATATTTTTTTTTCTTTAAATTTTCTTCCTCTTTCGACTTGTCCGTTGTGAAAAGAATTGCATTATTATCTGTAATGCTCACAAATAATATCTGTTGAATAAATGTCTGGGATGAGAAAATAGCCAGCAAAAAAATCTTCTTAAAAGATGAGATTTTAAGTAAGGTAAACTGACCATCTATTTATATATATAAATTGTCATTTTCTCTTTCGTTTTTTTTATTTTCTACTTGACAGTTGAGAAAAGAAGTGTTTTATTAGCATAGGTTGGTTTCGGCGTGTTATGGTATATCAAATTTCTTAGGTTAATGCAAAAGCCATTCTTGTAGAAGAAGAGTAGTGTTAATATTTAGCACTTAGCTTGAGAGATTAGGGGCCCGTATACCTTCCCCTAAACTAAAAGTAAAGGCAATAGTCCGACAGGGGTTCGAACTCACTTATTTCGGGGAGGCATCCATCACTTTAGCCATAATTTTTAATACTCTAAGTAGCTTCTATTGAATGATTGCCTAGAATGATAGTTGGTCAGTAAATCGCTCGCTTCTTTTGTGTTTTATTGCATATCAAACCCCCAGCTGGACTGGCCTTGCCTAAGGTCGGAACTCAACTAACGTCTTTTTCAAAATCACCAAATTCCCAGCCCATTGTGATTGTCATATCCTCAGCGCACGAGCGTGAACTGTACTTAATGGGTGTGCATCTGCACTAAGAGCCGAATAGTTCAAAGCCCAACCTAACCGAATGATAGAATATAATTAACAAAAAATGATCAATATAAAAAAGATCATTCCGTAATTACATAACATATATATATATATATATATATATATATATATATAATATATTTATTAGATATATATATTTAATTCATGTGTCTCCTACACATACAGAAATAATTATTGTAGCAAAAAATAAGATACTCCGGCGAATTTATATCCGATTAAAACAACACGATGCGTTTGTACCTTCACTTACACCCGCACATACACACAATAATACGCAAGTATAAGCAACACAAGCATACGCACATCCACACACACTCACACACTCACACTCACATGTCAACATTCCTAGAAAATCCGAACGATTTTTTGACTGTATTTTTTCGATTTTCGATTCATTTCATTTTCTTAATTGCCTGATGATTGTTGTTTTGCAAAAAAACTCCATGAAACCCAGGGTTCACAGTCTAAATTCCATGAATTATATATATATATATAATATATTTATTTTTTATTATTATATAATATCTCTATCCAAGATATTGAGCACTCTCCATATTATATTGCACTTGGTTTGACACAGACCCACAAAGTGATTTAGTGACAACAGTTATGATATCATATATATATATATATAGGTTGTTAGCAATTAATTTTTAGGTCCAAGTGCAGAGTTTCAAACATTCCTAGCTAATACTAATAGTTCAATTGAGTAATAATATTCCGTTGTGCGGTTGATTGTGTTTTACGGCATATCAACCATTGTGGGTTATTCGATGCGAAATCTTATTCTTGCATATATATAAAATATATATTATTTGTAAACGAATAGCTTGTTCGTAACAATTTTTAGATAAATCAGAACTTATTTGTTTGCGCACAGTTAATGATTCCACGTAGTGCTATTTGAAATTAATAGTTTTATTTGAGCGCAAATCTGGTTTCAATCATTGCTATGTAATACTTATTATTAAATCTAACACCAATTATTTCATTGCAGACAATTAAATGGTTTAAGTATTATAAATTATTAAATAAAAAAATACTTCTATTTACCACAGAAAGGACATTTAGAAGTAATACCAATCCAGGTCAAAGTTGAAATGGGAGTAATATTGCTGACGGGGTATTCAACAGTCTCCAAACCTCCAAGACTAGAATCTCACCATCAGATGCAGTTAGTTTCATATTCACTCGTTCGAGAGGAGACTAACAACCTTGCATAAATGCAGTCAGCATATTTTACAGCACTAACCTACTTAAAATGTGTTCAGTATGTGTGATTTGCTAAATAGTTGTATTCTGTAGTTTTTGTTAAAATTATTATTATTATTATTATTATTATTATTATTATTATTATTATTATTATTATCAGATGTTTTCACACTAGCGTAAGCTAATGGTTTTCACTGAATTTTTGAGTGAGAACAAGTCTCTCCAAGTCACCAGGACAATTCTCAGTATCCTCGCTGATCTTAGTAATGCTGTCGTTTAAATGGTCTCTACTTGTCCTTTAATATCTATGTCTTCAAGTCAATTTACCAATCTTTGGGAGCTTGTTTCGCGTGCACCAGTGAAAATTGGTATCACCGTCACCTTCGCGATCCACAGTTTTTAGTTCTCTAGTAAAGTCTAAATATCTTTCCCTCTTATCACTTTTTAAAAAACAATTACTCTGCCGGAACAGTAAAGTCCAACATTCAGTATGTTCTCTTTTTTCATTGTGGACTATCACTAGGTCTGATGGTCTGGCCGAAATTAGATGATCCGTTTGTACCTCAAAATCCTCGAGAAGTTTATGCGTTTTATTCTTCAGGACAGATTCCAGGTTGTACAAGTACGCATGATCAAATCTAAATTTCTTGCATAATTCCCTGTGAATTATCTACCCTATCCTGCCTTGTTTAGTCTTATATTCTTTTTGCATTAATTTATTGCATTCGCTTCTTATATCACTGATCGTTTCGTCTCTATCACCAAACCACCTACACTTGCTATTTTGTTGTCTTACGGTTTCGATTTGTGATCATAGATAACGAAGCTTAAAACAAAGTTCCTCGCGTGTAAATGTCACTTGCGACATTTAAAGATATCTAATTTAATATCACAAATCCAAAAGTGTCTTTTTTTTGCGCATCTAAGTTAAAGAGAAATAATTCAAATATCTTGATCGTATATGAGACAAGACGTTTCTTTCTAAATTTTTTCAAACAGCACTTACATCTCTCAAATACTGGTCGTTTTCATTAACAACCCGAGAATTACATAAGCAAATGGAATTATGTATTCGTATATGAATATACATTATGTATGTTAATAATAACTGTATATTCTTAAACAGGAACCTTGTAATTGCAAAACTGACGGCCGTCGTCGTCAAATCAACTAATTCCAAATGGGTGACATTCTTGAGGTCAACCAACGAACACACTAATGCGCTATAATCTTTTTTCAGGGTGTTTAAAATGTGGCTACCAATAGACGTATGGTTTGGAGGTGCCCGTGGTGTAGTCGTTATCGTCGTAGGGAAATGAACACAGCGACGCGAGTTCAAATCCTGGACGAGACTGATTGTATTTAACATAGCACTAATACCCTTGGGAAAGGTATGAAACCGTTCAGTTTAATCAAACAGTTCTAATTCAAATATTTTTTTTTTTACTATTAGTATAGTCTTTATTTACGCACAGTTAAATGTCAAAACAGTTCTATTTCGAACAATTTAGTTTAGCGTAACTACAATTTCAATGTCAAAACTATTCTATATCAAACAATTCAGTTTAGTATAAGTAAGCAGTTTACATGCCAAAACCGTTCTAATTCAAGTAACTTAGTGTAACATAATTACGCAGATTAGTTCTGTTTAACCCATAGATAGGGCCCTATCAGATGCCCGTGGTGTAATGGTTATCGTCGCAGGATGTAGACACAGCGACACGAGTTCAAATCCTGGACCTGACTGATTGCATTTCACATAGCACTAATACCCCTGGGAAAGGTATGAATCCAATTATTCTCCCTCCAGCTATGGATAAATAGTAGGACAGACTAGGTTCTTCAGCCTTGGGCAGGCAACTAGTATAGGAGAAGGAAAACTCTAAATTCAAACCTGTTAAACTCCGCTGAAAAATTGACCTTGTGTCATATCCTGCCCGAGCAGTGGGGGGGTAAATAGTACCAATAGACGTATGGTTTGTATTATTCAATTCGCTAAATATTGTCAATGGATAGAGCAACTTATAATTGCATTTTTTTATCATAATATGAAAAACGACGTGTAATAACACCTCGAAAAAGTGTCCCACAGATCATGAATATTGGTTGCCACCGAGTAAAAAAGAACAAAAAATACTCTACGCGTTGTCTACCGCTGAAATATACAATCTTCTTTAGTGGTTTTCCTCGCAATATTAAGGACTGACATGCTGTTTGGCGCCGTGAGACAGTTTAGGATTATATTAGATGTTAGGCAGTATATTTCATTGAATCCTTTTCTGTGATTTAATTTTCAATATCGATAGAGAAAATTAAAGAGAGCTCTCTATAAAAAGAAGGGGTAAATAGTAGCCTCCCTTACAGCAGTTTTGGGCATCCAGTATTTGGGATGACAGTAAAAAGCAAGTTTCTGTTTTACCCATACATTAATCAGAAACATATTTGTTTCTATTACTCCAACCTATCAAAGATGTAGGTTGATTGGTTGGTTGGTTGTTTTCTTTTTATGGTATATCAAACTTTGTTGGTTATTAAATGCCAAATCCATCTTTATACAAGTAACATGTTCTATTTCAAACAATTCGATTTAGCATAAGTACTCAGTTGAATAGTCAAAAACATTTCTATTTCAAACCATTCAGTTTAATCAAACAGTTCTAATTCAAATATTTTTTTTACTATTAGTATAGTCTTTATTTACGCACAGTTAAATGTCAAAACAGTTCTATTTCGAACAATTTAGTTTAGCGTAACTACAATTTCAATGTCAAAACTATTCTATATCAAACAATTCAGTTTAGTATAAGTAAGCAGTTTACATGCCAAAACCGTTCTAATTCAAATTACTTAGTGTAACATAATTACGCAGATTAGTTTTGTTTAACCCATAGATAGGGCCCTATCAGATGCCCGTGGTGTAATGGTTACCGTCGCAGGATGTAGACACAACGACACGAGTTCAAATCCTGGACCTGACTGACTGCATTTCACATAGCACTAATACCCCTGGGAAAGGTATGAATCCAATTATTCTCCCTCCAGCTATGGATAAATAGTAGGACAGACTAGGTTCTTCAGCCTTGGTGAGGCATCTAGTCTAGGAGAAGGAAAACTCAAACCTGTTAAACTCCTCTTAAAAATTGACCTTGTGTCATATCCTGCCCGAGCGGAGGGGTTAGGTAAATAGGATCAGATGCTACCCTCCGTTCCTGAGTTGACCTGGGAGCGATGGCAATGAAGGAGAACTCCACATTTCCCAAAGCTCCAGCATCACTGGAACCTCACCATCAGACTGGTTAGTGTCATATCCAAAACACTCGTTGGAGTGTCTTACCCCTCTGCAGAAGTGCAATCGGTGTATTCTACAGTCCCAGCTGACTGGGTAATGAAGATATAAGTTAACACTCGGGAACCTAAATGCAACAATAGATTACGGTGTTGTGGTCCTTTTAATGGAAAGCGTTTTATAATTTTTGTTTAACTGTTTCTTCTTTTCCTTTTTTTGTTTGTTTTTGCTTTTATTTTATTTTATACTTTTTTTTTTTGTTTTTTTCGTTCTCATGTAATATCCAAGTATTTGTTAATCTTTTGGCATTCACTTTTTAAAAATTTTACTGAATGTTCTGCAGGAACGACAAAATCCAGAAGATGGCAACTTGCTTACGCTTCTCGGGATTTGAACTCGTGTCGCCGTGTCCATTTCCTACGACGATAACCATTACACCACGGGTACCTCTGTGGAGGCGTTATGGTCCAGTTTGAACTCGTAATGCGTAAATTCTAGAAATACATTACGTTGCTCTTACATCTGTGTGGCTTTTAAATCCCACATGGAGTGAAGCGATACACAAAATGTCAGCGCACGAAGTAGCACCATACTACCACAGAGGGTCCTCACCTCGGCTTGAATTGTTCCAGTCACGTGTTATATACGCCGCAAACAGTCACGTACGAAGATAAACTTTTGACTCACACTTATGTATCTTTATTTCTGGTTACCTTTTATGATTCTATGTTGTGAGATTAACTCTATTCCGATCACAAATATTGATCCCGATAATGTGAATCCATCTACCTTGTAAGATAAAGGTAGTGACTTGAATGGTCAAGATCAGTCTTATATCATATAATATGTCACCTTTCTTTGCTCATAGGGAAGTTATACAGTTATTAATAGGAAGTAATTTTGACAATTCTAACAATTAACTGAAGAAGATGAATAATGTTTAGGACTTTTCAAACGACCAGAGAAAAGGAATGGTCAAAACTGTTGCTTCGATTCAATTGGCTACCGTTTTATTTTTCGTTATATCACCTCCAAGCACGGTCGGTTCTTCAATTTTAGTTTTGCTATCAATATCACTCAGCATCTCCATCAGTCAGAATTTACGCAGCTCTCATTTGTAGCACTCTACTAATTAACGTTAACTGCTAGGGCTAATTTCTTGATTATACCACACAAATTTAAATTTGAAATACCACACGGAAATGAAAGACAGCATTAATTAAGGCTAAGTGCGTAATCGATGAACAAGACTTTAAAGGTCTCTGATTGCAACACATTAAATACAATTTAAGAACACACTGGCTTGAGTATTGTTAAATTATAATTATTTTATTCCTTGCGAGTTTTTCCCGCCATCTCTTACTAATGGTCTTTCTTTGGAGTCTGCGTAACAACAAGTCTTCTCAGATCTCTAAGATTCATCTAAGTAACCTAAATGATTTTAGCAGTGCTGTGGTTTAAATGATCTTTATTCCTCCTCTGATAAGCAGTTCACCCAATATTTTTACAGGCCCAGAGAGACTGTTTAAAGTGCTCCCTCAATGAATGGGATCACCGTCATTGTCATGACCAAGGTTTTACTCAGTAATTCAATTACTAAATTTAAGTTATTCTTCCTACCAAATTACCTTTTATACGGTGATTACAGCCTAACCTCTTGTAAAGATATTATAAATAAGCAAGATTTTATGAGCGAAGAACAAATTAGTTGATTTATAAAGAAATGTATATAATACGATTAAGAAAAGTTTAGTGGTGAAAAGGACGCCATCCTACAAAATGGATATGGCGTTCTAGTTCAAATCCTTGACAATACTGTTTGTATTTTACATACAGCTAACATCCCTGTGAATATCCAACTATTCTCTCTCGAGATAAGAATAAATGGTAGGGTAGTCTCGGCTCTTTAATCTTAGTATAGCAACAGGTCTAGATGAAGGAAAACTCTAAATTCAAACTTCTTAACGTCCGCTTAAAAATAGACCTTGTGTCGTATAAAACTCGTGGTGGAGGGGGTGGCATAATTCGTATATAATACAATTATATTTTGGTTTAGTTTGGTTTGGTTTTATGGCACATCTACCATTGTGGGTTATTTAATGCCAAATCCATTGTTAAACCTAGAAACTGTTCTATTTTAAACAATTCAGTTTACCATAAGTACAATGTTCAGTTCTATTTAACACATAGATTGGACACTATCATGTGCTACCGCTATGGGCCAGAGGGGACAAAGGAGCGATAGCAATGAAGCGGTACTCTGCTCACCCATAAGCTCCAGCATTACTGGAGCCTAACCATCAGATTGTTTAGTGTCATCTCAAGGACATTCGTTTTGGCTGAAGTCTTAATCCCGCTGCAGAGAAGCAGTCAGCGTATTCTACAGCCTGAGCCGACTGGGCAAATAGTTATTGTTTTAATTTCTACTAATGTTTTTTTTTATTGGGAAATCAGTATCAAATAATTGATTTTAGACACTAAGTATGATTTGCGAAATAAGTGCGCTTTCAATGTGAATATTAAGAGTTAAAGCATTATAAATGCTTCATAGCTGTTCTCTTCGGTATGGTGCCTCTGCAATAAGTAATAATGGGATTAATCTTTATTCTGAAAATCCATATTTGTGATAATCCAAAGTTCATAATTCATAATTCTTTCATTTTCTTTCATAGTAGCCTGGCGACCGCCAAAGACAGTAAAATCAATGTTGAGATATCCGTATTAATAAAGTCTTCCTATGTAATTTTTCATACCAGATTAACCGATGATATTTCACTGAAGTCAAAGTGACAAAAACTTTTTTAGGTCTCCTCGATTCTTCAATATATTCTTGCTGATTTTAACGGTGCTTTAATCTGACAGATTTCGATTCCTCTTCAGATCTTCAATTATCAATTCTCTTTTGTAAGTCCTTAAATCTCATCCCTCGTACACCAAAAGCAAGTGGTATCACGGTCACTTTCATGTTCTGCACATTTTTCAGCTCTGTAGAAAGATCTTGCACAAAACCGTAGTTCGGCCTGCCTCAAGATCCAGAGGAATAGCCTAGGTCTCATGAAACAAATGGATTTTCACCACACTCACGCACACACAAAGATTCAAGAGTAGATCCATAAGGGACTGATTGACCCTAGGAAAATGTTAATTGCCACTTCCAAACCTAACATAAATTATTCCAGATCAAAGAAAGTGTAAAGGAATATCCTAGTTTAGAATGCATAGATGCTTTTTTGATAATCTCGTTAAAAAACCATGCCTACAAAATCCACTCTGTGTACCAAAGCCATGTGTGAAACGTACATCGAATGTCCATAAAGATAGAACATCGGAATCTCGAAATTCGAAAAACACGTAACGACTTCTCAGTTCAGGTACGAAACTTTTTATTACCTTTGAGTTTAAAGGTTCTTCGACATAAGGAGAGAGAGAGACTTTTTTTCTATTCTGGCTTTTTCATCTGCCCCACCCCCATCTCGTACAACACCACCCCAACGCCTCCGCGAGCAAGCCAGAGTCAACCCTTCTCGTTCGGCGCACAGTTCTCAACTCTACTCTACTAACTGACTTTTTCAAAATCCCCCAAATCCCCCGGGCGTTTCCAATGCGTGAGGTCATTCGCACTTGCCCGCCCCGTTTCCCATCTGAGCTATAGTGACATATCTGAGTGACACGTGCGCTCCGCCCGCGTTTGCGTGAACACCTGTGTTAATGTTGCACCTAAGTAACCCATGCACTGAGCCGGAAGGTTCTCAGCCTAACTAAACCCAAAGGCATAAAACGAAATCCCTCGGCCATTATATTATATCTGTTTGTCATTCAAGCATAAGCTTGAAGTAAGAGGAGCTGGATTTCTAGTTTTCTTAAGGACAGTAGTACGTGGAGAGCACACTGCACTTGTCGAAATTGAACACTTCACTCATTGGATTTCATATTCCTTGCTGTTTAGAATTAGACTACAAGCATTTAAATAAATGTTTTGTGAAATTTTCGGCAGTACCTCGAACAAACATCATATTATTTATTGAATTAACCAATTTCTTTTCTGTTGTACGAAATATTCCACAGAGACCCAACACTGTTGGGGTAGCGTAAGCGCCCATCTTTAAAAGACACGACGCATACAAACAAAAATGGAGACAGACGTAATTCAAGAGTCGGTGTCTCAGATTAACATTGCGAGGAATTACTAGAGATGTTTGCTTATAGGGGGCGCTGCACACGTCGAGAACAAATATAATTAAAGTTTATTGTGTCTACGTTCGTGGCTTGTACCGATAGTTCCTATTCAGCCACGGGCTCTCAGAGTAATCAACTTTTCTGGAAAAATTCCAAACTTGAAGGTCGAAAGGTGCTGTACGGATTAGTTGGATAGATCTGAGGAATAACGTGGAAAATCAAATAAATTATTTAAGAGCACAACAGGTAACAATAGATCAACATGTAATAAACTCTATATACATCATCATTATCATTAAGTCATGCTGACTTTTCCTGAATCAAACTCGCCATTCGTCCCTATCGTTTCTGGAATGTCTTCTTGACTAAATCCAGAGTCTGCACGGAGGTGATTTATGTCATTTGCTAGTCGTCTAACACTGGCACGTTCATGTGAAGTTGTCCATAAGAGAACGTTATTTTTGTGTTAGTCCTTAAATGTCAACCAATGAACAGTTTACCTTGTTTGTTTTTTGAGAGTTTAATATAGAATAAAATAGGATTTTATCCAAGCTGTAGATGTATCCCTACTATTGTATGAATGAACCACTTAGACTCTAATAAAAAGCATGGAATTACACAAGATTACTACGTGTTTTTTTTTTTTAACAAATCCATGATGTAGCTTACCCCAGAACGGCAGCTGTACGCCCACTTACGTTCTATCATTATATATATATATATATATATATATATATATATATATATATATATATATATATATATATATATATATATATATATATATATATATGACTTTTTAGGTGTATCCAATGAGAAAAAAAGTAAATATCTTAAAATGTATAACTCCACACGAAGGTTTACTTTTGTAGGTTTTTACAATTAAAAAAAATCTATATTTATTTATTTATTTATTCATGAATGAGTAACTTAAAAAAATGTACTGGTTGACCTACCAGCCAAATGGGTAGAGTGTTTACCAATGGCCCGATAGAACTGGGTTCAATCCCAGGTCTAGTCATACCAACGACTCAAAAAATGGTACTTGATGCCTCCTTGCTTAACCCTCAGCATTATAATGTAGAGACTAAGGGTAAAGTGGAGCAATCCAGGGAAAGCAGTAGCACGCTCCCCTACATCTTGTGGTCGTTGCTATTGAAAAGTGAGGCATCAGGTCACCCTCGACTACTGTCGTTAACTTTACTTATATATATATATATATATATAGTGGAGTCAGCCTAGTTTGAAATCAGGGTTTTATTTCTAGACTGACTGTATTACCAAGATAAAGAAACCCAGTCTGTCCTTCAATTTAACCAAAGTAGAGAGGAGAATATTTCGATTCATGCAGTTCTAAATACATTAGCGCGAATGGAAACCCAAGTAGACTTATCCATGATTTGAACTAATGTATCCGATTTAGCCACAGTACCACCTAGCGTTCTTCCAAAAAAGATTAATGCAATTGATTATCCAAATCAATGCTACACGGCAATTGATACATAACCAGTAGATAAAACTACAGATCAGAAGAGGGATCACATGCTTGTCACTGTGTGCTTATCATGAGTTAATATAGCGTTGTGTGCACAGAAAAGGGAAGATATAGAATTTTTAAAATTCGGTAACAGAATTCTAATTGGTGGATCCAGTGTCACATCATAAAGGACAATGAGAGATAATTATTTGCAGTTAGCGCTTAGAGGTACGGGTCACAACATGACAATAAAGTAGGGAAAATCTAGGAACATGATTGAAGAAAAGTATAGCCCTTAAAACTTAACCAAGTTTCACTTTTGGATGAAAATAAAAACAACATGAAAACCGGCTTTTAAGGAAACGCAGAATAATATGGATAAATAAAAACAAAAATTTGTTGGTATACTTTCTGTCTTTTTTCTATTTTTAATGGCATATGAAAATTCATGGGATATTTGATACCGAATCTATCTCAGTAAATTAACAGTAGTTATTTAAAACATATCTAGGAGTTTATAACTTTTCTAAGGGTGTTAATCTGAAAGGAAACATGATAGTGAAACTGGAGTTTGAACTCACTTTCTACGATATTGCTGTCCAGCACGTTAGACACTACGTCACCAGGAGTCGCTTCTGCTCTCTTAAGAAGCTTAACGAAAGTAGGATCTTTTTTAAAAAAATAGCATTCTTAAGAATATTCTTCCTCTAATTCTGTGTTACAGTCTGTTTTTATTTTGATAAAATAAAAAGGGTATACACTTATTATTGGGTATCACCCACCTTTTTCCACACAATGAACTAGTTCATCTGCCATATATAGCAGTAGCTACTAATACCAGGGCAGACTAGACAGTGAAGAGCAGCTTCTTATAGGAATAGTATTAGAGCGTTGAAGACTGGAGATCGCACTAGATCACCTTACTTGCTACCGTAATAACGGAAGCCAATACTATCGTTGGACTATATCTTTATTCTGTAGTCACTAATCCTATGTTCTTGTCTACTAATAGTTTCTCTATTGTATATACTTTTTCCTGAGAATATATCTCTATTTCCTCTCATATTGTGGTTTGTCCTTTATTTAATATTACAAGCGTTCACTAACCAAAACGCAACACATACTTCCTCACCGATCCCAATATAGTATTTTCAGAGAGAAAAACGTCGCATTATACTCAGTTGGAAGATTTATATTTGATGGAATGGTTTGGGTTTGGTTTGGTTTTATGGCGTATCAACCACGTAGGTTATTCTATGCCAAATACAGTTTATACACATAAATTAGATGTATATGGTTTGTTTTGTCCATATGTCATATCAATCATTATATTTTTTAAAGACAAATCTTCTTTATACATATATATTAAATAGATTTGATTTAAAAACACGTTACATTGATTAAATATTGCTATATATAACTAACAGTTCTATCAAAAATCAGACATCTGTTTATTAACAGTTTACTGATCAAACAATTATATTTCTAACAAATAATTTTAGTGTAAATCAACAAAGGTAAATAGTTCTAAGTATTGCTTTGTACTACTAACAATTCATTTAAATATCAGTCCTTTGTTTGCACTCAATTGAAACAGTCAAATATTTCTATTTGAATCATACATAGGATCTTTTCTAGTGCTACCACTCCGGGTTAGAGTGGACCTAGAAGCAATAGCCATGAAGGGGTATTCCACATCTCCCAAATCTCAAAGGCTAGAGCCTTGTTATTGTATCATTTAATTTTATATTCAGAACCTCGTAGGTGAGGTGCAGACGTCACACGTGTCCGGAGAAGAAGTTGATGTATTCTACAGCCTCAGCCAACTCAGCTGATGCGAAATGGCGTTTTTAAACTTAGATTTTATATATTGCAGTATGGTAAAATATGTTAGATTCTTAGAATTCTCTTTTTGTAACTGTAATGTCGTTTATTTTCTCTATTTTTTCACATGATTAAATAAAATGAAAAGAGAAACTTTACTGATCTGTGAATGTCCAAGACTCGGATGATTTTGAAATAGATAAAAATGACTCACTTCGAGTTGAATTTTTTAAATTTCTAGGCTGACTACCGGCATTGATTGATAAAAAGAAAAGAAAAGATAATTAAAAACATATGATATGCCGTTAATCCAACCAGACATATACAAACGAGAAATATGAAACTAGACTGCAAGTTTAGATTTATCAGTCTTAAGTTTCATGAAAAGTAATTTCAACTGCTTAAAGTTTAATATGTATTTTTAAATCTGCATATGAAAATTTGTTTCAATTCGAGTTCTGAAAAATGTTCGAGTTCCACCTTCGTTATAGAATTTATATATAAGACACCAGGCACTTAATCACGCACTCACAAACACACACACATACACATACACATATGCGCCCCCACACATATACATATATATATAAACACACCGACACACACACACACACACACACACACACACACACACACACACATATATATATATATATATATATATATATATATATATATATATCGTTCGTTTTTATATAGTTGAGCTTATCGTCCTAATCTTTCCTATCTAACAACATTCTGTTTGATGATTCCGTTTTAACCAGTAGTTTTGAAGTTCAAGATGAGAATCAACTAAAAATACATACACACACGCGCGCGCACACACGCACACACAGACAGACACACACACACACACACACACATATATATATATATATATATATATATATAATCATAGCTTTAAGTTCATAGATGATTGCAATGTCTTCATTCTTCAAAATCGTCTGGATTGACGTTTAATCTGTGAATGTGTCATCTCAGATTCCTTTTCAGTCAGTAGTTATGGTGTTGGGACAAAGATAACAGACAAACGGAATGATGAGGCAAGATGTTACTCGATGCAGTCTTTGTTTACTGCTATGTCTTTTCAAACAAGAAAAATATTTGCACACTTAAGTGTAAAAGGTGCAAATGGTATACACTTTCCTCAAAGCAGGTTGTAATGTTGACATTTCTAATGAGATTTCATGTGACTGACGTATCCAGCTTTTGAAAAAAAATGTGGTCATAGTCAAGCAGGTTGCTGAACCCAAGAGTCTATGTTCTCTTCCTCAGCTGTCGCTTCTTTCCTTCACGATGAGAACGCCTATGATTAAAGGAGACATATCTTATTCTAAATATCTTTCTCCACTCAGATATTTGCAATGCACGTATTTTCTGGGTCTAAATATCAATTTTCGGCGATTTAATAATATTCTTGATGCAAATTTTGTAGCATTCACTTTGCTTGTGTTAAGGATATTTGGCATGTACGATAATGCATATATATATATATATATATATATATATATATATATACATATATATATATAAAATTAAATCATTTTAATCCCAAATGTCAGTTTTATGATTCCTTGTTCCAAATGCGATAGAAAATGCTAGGGAAAACGTGAAAATGGCAGGTGCGAGTAATATGATTGAATTTTAATATTTAATATTCAATAGCTCTACCTTTTGAGCATTCTTATGGAAACTGATGATAGGAACCACAAGTTGTCCTTTATCTGTCCAATATTAATTTTATATATATATATATATATATATATATATATATATATATATATATATATATATATATATATATATTGCTTCCACAATGTACAAGCAGGTTATGATAACCACACGAAACCAATTTGAAACAGGTTTTACATATAATCCTTGAAAACCCTCAGGCGTCGTACTAAATCATTTCCTAATAGAAATATATCCAGGGACACTGTTATACCTTAGTGATTTTAAAATTAACTGAAACAGTTTACCTAATCTAGTGTGAAAGCTCTAAGATAGGAGCCTAAGATCATTCTTTTTAGCTATCATGATTTGATTGAAAATAAATATGGTCATTTTTACTTGTGGAATTTTTATGAAATTTAAATTATAATTTGTTGTTATTATTTTTAAACTGATTCATTCATTACCTAAAATCTATAAGAATCTGCATCCCCAAATGTTTAAATGAACATTTTGACTATTTAGAAAATCTCTTCACGCAACTTCAATATTGTAATTCTTTCATACAACCTCTAAAATCTACAAACGTAACTATTCTCCAGAAATTGAAAATATCATTTTTTTTTCAAAAATTAACAGATTATAGAAGTAGATCATTTTACCGCAAATTTTGACACACAAATATCGTTGGAATAAAACCTAGACAACATTGAAATTAAAAGAGCTACTAACTATTCAAGAACAATTAAGAATTTACTTAATGATAAAAATAATAATACTCGCATTGAATCCAGAGCAGGAGTGCATGAAATTCCATGAGTAGATTGTAATAAAAAATACATTGCTGAAACTTACTGTAGTCTTAATAAACGAATTTATGGACACCAAAGAGATTTTAAAAGAGCAGATATAAATGATGTTTTCGGTCAAACATTGGTGAAACTTTGTGTAGTCTTGATAAATGAATAATGAGAACAAAAGGGATTTTAAAAGAGCACATATAAATGATGTTTTCGGGCAAACATTGGTGAAACTTTGTGTAGTCTTGATAAACGAATTATGAGAACAAAAGAGATTTTAAAAGATCACATATAAATGATGTTTTCGGTCAAACATAATTTATAAACAAATCGCAAATTCACTTTTAAAGATTCCAAGATGTTTGTTTACACAACTAATAAAAATTGCCAGAATGTTTTTGAATCTATTATCATTTCAAAGTAAAATACTATCTAATAGAGAGCTGTTTTTTTTTTCATTTTGACTACATATTTGGTCAGATTGGTACTGAAAAGTTTCAGAATCCTTTGTCTAAAATAATTCTGCTTCACCATTTATAAATATTTAGAAAGATATATCAATAAACTGATAGTCGAATTTAACTGACAGAGATTGAAGATCATTTCTGACAACGACGGATACACGTGTCACATAATATTAATAATAGATAGTTACGTACTAAAATATACACATAAACCAATATAGAATTAGAAAGATATATATGTATATATATATATATATATATATATATAGAGAGAGAGAGAGAGAGAAAGAGAGAGACGGTTGACATATGATCTTTTTTGATAAATTTTCAACGCTAGTTTCATCAAATGAAGTAAAAACAGAATGCTACCAGAAATATAATTTCTTAGTACCTCCGCTTGTCTATTGTTTCATTTCGTAACTTGCATACCACGATAAAAGTCCAGAAAAAATTATATGTACCAACTCCCCATCAAAGCAGTATATAACACAGTCAATTTTTTAGTTGAGGTTATAGGGTTTGAATTCAAAGATTTCTTTTGGCCGTTTGCTATACCAAAGTTAATGATCACAGTCCGCCTTACTAATTACAGATAAATGTCGGGGGAATAGGTGGATTCATACCTTTCCCAATGATATTTGTACTATATGAAAATCCGAACAGCTTAGTTGACAAATTGAACTCGGTTAGCCGTGTGTATTTCCTACCATGGGCAACTATAACATTACACGCGCCTCTCTCTCTCTCTCTCTCTCTCTCTCTCTCTCTCTCTCTCTCTCTCTCTCTCACACTGACACATACACAGATTCACTCTTTGCATATATATATCATCATCATCATCATATCGTGCTGGCAGCACGGATATCCCTGACCCTCTTTCGCCACTCCTCCCTATCGTTCATCGCCCTAGGCAGGTCTTCAGGACAACAACCTGTATCCTCACATAGCTGCTGAATGTACGTTCGTGCTGGTCGTCCTGCTTTTGCGCGGCCGTGTGTGGGGATCCATAAGAGTACATCTCTTATGAGTTCATCTCTGCTTCTCCAGCAATGTCCTGCATGTCTGGTTCGCCTAACTTGAATAGTTTTCGTGATAGGGGGCAGGTGGCTGTACAGTTGGTGTCTTGTTGGGTGTTGCCGCCAGGACTTGTTGAGGATTGCACGCAGCATTCTTGTGTAATTGCCATCTAGTTTCTTCTCCAGCCGTTTTGTTAGCGTCCATGTAGTGCATCCATATAGCAGTATCGATGTGACCGCTGCCTGGAAGAAACTGCGTTTCATTTTATCGGTTAGGTCTGATTTCCATATAGTCGATAGCCTATTGATAGCTGTCCATGCTTTCGTTAACCTCGTTTCGATGTCCTTTTCGGTTGATTCGACGCTGCTTCCTAGGTACGTGAATTTGTCTACTAGTTTAAGAGGGGTTCCTTCTAGAGTGGAGATGTCCCCCGTTTGGTTATAGCACATATATTCCGTTTTATGTGCATTAACATGGAGGCCTATGCTTGCTGCTGCTCGTTCCAAACTATGCAGAAGTGTTTCGGCTTGGTCAGGTGTATTTGCCAGTATCGCTATGTCATCGGCGTAGTCGGCGTCGGTAATTGTTGTTGCGGGGTATCTTCTGCTTCTTTTCTTCGTCAGTTCGAAGCCATTCTCTTTGATTTTGTCAATCGATGTTCTAAGTACGTAGTCAAGACAAATGATAAAGAGATACGGAGCCAGCGTGTCTCCTTGTAGTACTCCTGCTACTATGTCGAAGTATTCTGTGTCTCCATCTGGTGATCGTACTTTTACTTTAGTGTTTCTATAGAGAATCGTTATTGCCGCTACGGTTTCTTTAGGTATGCCGTACGCTAGTAGGATTTGTTCCATCTTTCCTCTGTGAATGGAGTCGAAAGCCTTGGTAAAGTCGACAAATATTAATGTCGCTTGTAGGTTCTTAGCCCGTACACCTTCAAGGATTCTGCGGATGGTTAATATTTGTGAGGTCGTAGATCTATTTCTTCGGAAGCCATTTTGGTTTTTTCTAAGTATGTTGTCGATTTTGGGTTCTATTCTGTTTCGTAGTAGGGCATTGTAGATTTTGGCAGCTATGGATGTAAGTGTTAAGCCTCGGTAGTTTTTGGCTAATCCGAGGTCCCCCTTTTTAGGGAAGGGGAGTATGCATCCCTTCGTCCATCTATCTATCGGATGTCAAGAGTGATTACATATATGTATCCATTATATATATATATATATATATATATATATATATACCCACACACACACATATTCACATATTTATTCGTAAATATATCTATATATCTATATATCAAAACATCTAGGTATTGCCAATTAATCGTGAAAATTGAAGTCATTATTAATTGCTCTATATATATACTTTTTCTCTCTTTCTCTCCATATATGAACATACATTTCCCTCTCCATCCACCTCCCTCTGTCTCTCTGTCTCTCTCTCTCTCTCTCTATATATATATATATATATATATATCTTTAAGAAAAAAAACAAAGACAGGTTAATTCATGTTTATAAATTTATTTCGGTCTCGTATTTTCAGTTTCTGGTGTGAACCAAAAACATGAAGAAAAAAAATTTATACAGGACTTCTTCAGACCCAATGGATAATTAATTAAATTCAAATTTAGATTTAAATTTAAATTTAAATTTAAAACCAGAATAAACACGTGGGGTGTAGGGGGGACGAGATTAAGGAGTTACCTCCTCGTTTTATTGAATTTCCGTTTTTATTTTAATTTTTCAAATTTCTTCTATCAGTTATAATTACGGTAATCTAACTTTTTTATTTATTCGTTTAGTTTCTTTTCTTTTCATGTTATATTCGATGATTAACTTTTAAGAGAAATATTAATGCTTATATCAATTTTGAAACCATTTGATTAGCTACCTATGTTTTATGTGCATATGTTTGATAGGTTTTTTTTCCTGGTTTCACTATTTATTTCTATGTTTTTAAATCTTTATAGTTTAAATTTAGTCTTATGTCTACATCTAGCTATCAATTCGCTTCTGTTATTTAATAACTTGTCGGGGTACTTATATTTTAAAATATAAATGTATATATGAAATATAAATATATATATAAAATATATATATATATATATATATATATATATATATATATATATATATATATATACTGCTTTGAGCTTACCACTCAACCAGAGTAAAACATTTGAACTTGGTTGTGTGATCTTGTTTAGTTTTGGCCATCATGCTCAAATTGGACTTAAATTACAAATAGTGAAATCCTTTCCAAATACCGAGACTTATTATTGTTGTAGCCTTGTTAGGGGATAGAAATAAAGACGCACGAGAGAAGCAGAGTTAATAAAATATATCAAGAAAAAGAACACTAGTATTACTTATACAAATGAAAGACTATTCGGTCCAACTGTCAAGGGTATCAGCTGGAATTTTTGCCTTCTACTTAAGAGCAGTACCTACTACAGTTTAGAGCAGGGAGAGTTCATGCGTGTGTAGGTAACTAACCATAAGAGGTATTATATTGTTTTTTCTTTCTTTTGGTTTGCGTGAATAGAAAATCAAGAGAAAAAGTCAGTTTTTTAAACCAGAAAATGCGTGTTTAACTTTACGAATTCATACGTGGACAATTTTTTTGCGTAAAGCCTTAGAAATGTTCTTTGTTCCGTTTCTTTCCGTATCACTTTAACTTAGGTCCTTATATAGATTTATATGAATTACTCTGTATAGAATTGATTTATGTTTTGTTTTGTTTTTGTTTTTTTTTTTGTTCTTATTTCACTTAATCTGTTTATTTCTTCCAAAAGCAAACAAAGTGAATACCATACCGTATTATTTGTAAGCAAATCTCTTATTTCGTTGGATATTATTATTATTTAACGACATCCGAAACAGACGTCAAAGAAGTTTAGTAGAATATGCTGGAACCTATAAAACAAATGCAATTGTTAACAATAAAGACTGAAAAATCTCGCAAAAAATCATAATGTTAAATGTTAACTTTCTGTTGATTACAGTGTACAAGTCTACTTTTAAACCGGATAGATCTCTACAAAATTTAGAGTCGACTTATACGAAAGAGTTTAGAACCAAACCCTTACCACGGAATGGTCAACTAGTCGTAGGAAATGGACACAGCGATAGGAGTTCAAATCCTGGACGAGGCTGATTGCATTTCACTTAGCATTAATACCCTTGGGTAAGGTATGAATCCAATTATTCTCCCTCACGCTATGGGGAAATTGTAGGGCAGACTGGGTTCTTCAGCCTTGGTTAGGCAACTAGTCCGCTTAATAATTGTCCGTGTGTCATATCCTGCCGCAGCAGAGGGGCTGGTAAATATGGATATCGTAGTAAGCGAGTTGCAACACCAGTCACGCTAGTAAGTTCACTTTGAGAATAATACTTTTGAGAGAGGTGTGAGCCCCGTTATTCACCTTGCCAGGGATTAAAAAGCATTACAACTGTTCTTCTCCAAGAATGGCATTACTATTAGATAACCCTCATAAACTGAGATACCATTTAAAAAGAAACAAAACTAAATTCTTTAAAATTATTACACATAAATGAATACCTTTTGTACTCTATCCTGTCGGTGGGGCTTAGATTGTGTCCACGGTAAAAAAAAAGAAAAAAAGAAGAGTGCATTAAACTCTATTTGCAGTCGGGGATCCAGATTTCGAGCTCTGTGGAGGGTGGAGTACACTATCATTTCTATTAACCCCCCTTCAACTATGGCCTGTACATGTTTGGGTCAAATTAATTCATGAAATATATGTTTAGAAATTTTGCCTATTTTATAGTAATATATAAACGCATATAGACATCCAACTTGTTGCTAGTTATGTGAACAAAATGAATTGGACCAAGTCTTTAATGTATGACATTGAAAAACGCCGGTGTTCTTTGTATTAGATACCCCCTCTCTAACCATTTGACCTGGGAAAGATTCCATAACATAATGGATCTTAGTAAGGAAGTCTGAACTTCTGTCACACAATTACCTTTACTTTCTGACAAACCGCTTTCGGAATGGTATGAAATTTCTAATCCTCTAAGTAATGGGTTATATAGTTGTTATTCTACAAGTATCGTTTTGGTGTTCAATAACCTAAAAAGATAGATATACTAATAAATAAGCAAAAGAAACCTAAACCAAACCATTTGATCAAAAATCGTATATTTTGCTATTTGATGATCTCTGGTGACCTCAAATAACTTCGAATGTTAATATCCCAAATGCCATGATAAAGCTTGGTATTAATAATGTAGGCATCCCCGAAATCAGGTCATTGGAATTTTATCTTTTTCTGTGAACTTACGATGGCCAGAAAAATAGCAAAGGTTTGTCTCATTCCTGGCTGTTGATGACAAGATGAAGAGATTATGTCTAGCTAGGAAAAACAGTTATCAAAAAAAATACCATTCATTTTTCCTCCTGACCGGAATCAAATCAGACAATCGACAAGTTTGATTTTTGTTTTTGTTTTTGTTGTTTTTTGTTTTGTTTTGTTTATTTGTTTGTTTTTTACTTGATGAACTAGAGTTTTATTGTTCCATAAATTTAAGTTACTTTATTGTGGGTGAGTGATTTGGCCGGTTCTGAAAGTTCAGTCGTTCCTTGTCTTCTTCCACTAAGTGAACCTCCACAATCTTCAAAATCCCACCTTTCAAGTGACGTGAGAATTTGTGTGATTGAACCCTTGCTACCAGTCTACAGGTTCACTTGAGTGCAAAGACTGTTAAAAGATTCATCGGAGTTAGGAACACTCTTACATGATTCATTGAGGTTGTGAATGCTGTTTACTATATAAAAATATTCTGGACCTTTATATGGGTAAATTACCCGTATAAAACAATTTTTACCTCATTTAATTCCATATTAAAGTAGGGTACCGAGACTTGTACATAAAATATATCTATAAATTCTAATTGTGTGTGTGTGTGTGTGTGTGTGTAATTTTGAGGGAACATAGAAGGGTTGGTTTGAAACCTCAGGAACGATTAAAACTCTTACACAATATTAGAAGGTTTTACTGACTGATACAATCAAAACAGCAATTTCCAGAAGTGATCAAACTAGACGGCAGACACCATAAATATTTTCCATCCCATCAGAAACGCTGCCGGGGAACATTTCCGGACCTTTGTCAAAGAGCTATCCTGGGCTCATAAATACAGTAACAGAATAGGTCAACGGCATTAAAATCCAGCGTAGCAGTATCTAGCGTGTGTTCCTCATTGCCACTCCCGAACACAGTTGTAGACACCCATCGGCTTATAATGCACATTATCCTGTCACCATTTCTCACGATTTCCTTCTTTACTTCGAAGCTAAATACTGTGTTCCTGACAACGAACTTTCTGAAGCATTTATATTCCCATTAACCCGAAGTGTACGACCCGTAATAAATAAATAAATAACTTTTCTCTATCGGAATCGATTGAGACCATTAACTAAGACGGAATTTGTGAAATTAACTACACAGGTGATTTGTTTATAATCGAGAGAGCTTGCGTCGAACCAGCCAGACTTTTTGCATTCCCTGTTGATGGAGCGTAGAATATTAAGACTGCTTTTCCTGGTGGGGAGTAAACTCTACCAAATAGGATTTCCTGGGGATTAGATTAAACTGTATCAGGTGTTCAGGCTCCATTTCACGAATTCTTGTAAGTCTTCATTAACTCTTTCTTATTCATTATAGCCAGGTTCAATCTGAGCCGAAGGAACCCATCCATAGGCCAAATAGATCTTTTTGAAAATCCTCAGTTTTATATATCTGAGACAATATAGAAAGTTTCCCAGGGCGCTTCTATGCCGACAAGACTTCCCCAATCAGTGTCTGGGATATGCTACGAAACAATCTGAAACCCAGTCGGTTGGGACTGTAGAATACACCGACTGCTTCTCTGTAGAGGGGTATAAGCTCCTAAACAAGTGTCCTGGATATGGCACTAAACACTCAGACTCCAGTCAGCTTGGGCTGTAGAATACACCAGCTGATTCTCTAAAGAGAGGTCAGAAACCCCTAACGAGTGTCTTGGATATGACTAAACGTTGCGATGGTGAGGTTCCAGGATTGTTAGATTACCCCTTCAGTGCTACTCCTCCCAGGCCCACACTGGCCCGGAGCCGTAGCACCTGATAGGGTAATATATATGGGTCAAATATAATTAAAATGTACTGGTGCTAAACTGAATTGTTTGAAATAGAACAGGATATATGCATAACAATGGATTTGAAATTAATAACCTACAATGGCTGATGTGTCATCAGACCAAACCAAACCATATAGAAAGTTGTCCATATCTATCTATCAATCTATCAATAAAGCTCAGTCAGTTCTTATCTACCAGTTTATTTCTATCTACAGATGCTGAAAAAAAACTGCAATAGAAAATATTTTCTTAATGCAACTGTGTAAGAGATGAAGTCGTAATGATATGATACCACTCATTTAAATCCAGTTTGTCGTCCAATCAAAGCCAGACGTGTACAAGCTTATTTTACAGCGTATACCTCCATGAGGTTAACGTTGTAAGAAATATATATATATATATATATATATATATATATATATATAGAGAGAGAGAGAGAGAGAGAGAGAGAGAGAGATCTTCGTGGGTATACACACTGGTGTTTCAGTAATTTCAGAATATGATAAGCATCAGAAAACAAGTATACTTCGTTGTTTTTACATGCGATATAGTATTACTAATAACCCTGACCTACTTCTGCAGATATTTTATACACCAGTAACCAAACTCAGATCACAAGCGGAGAGAGTTTTTTTCTATCTATCTATCTATCTATCTATCTATCTATCAGTTGTGTCAGAAAAGTAAAGAGAATTGAGTCACAAATAATTTATATTAATTCCATACAAAAATTACCTGGGTTTCTCCTTCCAAGAAACCCCCTCAAAAGTAATATTCTTTATCCATTCTTTTCTGCAACAATTCTATGCACTGCTAGAATGATACTTCTGGGATTCCTCTAAGACCGTGGTGACAACATTTTTGGTGGCCTCTAAGCCTTCCCAACGGCTTGCCTTGTTGATCATCTTAAGCGTGGAGGATAATAAAAACTCACACAACGTTATATCAGGGGAATAGAGAGATTTTTCCAGGGCGGCAATGTTCTTTTTGGGTGTGAATTGTGGGATGCTCAGTGTGTCGTGAGTAGATACATCGTCATGGTGAAACAGCCTCGATTTGTCTGATCACAACTCTTGTCTCTTCTCACACACTGTGCGAAGTATACGCCATAAGATCTCCAGGTAGACATTCTGATTTGTCACCCGGTCGACTAGCAAGGGTTAACTGTGGATTATGCCCTTCACCGAGAAAAAGGTAATGAACATGGCGTTGACTTTTAACTTTGATTGTCTTGTTTTTTTCAGATATTGGATGCATCCACTATGCTCTGGCACTTGGTTTCCGGGTCGCATTCAGAAATCTATGTTTCATCACCAGTAAGGACTCTATCAAGCAAGTCTGGTACAGTTTAAAGACGCCTGATAACGTCCTGAAACACATGCAAACCATGTTCTTTCTGTTACTCTTCATGCAGTCTCGGCATTATTTTTGGCGCTTATTTTGGGTTTGCTCAAATCTTTGACGATGATCCTTCAAAAACAGTTTTTTTTCATGTCCATCTGACATGCGAACATATCAATAGTCAATCGAAGATCATCACTCACTAACTACCTTAGCTGCTCGATGTTGATCTCGGTACACGCTCCTTGAGATATTCTCTACCTCTTCGTGCTTTTCTAATAACTGTTTGTGTTATTAAAACTGTTTACACAAATTTGTGTAATCGCAATAGACCAACTAAAGTGTTTCAAGTGATTAGGACGGAGTTTTCTCCAACAGGACAAAAATTCCACTTTGCTTGGTGTTCAACGTTCATTTCACAGGGCTCTGAGTTGAATGACACATACACACACACACACGCGCGCGCGCGCGCACACACACACACACTTATATATATATATATATATATATATAGAGAGAGAGAGAGAGAGCATATATGGAACGTATATATGATTATATATATATATATATATATATATATATATATATATATATATATATGCGCGTGCGTGTGTGTGTGTATGTATGTATGCGTGTATGTGTTGTTTGTTTGTTTGATTTTAATGGCATATCAACCTTTGTAGGTTTTGTAACGTCATATTCATTTTTATACAGATACTTAGTTATATTTCAAACAATTCAGTTTAGCATGAGTACACAGTTTAACTGTCACAAACATTCATATTTCAAGCTATTCAGTGAAGCCAAACAATTGTAATTCAAACAATTCAGTTTAGTATGAGTATAGTTTTTGTCTACTCATAATTAAATGTCAAAACAGTTCTATTTCAAACGATTCGGTTTCGCCTAAGTGTGCATTTTTAATTCTATTTCATCAATAAATAGGCTCCGGGCCAGAGTGGTCCTGGGAGCAATTGAGATAAAGAAGTACTCCGCATTCCCTAAAGCACCCGAACCTCACCATCAGTTTGATTAGTTTCATACCTAGGACACTCATTGGTCGAATCTTATTCCTCTGAAGAGAAGCAGTCGGTGTATTCTATAGCCCCAGCCGACTGGGGAAATATATATATATATATATATATATATATGTGTGTGTGTGTGTGTGTGTGTGTGTGTGTGTGTGTGTGTGTGTGTGGGCAGCAGTCCTTCATTTAAGCATGTTTGATTAAATAATAAAGATACACTTTGTCTGTATTATTTTAAAAGGGCCTTTTTCCATTTCCTGGCAAGTGTTTTGGTTTTAGGTTTAAGGTGGTAGATGAATAAGCTTTCAGATCTTTCATAAGCCATGATCAAGTTTTTTTTTTTAAATGTAAAGATTGTTTTGTTTGTTTTTTTTTTTTGTTGTTTTTTTAAAAGTTTTTTATAACACTCAAGAATTACGTAAACATATTGTTGTATTAAACCGTGATGTTTATGACATCAAACAAATTTAAGCCAGAACGCTATCAACGGAAAGAAGATATTATAACGGAAAATAGAAAATTAGATAAAAGGACTAAAGGCATTTCAAAACATATATGCTGATGTGTGTGTTCATAGCAAAGGTAAAACGGAAGAAAAATATGTTTGATATTTTGTTTATTGGCCAATGTGTTTCGAGTTCAATATTTTGTCTGAATACAAAAATGTTTTATCAAAATTATTGTATGAGAAATGATTATGATAGACATATTTTTGATTCACTTGAAAGTTTTCATCAGGGCTTGTAGATGTTGCTATAGGAAAAAACGGAGTGATACAAGCTGATATATTCAAATTGGGTCATGTCATGCGATGTACTTTTTTTTGTAAAGTAAATGGCGTTTTGTGGCTTGAGAAATGGATTAGTAACGTTTTATTGCTTCAAATCATATCTTCTCACATGTGTGTGTGTGTGTGTGTGTGTGTGTGTGTGTGTGTGTGTGTGTGTGTGTGTGTTTGATCAGAGACGTAACTGAATCTTTCGTGTTACATATCTGTTGTAGGTGACTCACCTATGACCAGAATAATAGACTTATGCAAAGGGTATATTAATCAAGAACTAAGCTGGTAGAGAAGAGAGCAGCAGATGTAGTAAGCACCTTGCTTGTCTTCGTGTACGTTGAACCAAGGAAACCCTCCTCAGAGACTTTGATATATTTGTGTGGCACCACATATCCCCGAGTTGAGTTATTTATTTATTGACCCTTAATAATCAGTCATAACAGTATCATAGTTTGGTGCTTTACTTACACTGTGAAAATCAAGAACTTTTTTTTAATAGATAAGCTATCATGAGACAATGGCAGTTAAACTCGTACTTTAAAAAATGCTCATAATATAGTTTCCTATTTCTTATAGATCTTTCTTAATACATTCATCGGTTAATCCTTCCATTGATTTAGAATTTTCTGTTAATGTACTTTGATCATTTAGGACTTACTATCCTCTTTTATTTACTAACTCCTGATGTATTGAGTCCACATTCATCGCCAAGAATCGACGAAAACTCAGCTTATCTGAAACGGCATCTGTTGTAGATCAACTTTGAGGAAAGCAGATTTCGGACCGACAATATCCATCTTTGTCATCAAATGAATAAGATGGATTTGGCTCTACGAGTCGACATCACCTATTATTCCCTTTCAATAACTTCCTCGCCCAGATAATCTCGGGGATAGTGATAGATGCTGCATATTATATTGATCCAATTTTGAATTCATTTTGAAAAGGAATGATAAAACTGCGAGGTCTATATTTGTCCTAAATGTCATATCTATCTATCTATCTATCTATCAACTTCAGTCTGCTCATATCTATGTAATGATATCAATAGAGTCCTATCTACTTATTTATCAATCTCTGTCCATATCTATCTATCTATCTATAATTCTATATCAGTCTCTTTCTTTCTCTCTCTCTCTCTCTCTCTCTCTCTCTCTACCTATCTATCTATCTATCTGTATATATATATATATATATATATATCAGTCTATTCATATCTATGTTTATATCTATCTGTGTTAACTTGTTTTATAACAATCTATTCATCAATATATCCCCGTCTGTCCATTTTCTGTTTGTCTCTATCTCTGTCTCATATATATATATATATATATATATATATATATATATATATATATATATATATATTTCCTAATCAATTATCTACCAGTATTCACGGTACCAGAAAAAAACAAAAAACTCCTGTTTTTTTTTTTTTTTTTTTTTTTTTTTTATGCAAATTTTAGGATAGGTGGAGGTTTTTGGTGAATAAAGGCAATTTCTCCTTAGAATGGTTTAGGCGAGACTTCCTGATGATCCGTTAAGGTGAAACTTTAGTAGAAGATTTTCGACTAGCGATTTAAGTTAATTATATATATATATATATATATATATATATATATATATATATATATATATATTTGTATATATCTATCTATCTATCTATCTATCTATCTCAGCCAGTTCATATCTAGCTAATGATTCAAATATATTACTATCAATCTATCTCTCCTTCTACCTATGTATGTTTGTGCTTGTTTCATGTAATATTTGAGATTATAGGGTTTTCTATCCCTCTTTGGGACGAAACAGAAGTTTGTTAAATGTATGGAAAACCGATTCCGTGCTTGGCGATCTACATTAGTAATTTAGGCTTAAACTTTGTTCTCTTTTTGCAACGAATATGGACGATTCTCTTGGAAGGTAACCATGAAAACAACAACCATTGCTCTATGCTAGAAACCATTGCTTACATTCTGACTGTTTGGAAAAAAATCACCCCTCAGCATGGACCTCCAAGAATAGAAGCACCTTTGAAATAATAATCTTGTCTCCTGACTTGTGATCGTACTAGCGAACATATAAAAACTAATCATATCATTGCTATCGAGATACCCTGATCTTTCTATTTAATCAGTGATTAAAATCAAGCTAAATTTGTTTATACTACGAAACAAATACATACACACACACACACGCATATATATATATATATATATATATATATATATAATCACACACAAACGCACGCACGCATATATATATATATATATATATATATATATATATGCCTTATTTCCATACGGACCTATATGGATACGTTCGTACCCACATGTAGATATATATTTACCCAGCCATTTCCACCACGGGCAGGATATATCACATGGTCAATTTTTAAGCGGGGTTTAACAGGTTTGAATTCTTAGTTTTCCTTCTTCTAGACTAGTTGCCATACCAAGTTTAAAGACTACTGTTCACACTAAAATTTACTTGTAGCTGGAGAAAGAATTGTAGGATTCACACATTTTAAAAGGGGATCAAAGGGAGCCGTCGTGTTACCCTCGACTAAGGTCGCCAACTTTACTTTTAATTTTAGTGCTATATGAAATGCAAACAGTGTCGTCTAGCAATTAAAATCGATTCGCTTTTTATATAACGTTAACAATTACATCACAAGCGCCACTGATATGCATATACATATATACACGCTGAAATATACTCGGAATCTGCGGGGGCCTCCTCGTGGTGTAATGGTTAAAGCGATGGACTGCGGAATCGTAGTAAGCGAGTTTGTACTCCAGTCGCCCTACATTCACTTTCGGGCAAATACCCTTGGGAAAGGTATGAACCCCCTTATCCTCCCAGCTATGGGTTAAAATTTACCACTGTTCTTCTAGGAGAATGGCTTAGGCATTAAATAACCGGCGAAGGTTGATATGCCATTAAAGAAAGAAACCACAAACCACGGATTCTGCTATAGATCAAAAGATAGAAGAGCTAAAATTTTACTTTGTTTTTGGAAATAGTAACGTCGACCCGAGTTCTAATCCTCGACAAGATGGTTTACGTTTCATACAATGCTAATACCATTGAGAATGGTATGAATAAAAAATTTTCTCATACAGGTATGGATAAATAGTGGTGAAGACAAACCTCTTTAACCTTCGTATGGCAAGTGTTCGAGGAGAAGGAATACTTTGAAATGAAAACTGTTAAACTCCACACAAAAAATTGATCTTGCGTCGAATCTTACGCTGGGGTTGGTAAATATATAAATTTCATTTTGTTTTGGATTATTTAGGCATATGAATTCGCAATGGGTTAGATCTTAACCAGTGGCTTCATGTTTACGGCCTTGTGATAAATCAGAGATAGACTTATTTTTTTTACTTAAGGATAAATAAAGTTGAAAGCACCGTTTTCGGTCAGATCACCATAGTTAAGCAATGATGACTCTTTTCAACATTCAGAAGGGAGACCTCAAACTTGCAGTACAAACTTGAAAACACAAGAAGCCTGTTTGGGAAATTATAAGTAATCGTACAAAATACCATTTTAATGCACGTAGTAGTTTTCAGAAATTTAATTTCTACAATGAGAATCATGAGATTCTGTTGAATATGGCATTGACGGAAACAAACCCGATTCCCTGAACCCAAGCAAAAAGTTGATATTCTAATGGATCCCAAGCCATATAGGAATCAAGGGAGACGATAAAGCAGATTCATTCGCTAAAGATACTCTCAATATGGTATCCGATAAAAAATCAAAAATACCATATACTAACCTCAAACCGAGAATCTGGCTAAAAATAACAAAGAAATGGCAACAATTATGATTTAAAAAACCCACTGCAAGCTCTTCCAAGTACAGCCCATTTTAAAAGAAAGGAAGCTGGATCCTAATAATACGAGAAGAAAAGAAACCACTCTTGCCCGACTACGCATTGGACATACTAGATTAACTCACTCCTTCATTCTAAAAGATGAGCCTCCCCCTAAATGTCCATAGGGAAACCAGTACACTATAAAAAACATCTTGATTGAAGGCACAAAACTAACCAACATTCGACGAAGGTTTCATTATATTGACAATATGAATAAACTATTTAGAATTATCGACCCAAAGCAGATATTAAACTTTCTAAAAAGAACTGACCTCCTATCAAAAATGTAGACTGATGTATCTTCCATTCTCATAATCACATAACTCTGGAAACCAATTACAAACATTAGATGGAAGTACTGGTGTTAGCTAAAATAGATCTTAGTATTACTGTTAGCTCTGATTTGTCTAAAAATATTCAAGTACAAATTATGTGATTACAATTCATGTATACTTGATATATATGCATAAATAGGATTTGGCATGAAATGACCCATAAGAGGTTTGTATGCCACAAAATAAAACAGACCAAACCAAAACAAACCAAAACAAAGGAAAATATTTATTTATGCAATAGTTTGAAAAAATCTAAGACATTTGCAGGAACCGTTGTGTGAAAAAAAGGGTAATCCTATTTACCCAACCCCTCCGCTCGGGCAGGATATGACACAAGGTCAATTTTTAAGCAGATTTTAACGGGTTTGAATTCAGAGTTTTCCTTCTCCTAGACCAGTTGCCTCACCAAGGCTGAAGAACCTAGTCTGCCCTACTATTTACCCATAGCTGGAGGGAGAGTAATTGGATTCATACCTTTCCCAAGGGTATTAGTGCTATGTGAAATGCAATAAGTCTCGTCCAGGATTTGAACTCGTGTCGGAGTGTTCATTTCCTACGACGATAACCATTACACCACGGGCAAAAAAGGGTAATTGACAAGTGATGATTCCGACATCATTTGGTTGTGATTGCATAACTCAATCAAGTTATCTACGGGATTTAGAAGTTTGGAAGTAGAACTGAAACTTTAGGCGATCAACTGAGAGGCCACCTAGAAAGCAATTCCCTGATTGCCATCTACGGCTGGCTTACAGGATTCGCGAAACAGGTAATGAGTGTAAGTTTTCTTTGATGACAAAACAGTTGAACCCAAAAGAAGCCTTCTTGTTTGTCTCAGTAGAAAGATGAAAGAACGGGAAGTCACAATGAGAGATGACATGAGAAAACAATGAATGACAGACCGAGAAAAAGATGGTGCCGAAGGAAACGACAATTGGTAGAGGGAAGAATCCAAAGAGAGGAGCCGGGCTACTGAAGAAAAAAAGAGATTACATGGAAATTAACCCGTATATCATTCTTATTTGATAATCTCGCAATGAATATTTTTTTGCTGAAAAACCCTCTTCATATTGGTGAGTATATAGGAAGGTTATCGAAAAGATGTTGAGATATAAGAACAGTTTGCCCCCGATTAAGTCGGGAGAAACCTGAACAATGAATATTACAGTCTATTAAGTATATACATTACTTCATATATCTTTTCCTCATCAAAAAACTCAGCCCGATCGGTGGGGCTTTGAATATGCTGAAGGTGTCCCCAGTGAAAAGATAAGAAAACCCTAAATAAGGTGTCCTGGATGGAATACTAACCAGTACCTGATGGTGAGGCTGCACTTCTGGACATGTAGAAGTGCGGAGTACGTGTTAATTGGTATATCACCCTGAACTACTTTTAACTGAAGAGATAATGCTTGTAAGGGTCCCATTCGTGGATCAAATAAGCCTGTTTAAAAGTAACGGGATAGGAAGTATTCTTGAAATTATAATTGTTTACTAAGGATTGCCATTATTAATTATCAGAAACCATATAACTTTATTCAAACAAATGACCATTATTAGTTAGAAATAATTAATGGAGACCATATAAAAATTATTAATATTATTACATGAGAATATATGATGTCATCCATTTGTAAAAAGATTTGTTATTTGAACTGGAAAGGAAATTACTGTGAAAAAAAAGAAGGAAATAACTACAGAAACGCAACAAAAGCAATTTTAAACTGCAAGGAAAACATTACCCCAGCAGAATTGACGCCCCGTAAAATCCATCAATCAAACAAACTCTCAAAAGTTTTCCATTGTCGGTTTGGTTTGGTTTGGTCTTATTGCATATCAACCATTATAGGTAGTTTAATGCCATATCTTGTTTATACTAATAAATTAGATATATATGATTTATACTAATAAATTAGATATATATGATTTGTAAACATAATTCAAAAAAGTTGAACGGTTTTAAGTATTGATATGCATCGCTAATATTTCAATTAAACGTCAGTCATTTATTTACACGCAGATGAATGTCAAACACTTCTATTTAAAACAATTCAATTTAACATTAGTCAACCAAGTTGAATTTTTTCAAGTATTGGTACGTATCACTAACAATTCAATTGAACATACTTCATTTTAACACACACTTAAATGATTAAGCAGTTCTATTTCGATCTATTCAGTATAGCATTTGTTCGTTCTCAGTTTGAATGTTAAACAGTTCTGTTTGACCCCATAGTTTGAACCCTATCAGGTGCTGCTATTCCGGACCAGAGTGAACCCAATGAAGGGTTAATCCACATTCCCCAAATCTCAAGCATTTCTGGGGCTTTACCATCAGGTTTTTTAATGTAATATCGAGGATCCTCATTGTGGGTGGGGGTCTAATCCTCTGCAAAATGGTAGTCCGTGTATACTACAACTCCAGCCAATTTGGTAAAATATTCCAATGAGTTTGTTTACTAAGTTCATATAACTGTTTAAATCTCTTACATATCCCAAAGGGTAAACGTATCCATGTCTGAGAAATCCTAGCCCAGAGGAAGATTTAAAATGTTATCCGGCAATTCACTTCCTTATTAATAGTTTGCATTACACAAGGTACTTTTAGGGATATTATTTGGTATTTCCCCCTCAGGTCTAACAAACAAGTAAGAAAGGATGATTGATTGACGAATAATCAATGATTCGTTATTAAAGAACAGTATTATTTCATGAAAATTATTGAATTCATCGGTTTAAGAAAATTTGATTTCAATGCATAAACATACAAAAGAAAAACAAATCACTTGTATCATTTAAAAAAGGTAATTAAAATTAACCTGTTTTTTTTCCTCGGTATTATTTCCTCATTTCACGGTTTCAATCACACGTCAAACTATATGCAATTTCCTGGTTTTTTTTTTATTGCCCATGAGATACTTCAGCCTTTTTTCTTTTATAAGATTCCATTTTTAGATCGGTAGGTAGCTTGGTTGTTTGAGATTTATGGCATATCAACCAATTTCATTCAAAATCCATTTTATACAGATAATCAGTTCTATTTCAAACAATTCAGTTTAGCATGAGTACACAGTTTAATTGTCAAAAACATTTCTATTTCAAGCTATTCAGTTTATTCAAACAGTTCTAATTTAACCAATTCAGTTTATTATGAGAGTAGTTTTTGTCCACACACAGTTAAATGTCAAAACAGTTTTATTTCAATCAATTCAGTTTAGTATAATTATAGATTTTATTTACATCACATAGCATTTCCGAATCAGTCATTGAACATACGCTAAGTTTAATGTAACAGTTAATCAAAATATAACAGAATTCCTCATGCTGCATTCACACACACACACACACACACACACACACACACACACACATATATATATATATATACATATATATATATATATATATATATATATATATATATATATATATGTATGTATACTGAATAACAAGATTTTCTTTCATGAAATAATGATCTTAAAGTCTCCCCTTCTTGACGATTTCTGTCGAAATGTTTTTGAAATCATCCCTATGTAGTTTCAGTTTTATTGTTTCTAAAAAAAAAAAAGGTACTCCTATAGAAATGCTTTTTTCATACCCTTGTAGGGAATTTGATTTGGTTGGTTTGGTTTAATGGCATATCAACCATTGTAGGTTATCTAATGCCAAATCTATTGATATACATATAATGTTCTATTTCAAACGATTCAGTAAACGATAAATAAGCAGTTTAAATCTCAAAACTTCTATTTAAAAGAATTCAGTTGACCAGAAGTTCAGTTTTTTGTTTATTCACGGGGAAATGTAAAACAGTTCTATCTCAATCTATTCAGTTTAAAATAAATTCACTATTTAAAATAAATAACACATCAATAGGACCCTATCAAGTGCCACGACTCTTGATCAGAATGGACTAGAGATTGTTGTCAATAAAATGGTACTCTGTATTTTCCAAAACTCTTGTATTACTGGAACCTCTCAATCAGATTGTTTAGTGTCATATACAGAACACTAATTGAGGGTGCATTACCCTTTTGCAGAGATCCAGTCTGTGTATTTTGCAGCTCAAGCTGAAAGGATAACTTGTGGGAGAGTCTTGGAATGTTTTGACATGAAGAAAATATAGAGAGTGTTCGAAATTATATCATAGAAGTACACCCATGAGGATAAAAACACTTTTTGGTTAACCTATATATTGTTACACAAAGACAAAATTTATGGGAGTAGTTATTTTGATTCTAAAAATCAAGAAAAAAAAACAAACGAAATCCATCTGATAACATGACTCAGAAGAGATTTCTGACTGAATTAATTTTTAAAAAATGTCAAAAACTGTTATTGTATAACCATATACATGATTTTTTAAAAATTGCCTCTTCACGTTTATCAAAAATGATCACAAACATAATTATATATATATATATATAATTTTTGGTTTTAATATTAATCATGAGAATCTTAAAATAGGAACTTACTTTTCTGTCACATCATTTTTGTATATATATATATATATATATATATATGTGTGCTTGTATGTCTATGTAAATTTGTGCACATGTGTGTGTGTGTGTATGAGTTTATATATATATATATATATATATATATATATATGGATGGAGAGTCTAAAGGACTGATATGGACTGACAGAGATAGAGGAATACGAAGATATGAACGGCTTGAGGTGGTTAGATTCATATGACCAGATATATATATATATATAAAGAGAGAGAGAGAGAGAAAGAGAGAGAGAGAGAGATGTCGTTTAAGTCAGGAACTTCTAGATTGAAAGCTCTCCAAAAATATCTAGATAGTTAGAGAGAGAAAGAGATAAATCAAAATAGAGAGGCAGCCAGAGATAGATAGATGGATAGATAGATAGAAAACTAAAATGTCTTGATTATATGCACAAAGTTCAAACTTTCTATTTAATAATAGGCAATAAGTACTCTATGAATATTTGCTACGAGAATGAGATGTATTTGTCCATGCATTTTATCTACAATCGATTGGAAGTTCCGGAAGGTATTAGCTTTGAAAAACCGATCAATCTTAGACAACTACAGGTCTTATCAAAAAGCCTCTCGGATGTTGAGGTCGACACTGCCTTGTAAAACATCGAAGATACTCTTTATCTATATAACGGAGAAAAAAAAAACTACGCCAACAAAAGCTAGTCAAGGAAAAAGAGGGTTACAAAATATTTTTAAGTTCAAGTTCAGTCGCTTTTTCCTACTGTCGAGTTCTAACAACAGTACCTATCTATTTTGCATAGAATGTGTCGGGGCGGGGCCCCTGATTCCGCCTACGCCTTTCACCTCTAACCTCGAAAAAGCTGAACTTTACAAGTCTCAAGCAGTGATCCAGTCGTCATAGCGAACGAAATCAGAATAGACGAAATGTATTTGCTGACTGTCTAACGAAGCCAACTGAAAAACGATGACACTTATACCGGAAACGGGTACAAGAGAATAGCTTGAGAGATCTGCGCGTGCGTATTGATTTTCCTCTCGGTTGCTTTGTTGGACGACAAAATGAATGCTATAAAAAGGAAAAACTTCTCGAAAAGTTTCGCTGATGTAAATCTGGACAATAATCTGTTGGATGACAGAACACACTCAAAGCCATGGGGACTTCAAGTAGAATTTCACGATTTTTATGATGATGAATATCTTTAGCCAATCATCATCATCATCATCATCATCATCATCAACAACATCATCATCTTTATCAGACTGCTTTCTAATCCCTTTTCTTGTTTGCTTTTTTTTTTATTATGTTGTTATTTTACTTATTGTGATTTTTTTGGATTGTATTACGTGGAGTTTTTTTTTTAAGTTTAATCGCTTCGCCGATGCTCATTTGGCTTATTTAGTTGGAGGCATATCAACTTCTAATGGGTTATGAAATCCAATTTGATTAATTTGAAAATATTTGATTGCAATCATGATTGATATTTCAACAATTTTCAAATCGGTCTTTTTTATGTGTTTATAATAATTTGTTTGTGCACAGTTAAATAGCTTCCAATATTCTTATCTAATAATTATAATTCAGTTGGATAAAATATGCTGGATATGACACGAAACAATCTGATGATGAGATTCCAGCCCTGGAACTTTCAGGAATGTGGAATACCTCTTCATTGCCATTACACCCATGTTCACTGTGATATCACAAGTGGGTCATGTAACGTAATGGCCAAGAGATTTCGATTCATGGCTTTGAGTTTAGTTAGGCTGAGAACCTTTCGGCTCAGCACATGGGTTAGTTAGGTGCAAACCAATATGTAGGTGGTAACGCGTGCGCGGGGCGGAAGTGCCACTCAGAGATGTCACAATAGCCCGAGATGACGAAACGGGGTGACAGGGTGCGGGTGACGTCACGCACCGGAAGCGCGCGGAGGTTGGTGGGATTTTGAAGAAAATTAAGAGAGTTGGAAGCTAGACGCCGAACGAGGAGGTTCGACTTTTGGGGCTCGCTTAGGCGAGACGAATTTGCGCGCCATGGGTGCCGCACGAGATAGGGGCAAAATGAATCAGACGGCATAGCGAGATTGCGTCTCTGCTCCTTATGTTGAAACGTTTAACTTAAAGTTAATAAAAATGTTTCGTACCTGAACAAACAAGTCGTTACGTTTTTTCGAATTTCGAGATTCCTATGTTCTTTATATGTTCTATCGTTATGAACATTATATGTCTATTTCGCACATGGCGTTAATTGTGGCTATAGTACAATCAGCCTTGTCCTTTGGGGTTGCAGAATACGCCAACTGCATTTCTGCAGAGAGGTAAGAAGACCACCGCCATCGAGTGTCAAAGATAAAACAGTAAACAAGGTAATGGTAGGGCTCCAGCCTTGACGTTTTGAGGAAATGTCATCACTTCATTGTCATTGCTCCCCAAATCACTCTGAACGGAAGTTGTAGTACCTGCAAGGGCCCTATCTATCGGTCAAAGAGAACTGTTTGACATTTGAACTATGTGCAAATAAATGACTTGCATTATATTGAATTGTTAGAACTAGAACTGCTTGATCAGTTAACTGTGTGTAAACAAATGACTGAAGTTTAATTGAATTGTTATAGATACATAGTAATACTTGGAACTATTATACCGTGTGCAAAGAAAAATTGGATTATTCATTTTCGATAAAAACACTTGAAAACATTTAACTATGTGAAACAAGATAAAACAACGAGCCCCAGTTCGTTTAAAAATGTGTATAAAATTCCTATATATTAGATAAGTATGTATAAATAGGTTTGGCATCAAATAACCTACAATGGTATTAAACCCAAACCAACGTAATCAGTTTAATAATAGTAATTGGTTGACAACAAAAACGCATATCATCTGGTTTCACGAAGCTGGATTACAGAGTCTCTCGAAATCTGCAAGATATCAGCAAAATCATAAATTTTATCGAGGAAACCATGAAAAACTGGATAGAGGAATAGACGGGAGGAGGAAAATTATTAGCTGAAGAGTCAATCTGGTGATTTATATACCAGTGAGAAGCACTATCAACATAAGTATTTGTAATACCGATGATGCCACTCAATCACGTACTTACGAAATGTACAAACGGCAAAAAACTTACTCAATCGTCAGATAAATGACTTAATGTACATGGATGACATCAAACTGTTTGCGGGGCAGTCCTCGTGGTGTAATGGTTAAAGCGATGTTCTGCAAAATCGTAGTAAGCGAGATCGTACTCCTGTCGCGCTATTACTTTCACTTTCGGGCAAATACCCTTGGGAAAAGTATTAACCCACTTATCCTCCCAGCTATGGGTTAAATAGTACCGCTACTATTCTTCTAGGAGAATGGCTTTGGCATTAAATAACCTAGAAAGGTTGATATGCCATTAAACAAAGAAACCAAACAATCAAACTGTTTCCGAAAAATGAAAAAGAATTGGAAACCCTCATACAGGCGGTAGGGATGTGCTGTCAGGATATAAGAAAGGGATTTGTGATAGAAAAATTGTGGCATGCTAATAATGTAAAGCAGAAAACGATGAATGATGGGAGGAATAAAACTACCAAATCAAGAAAAAATCAAAATGCTTGGAAAAGGGAAAACTTACAATACTTGGGAATAATGGGAGCGGACACAATTAAACAAGTGGAGATGAAAGAAAAAAATTAAATGTGTAACTAAAGAGGACGTGAAGCAACTCAAAACTAAATTATATTTCAGCAATCTCATCAAAGTGATAAACGCTTGGGCTGTCACCATTGTAAGATAATCGGCACCATTCTTGAAGAAGACGAGGGAAGAACTTCTACAAATCGACCAGAGAACAAGAAAAGCACTATTGATTAATTAGGCCTTACATGCGAGCGATGACAGAGACAGAATATATGTGTCAGAAAAAGAGGAGGAAGAGGACAAGTAAGCATTAAAGATATAGATGATGCATCGATATGACGACTCGAAGACTGTATGAAAAAATCAAAGAAAAAACAATTACAGAGGCTAGAAACAATATAAACAAAACAATAATCAGCAGAACAACGATAACAAAGAAACAGAAATGGAAAGAAAATCAAAAGAATAGATATTTCAAGCGACAAACAGCCAAAATCTCACAGGAGAAAATTTTGATATCGCTAAGAAAGGAAGCCTTAAATGTAAAACCGAATCTATTCAAATAGCAGCACAAAACAACACCATAAGAACCAACTATATTAAGATGAGACGCAGCAAAATGGCAAATGTAGGTTATGTTGTGATGGAGACGAAGCAATTAATTACATAATACACGAATTCAGCTTATCAGAGCAAAAAAGAATATGGTTAGACACGACTGGTTAAGGAAATTGATCCACGGGGAATTGTGCAAGAAATTGAAATTTGTCCAAACGAACAAAAACGGTATCCCAGAATCTATCCTGGAGAATGAGACGCACATATTTTGAAACACAAACGGATAATCTAATCCTGGCAAACAAAAAAAAAGAGAATCTGCAAATACTGGTCTTCGTCGTCTTACTAGAGCACAGAATAAATTGGAAAGAAAGTGAAGGAAGAGGTAAGTCCTTAAACCTTCCAAGAGAACAAAAAACTATGGAACATGTAGGTGACAGTCATATCAGTTGTAATTGATGTGCTCTTTACAATCTCTAAAGTATTGATAAATTGGAAGCGGCACTTGTAATTAAGAGGACAAATGGAGAACATCCAAACTGCAGCATTATTAAAATCAGCCAGTATATCAAGAAGCATCCATGTGACGTGAGGAAACTTTTTGACCCTAAAACTCAAGGGAAAAACCCTAAGCTAACAATAGTGTGGAAGATTCTCAAAAGCATTGTTAAGATTCGCTAAAATATTCAGATTAGTCTAGTAGACGTGAGAAGAATTACTGTCGTTCAGACTCGAGTGAAAGACCATGAATTTAAACTTGTGTGAAAAACTCCCAATGAGTGAAATAATTATAAAACTTCATCGAAAAGAGAAAAAATTAATAACAGCGACCAGAAACAACGCAGACAGCTTAAAGATCAACTGGACTAGCATAATTAATTAACAGAAGCAGGGAGAAAAAAACAACTATACGCATAATTCAAACGACGAACTGACGAGATCTCACACGAGAAAGATTGGACATGGCTATGAAAGGGTAACCGAAAGAGTGAAAGTAAATTTATTCAAATAGCAGCACAAAACAACGCTATGTATAGCAGCTATAATAAAGCAAAAGTAGATAATAACAAATGTAGATTATGTAGTGATAGCGATGGATCGTTAGTCCCATGATATCGATTTACAGAAAACTAACGCAAAAAAGAGTACAAGAGTAGATATGACTGGGTGGAGAAGGTAAACCATTGGGAGTTGTGCAAGAAATTGAAGTTTGACCATTCGAACAAATGGTATATGCACAAACCAGAATCCGTCTATAGAAGAAGACGCACAAAATTCTCTAGGACTTTAAGTTACATATAGATAAATTAATACCAGTCACAAGACCAGACTGAATGGTAATTCACAAAAAAGTGAGACACTGCCGAATTGTAGCTTTGCTGTCACGACGGGCGGCAGCATGAAAATCACCAGTAAAGGGAAGTGAAATAAGTACTTGACTTTGATAGAGAATTAAAAATGCTATGGACCATGAGAGTGACGATGAAACCAATCGTAACTAGTGCCCTTGGAACGGTCTTCAAAGTCATGGTTAGAGGGGTTGAAAGAGATGAAAATCGAAGGACGAGCCGAGACTATACAATCTACATCATTGCTAACCGACCAGAATACTGTGATAATTCCTGCAGATGTGAGGAGACTTGCTGTCTCTTAGACTCCAGTGAAAGACCATCTGCTAATGCTGGTATGTAAAACTCTCAAAGAATAATAATAATAACTAATCATACCAAAGCGAAAATAGATAAGATTCAACAAAATAGCAAATGTAGACTTGTTAACACCAGAGGAAAGAAAGAGTGTAGAGTTAAGAGAGAAAATCATAAATGAAAAGAAAGTTTCATTAACATCTCCAAGCATTAAAAAAGAGTTGAAAGAGACAAGATAAATTAAGTATTGAAAGATATCTCAAACGACGTCACTGAACTAAATAATCTATTTCATGCAAGAACAAGACTAATCGGTGATAAAATTAGGATCTCGTGAAGAAGCCTGTATAGAAATATAAAAGTTGGAAATGAGGTCAGAAGGATAAATAAAGAAACTACGAAAACAAGTAAAAATACTAAAGAAGGAAAATACACAAGGATATAAAGAAAGGAATAACCGAATTAAAAACTAGGGCAGACAAGTTTGACCATACAAGAGTAAGAAAATAAAATATATTGGTGATAGAAGAGAGACTCTAAAGATATTGGGAGAGAACAATGTTATACAAGCAGAATGCGAACTTACAAATAAAGAAAGAAAATTCTGCTAGCCAGTCAGTTTCTTCGTTTGTTTTAATGACATATCAACCTTTGTAGGTTATTGAATGCCAAATCCAGCCTTCTAGAACAGTTGTAGTACTATTTAACCCATAGCTTGGAGGATAAAGGGGTTCATATCTTTTCAAAGTGTATTTATCTGAAAGTGAACGTGATAGTGCGTCTGGAGTTCGAATTTACTTATTACGATTCCGCAGTCAATCGTTTTAACCATTACACCACGAGGACACCCCGTAGTAAGTTAGTGAAAAAAAGTATAAAGGCAAATAAGCTCCAGACTACAAAAGAAACTAAACACTTTTTCTAACAATATATGACAAAATAAAGAACGTAACATAAAAGCCAGGTTGATAAACAACTTGAAAATAATTGCACAGACTTGAACGGGGACTCTAGGCCGAAATATACCTGGATTCACAAAGTCTAACTCTCGTACCAAGCTGGAAAACGCAAAGCCATAATGGCTTACATGAATTCCGATTTTAAAGAATCTGTCTACGACAGATTGTTTCGGCCACTGCGTAAATGCATAGAAGAATGAATGACGAAAGGGAAAACAGTCCTGATACAGAAGTACCCCCAAATGAAACCATCCCTAGCGACTATAGACTATTAATTTGTTTAAATACGATGTGGAATATTCTAAAGTCATACAGAAAAGAAGAAATCAATTACACGCTTGTATATAGCAGACTCTTCCGGAAGAACAAAAAGGGTTTTATAAGAAAAAAGAGGAAGCAGATGGTCTCCTATACAGAGATCACCATATCCTAAAAAAGGTAAAAACAAGACGGACAATGTACTCATGGTATTCATGGACTACAAAGAAGCCTATGTTTGTGCAGGGTATTTAATACCAAATAAAGTTTTATGCAAATAAACATTTCTGTTTGAAGCAATTCAGTTAAGCTGTTTAGTTTTATTTGATCCATAGATAGGACCATATCAGCTGCAAACACTCAGAGCCAAAGTTGACCTGGGAGCGATGGCAATAAAAGGATATTCTGCATTCATCAAAGTTCCAGCATTACTGGAAGCTCACCATCAGATTGTTTAGGACAGGGGGTGTCTTCGTGGTGTAATGGTTAAAGCGATGGACTGCGGAATCGTAGTACGCGAGTTTGTACTCCAGTCGCGCTATTACGTTCACTTTCGGGCAAATACCCTTGGGAAAGGTATGAACCCCCTTATCCTCCCAGCTATGGGTTAAATAGTACCACTACTGTTCTTCTAGGAGAATGACTTTGGCATAAAATAACCTAAAAAGAGTTGATATGCCATTAAACAAGGAAACCAAACCGAACCATATCTCAGACACTCGTCCGCGGGTGGGGGTATACATCTCTGCAGAGGTGCTGTCGGTGTATTTTACAGACTTGACAAAAAGAAGCCTATGGTATGGTCTTTTAAACTGGAAAAATGAATGTCCAAAAATGTACAAAATATCCGACAAAGTCATAAACTTCATCTCGAAAGCCATGAAAGACCGTAAAAAAGAATGAGTGCAGGAAGAACTACTCTAGCAGAAGTGAAAATCAAATGAGGTATTTTCCAGAGAGATTCACTATCGCCACTACTGCTTGTGATAAAAATCTTACCACTCAATTATATACCAAAGAAATGCGTATCAATTCACGTTGACAGCACGGATTTCCCTGACTCTCTCTCTCTCTCTCTCTTTCTCTCTCTCTCTCTTTCTCTCTTCATCCTTCCCCATCATTCATCGCTGCCGACAGGTCCACTAAACTACTCCCTGTGTCTACACAGAACTGATTTAAATACGTTCTTATGGACAGGCTAGTTATGACCGAAGATATACCCAGGAAGTAACATTTTTTTAATCAAAGGAAAAAATATCAACCACCTTATGCATATGGATACATTCGGGATATTTGCAAAAAATAGAAATCAATCAAAATTCCTAATACGAACTCTAAGAATGTCCAAGCCAGAATACAGAAATTGTATTCGGGAACAGAAAATATGTGATGCTGATAATGAAAAACTAGAAAGGAGAATTACGAGAAGTAACTGAACAGCCAAATCAGAAAATCATCAGATCACTTGGATAGGAGGAAATTTTAAAATACTTAAGAGAGTTAGAGTTATCAAACAGAGATGAAAGAAAAAAGTAAGAAAAGAATTCCTTAGAAGAACAAGATGACTTTTTCAAACCAATTTCAGTAGCAGAAATCTTATCAGGGGTAAAGCATCTGGGTTATCTCCCCTGGTAATATATACTGGGTATTTCTTAGAATGGACGAGGCGATAATTCAGACAAACGGGGAAAGGACAAGAAAATTTATGACGATACACGTGGATCTACACCTGAGAGATGATATAGACAGATTCTATATGTCAAGGAAAGAAGAAGGAAGAGGACTATTTAGCTGCATAGACGAAACAATTCGAGGACAAGAGTGATACACAAAAATAGCAAAGACTAATTACAGTCGCAAATATTTGCAATGGCGAGATCACACAGTAAACAACAGAAAACAGGAAAACAGAAATGGAGGAAAACAATTGTATGGATGCTTCAGACGACAAACGGACGATATTGCAAAGAAAATACCTGTACACTGACAAAAAAGGAAAAAGCTGAAGAGAAAACTGTATCTTTTAATAGCAACACGAAATAATGCCAAAATAACCATTCATATCATAGTGAAAATTAATGATACACGACAGAGTTGGAAAGGTAGGTTTTATGTTAAATGAGACGAAACTGTTAATCTCATTATAAGCGAAAGCAAAAAAAAAAAAATGATTAGCACAAAAGAAATACAAAACTAGGGATGGAAATTTACTAAGCTTTTTTGCTTAGATGTGGCACAAGGCCATATGAAAGGGGCACCCAATGATGAAAGGGGCACCCAATGATGAAAGGGGCACCCAATGAATACAAAACTAGGGATGATTGCGTGGGAAGAGGGATCCATTGAAAATTAAATTTTGAATTGGATCTATCACGCCTTTTTTATTCACTTTCTAAATCTGAGTTTATCGTAGCTCGTATTTATAACCATAATGTATTTTTCTTTTTACTGTCGGAAAAATATACAGAGAAAAGTCAACATAATCCGTTTAATGATATTTTTTGAACTGACACGAAATATTAACACGTGACAATATCGGTTTGTGAAAGATATTTTCACGCGCTTTCGAAACAAGAAGTAATGCATTTCTGATTTTTTGGGGAGGAGGGGGTTGTTGTCATCAATGTGTAAGAGAATATCTAAACTCATTGATGGGTAACAGACTCTATAATTTTCTTCACTTTCAAAAAATAATTTTTCATTTGAATTCCTTTTGCAAGTAAATGAAGTGATATCGTTAGCTTGCACAAGATCGTAATCTCATTGATCAAAAACTTTGCGAGGAACAAAAAGGGACAATAACAAAAATTATCCAGCAAAGAAAGATGGAGATTACGATTCGATTCATTTCATTCAACTAGAAAAAATGTTCTTATATTTTATATCATTCAGATATGTAAGGTTCACTACTCTGCCGATATATTTTATTTTAATTTAAAAAATAGTTGCTTTAAAATCACAAAAAATTCTAATCTCCAACAACAAAATTATTATAAGAAAATAACAATTTGCCTTTCTCTTTTCGACAGATATTTTTAAAACTTTTCGATAAAAGATGTTTTAAGCTTTTATTGCAATATATACATCGATATTCATAGAACATATGGTGTTTTTTTAAACCGATCTCACAAGACGTTGTGACTGAGAATGATCTTACCCGTTGGCTATACTTATTTTTACGTAGGTGTGTTTGTTTTTCGTAAGGATAATTGTAATTTTGCCTTTTTATGTATTTTGTTTACTTTTTACTTCATAGGAAATATCATTTTTTTCCTGTATTTCTTCCTTTCTACTTCCACAACTTCCTTCAGTTATAACTTTATTCTTACTTTCGTTTGCTCCTTGATTACTAACTTCCTTCTTTCTTTCTTTCTTTCTTTCTTTCTTTCTGTTCCTCTTTTTTCCATCTCAATTTTCGTCTTTTTCGTTTTTCGCATTCGCTGTTGTTCTTTCTTTCTTTCTTTCTTTCTTTCTTTCTTCTTTTTTCCTGTTTCCATTTTTAATTTCAATCTATTTTCATTTTTCCTTCTTCATTTGATTACCTCTTAATTTAATTTTTTATTTATTTTTGTGCGAATAAATGTCTAACAGTTTCTTTCTTTCTTTCTTTCTTTCTTTCTTGGAATAAATAAATTAATTAATTTCGTTCTTTCTTTCTTTCGATATTCTTTCTTTCTTTCTTTCTTTCTTTCTTTCTCTCTATTTTTAATTTGTTGCTTTTAATCTTATTTTCCTCATAATTTAAATACACTTTTTCTCTGTTTGTATTTTTTCTTGTTTCTTTTTTTACTTTTTTATTCATCCTTATATTCATTAGCTATTAAAACATTTAAAAAAGATAGTTTAACTTTCTCTTTCATTTCATTCTTTTCCTCATTAAATCATCTATCTCTTTTTTTTTAGCTTCGTTCTTTTTCTCTTCTCTATTTTCTTTCTTCCTGCATTTTTATTTATTTCCCTTCCTTTCTTTTTTAATTTTTTCCCTAGTTTTTGATTACTTAATAGGTTGAATCTAATTATCTTTTAGTTTTCTTTTGTTTATTAGAGTTTATTTCACAAGACATTTGTATCAAATCTACAAACGTCTCGTCTTTGTTTTTCTTATTTTTTTCTTTTGAGCTTTTCTTATTTTTTTTGTTTTGTTCTTCATGCCAAAAGCTTTTATATAGAAAATGCTAAAAGGATATAAAAGAATTTCTAATGAAGGACACTGTTCTTGTTGTGATTATATTTCCGATTACCAAAAGTGATTGTTTTTCTTGGAATGTGTTGAAATGGAAATCACTTGTACAGTGCACATTGTTCCCTTGTAAGTGTTTTAAAGAAAGCCATTCCTGCAAAAATGCTTTAATGGCGTCAAAGCTCTGATTTCTTCTATTGATTACAATTGTACCCTGTTTATGACAGTTTTTTCCCTCTTCTTTTCAATATTCTCCTGTAAGTTCAGATATAAAGGCAAGGTATGATATTTCTGGGCTGTTGCAGCATCCACTTAGGTGTAACTTTTGTAATGTGTGTGTGTGTGTGTGTGTGTGTGTGTGTGTGTGTGTGTGTGTGTGTGTGTGTGCGCGCGCACGCATGTGAATACATGTGTGTATATGCATTTATGCATGTGTGTATATACATTATATATATATATATATAGAGAGAGAGAGAGAGAGAGTTGTAAAGGCGTCTGTAGTCGAGAGCGACCAGAAGGCTCCCTTTTCAATAGCTACAACACCGAGGCTACTCCTTTCCCTTAATTACTCCACTTTGCCCTTGATACATACCTTATATTATTGAGTGTTAAGGAGGTATCAACTACCATTTTAAAAGTCTTTGGTATGACGCGACCTGGTGTTGAACCCAGATCTCCCGGACCATTGGTGAACACTCTACCCATTAGATCAATGAACCGGTAATAATATATATATATATATATATATATGTGTGTGTGTGTGTGTATGTGTGTGTGTATATATATATATATATGTATAAGGAAAATAGATATATATTAGATTTATATATCTAATGTCATGGAGGTTTGTCTACAACCACTGGCTTTCATGAAGTTTTTACAAAACAACAAGGCCGATAACAAAATCAAATGAATCGAAAATCGAAAAATACAGTCAAAAACCGTTGGGATTCTATTGGAATGTTTACGTGTGCTTTTGCTTGCGTGTGTGTGTATATATATATGTGTGTGTGTGTGAGTATGTGCATGTGAAAGCGTGTGCATGTGTGTGTATGTGTGTTTGTGTTGGTTATTGTTGCGTATTATTGTGTGTGTGTATGTGTAACTAGTATATACTGCCTGTGTATGTGAAGGTACATAATAGCTTTATCTTAGATATTGAGCACTCTCGATATTATATTGCACTTGGTTCGCCACAAACCCACAAAGTGATTTAGTGACAACCAACACTGTTATAATATATATATTATATGGAAAGCTTCAGACTGCTTTTCAACCATCTTGCATGAATCAAACATCAGTTTTTGAGTCATATAAGAGATTCAAGGAAGGCAGCGAGTCTGTGGGGGATGATGAGAGGTGTGGGAGGAGAAAGGAAGTCAAGAACACAAGAGCTGATTAGTCAAATAAAGAATTTCAAATATAAGGACCGTCATGTGTCTATAGAGACAATAAGAGCATAGTTTGAGGTCAGTGTGGGAACTGTACACACAATTATTTGCGAGGAACTGAAGTGTGGAAGATTTCTGCGAAGTTTGTCGCAACGGTGCTCAGAGAAGATCAGGAAGAAAGACGTTGACATGACAGCAGGGAGATGGTCGAGCGGATTAATTTAGATCCCGCAGTTCTTGATGCTCTAGTGGCCAGTGATGAAAGCTGGATCTACTGCTATGACCCAGAGACAGAGTTCCCAGTGGAAGCATGCTGGCTGTCCCAGACCCAAGAAGGCCAGTCAGAGCAAATCCACCTGCAAACTTTTGATGACCCCTTTTTTGACAGCACTGGCATGATCTACATGTACTGGGTTCCCACTTGACAGACAGTTAACAAGGCATACTATGTTGAGGTTTTAAGGGAGTTCAGCAAGAGATTCCGTCGGAAGAAGCAAGCACTCTTCAAATCGGTTCAGTGGCATTTCCACCAGGACAATGCAACAGTCCACAACTCCATCCTTGTCAGAGACTATTTGACCAAGATGGGCATCAAGACAGTTCCCCAGCCTCCCTATAGTCAAGACCTTGCTCCCTGTGACTTTTGGTTATTCCCAAAGCTCAAGGAAAACCTTAGAGGCTGTCGTTATGAGACAATTGAGGAGATGAAAGAGGCTGTGACGAAGGTCATTGACACGCTCACACAAGAGGACTTCCATGGGACTTTCTAAAAGGTGTTGGAATGGTACACCATGGGCGTTGAAGCCGGTGGAGATTACTTCGAATGGAACTAGAGTTTATACGTTTTTCTCATGCATCCCTGGTAAAATCTATTGTTTTGATAATAATCAAAAGAGTCTTAAAATAGGAACGTACTTTTCTGTCACATTGTTTATATATATGTATGTGTGTGTGTGTGTGTGTGTGTGTGTGTGTGTGTGTGTGATTGCACTGCGAAATTTTTGAAGAGTAGAACATAAAAAGTACGTGCTATTCCAAATTTTTGAGACCTTATTTAGCACAATTAGGATGTCTTTTCTCAAATGTATTTGGTTTTTGGTTGGGCTGATGACTTTTCAGGCATTTTCTTTATCGCTTTTTTTAAAAAAATCTTTAATTCATACGTTCTTAATTGTGCTTTGATAATTTCCTCACATTTTGCCCATTCAACTGGGGCAATAGAATACACCAACTTCTTCTCTGCTGAGTGGTATGGCCACCCGCAACGAGTGTCCTTGCTATGACACTAAGCAATCTGATGATGAGGCCCTAGTAATGACGGAGCTTCAGGGAATTCGGACTACCCTTTCATTGCTATTTCTCCCTGGTCCGCTCTGACCCAATGTGGTAGCACCTGATTGGGTCCTACCTATGGGTCAAATAAAACTAAACTGTCTTTTTATGCTAATTCTTTGAAATAGAACTTTTTCAACATTTAAACTACGCACTTATGCTAAACTAAATTGTTTAAAATGGAACTCTTTATTTGTATAAAAAATTATTTGGCATTAAATAACCGACAAAGATTGATATACCATAAAATACAAACAAACAATCCAACACCATTCTTTAGCTTATAAAAGGATCCGTTTTTGGTTGTGCTCAGGAGATCTGAACCCCTCATTTGGGACTAGCAAAATTTGTTTTGGGTTGGCCCGCAGAATTTCCAACACCTTTCTGTAGCCTAAGATAATTTATTTTTTAGTTGATCCGAGGACTTTTCAACAAGTCTACTTCATGTGTATAAATATATATGAATTATTTTTTTCTCTATTGAGAATGATAGTTTATGTTTGAGTATCAGTAGACTATATAGCAGATTTTTTATTGTTTTCTTTTTTAATATCTAACATTATATGGCTCTTCTTTGTGTTTCAGCATTGTTATGCAGAAATTTATTTAATTCCACTCTAATGGTTCCCTGCTCTCGTGACAAAAATAGCATTAAATCTTCCAAAGAATCTTTTCTCATAGAACCCGATCTCAATATCACCCATTGACCAATGTAAAGTGGCTTTACTAAAGAACATTTTCCTGCAACCTATATTCACTTCGTGCTTTCAAATACTAGATGTGCGGACCAAATCATAATAAACATATTTACGTTGCTCGATATTTTATTGTTATGTCTTGTAAAGTTAGTTTTGAAGCCTGATGTATTGTGTCCGGATATAATAAGATTTGAGAGTTGAAAACTGAATAGTAAGAACAGGAAAGCTTTAATGTAAGTAAAAAAAAATGTCAATAGAGAATAAAATAACTGAGATTGTAAGATTGAATAAAGAAAATGATAAAAGCAATTATGACTGGTCAGAAAAAATACCAGAAATGAAATGGCTGTCGTCTTTTTTTAGAATATTTTTTAAGATGATGATTTATTTGTTACTCAATGGCATATAAACCTTCTCAGGTTATATAATGCCAAACCCATCTTTTTTTCTTAGAAGGACTGTAGCGGTATTATCTAAATCATAAATGGGAGGATAAGGGGATTCATACCTTTCCCAAGGGTATTTGTCCAAAAGTGAACGTAATTGTATAACTGGAGTTCGAACTCATATACGATTCCCCCTTCCAGCACTTTAACCATTACACCACGGGTACACCCACCCTTTTAAAACGTTGACATGAACAACAAACTTTCCAATGATGTACTGTTATCTTTGGTCTCTTTGTTTAATGGCAGAGGGATTTTTAGTGCCAAGGCCATCCTTGTAGAAGAGCTTGGTGAAGTAGAGAGTTTATACATTTACGAATGATATTTATTTAAAAGTGAAGCAGAAAAAGGACTTCTGTTTGAACTCGTATAAAACAAATTCACTCCTCAAAATATTAACCACTCCACCATGAGAACGCTACCCCTCAATGACGTAAAGTTGGTTAGTTGGCTGGTTTTATATTTTATATCAACACTTAAAAGTAAGTTAATGCCAAATCCTGATTATATATATATATATATATATATATATATATATATATATATATATATATACTATCCAACACCAAGACAGCCAATGGTGCAAAAGATTTTATTTTATGATTTTCTATCTACAATATCCATGTAATTCAAAATCCAAAAGGGAGTTCAATGTAAACTAATAATAAATTAAATTACGGAGCAAATAGTTCCATATAAAAGAAAAACCTTTAAAAATTACCGCTATATTTTTGTAATAATATTTATTTCAGCAGACCTAATATTTTTTAAATATCAGGTCTGCATCTTCAGAGACCTCTGAATAGTTTACGACCCCATACACAACTTAATAATAGAATAATCAACATGATTAATTATCAATAAAATTATCAATATACTTAATTTGACGCTAATTATTATTTCATAGAGAAAAATAACTGCTTTCAAATCCTGGACGAAGCTATTTGCCTTTCACTTCACGTTAATGCCTTTGAAAAGACATGTATCCATCTTTTTTAACCACAGCGATATGAAACTAGTAATGTTGGCTAAAGAGAATGAAATAATTATTCAAAATCAAGTACATTATATCACCTATAAGAAAAAACTCACCTTTTTCTGAACAGTAAGGGCCCAGTTGGCTGGGGCTGTAAAATACACAGACTGTTGAACACCCCCAGCAAGTGCCCTGGCTATATCACAAAACAATCTGATGGTAAGGCTCCAGTTATCCTAGAGCTTTCTGGAATGCGGAGTATTCGTTTCTTGCCATCGCTCCCAGGTCCACTCTAACCAGGAGCGGTAGCACCTTATTAGGTTCTATCTATGCGTCAAATAGAATTAAACTGTGAACTTTTTCTAAACTGAATTACTTAAAATAGAACTTAGGCTAGTCGGCTGTAGCTGTAAAATACACCGTCGACACTAAACAATCTGGTGGAGTGGCTTCAGTAATGGACTCTGAAACTGTGTACTTCTGCTGAACTGAATTGTTTGAAATAGAACTGTTTATCTGTATAAAGAATGGATTTAGCATTAAATTAACTAAAACCATAAAACCAAACCAATCCAATCTGAACTATTAAGGTATGATTAACATGATGATTATCGTTGTAAGATATTTAATCAATGACCCGAAGCTGTTGCCATTCACTTCGCACCAATTCTCTCAGGAAAGGCATGAATCCATATTTTCTCCTCTATTTGCTAAGAGTAAAAAATAGTGCAAACTGGGATTTTTTGCCTTCGTTAAGGAACTAGAATAGAAAAAGGTAAATGTCTGAATCTGTAGTCTTTTATGGTGTAATGGTTACAATCGTTGGAAATGGACACGGTGACACGAGTTCAAACGCTAGACGAGACTGTTTTCATTTCACATAGCGCAAACACCCATAGGAAAGGTATGACATTAACAATTCTCCCACCAGTGATGGCTAAATAGGATAGACTGGACCTTTTAACTTTGGTACGATTTTTTGTGTAGAAGAAGGAAAACTGAATCTAAATCCTTAAAACTCCGCTTAAAAATGACCTTGTGCCTCATACTGCTCGTGAAGAGGGCGTGGTTAAGAATTGTCAGAATTCGAAATCCATTTAAAAATTGACCTTTTGTTACATCTTGCTCGTAGTAGATTTGTTGGGTAAACACATACTTTCTACAAAAGTCGTAATGTCATCGCTGATGGTGCATAACTTCAAACCTCAGCATCACAAGGAGTGGACAGGATTCTATCACCATCATTGTTATATCAAGTTCGAAAACGAAGATTCGCAATTTTAAATTAACTTTCGATAAAGCAGTTGAAAGATACATATGATTGTTTAGAAGCCCTCAAGTCTGTAATACGCTATTTTCAGCAGAATTATCACGGGTCCATCTATTCGTACGCTGTGGGATAAAACTATATCGATAATGGAGACGTGTGCACCTGAGCAACAACATTGATGAAATTAACTCGAGTCACACTGAAAACGCCGGCTCCCTCCAGATCACCAAAGTTAAGCAGTGAAGATCTGACTTAAATTCCAAAGTACAATCACTTAGTAACAACAGTTACCTTAAGCGCTTAGCAGAACTGTTGACGTCGTATGAAATGGAATCTGTGAACCGGGTTCATATCCTGGACAAGGCTGTTAGCGTTTCATTTCTCTCAGATGAAAAATTATGAATCCAACTGTTATCTATGTGGAAATAGTAGGAGAGACTGGGTTCTTTAACCTTGATAAGAGAATCAGTCTAAGAAAAAAAAACTCTTAATTTCAGCCAACTGTACTTCGCTTTAATATTGACAATATGTCGCACCGTGCCCATAGAATCTGATAAATAACAACGGTAAGCAACCGGTGACCAGTGGGCCAAAGCAAAGCTTAGTAAATGACTCGTTATATTACAAATGTGTCTTTTATTTGTTTTTACGGCAAATCAACTCCTTATGGGTTATCTAATGCCGAAATTTGATCCATTTATAAATGTTTGATTATAATTATAACTATCAATAGTTTTCATTCAGTTTTTTTGTTTAATGGCATATCAAACTTTTATAAGATATTCAATGCCGAAATTTGATCCATTTCTAAATGTGTGATAACGAATTTCTATTCACTTCTTTTTAAATCCCACTCTTTTTATTTATCTATAATCAGTTATTTGCAAACCAATATATGATATCAATTATTATATGATATCAATGATTCCTATCTAATACGAATAATTTTCAAACACCTCTAATTGGCCCAAAGATGTAACCCTAACAGGAACTACCACTCCGGGTCAGAGATTATGTTATGAAATAATAATACCAGCTCAAGTCAGTTCCAATGTATAAAATATATATTGATCAAGTGTCTTGATACACTACTCGAAGTTAAATATTGGCTAATATAACTGTTGTCATTCTTAATGTTTAGGTGAGTTTAACACCAAGTTAAAAGTACTTGAGTAAATTCAATGGAACGAAAATTCAGCTCAAGACATTTAACAAGACTCACGTTGCAGATTCTTCAAGTGCAAAATTGTCAAATTCGTGCAGAATTTTTTTCAGGGGGAATCTTTTTTAAAAAAGAAATATGATTAAAATACTTTCAAATTTGTCAGTGAAACTTGAAGAATCATTTTTCTTATTATGTTACAATGGTTTGATTGATTGATTGATTAATTGATTTTAACGGTATATTAATCCATGTAGATTTTATTTATTCCTAGAGGTTAGGGAATCGTATTCGTTGTACAATTATATTTACATGTTTTCGGTAGCTGTTTCTTAAGGGGTTTTTTTTTTCATAGTTATGTGAGTGATATCAAATATTCCCATCATTTACAAATAATTTGTACGCGGTATTGTTTCTAGCATTTCTATCAAATAATAATTATCATATCTTTTCTAGAAATGATTTCTATATCATAATAGTGTTGTATAGCCACATAATAAATATATACATGCAGAAACATATTCAACACAATAAAGACGAGCGGACACACTTCTTTAGAAAAATATACCTCTTATTTTATTTGAAATGGTTCGAAAGGGTTACGAAGGGTTTTACTGGGTGAGAGGTAATTTGGAGACTGAACAGAACTACAACATATTGACCCCAACTCTTATGGCCATAACAACGTTTCTTTCCGTTCTCCTGGGCTGCTCAACTCGGGGCCTGGGGCCCCAGCCTTTCTGGGACATGGTCCCCATTCCAGCATCTTCTCTACAACTGATCTGAACTCCAACTGACCTCAACTTACTGTCGCCGGGGTTATATAATAATTTGACACCCACTCTTCTTCCTGCGAGCGTCATAATTTCGCCCTCAATTCAACCCCACGAAAGTCATGGTCGTCCCTGATCTCCTGAAATCTTCGACCGGATGCACCTGCTATTTACACAGGTGCATTTCTTCTTTTGACAGATTGGCCGGGTCGGAGGTCAATATGCTACAATAGTCATTTTTCGAACACAACTATATGATTACATCGAACTAATAATATTAGTGAACAATTATAGCTTCAAAGAAACTATTTTAATTACAAATAAATTCCAGTTTATATGGCATAGTCGCGTAAGGTATGGACAGCGATTGATCGATCATATGGAACACATATGGATCATATAGATCATATGGAACACAATTTTTTTCCAGGCAGCAGTCGAATCCATACTACTAAATGGATGCAACACATGGACGCTGACAAAGTGTCCTGAGAAGAAGCTAGAAGCTACTTGTACAAGAATGATGGGAGATGTTATGAAAAATTCCTTGAAGCAAGATCCGACCAAGCAACATCTATACGACCACCTGCTTCCCATCTCTAAAACCATCCACGTCTGACAAGCAAGACATTCTGCTGGAGAAATAAGCACAAATTCTTAAGCATTGTTCTCCGCTGTACCCCTTCACACAGACGAGCAAGTGTTGGACGACCAGCTTGAACTTATCTACACCAGCTCAGAGGATATACTCTAGTAGACCAGCCGGAAGCAATGGAGGATATATATGAATGGCGAGGGCGCGTTGTGTAAATACATGCCAGAGACAAAATGATGATTATTATTTTATGGCATCAAGTATTCCAACCAAATTAACATATTTTTCACACAGTTTTGTGTTTGTTTTAAGTATTTCTAAATAATATTTATAGTTATATGGCTTCAAGTACGTATTTCCGTTTAATAATAGTCATTTGTTTTCAATAAATTGTTTTGTTTCAAGTGATATATAATAATCCCGCATCAACAATAAGAGCTTCATTTTTTTTCAAATATAAATAAGTTACTGTTATATGGCATCAATGTACCAATCGAGGGAAAATATATATATACACCGTTTAATGTTTTTAAGTATACCGAAAGAATATTTATAATCATATGGCTTCAAGTACGTATTCCTAGTTAATAATAGTTATTTGTTTACAAGCAATTATTTAGTTTCAAGTGATTCATAATAATCGCACGTAAACAATAAGAGCTTCAATTTTTTTCAAATATAGATAAGTTACAGTTATATGGCATCAAGTGTACCAGTCGAGTGAATATATATATATAAACCGTTTAATGTTTTTAATCATATGGATTCAAGTACGCATATCTAGATAATAATAGTTATGTGTTTACAAGCAATTGTTTTGCTTCAAGTAATTTGTAAAATTTGCTCATAAAAAAATAATAGCTTCTGGTAAGTACTTTTGCAAGAAATAATTCTCAGTCAAATCTAGAAATGGAGACTCATTATCAGTGCAGTTTTGTGTCGTAGCCAGGATACCCTTTTTTCTGAGTGGGGTTTACACTTCTGTGGGAGATACTGACAGCGTATTTTAAGCCCTAGAGACAGAGAGTTATGTAGTTACCATAGTCGAGGGTGACCCGAAGGCTCCCTTTTCGATAGCTACTACACCAAGGTGTAGGGGAGGGCCCTACTCCATTCCCAGGATTGCTCCACTTTACCCTTGAACTGTACCTTATAATGCTGAGTGTTAAGCAAGGTGGTATCAAGTTCCATTTTTAAAGTCTTTGGTATGACTCGACCTGGGATTGAACCCAGGTCTCCCGGGCCATTGGCGAACACTCTAACCGCTGGGCCACCCAAAACAATGAAGATAAAGTAGCCAATAAACATAATAGAAAGTAAATTCAACAGCTGTAGGCAAAAAAGAAAAACAGAGAAAAAATCAGCACCATACTTAAGAGAATAATAAAAGAGAGAAAAACCTCGAAGTGAAGCTCGGAATGGTTTGAAAGAAAGAAAGAAAGAAAAAGAAAAATTAAGAAAGAAAGATAGACATTGAAAAGAGACACGGAATATCTTTAACTATTCCAGAAGTGTTTTGTCACCGGTACTTATTCATTTTTTGACTTCCCGCCGTCGGCAATTTTTCCATAACTAATAATTTCTCCCTGGCACTGGATAAACGCTATGTTCATTTTTACCTGATTCCTGTTTTTCCCCTTCCTACAATTGTTTCAGAGCTGCGTCGAAAGAACCACCCCTCTTTCTCATATTGAGGCTATTGTTTAGCGTTTGTAGAAAACCCTCCACTAACAATTTGCAGCACAACAGTTTTAGGCCCTAGAGCCATCGCTGAACTCACAATTCATTATAAGATGAGCTTAGTTGTTCATGGGTTGAATTGCAAAAGGCCAAGCATAAATAAACGGAGTAGCTGCTAAGAAGGTTAAAATGGCATCAGACTATACGAGCATAATTCTGAAGGGGCCTGCCATTGACAGCAAATGTTTTATGGCACTCCAGAAGAAAATTCCTGCGTTGAATCAGCATGAGATTAAAAGGTTCTTATGCAAAATCACTTAAGGGGTTGATGCCGATAAACCAACTTCAAACAGAAACACTTAAGTAATAGCTCGAATGCTAAATTTCAGTATTTGTAGCAAAATCTGACGTCATTTACTAAGCTTGGTACAAGGACAAATATATATGGAAATGGAAAGGCGAACTTAGAGTAACGGTTATCATCGCATGAAATTGAATCGTTAATCCGAGTTCAAATCATCTAGCTCGAGTGTTTGCATATATTTAAAGGAATTCTCTCTCGAAAAGTATGAATCTATCTCTTATCCACCAGCACCAGCTATATATAAATAATAGGGCAGAAAATATTATGCTTTGGATGAGGCATACTGTAGAAGCATAAAAATTCAAACACGCTGTTAGCCCAGTCGGATGGAGTGGTATAATACATCGACTGCATCTTTACAGAGGTGTAAACGCCCCCAACGAGTGTTCTGTTATGACACTAAACAATCTAATGTTGAGACTCCAGTAATGCTGGAGCATCGGGGAATGCGGAGTACCCCTTTATTGCTATAGGTCTCACGTCCACTCTGGGTTAAATAGAACAAAACGATGTACTTATAGAAAATTGAATTGTTTCAAAAAGAGCTGTTTTTCAACTTTACTGTGTGTAAACAAAAACTGTACTTCTGCTTAACTGAATTGTTTGAAATAGAATTATTTTGCCATTTAAACTGTATTCTTATCCTAAACTGAATTTTTAAATAGAAATGCTTTTGTATTTAACTGTGTGTAAACAAACTGTGTACTTATGTTAAACTGAATTATTTGAAATTGAACAGTTTATATGTATAAAACTGAATTTGGCATAAAATAACCAACAATGGTTGATTTGCCGTAAAACCAGAGCAAACCAGCTGTTCTCCGCTTAGAAAGTTTCCTTGTGTTGACCCTGCGCGTGACGGAGGTTTTACTATTATATTAGACAATATCTAATTTAGAGAAATACCAAATATCAATTTTTTTACGCTACAGGTGCTAGAGTCTCTGTTATTGTCGTCATTAAATAAACCCGATTTTGAATAGTGGACAATGCGTTCATTTCACCTTAATACCCTTGAAAAAGGCAGTAATCTATATATTCCCTATATTTAAGATAAATAGTAAGGCAGATTAAGAACTTGGTAAATGAAACAGATTATGAGAAGAAAAACTTTGAATTCAAAGCTGTTGTACTCCGCTTAAAAATTGAATTTTTGTGGAATCCTGCTCTTGGCGGAAAGATGGGATAAAAAATGTAAGACCAAATATATCAGACACATAGTAAGAATCATACACTCTAAAAAGTTTCGGTAACCTAGTTTAAAACTTACAACAACGCTAGAAGCCAATATTGCTAAATGCATCTTTAAAAAAACTAGAGATTTGATCGAAGAATAGAAAACGAGCCGAAAATGAATGTTTTCGTTGATATTTTTAGATTAAGGTGTCTTGGGTGTTTTAGTGATATTCAAGTTACGCTTGAGGGTCCAATTTAGTGGAATTGATCTACACATTATGCCCGACACACCAATTCTGGTACTAAAATAACCTACACTTTATAGAGGGCAACATTTACATTAGACAATATAAATTTCGTAGTAAGACTAAAGAGCGAATTCGTCTCACGACACAGATGCTGGCGCAACTGTGATCCTCGTTTAGAAATTGACACGGTGACCCGAGGTCAAATACTTGATAAAGCTGCTTGGATTTCACATAGCGTTGTTACCGTTTAACGTGGAATCAATCGAACAATTCTCTTACCATTGTACCATACCCATGATACGGATATGTGAAACGTACATAGAATGTTCATCACATATATACATAGAACATAGGAATCCCGAAACACGAAAAACACTTACGGCTTCTTAGTTCCGGTGCGAAACTTTTTTTTATTACCTTTGAGTTTAAAGGTTCTTCAACATATGGACAGAGATACACATTCTTTCTATTCTGGCTTTTCCATCTGCCCACCCCCATCTCGTGCGGCGCCCGTAGCGCGCAAATTCGTCTGGCCTCTGCGAGCCCCAAAAGTCGACCCTTCTCGTACGGTGTCTAGTTCTCAACTCAACTAACTGACTTTTTCAACCCCCCCCCAATCCTCAGCGCGCCTCCGGTGCATAACGTCACCCGCACTCTCTAGCCCCGTTTCCTATCTGGGCTTTTGTGACATCTCTGAGTGACACGTCCGCTCCGCCCACGCGCGTTAACACCTGCGTTAATGTTACTCTTCAGTAACCCATGCACTGAGCTGAAAGTTTCTCAGCCAAACTAAACCCAAAGGCATAAAACGAAATCACTCGGCCATTATATTACACCATCTCAGGGTAAATAATTGAAAAATTTAGACTCTTTAACCTTGATTTGGTAGCCGTTTTAAGTGAGGAAAAGACTGAATTCAAACCAGTTTGAGTCCGTTTAGAAATTGACTTTTATTGCATCCCTGATCGTGGCGGAGTTGTTTGTCATATACAAAGATCCAGACTAAAGCAATATATCCATTTTATTCCATCTTAAGTCTCAGGGCATTATTATTAAAGTGCAGGACAGTGACTATTTGGTGAGTTTGCATTCCAGTCCCACTATAACGTCTGGTTTCGGTTTGTTTGGTTTTGCTATTGTTTGGTTTTATGGCACATCAACCCTTGTAGGATATTTGATGCAGCCTTCTTTTACACACACACACACACACACACATATATATATATATATATATATATATGATTTCTAAACAACTTTGTAGATAGCATTTTTAAACAAGCCTGAACTCATTTTTCACACAGTTAAATGGTTTAATTTATTTCTATCTTATACGAATAATTCAATTTACTAGTAATCATTTGTTTGCCCACAGTTTAATGTTTTCAAGTATTGCTATTTAACACTAACAATTCAATAAGCGCCATTCATTTGTTTCACACAGTTAAATGTAAAACAGTTCTATTTCAAACAGTTCAGTTTAACATAAGTCAACAAAGTTAAATAGTTCCATATATTTCTATGTATCACAAACAATTCAATTAAACATTAGCTATTTGTTTACACACAGTTAAATGATCAAATAGTTCAATTTTAAGTAATTTTGTTTTGCATAAGTCGTTTCTTTGTACTGTTTAATCGTCAAACATTACTACTTGACCCATACATAGGACCCTATCCAACCACTCCCCAATGCTCTAGCATTACTGGAGTCTCACCATCAGATGTTTTTATCCAAGACAATCTTTGGTGGAGTCTTACTCTTCTGAAGATATGAAGTTAGTGTATTCTACAGCTCCAACCGACTAGGCTGTCTCCGTAAAGTGTTCCTCTTTGGCTTCTCTTATTATATGAATAATCCGTGAACGAACATTCTTTTTCTCCTATCTATACAGCCGTATCTTCTGTGTTTATTTAATAGATAAATTCCAAGAAAATGAAATATTAAGAAAGGCAAACGAACAGAAGTTGTGAATGACTAGAAGCAAGTAAGGATCTCTTATTTTAACAAATGTTATCAACCAACACCGAGAACAAACAGACATGAAGATACAAACTTCATATTCGTTGCATGACCTAAAATACAATTAAACCAATGTAATTACTAAATATGACCAATAATTAAATTATTCTTAGATACACGACGATAATGTGATTCTTTAAAGCCTAAATGTGACATTTTTGGTAAACGCTATGAGCCGTTCTTGAGACGTCCACCCCAGGCAGCTGAAACTCCACTCTTTCCAAAGTCTGGGCCATTTGACCCAGTTCGTCTTGGTGAATATTAATTACTGTATGAATATTGATTAGAAAGTAGAATAGCGTTCTTACTCCACACACATCGCCTCACTTTCTATATTTTGCTCCGAGCTCACTTCCCGATTTAAAGTTTTCTTTCGACTTCTTACTTGTGGTTCACTTGTAATGTTCTCCATGTTAATGATTAGATTCTCCGACAAATATTTTAAAAAGGATTCAATGCAAGCTGTTCTTTGCATTCCACTTAGCGCTCAGGATATAGTGAAAGGTATAGATCCACATACCCACCAAAGAAGTTATTGGTAACCAGAATAGAATAGGCTCTCTAACCATGAATGTAAGCAAACCGGTATAGGAAAAGTAACCCCATCCAATACGAGCTTTTGGTAAGTACCCCCACCCCGTTCTTTATAACTTTTCCACAATATTCTTTGTTCTGGACAGCTGCAATTATTTCTTAGATTTCCTAGATTATTCCGACAGCGCAGGAATTATTACACTTACAGTAATTCATGTTACATAACTTCTTTAGCTCTCTAGCAAAGTCTAGGTACTTACCCAGTATTTTTCTTTCCTTTATTTTATTCCCTGATCAGTTGGAAAGGCAAAGTCTCCAAAAATTAATTCGGTTTTATTAACAAAAACAACACCTGATCTTCTGGCAGTAATCGAGCTATCCGTTTTCATCTCAAAATTTCAGTGAATTGATTAGTCTCTTTTTTTTCCAGGAAATATTCTTTTTTGTGTATATGTGGCGGTACAGCCGCCCTTATCAAACACGGGAGTGATTCCGCTTCCAATTCGCTCATCGTTCCACTGATCGCTTATATCTTCGGGTGACACGACCAAACTGCTATATGCCAATTTTGTGTTTTTGATCCAGACTGCAGATCACTCCCTAATCGGAATTACCAGTTGATGAGTAAACGGATGTGATCGTACCAGAGAACTAAACGAGGCTTGCAAAAATAACAAAATTTAGTCAAAAAATTATCTTTTAAAATGGTACATGTATTTACCCATCCCAGAGGTAGGAAGTTTTAGTCTGAGACCCAATTAACGAATTAACAATCAGTAAATTGTTCGTATAAGTTTTAGTATTTTTTATTCTCGCTTTTAATCGTCTGGTGCAAAGCAATCTCAAATGGCGGTTATATTTGTTTTCCTCAATCCTTCGTATTATTTGACAAGTGTCATATTATGTTCGACTTTTTTTCACTTTCTATACCAAAGGCAGTCTGGTAAGAGGCTCTCTCGATATATCTTCATTATTTGCATTCTATACGCTTCTCTATCTCCACAAGTCTGGTACAAGGGCATCTTTCGGCCGCTTCACGCTCGTTTCTAAAGTATCATATTGTCTTGATTTCTCTTCACTTCACTATCACAATGGCTCTGGCATCAGGTTATTTCAAGTCGTCGGATTATCTTAGGCTTCGCGTTGCCTTTCTACTTTCACAAGTCTGGTACAAGTTCATCTCAAAGTACCGTATTATCTCAGTCTTTCTTGCTTCTTTATAAGATTGTGTATCGGTTAGAATACATCACGTTCAAACAACATCTAATACTGCTTTTCTCTGCCTCTCCACTCTGGGAACTCTGACTCTTGGCCAGGGCCCACAGTGATGTGAATTCTAGTACCCGCTTTTTGCTGGTTTCCCGCTTGACTTTTTAAGTATCGTATATATGAATTTTCTCTCACTGAGAAGTAGAGTGACGAAGTTATAGACAATATCAATTTTCTCCTAATTTAGATTTCAATAATTAATTCCGCTTCTTCGATGTTCGATTAACCCCTGCCCTGACCCAAAAGTGGTGGCATTCTCCAATTTGAAATTATTACTGATTTTATGCTGACGTTTTATTGCATGAGATAAGGTTTTAAAGAAAACTGCTCCATGGCTTTGAACTTAGAAAAAGAAAGGTTATATTGAATTTTCGTGTCCAGCCTATAATTGAACTCAGCCACCAGATGATTGACTGGCTCTGGCTTTTGATCTGAATTCACCTTTCTGACTTTTGCTTCACACCGTTCGTAAAGCATAACAATAAGTGAAAATTAAAAACAATATATCTACTTTTGCTTTCTTATCAAATAATACGTTTAGACAAAGTCTATCATATCAAAATAACATATTATCGACATACACTTCATTTCAAAGTTCCATTTCTGGCAATCTACACATTTTCAATGTTCTACTTTATTCTTCCAAAATCCAAATAGGTCAAATCTTCTCCTTTTCTGGTTGATAAAATTTCTTTGACTTGTTCTCTGACTTCATAAAATTTTAAATAAACCCCTTGTTTGGTCAAATTTTGGCCGTTTTGACAATTTCTTTCCACCTGGTTATACTTGTTTTTGAGATCCTTACGTGCCTGTTGGCTGTACTCACTTATCAAATGTTTTATTGGTTCATATTATTTTCTCCATTCATTAGGCTCCTGTATTTTATATATTCGAATTTTATATTATTATTTCTTATATCGGTATAATTCTATGCTTTATGAGGTTTTACACAACTACTTTCGAGTGGTCATCATTGGTGGCCAAATGACAGCAAATATTATGAGTTCTTCCTGGCTCTTCTCAGTATTCGTATCAATCTAAGTAGATAGCAACATCTTTAAATTGATCTGTACCTCATCCAGCCTCAAGATTCTTTGCAGGTCTGAGAAGGAGTTGTTGAATAACAAAAAATTCAGGGGGGGGTGTCCTCGTGGTGTAATGGTTAAGCGATGGGCTGCGGAATCGTAGTACGCGAGTTCGTACTCCAGTCGCGCTATTATGTTCACTTTCGGGCAAATACCCTTGGGAAAGGTATGAACCCCTTATCCTCCCAGCTATGGGTTAAATAGTACCACTACTGTTCTTCTAGGAGAACGGTTTCGGCATTAAATAACGTAAAAAGAGTTGATATGCCATTAAACAAAGAAACCAAACCATGGCTATTCAGACAATTGAAAATTATAAACTTTAACATGAAAAGTGTAATGTAATGCTACGCTTAAAAAAGTCATTAATAACCCAGAAATATATTTATTAGTTTATCGTTGAACACACACACACGCACATACACACACACGTACGCAACTACATACACGCATATATATATATATATATATATATATATATATATATATATATATATATATGTCTGTGTATGTGTGCGCGTGTGTGTGTGTGTGTGTGTGTGTGTGTGTGTGTTAAGACCTCTTAAGATTACACAATAAACTTGTGGGAATCATTGGCTTTGTTTTCGTTACATTATGTCTACTAAGAATGGGAAACATTTAGCTTAGCTTATGTTGATATCATCATTGTTCTGCAGTTAATGTCAATTCATAGGTATTTTGTCCCAGGAGAAAACGGAGCCATGTGCTCGTTATTTCTAAAGTTAAATATACTCGTATTTAGATAGTTTCTAAATGATCTGCATAATCGATGCAGACGTTTAACTGAGACCAATCACTCGATACACGATTGTCCTCTATTAACAGGAATCTACTCTAAATTCAAGTATTTATGTGAAATCAATACCTTGTTAGACATTATGTGCACGTGTTGCTGATAAACTCATTGAAACTAATGCATAGAAAACAATGTAGCCATTATTTGTCAATTCTTCAACATTAAAGCAAAAGCAAATTTATAATCGGATTGAACTCTATAAGGTTTTCAAATAACATTTAAAGAATCAACAGTAAGGAATTTGGTGAATTGATTCATTTTGGCTACACATTCAAAATCTGTTTCCGAAATGTATTGGGTTGGATTCAAATCAATTTCTATGTAAATGCCTTTCTCTGACAAATCATAGTTTTCGTAAAACTCATTAATTTAAATACCATTATCGTGTGAAATTAGATATTGAACGCGAAAATAAAGGCTATATGTATAAATATAAATAAATAAATATATATATATGTGGTGTGTGTGTGTTGGTGTGTGTGTGTGTGTTTATCTGTATGGAAGGAGATACATCGATAGGGAGAGAGAGAGAGAGAGAGAGAGAGAGCAGTCAATGGGAGAGTCAGAGATCATTCAATGAGTTCTAAACTTCACTCAAAAAGAATATCTATAGCAGAGATTTTGCCGAGGTACGTTTATCCTCTTCTTATAAAGATAGAAAAACTAATTCAGATTTCTTTCTCCTAATTTCTGTGCATGTAAGGTCCATGCAAATGTGAAAGATAAGCGGTAAAATTCAAAATCTGTGCATGGCTGAGAACCTTTTCAATGACCATTGTAATATATAATATATAATATAGTTCTTTTCTAAGCCCAGCTAATCAGGAACAAGACCATAGTATTGACGTAAAAATCTAATGTCAGTATAACTATACTAGTCAATTAACCTGCAAAAACTTCGTAATATATTTCAAATGACTTATACCTCAGATAATATGCTTGACTCCGAATACCACATGCATATATATGTGCGTGCATACACACATACTCACATAGATATAATCATCATCATCATCGTCATCATCATCATGGATTGCCGCTAGCAGGGATTTCCTTGTCCTTCTCTCGACAATCGTCTATCGTCCATCACTCTCGGCAGATCATCCATCCTATATCCTGCAGGAGTACAAAGCTGTTTTAGATAGGTTTTACCTGGTCACCCTACTCTTACTCATCCGTGTGAAGGGGTTGACAGGAGTAAATCTCGTATGAGCACTCTTTTGTTTCTCCAGCAGTGTCCCGAATGTGGATAAATTTCTCTGTGTTATTTACCACTTGATCATTTCGTTATTTATTCTCCTACCTTGGAATAAATTCCTTTTTTTCATTCGTTTGAGGTTAACAAGTACAGGCATCCAACCCCGTGACTATACTTTGCGGTACATTTCGGTTGATTAGCATACCTTTTCCATCGGATGATGTGCATTTCATATAAAAATTCAAATATGGGACTTAAAATGTACATAATTGTAATATTTTTTAAGTTTTTATCACTTGCCCTACCATTATGACATCAAACATCTTTAAATACAAAAACTTTTACTTACACTTCTGATATATATATATATATATATATAATATATATATATATATATATATATATAATATATATATATATATATAAGCATTGCCCAGAATACACCGACAACATCTCTGCAGAGGGGTAAGACCCCACAAACAGAACGAATGACCTGAATTTGACACTATACAATCTGATGGTGAGGTTTCAGTGATGCTGAAGCTTTGGGGAATGTGGAGCACCTCTTCATTGCAATTGCTCCCAGGTCTATTCTAGCTGGGAATGGTAGCACCTGATCGGGCCCTATCTATGGGTTAATAGAACTAAACTGCATAATTATGCTAAACTGAATTGTTCGAATTTGAACTGTTTGACTGAACTGAATCGCTTGAAATAGAAACATTTTTGACAATTATACTGTGTACTTAGATTTAGACAGCGTTCTTTTACTAAATTGAATTATTTGAAACGGAACTGTTTTCGACATTGAATCTGTACTTAAGATAAGTTGAATTGTTTAATATAGAATTGTTTTGATATTTAACCGTGTGTAAATAAAATTTGTACTTATACTAAACTGTATCAGCTGAATTAGAACTGTTTGACGAAACCAAAGAACTTGAAGCTGAAATATTTTTGACAATTAAACTGTGTACTGTGGAGGTGCACGTGGTGTAATGGTTATTGTCGTAGAAAATGAACACGGCGTCACGAGTTCAAATCCTCGACGAGACTAATTGTATTTCACATAGCACTAATAGCCTTGGGAAAGGTATGAATCCAATTATTCTCCCTCCAGCTATGGGTAAATAGTAGGACAGACTAGGTTCTTCAGCCTTGGTGAGGCAACTAGTCTAAGAGAAGGAAAAAATCTAAATTCAAACCTGTTAAACTCCGCTTAAAAATTGACCTTGTGTCATATCCTGCCCGAGTGGAGGGGTTGGGTAAATAGGATTAAACTGGGTACTCATGCTACACAGAATTGTTTGAAATAGAAATGATGATTGGTTTTAAAATAGATTTGGCATTGAATAACATAAAACGGTTGATACACCATGGAGCAGACAATATTTTTCATTCAACAAAGAAGTACTTCCACTACATAATATATTTGTATATACGGTACACAGGCTGTAGCTGGCCCAGTCAGCGGGAGAAGCAGAATGCACTGACTGCACCTCTGCAGAGGGGTAAGACCCTCCACAACAAGTGTCCTGGATATGACACTAAACAATTTGATGTTGCAGTTCCAGTAAAACTGGAGCTTTGTGGAATGCAGAGTAGCCCTTTATTACCATCGCTCCCACCTCTACTCTGACTCGGAGTGGTAGCACCTGATAGGATCCTATCTATGTGTCACATAGAAACAAACTGTGTACTCATGCTAAACTGAAGTGCTTTAAACAGAACTGTTTTGACATTTAAACAGCGTATTTATGTTAAACTAAATTGGTTGAAATAAAACTGTCTCGAAATTTAATGAGTGTAATCAAAATCCATACTTACACTAAACTGAATAGTTTGAAATAGAACTGTTTATATTTATAAAAATGTATTTAGCATTTAATGACCTATAATAGTAGATGTGCCATAAAACCAAACCAAACCAAACCGAACGTTTAAACTTTTATCAAAATGACGTTAATGACCTGAAAAGGTTGAATATGCCGCAAAAGAAAACGACCAACCAACCAACTAGACTAATGCGCTATTATACAGGTCGAAAAGTTGTAAGACGACATGTGAGCTATTAGTCCGTCGCTATAGTTTGCAATATTATGTGGGGGGTGTTTTGCAACAAAGGCAACATTTTGGAATGAAAATATCTCTTGGTTAGTGATCCTTCTACTTATATTCTTATTATTGACCAGAAGGATGCTCCGGACTCAGAGTCCTCGTCAGCCCTGAGTTATAATTAACTGAGTTGACAGGTTCCGACAGATCGTAAATACGACGAAGAAGCCCGGTGGATATTTAACAATAGCGACTGATTGTCACTTTTACTTATTGTTGTCAATTGACACTTCTCATGAGTGTATTTTACATAATAGCGGAGACAGAGCGCAACTTGATAACTTACCGACGAATTATTGCTAGAACAATGGACAGAACTCTTCTTCAATACATTCAGCTAATTGACAGCTCATATATATCTGGTCCGTAGATTTTGCGCTACAACCAATCGGCTTTTATAGCAGCTAAATTACGACTATTCTTCTTCTTCTTCTTCTTCTTCTTCTTCTTCTTCTTCTTCTTCTTCTTCTTCTTCTTCTTCTTCTTCTTCTTCTTCAGCTGCTGTTTTGGGCTGCGCGTGTATCTCTTTAGTGTATTTCGCCTAAACCAGTTGTTGCTTCCTTAAAACTCATTTTATATTGAAAGAAAAAGGTAATCGGTGTGAACAGAATAGATTAGTGATTAAAAATGCCTGCAACCGAAAGTTCAGCATTTCTTCCGGTAGATTTGATTAAATATGGACCTCCACATATGGCCGAGCAAAAGCAAGACGACCAGCTCGAACATACACACGGCAGTTATGTGAGGATACAGAATGTAGCCTTGAAGACCTTCCAGAGGCGATGAACGAGAGGGAGAAGTGGCGAGAGAGGGTCAGGGATATCCGTGCTGGCGGCACGACATGATAATGATGATGATGTTTCATCAAGCGCCAAGAAAACATTTTTTTACCAGAAATTTCCGATAGACCACCGAGATGGTGGTGGGGGCCTACAGACAAGGTAAAAGTGTTGTTTGGGTCTTCTATGCACCCAATAAAAGAAAATGGACTCCTCTCTCTCTCTCTCTCTCTCTCTCTCTCTCTCTTAATGTCCTGGTGACTGGGATACGTGGAGACAAAACGTTTGCGTGAATGGAGAATAAGGTACGATTCAAAGATACGGCAAGAGTCGGTTCCTTCTCGCAGGAGCAAACTAAGCAATATGTTTTATCTGTTATGCCTTTCCCTTACTTCCACGTCATAAGAAGCAGGAAAGAGAGAATAAAAAAACACAGGTGCTTTCACTTGAAACGAGTCGTATTTTTGGGTTACTCCACCCAATCCAACAATTAACCATTACCGTCATATTGATCGATGACTACGCTACACCAACAAGACACAAAGGCTCGTCTCTTCAATCTCGTCGCTTTGAGCTCATCTACTTCTCTTAACTACTTAAAAACCTGGGCTTTGCGTTCTGATTTAAATATTCCTTCTCAAAAATCCGACTGTGTCGGTCAGAATCAACCCGCTTCTCCTTATCGCCCACAAGAAGCCCAGTGATGGGGCAGGTGTTTGTGTATGCCTTCTGTTTTATTTGGCTTCTTTGTTTAACGACATATCAACCTTCGTGAGTTATTTAATGTCGAGAACATGCTTGCAGAACTATAGTGATACTATTTTACCAATTATTGTATGGATAAGAGGGTTCATACTTAGCCCATGAGTTCCGAAATTGAACGTCGTAACGCGAATAGAGTTCGAACTCGCTTGCTTCAAGGTCGCAGTGCAGCACTTTAGCTTTTAAACCCAGAGATTTCCTTCTCATTTTTCTATAAATGTTGGTCCTTTTGTGCTATCAACTGGGAGCTATGTCATGAAAGTATCTACCTACTGAAAATAATGGCGAAGGCTTTTTTCTGCTAAAACAAGATTAGTTAATTCCTTAGTTCCAGGTTTTCACCGACTAAAAATATTGACATAATATGAAATTTAATCCGTGTCAAAAATACTGTCGTTCCGAATTCACCTGGTCGATCCCATCTTGACCAATGAAACTGCGCCAGAGTCATCTTATCAGCAACCAACTTCGTGTGAAATTACTTTCTCAGGGTAGGTTACTTTTTAAAGTAAACCTCTCACTTGTTCAATCAAGGTTTCTTGGTTTAATGTGTTTATGGAGGGGGGGTTCTTGACTATAGTAAATTTACCTAATTAACTTTGAATTATGTCATGGTTCGATCCTGACAAAATTAATTTTTTGGATCAAATTATATCGAACTTGCATAATTAGTTTCATCGTATTAGAAACGCAATCACCTTTTTTGTTGCTTCTGTCCGACCTTCGTAAAGAAATTGAAATCTCACTACAAAAAAATCCTATCAATTGATTATTTGTCTTTTCGGTCATTTCATAGGTTTTATTATCATAAGTTGTTTGAAACCATATAGCTGGGTGAATGTTGTTTGTTTAAGACTGGAATACCCGATAAACAAAATTACTTGTTAAAAGACAAAACTTGAAACAATTTATCTGTGTGTAAATAAGTGAGCTCTTGCTCGTTTAAAACGTTATCTACAAACTACTCGCTTACAAGTTGGTTGGTTGGTTGGGTTTTATGGTATATTGACCTTTGTAGGTTATTTAACGCCAAATCCATTTTTATGCAAACTGTCAGTTCTATTTCAAACAATTCAGTTTAGCATGAGTACACAGTTTAATTGTCAAAAACATTTCTATTTGAAACAATTCAGTTTATTCAGACTGTCCTAATTAAGCTACTTCAGTTGACTACAGATATTTTACACACAGTTAAATGTCAAAACAATTCTATATATAACAATTCAGTTTACTATAAGTACAGATTCAATGTCAAAAACAGTTCCATTTCAAACTATTCAGTTTAGCATAAGTTCGCAGTTTAGATGTAAGTACGGTTTAATTGTCAAAAACATTTCTATTTCAAACTATTCAGTTTTGTCAAACAGTTCTATTTCAAACAATTCAGTTTAGCACAAGTATGCAGTTAGTTCTATTTAACCCATACATAGGGCCCTATTAAGTGCAACTATTCCGGACAAGAGTGGACCTGGGAGCAATGGCAATGAAGGCAAGTTTTGCATTCCCCAACGCCCCGGCATCAACTGGGGACCTCTCCATAAGATTGTTTAGTGTCATATACAGGGGTGCAGTCGGTGTATTCTACAGCCCCAATCGCTTACAAGTATTTTCATATATATATATATATATATATATATATATATATATATATATATATATATATATATATATATTGGTTTAAAAAAGAAAATTGGAAATTATATTCTGTAATAGATTTATGTCGCTTATTCAAGCTCATCTGATGAATTTTAAAATAAAAAATATATATTTTGCATTAAATAGACGTGATTTGAGCACTCATTCTTTAGTTATTCACATTCCTCCTTTACTTGATATATATATATATATATATGTGTGTGTGTGTGTGTGTGTGTGTGTGGTAAATGAGTTCTGTGAATATCCATATATAGATAGGAAATGATATAAGATAACCCTCAAGGGTTGATATGTCAAAAATCACAACCAGCCAAATGAAACAATTCCGGACATGATACTTACTGTTGCCATGCTTCTTCTGTGGTAAATATATGTCCCTTTAGTAGGTTTGGGGCCACTACACACACTGTTAAAATTGCATAAGCACGCACACTCACACACACATATACACACTTGTATTAATGCCTGTTTGTATTGTGTTGCTTTTGTTTTTCTCTCTTTATGCATATATATATACATGTGATAAAAAATGTGCTCGTTCGCGTTGATTCGATATTGTATTCTATTTCTTTATCTATTCTACCTAATCTGCTCTTTGGGGAAAACTATGTGATAAATGTTCATATTCTTTTTATAGGCCTTTGTTTGTTTGTTTGTTTTTTTAGATATATTATTTGTCTTGACAAATGTACTGTTTTCTTCTCTTTTTTTAGGTAAGTGTCGCATTAATACGATAACTCAAAGCACAAGTGAAGAGAACATAACGGGTGAGTGAATATTTCGAAAAACTTGGAAATTTATCTAAATTTAATATTTGCTTTACTTTGTTTCTTCTCCATGGATCAAACTCCTTTCCCATTAAATATCAGTGGTTCAATGGTTCTCAGATTTATTTTATCCTGGTACTCTTTACATTTTTTAGCAAAATCCGTTAGACTAATTACTACGGAGGATGCTTGTTGCCATAATCATAGAAAAGCATTAAATGTTAAAGTACTAAACATTTATGTTGTAATGTATTCATACAAAAATATATGCTACATAAAAGTATTAAAATATTTGACATCTCTGATTAAATTTTATGTTATAATAATTGTTTTGGTGCCAGTGGTGTAATGGTTATCGTCGCGGGGAGTGGACACGGCGACACGAGTTCAAATCCTGGACGAGACTGATTGCATTTCACATAGCACTAATACTTTTGGGAAAGGTATGAATCCAATTATTCTCCCTCCGCTATGGGTAAATAGTAGGGCAGACTTGCTATGGGTAAATAGTAGGGCAGTTCTTCAGCCTTGGTGAGGCAAGTAGTCTAAGAGAACGAAAACTCTGAATTCAAACCTGTTAAACTCCACTTAAAAATTGACCTTGTGTCATATCCTGTCCGAACGGAGGGGTTTGTAAATATGATAATAATTGTTTGGGAAATAAATTAGTAATAAGCGGATTAACGTGAAGAATTTCTTGGACAGGGGTACACTCTGAAATTTCATAGAAATACTGAATAATTAAATTCTTATAGCCGATGCTAATTTCACTCTGAGGCAATATTTTATTTTCGTGCAAACATTTAAGCGAAAGTCATTCAATTGTGCAGGGGATATTTTTAAAAAAGAGTCATTTTTTCATCAATGTTTTGTATTAATGTGAACTCCCGATTGTTTGAGATTGGTTTATGGCAAAAGGTATTTTAATCTGGCAAGAATATTTGTTTTGAATCTATTTAAAATAGCTGGAAATCAAATAGAATGCTCCTGGCTTAAACAGGGATCTTTCATCAAAACATTGATGGACGAAATTGCGAACCATGTAAAATTTGGAGAAGAATGTGATCTAAACTTGGATTTGAAAGTACAAACCTTAAATGAGATATTCCCTGGAGTGGAAACGCTCTGACTATCCCGTTAAGAAAAAGTTGCAGGCGCCGTAGTCAGTAAATAATGTCATGCGGAGAGTCTTCTGAGATCTGAAAAAAACAAACATCATTATTGATTTCCAAGAAAAAGCTCAAAACATAAACAATGCCTACTATTGCCAACTTATTTAGCAAAATGCTCCTTACTTATTGAGTGACACTTGCAGAAAAAAGATTTCGATAAGCTGAATCAGAAAAAGAAGATTGAAACACAGATATATCACGCAATTAACCAGGGGGATATAACATTAGCCACACACATCTCAACATGAACCGAAGAACACTGGATTGAACTAAAGATAGGCTGATTTTAAAAGATAAAATACATATTTTCCAAACGCTATTAAATCACAAAAAGCGAGTTTTAAAAAAATTGAATTCTTTGAACACCCCTTTTAATGTTCTAACTCTCCTACAAGGGATAGATTAAACGTAGTCAAAGTTCTGCATTCAAGGCGACTGGGCAGACTGGGTTATTTAGCCTAGCTAAAGAAACCAGTCAATGAGAATTTGAACCAGCAGTATTACGTTTAAAATTGACTTTGTGTCACATCTACTTCGTTGGTAGATACTAAGTCTGAAATTCACAAGCACCATCGAATCAGTGTTTTTAGATGGGTAGTAAATTAAATAACAAGTCAATACTAAATCCAAAAGTGTTCTGTCTCTCTCTTCTGTGTGTGTGTGTGTGTGTGTGTGTGTGTCGTAATATTGTAGTTTTGTGCCTTTCCTTGGGTTCAGATTTTACTTCAGACGACAGTTATTTTCTCAAGCTCCCTCAGCCTTCACCATTTGCTCTTTGAGAATTTTGACACGATTTGTCGTTGTTTTTGCGCAAGATACATGCTCTTTCGAGAGCACACTGTCGTTTTAATTCAGCATTTTCCTTCTTCCACATAGTTGCACTGCCAAGGATACTGCTATTCATAAACAGTAAAAGAACCGATGAATTAGCATGAAATAAAAAGTAAAATTAACCTAATTAATTGAATTTGTTTCACTGTGTTCATTTCCTACAAATGTTACATGAACGATTATCGTCTTTGGTAATTGAATAGTTGACTCTTGTTAAATTCCTAATCTCTCTGTTCTCTTGCCAATTTGTAAGTTGTAGAGTAAGCTGCGTTCCTTAGCCTTGGTAAGCCAACGAGTCTAAGAAAAGGGAGACTGAATACAAATCAGATTTGCTTTGCTCAAAAATTGACCCCGTGTCACATCCTTCCGATGCGGAGGGGTTATCTGCATACATTCCTAACCCGGCCCTCGAATTTTTTTAATATGTAAGTGTAAAAGAGAAATGTCTGCAATGGACGATGGCGGAATTTTTCCAATCTAGATTTCACTTAATTCCAATTTGCTACAAAAATGATTAGTAACAACAAAAAATGAAATAGGACAAAATAATACGAATCTTTGATGCCGTAAGATAAATTTTATTCTTTGTCTAATTTTCTCAGACAAAGTTTGATGATTTTTATTATTAAGGGTTTTTCGGATAAATGTCTTCTTCTTTATTGTTATTTCCACAACGTTTCGGCCAATATATCCCCCGGAAGTTCTGTGAAGGTTCTCGAGTTCGAAAAACACCTGAAGACGACCGGAGGACATATCGACCGAAATGTTGTGGAAATAATAATAAAGATGAAGACAATAGTCCGAACACCCTTAATGATGAAGATATTATTCTATTGAAATTGTATAAAACAAATTTCGTCAGAAAGCCTCTTTAGAATTTGCAAAATATCTTTTTTGATAAACTAAATAGACTTTTATCTTTACAAAGGAAAATTGTGGATATTTTTTAACTTGAAAATTTATCCTACAAGCAATAATACCGGATTTCATTGGTGCAAAACATAAAATAAAAGTAAAAATAAATAAGTAAAAATAATAAAAACACATTCATTTGACTGTTTTCTCATTTTTAGCTCAGGTATCTGATGGACGCCTTCAGAGAATTGAATTGGATTTCAAGGTTGAGATCCTCAATGATATTACAAATCATCTTTGCAAGCTAATTAAAATATCGGGAAATTTCCCAGGTTTGAAGAACAAAAATAATTGTTAGTAACTTAATCAGTTAAAGAAATCCAAACAGTGATTTGTACCTGACAATTTTGATTTCTTCATCATTTGTTTGAAAAGTTATATATAGATTTAATATATAGATATAATTTCCTTATTTTATACGAATAATGTGCACATGGTTATGTAGTTTCAATTATTGATTTATTAATCGATTTAAAAAATTTGTTAATCTGTCTAGGGGCATTTTATGTCCTGGTGTTAGCGAATTTACTTTTTCGTGTAGAAGTTTTTGAGAATTTGTGAATACGATTAAATAATATTAAGTATTCCTAACTAATACGACTAATTTGAAAACAATTCTATGATTTCAAGGGTTCCAGTCTTGCAATAATAGGATTCAAATTTATTATTTCAGTTTAACAGTAATTTGTTTGCAGACAGTTATATGATTTCAAGCAACCAATCATAAAAATTATTACTTTAACTTACAAATACAATTAATTTGCAGTTATATGTGATCAAATATTTCTATTGAATTTGGTCACGTTTTAAACAGATCTATTTAACACATAAATAGGGCCCTAAAAGGTACTACAATTCTGGAACAGAGTAAACTGGGTGTATTAGCAATGAAGAGGTACTCTATACTCCTTAGATCTTCAGAACCGTAGATACAGTTTAATGTTATGTCTGGGACTCAACTTATTTTAGAAGGTACTCGTCTGGAGGAGATACAGTCAATGAATTTTAACCATCAAGTGGCAAGACTGACTGATATTGTTTACAAAAAAGAACATCGTTCAGATAGTTAACGACTAAGTTTAAAGGAGTTTCACAAGCTTCTTTCTAGTTGAATGTATTTTAAGAATATTTGGATATATCAAAACTAACGTTCTGTGTTTTAATACCGTTTGAAGAAATGTAACTGTTATCTTTTAATATCAGCCTTTGTATGATTTAATCTAGGATTCTTGGGTTCATGTAGGGATGTGTCTAGCTTATTCTAAATCTCCCAATTAGTAAGGAGCATTTAGCTAAATAAGTTTGCAATAGGAAGCTTTACATCTGGTGGTAAATGTTCAGTTATTTCTTCAAATGTATATCATCCTTTGTAGATTATTTAATACCAAAGCTGTCCTTCTAGAAGAACAACAGTTATACTATTTAACCCATTGCTGGGAGGATAAGGGGGTTCATACCTTTGCCCATGTTATTTATCCGAAAGTGAACGTAATAAAGCGACTGGAGTTCGAACTCGCTTACTACGATTCCGCAGTTCATTGCTTTAACCATTACATCACGCGGACCCCCCCCACCTATACAGTTCTGTTGTTCTGGGCGAGTGTGAAGTTAACCTTCTTTGCTATTATTTTCTGGTCACTTTGATTCAGTTTGATTCAACATGTTAGAAACTATCTGTAAATTATTAGTATTTGGTAGAAATGACTGATAATAACATGTACAAATATTATATAATTGCAGAAGGATTTTTTTAATATTATCATTTTTCGTTGGTTATACCTTATCTTTCGGTTTAGTTAGGCTTAGAACTATTCGGCTTAGTGCACAGGTAGGGGCACACATTAAGCTCAGGTATTCACGCTCGCGCAGGGAGGATGTGACAATCACAGATGTCATAATAAAAACCCCGGATAGGAAATGAGGCTAAGGATGTGAATGTCGTCATGCCCGGAAGCGATGGGCTGAGGATTTGGGGTGATTTTTGAAAAAAAGCAGTTAGATGAGACTTGAAGCTGGATAAACCGAGTTGAGATTCGGACCTGGACGAGGGGAGTTGAGATCCGAACCTAGGCGCGTCCAGTTGGATCTACGAGATGCGCCGCGTGGGATGGAGTCAAATGGAACAGTCAGCATAGCAAAAATTGTGTCTCTCTCTCCTCGTGTTGAAGACCTAAAAGTCAAGAAGGTAATAAACGTTTCGTACCTGAGCCAAGAGAGTCGTCAGTGTTTCGAGTGTTTGTCGGATTCCTATGCATGTGAACGTTTTACATATGTGAATATTTCACATATTTTTATCTTGGTCCTATCTTGAATATGCTACACAAAACACATAAGAAACTACAGAAGTAAATATAAATATATCCAATTTCTTAAGCTCTTGATTTATAATAACTCAAAATGTGTTGACATACTGATAAAATCAATTAAAAAATTAATCTGCCCTACTATTTACTCATTGAGGGAAGAAAAGATGGGTTCATTTCTTTCCCAAATGCATTGAAGTGAAGGGAAATACAATTAGATTCGTCAAGGATTTAAACTCGGGTTGCCCTTCTCATTTCAATAACATACACTAAAAGCCCCTCCAATTCGAATCAGATCGTTTAATCAAAGCCTTTGCAGACAGAATTATTGGGTGAAAACAAACTTTCTTTATAAAAGTGACGGACGAAGTATGTACTGACTTAGGGAAATATAGATCTGTGATTACTATATAACAATAGCGAAGTCAGCTAAGGATTAAGAATACACACCGGCATCTCTGCATAGAGATAAGACTTCCCAACTAGTTGCCAGAATATGACTAAACAATATAATGATGAAGCTCCACTTCTGGAGCGTTGTGTAATGCAGAATACTCCTTCATTATCATTACTCCCCGGTCCCTTCTAACCCTGAGTGGTAGTACCTTTGAGTTTTTTAATCAAATAAAAATGTTAAAGGAATTATCAGTATGGAAACGAATGACTGACGTTAATTTAAACTATCAATGTTCTATGATGATGCTAGAAACCCTTTCAGTGTGTGCCAAATTTGAATTATTGGTATCTCATTGCAATAGTTGGAACCATTTAGCTGTTTGCTTACAAAAGAACTCTGGCTTGTTTAAGAATATTACCTGAAAACTATTAGTTTACAAATGATAAATATTTTTATTCATAATCATGATTTGGCATTAAATAACCAACAAATACTGATATGCCACAAAACCAACCAACCAACCAACCAACTAAATAGCAATACATAGAAACAGAACAGAACGCAGAAAATGAAAAAAGATGCAGACAACAAAAAAAACAACAACATACAACGATAAAAAGCGCGCTTGCGTGCGATCGAATGTTTACCTAATGGTATTTATAGGCAGGAAACTGCTGGAGAAGCAAGGACGAGGTCATAAGTGATGTACTCCTATTGACCCCCACATATGGCCAAGCAAAAGCAGGACGACCAGCTCGAACATACATAGAGCAGCTATGTGAGGACACAGGATGTAACCCTAAAGACCTGCCAGAGACAATGAATAATAGGGAGAAGTGGCGAGAGAGGGTCAGGGATATCCGTGCTGGCGGTACGACATTATGATGATGATGATGATGATGATGATGAGTTTCTGTATACAATTCAGTAATCAACTAAGACGAAGAGCAAGAATCAGAAGGATAGTTCCGAAAAAAATGCTAACAACAGTTTTTCTAAGTACATAAGTCTTGTTTATCGTCTAGGTATATTTTTTTATAGGAAGCTGAAAACCTTTTTTTCTCTCTTTTGTTTATTGTCATCGTTTCGAATTGTCAACAACTCTTCGGTTCCATCTAACAGATTCCGGTAATTCCGGGCCGCAAATAACATTTAGTAGTGTACATCGGCCAGACGGGACAGTTCTCTTAGTTCTATTATTCAGTCATATAATTTACATTAAAATAAGCTATTCAATTGCTTATTGATTGCTACTCTTGTTGTTGTTGTTATTATTATTATTATTATTATTATTATTGTTGTTGTTATTATTTACTCCTTTAGAGTTTTTCACATTAGTGTTAGCTGATGATTTTTCTCCTTCTTTTTCTTCTAATTCGTCTTCTTCTTCTTCTTCTTCTTCTTCTTATTATTATTATTATTATTATTATTATTATTATTATTATTATTATTTATGTTCTGTCTATTTCAACCTTTTTTCTTATCCAGTCCTGACTTCTTACTAATTCATATAATCATTTCCGCGGTAATGTCTGTTTTATTGTGCACTGATTGTGTAGTCGGTACACTATAGATGGTTCGCCGATATCAGAGAACAGGAGTCCCTCTGGTTAGAGGCTAACATATTGGACTGTGATGTTTTTCTAATCGATTTCGAACCCCAGTCGAACTACTAAGTTGATTTTCTTACAAATACATTGGGGAAATGTATGGACGACCTTACCAACCCACATTTGTGGGTTAAAGAGCATCAATAACGTTTTTCTAAAAGGGTGGCTTTTGGTATGAAATAACTCCCAAAGGTTGATTTGCCAAACAAAAAAAAAATACTTGTGAACTCATTTAATATTGCTTGATAGATTCTAATGGGATATCAACCCATCAAATATCATTTTATGACTAAAGGTAAGGGATTTCTGTTAGTTATACTTTCATATTTAAATTTCTGTGCAGTTGTTTCTTATTCTGATATTAAAAGCGTATTATTTAAGATTATAGCAAACTACAGTATATATATATATATATGTGTGTGTGTGTGTGTGTGTGTATTTTGGCTGCATTTCTTCATTAATACAAATTTCGTTGAACATAACGGACATTTTCTGTCTACATATTTTCTTCTGGATCCGTTCGTATTGCCGTATTGCTTTTATCGTACTCGGCGGGAATTGATTTATGTATTTTCCATATATATCCCTAGTACTTTCTGCCCGCCTTTGGGGCATCATCAGGGGAGGATCTATTACAAAAGTGATGTAACTTTTGTTTTTGCATATTAATACTATGTAAGAGTGTCTTTACCGTTAGAGTACGTAGCGTTTGATTTTAAATGGGTTTCTATAAATAGTGTCAGTAGCTAAAGACATTTAAGTACATTAGCACTGGTTTGAAAATTATTTCTGTTAAGTGTTGGTTGCATGTTTTTAATATGTAGTGCTTCGAGAATCTGTAGTTTTTGTTTATTACTTTGATGTTCTAATATTATTGTGCTGTCGGTGAGAATTTTTCATAATTCTGTTGTATGGCACGAATGTTTTATATATATATATATATATATATATATATATATATATATATTGAGAGAAGGAGAGGTTAGGGGATAGACAGATAACAGATTTTGTAAACAGTCAGAACTTTTTTAAGTAAATATTATATCTACATAATAGGGAATTGGCTTTTAGCAAAAATTATTTTTACCCAGTACTCGCTTGAAATTATTCAAAATGGGTGTAACAAATAGAGGTTTTTTGCCAAATCTATGATGACTAAGAGGTGAAATTTACAGAAAGACGTGTGCTGTCTAAGGAGATATATGTGTTTAGCCAGAAAATGTTTACAAATAATGTAAACATGAATTTGCAACTACGAAATAAGGCCGAAAAGACAGTGCATGACACTTCAGCAAAGAAAATGTTCTGGGCGTAGCAGTCAGTAAATAATAATATGCTGAAAGTCTTATAGAACCTGAAAAGATCAATCACTATTAACTTCTTGTAAAAAGGTTTAACTGTAAAAAGTGCTTCTTATCCCCAACTTCTCTGGTAAAATCCATCTTGTTTATCTATTCGGTTTCTTCAAGAAGTGGTGTTATTTAATCCATCTTTAGGGCGATAAGGGGTTTCATACCTGTCTCAAGGGTGTTAGACCAAAATGGGAACATGAGTACTCGGCTGTAGTTCGAAATCACTTTTAAGGATATCGGAGACCAGCACGTTAACCACAACACAACGGGGACTCTCCTCTTTCATTTATTGAATGAAACTTTAATATATATATATATGTGGGTGGGAAAAAGGAATTCTATATATATATGTATATTTATATTAAATGGAGTCAGAGGAAGCCGTCCCCACCATAAAAACTGAAAAAACTTTGTAAGAGTTCTAAAAATTCTTCATTTGTGAGTGTTATGGGAAAAATGCCTTCAACTGGCATTTAATATACCCCTTTAGAGCAAAGGTTATTGCCCTCAAAGCCAAACATCTCGACATACTGCTGTTCATAGAATATGGTTACAAATACCGCTTTTTGGAGACGATAATGAGATTGCCGCTGAAGTTCTAAAAATGACTGGCAACCCAGATCACAATTTTATGACAGCCAGCACGCCACCACCCACACACACGCATATATATATATATATATATATATATATGTGTGTGTGTGTGTGTGTGTGTGTGTGTGTGTGTGTGTGTGTGTATATATATATATAAAACCCTCATCATGAGCAGGACGCGACACCTTGTCAGTTTTTAAGCGGAGGTTTTTTTTACGAATCTTTGGTAAACATTTTCTGGTTCAGACCAAAACCTCCCGGGTTATATGATATCCTGGACACCAATGCAAATTCTCGTAGTCACACTTCTAGCCTATCACCTACGTGCTGAACATGGACACGCCCTCCTTCTAGTATGCCACCCACGCAAATTTTTGTCGTCACACCTTTAGGCTTCGACTACAGGATGCACGTGATCACGCTTCTTTCTAGCATGCTACCCTTACAATTTACAGAGCATTTCCGCCGAGAACACCTACGTCCTGTTTACTTTAAGTATCAGCAGTATTTTTTTTATATTTGCTCCCTGTGCCCGGCTTCCGCAGCTGCAACGATATATATCAAAAGGGGTCTGAAAATCAATATCTAACACAAATAGCTTCGACAATGATTTGAACTCAGGTCAGCATGTCAGTTTTTTCAGACAGTAACTATTACGCCATGAGCTCCTCCAAAGTGAACGCGTATAGTTATTTGGAAGAGTTTGTCAAACTTTTTGGTTACACTCAGCTTAAAACTGTTAATGATCCCTTCACCCTAAGGAAATGAAAACATTTTTCTTTGTTCATATACTTATAAGTAGGGCAATTTTAATAATGCTGAGTAATCCTATTAATCACTCATTTTTTTACTTGAATATCTTTGATACATGAAAACATAATATAGACCTGATTTGTAGATTACGAAAATGATAATCATGAATTAAATCACTCTGTATTAATCTAAAAAAACAATGTTCCAATTAATATGTGAATATTCTTTGAAAAAAAAGTTTTTGTTTCTGTTTTGATTTTCCTTTTGATTTTAATATACAAAATCTAAAAGAAATTTAACGAACATAAATACATATTTAAACAAAATATGGTTTACGAATATTTTGTTTAAAAGCATAATTTCAACCACATCAAAGTTCTCTCTCTCTCTCTCTCTCTATCTATCTATCTATCTATGTGTGTGTTTGTGTGTCTCTCTCCCTCTCTGTCTATGTCTCTCTGTCTCTCTCTCTATCTTCCGCACACACACACACACACACACACACACACACACACATGCATACACACACACTCAAATATTCACTTTCTTTCACTACAGGCCAGCGATTACGTTCACTTTCGCAAAATGACTCGAAAGTTATGAACCCCCTTATCCTCTAGCTATCAGCTAAATAGAAACACTATTCTTCAGGCTCATGAATGGCTCTGGCAGTAAATGACCCACAACGGTTCATATTACATTAAATAATATCAAACCATCCCTTTCTGTATTTCTTCGAGTCTATCTATCTATCTATCTATCTATCTATCTTTTTCCCGTAAATTATTTTTTAAAATATGAAATTTATTTACGTTCTTTTCATATATGAAAATGAACATCTGATATAAACAGGCTGGCAATAATTAGTTTATTCGACTTTCACTGTACCAAACTAACCGAAACATAGTAATTTTTTTTTTCGCCATAATAGTGTAGTACAGTATGTCACCAATTTGAACATTATTAATATGATAATAATAAGTTTAATGTTTATTTTAATGAGAATTTCATTTGTTGTAAAATCAATTCAAATTAGTAAGCAATTTATAAAAATGTTCAATCAATTTTTATTTTTTTAAATTAATTTTTCCTTCGATTTACATGTTAAAGTCTATGATATAATCTAACCAATGAAATAAAATTTTCTTTATCATTTATTTTGGTTGAAAGTGGAATAATCTTGACCCCCGCTCTGTCTATTTCTATGTCTTTCTGTCTTCCCCTATACTATTACAATTCCCTCACACATTATATACCAATCAATGTCCATATCTATCTATCTATCTATCTATCTATCTATCTATCTTTCTTGAAAACTCAGAATTATGAGAGATGCCTTACTGTATGGAGATATGTAGCAGCCTGATTTGCAAATTAAAGAACACGATAATGATAATTTTAATTTCATTTTCATGATATTATTCTAATTCATTAGACAAAGTTTGGCCTTAATCATCAAAATGCGATATTTGCATTGGGTTGGGCTATTCGTTAAGGACACGGACTAATAAATCAACGGAATTAAGGACAAAAGCACAAGGGCAGAATAAGATGAAGGTGAGAATTTGTCACGTGTTTTTCGTCACGTGATTGGCCAGCTGATTGATTGCATGGGATATTGTGCAGTTGCCTGTTCAGAAGGCTTATCAACTGCGATTCAATGACCTGACCGGAGTTAGTGATCGATTGAATGGCCGGACAACTTCTGGACTTGTCAAGCAGCTGATCAGATTAGGAAGTGATTGTCGTAGAAGGAAATCGATAACACACATTTGAGAAAGAGGAAGAAAATGAAGATAAAGAGATAAAAAGTGACTCTCAAGGAGCCAATTCAATAATAGGACGATGAATAAATATATTCAAATGAACAAAAAAAAGAAAAATAATGAGGTAAATTATGAGAGAGAAGTAATTATGTGGTTCAGAATTTGAAAGATTAGGATCTTTAAAGAATTGAAGAGATTACAAACGTAATAAAACTTATATTGAACAGTATACAAAACAATTCTCAAAAAAGAAGAAAAATTGGAAAGGTTTTAATAAATATATATTCTGTTGGATAAATTATATAAGGTGAGTTTTCTCGAAGACAACGGAACACAGTTAGTTGATTATTTTTAATTTATATCTTTCAAGTCTTCCTGTTATTTTTCTTGTGTCGGGATCTTGGTAGTAAAGAAATCGTCCAATATATTCTGCCCGAGCGTTTTCGGTCATAATTTTGGTGGTGATCTGGGGTCGTTTAGTTTGAGTTGACAGTTTAGTTTGAGTTTTATTGTTAAATTATTTGTAGTGTTTTTTACTTTCTTATTTTACATATTCATATATATATATATATATATATATATGTGTGTGTGTGTGTGTGTGTGTGTGTGTGTGTGTTTGTTTGTTTGTGTATATATATATATATATATATATATATATATATATATATATATATATATGTACACGAGAGTTTTAAAGTAAAAAGTGGTTAATCTTTTCTTACGAGTTTTCAATAGGAAGCATCATTTTCAGTTGAACCATTTTCAACAAAATCAATAGTGATTTATTGAATTATCCTCACACACACACACACACACATATATATATATATAATATATATATATATATATATATATATATATATATATATATATATATAATTGATAAAGACATTTTAGAATAAAACTGAAACAACGAGAATATTTTCCGCACCATTTACTTCTTAAGGGGCGTCTACAATAAGTATATTACAATACCAATTTGATCAGGAGAATGTCAGCATAATCTCTAGTTCCAGGAGGCATTCTCCCAAAGCATCACCAGCCCCGTAGCCCTCAAGGTATAAGGCATTGATTGAATTTCTGGCGACTGAGGTGCCTGTAAAGACGAATATAGGCAGAATTGAGCATTTACTGGACCAGGAGAGGTTTTCGTCCGGCGGGTCACACCATAATAAATTGAGTTGTTGTTACATCACAACACAGTGAAGTTGGTTAAATAATAGTCTGCATATTGACAGTGCATGTGCAAGGGATGATGCAGCCCAAAGAATTGACAACGTTAGCAGCATTGTCATCGCAACGAGATAATAATTTATGTCAGACTTGCATTCTGTGGTTCTTATGTTCACATTCAGGAGAACAAACTGAAAAATATCCACAAAATCAATTAAGGAGGATTTTTTTAAAATGTGATCAGCTCAGTCGACCGAGGCTGTAGAAAACACCGACTACATCTATGAAGAGGGTTAAGACCCCCGCGACTCAATGAGTGTTCGGAATAGGACATTACCTGAAGGTGAGGGATTAGTCCTTGAGATTTGGGTGAAGTGGAGTAGTACTTCAATGTCTTTACTCCCAGGTCCTTCCAGTGTCGGACTAGAAATTGAGTCTAATGTATTGGTCAAAAAAGGCTTTTTTAACAATATAACGGAGTGCAAAAATGACCACTGTTGAATAAAATTGTTTGAGTTATATAGCAATATTTGAAACGAATAAAATGAGCTCAAACAAATACGTAATGTTGAATAGAATAGTTAGCGTTAAATAGCAGTTCTTAAAACCATTTAACTATGAAAAATTAGACTATTAGTATTAAATAGAAAATACCAATACTTGAAACCATTTAACTGAGGAAACAAATGATTTATACAAAATAGAATTATTCAAGTTATATAGGAATACTTAAAATGATTTAATTTTATGCAAGAATGATTAGAATTACATAGAATTGTTGGAATTAGACAGGAATACTTGAAACTATTTAACAGAAAGCAAACAAACACGCTCTGATTGGTTTAAAAAGTTATATGTAAACTATTCGTTTATAAATCGTGTATTACTATATATATATATATATATATATGTGTGTGTGTGTGTGTGTGTGTGGGTGAAAAGGATTTGCATTGAATATCTTACCAGGGTTGATATGCCATAAAACCCAACGTAGAATCATCATATGTGAATATATTGACAAAGTCAAACCTTGTAAATATATATTAAATGGTTTGGGTTCTCTCTTTAATGGTATAAAAACCTTCCAATCTCGTAGAAGAACAGTATTTGTACTATTTAACTCCTATTTGGGAGGATAAGATGTCCATAACTTTTGAAAGTGGACGGAACAGTGTTACTGGTGTTCGAAATTGGTTAGTACATATTGAAGTCGAAATGTTTATGTTAGAAATTAACGTCAGACTTACTGAAAAGTTGTAGTTCCTCATTTCAACTTTCTGATACAAGCCAGATTAAAGGAACGTCGATTAGATCTAGAATTTATTATATTCGTGCACTGGTATTTGACAAAAACTTTGAAATTAGTTCCCCAGTAAGAGTTGTATATCTGTCAGCTGATAAATAAAATTTCCGTGACAACAATCCAGTTTCAGTTGATTACCTTTATTCTTTGGGACATAAGTATAATTCTTAAAGTGTGGCAGATTTGCTGGAGTTCGAGCCCAGGTACAAACTAATATATTTAATGCTGATTTGTATTGTATTCACTCCACATATAAGTTAGTTTAGTATCTTTCCTTGCGATAATCGTTTCTTTTTTAATGCCATAGTAATGATTGTGGGTTATTTAGCTGCAAAAATCCTTTTATGAGAACGTCGATCGTATTATGTAAACCATAGCTAGGGTGATTTGGCGGGTAATTCCTTTCCACAAGAGAATATAATAGCGTGACCAGAGTTTAAATTCGCTTAATTCGATGACACAGTCCGGCACGTTAGCCACTACACTACGGGCCCCACTTCTCATTGTGATTTAGAACAATTCATAGATGATAAGGGAAAAAGTCGAAATGGTATTTAATTCATTTGTTCATTCAATCTTATATTTATTTTATCAATTTCTAAAATCTGCAAATAAGAAATGAGAGCAGAAATATTTTCTTTTTTCAGCAGTTAAATAGACTCGGATAAAAGAAAACTTATCAATTGTGAGAAAATCAACGTAAAGTATATGTGTATTTAACTAGACCCTCTGCAACGAGCAAATGCGACGCTAGGTCAGTTTTAAGCGGATTAAAGCTGGTTTGAAATCACAGTTTTTCTTCTCCTATACTGGTTGCACTATCAAGCCTAAAAATTAGACTGACCTACTGTTTACCCTTAGTTTGGTTGAAATGGATTTGTGCTTTTCTCTCCGGTATCAACTCAAAATTAAACGCTATCAATCGCATCAGGTTTAGGTTTTAAGTCCATTTCTTAAGACGATAATATGGCTCTATGTATTGTGCATTCCAAATAAATGGCTCTTCTTAAGCAGGCAATGCACCAAAAGAAATTTTGGTTTGGAAGGTTACGTTATTTGGTTTAATGGCATATCAACTCTTGATGGGGATTTAATGAAAATCTGGTTTATTCATAAATGATTTTTAAGTCCAGAAGTTGTCCAGCCATCCAATCGATCACTAACTCCGTTCAGGTCATTGAATCGCAGTTGATAAGCCTTCTGAACAGGCAACTGCACAATATCTCATGCAATCAATCAGCTGGCCAATCACGTGACGAAAAACACGTGACAAATTCTCACCTTCATCCATGTTGGTAATTGTATTTTAAAATTATTAAGAGCTCACTTATTTGCACATATTTAAATGATTTAAAGTATTGCTATTTATTGTTTTCACAAAATTAAATGGTTTCAAACATTGCTATCTAAAACTGATTGTTGAATTTGAAATGAAACATTTGTTTTCAGAGTTAAATGGTTTCAAATATTGATATCTAACACAAATAGTTCGATTTGGTTTGACACATTGCTGTCTAATACCAATAATTCATTATCAGTCTGTTTTTTTTTTTGCACACAGTTAAATGGTTTCTAGTATAGTAAATGATTACATAATTCTATTTGACCGTACATGGGGCCTTGACCGATGGCAACACCCCAGGTCAAGGTGGACCAAGGAGTAATGGCAAGGAAGGGATACTCCACATTTTTAAAAGCTCTAAAACTGAAGCATTACTATCAAGAACAATATATGAGGGTGTGGAGTTCTGCCCCTTTGTACAGATACAGTCGCCATTTTCTAAAGCCCTAGCCAACAGGGCTATTAATAAATATTCCTCATTAATCTTTTTATTCCATCATGAAACTGAATTGTCATTTAATACAATTTCTCGATGGATAAGAAAACTGTGAAATCTTCCCTTTTCCTGCTGATATGATATGTTGATATGATCTTTTCTACAAAATATCTGTCTTGAATTTTCCTATGACAGTCGAGATTTAAACTGAGATTCAAGACACATTTCTTTATCCTAATATTAATTGTTCTTGTCGCCCTTATAAAGAAAAGCCTGAAATAATTCTGAAGTACGTGTCACTACTATACATTTCATGATCAGGAAAATTAATCGCGCAAATTCCTCACTTTGTAAAAATAACAAGATCATATGAAAATAAATTATTGCACTTTGAATTTCTTATCTACGTCAATTGCTTTTTTCTTTAAATATGGCATCTCACTTTCTTTGTATGTTGGCTTCCATACGGCCCTTGTAATATGAAATTTGATGATACTATTTACCAACCCCTCCGCTCGGGCAGAATATGACACAAGGTCAATTTGTAAACGGAGTTTAACAGGCTTGAATTCAGAGTTTTCCTTCTCCTAGACTAGTTGCCTAACCAAGGCTGAAGAAGCTAGTCTGTCCTACTATTTACCCGTAGCTGGAGGGAGAATAATTGGATTCATAAGGGTATTAGTGCTAGGTAAAATGCAATCAGTATCGTCCAGGATTTGAACTCGTATCGCCGTGTTCATTTCCTACGGCGATAACGACTACACCACGGGCACCAATTTGATGATGGGATTTATTTTAATGAGTAGAAGAAAGAAAGTTTTGTTGATTAAGCAAAATAAACAGTTGACTGAATTGATTTTCATATCTACAATTTGGAAAATGATACCAAAGTGATTCTGTTATTATGTATAAATAAACTGATAAATTTCGTGTTTTTATAGGGATCTTTAAGAATGGTAATTAACTGTTGTTACTAATAGCTATTTTACTTTCAGCAGCAAATTGTCTTTAACTGCTGTTCAGTTGACGCTTACTTATATCTATGTTACGAAAATTCTCATTATATTTGTGTGTAGCTGTTAAGTAATAAAAAATCACATTGAAGTATTTTTTATCAGAGCAAATCAGTCAAACCTCCAAATGTAATATTACGGACGGGTGCTGTCGTCAATCAGTGAAGGTGTCACGAGACTAGCGCGTGCGGGCAGAATGACCTGCAAAGTTAGACGTGATTTTAAAATAATCACAGATGTAATATTCTTCGATTTGTTCTCCAAAATCTCTATATAAGAAAACAAGTAATGAGATTTTGGCAGAGTTGAAGGCAGTTGTCAAAACGGGTGCGTTAAAAGTTCCGGAGGCCCCGACCTGTCATACCCCAGTCTGCTACGACCTATCTGCTGTGACAGGCGTGTGTAAAACAGCCAGCTCTCACACGCACCCCGTCACCACCGAGAGGAAGGGAGAAGAAGGAACTTTTCGAGTTGTAGTGATCATAGCCGAATAAAAACGACTGCTATATTTTTCCCTTACCTTCGAGTTTGAGTATTTCTCTTTCTGCGGACTTCTTTCTTTACAGCACAAAACGTTGGTCGTATGGTACACAAATAAAAAAGTTATGCAATGCTTAATCTTATTTAAAACTGAAAGATAATACTGAAAAGTATGAGTGCTCTAAATGTAATATTTTAATCGATCAAATTTTCATTATCAGGAAGATAGATATGAAATACTAATTTTAAAAAAAATTCCTATCTTTCTAAACAGATGTATCAGTATCATCATGGACCAATGTGTACATAGTCATTAAAAGAGATATTAATAATGCTAATCATTAAAATAGATATCTATAGGATCAATTATATGGCAGAAAAATACTAATTAATAATTATAGTCCACTAAGTGATGAATTAGAATTGCTGTTTATTTGGAAATGAGTATCTGATGTATTGTGGAAAACAAAAGAAAAAGGAAAAGGCACATATTCAATTTTTTTATAAAATATATTAAATTAATATCAATACATTAACCTCCTCAAAGAGAATTTATATAAAACTTAGCAATATACCCAATAGAAAATTTAAATCCAGACTCTATCGAAGATATTAATCCTTATAACCCATTTTTAAAAATCTTTCTATCTATAGGGAAATTATCATGGAGAAACACATGAAAATAAATAGTAAACGCACTGAAACATCCATTTAGCTGTTAATACATTGAATATAACCGGCTCATTGGTCTAGTGAGTAGAGTGTTCATCAATGGTCCGGGAGATCTGTGTTCAATCACAGGTCGCGTCATACCAAAGACTTTAAAAATGGTACTTGATACCTCCTTGCTTAACACTCAGCAGTATAAGGTACGTATCGAGGGCAAAGTGGAGCAATCCAGGGAAAGGAGAAGCGCCTCGGTGTAGTAGCTATTGGAAAGGGAGCCTTCTGGTCTCCCTCGGCAACGGTCGCCAACTTACTACAACATTAAATATAAAGTAAGCTTTCATTAATGGAGCATATACAGGAACATTAACTGAAACGTAAGTATCTAATGAGATTTTCACAACTATTTGAACTGGTCTCAAAAAAGAACACTAAGTAAAAACGGGTTAGATAATTTAATAAAACTTTGCGACAGCAATGATTATTCTCGCTTGTCTACCGAAGTAACTTGCATGTATGTACTGTTCATTATGCTTGATTTATCCTCATAAAATTTTGTTCATATAATCTTTTTGTAAATAAAATTTAAGTCAATACCTTAAGTTATAAAGTTTTGAAAATGTATATTCCATGAAAAATAGTGAATTAAACCATTCGATACCATAAAGATTATTCTCAATATTTCGACGCCTATATATATATATATATATTAAAATGAGTTGGACCACGAAGAGATTTGTATTTTTTAGGATTTACTTATTTTGTTTTTACATACGTGTATTTTTCCAGCTTGATGCTTTGGTCAGAGAACATATATTAAAAAAAGTCCTTGTTATGGAATATTCAATGAGACTTTGACTCACTTGTGTTTGTAGTTTTAAAGTTTTCAATTGGTTATGTTTTTTTAAGGTCACGCCTCTTTTTTCTCAGAGTGTTTTTCTCTCATTTGCTTTTGTTATTTGATACGTTGTGTGTGTGTGTGTGTGTTGGAGTGGTTTCAGATTTCACTTACATTTTTTTTTCTGCGTGGGTATTGGAGTGGTTTTGGATTTCTTATATAGTTATTCTTATTCGTACACACTACCCTAACCCATATAGGGCACCCAACAAAACTAATTATCAAGAGATTCGCAGAAAAATACCACAAAGATAATTAAAGAACATGAAAACACCACAACGAGAAACCCCTAGCATACGTCGCAATCTACAACAAAAACAACAGAACTATTCACAGAAATAATAAAAAATCATGAAAAACTTGAAAACAACGACAAAATCAAAGAAATACTAGACACAAGAAAAATCATTAAAAGCCAGAGACAACCCAAAAAACCCTAAAAGAATACTCATCTCTTCTACATTCGGAGAAACCACAACAGAAGGAGTTACCAAATGCAATAATAAATGATGAGATATAATTATGGAAAGAAAATCGTATACCTTCAAAAACCCGGAAACAAACTTTAAACTAAATAAAGACTTAAGCTGCAACTCAAAAAACGTAGTCTACGTAACTGAATGTTGCGAATAAAAAGAAATATACATAGGGTCAACACTGGTTCTTAATACAAGAAACATCACTTCACAGGAGTAATATCAAAATAGAAGAAAACAGAAAATTAAATTTATCGAAACCCCTAGACGAATGTAGTCAAGGTAAGTTTGAAATAATGCCAATATATCAAACGAACGACTACACCCTACTTCAAATGAAGGAATAGATATTTATTGATAAATTTAAACCAAAGTTGAATAAAACATGAATCATACACACACCCAAATCGAAAAAAACACACTCACATATATATATATATATATACACGCAAACTCAAGACTCACATCCACACATACACAGATAAAAAATAACTATGTGAAATCCGAAACCATTCCAATACATACACACAAAAAAAGACTATTAGTGAAATCCGAAACCACTCCAACACACACACACACACACACAAACACACACACACACACACAGACACACACAAACACACACACACAACGTATCAAACATCACAAGCAAATGAGGGATAAAGGAGGCTAAGAGAAACATACTCGAAGGAAAAGAAAGAAGGTACCTTCATAAAAAAAATGACCGACTGAAAACCATTCAAATTGCAAACATGAGTGAGTTTAAGTGTCATTGAATACACCATTAACAATGCCTTGTATCATGCATGTTCTCTGATGAAAGCATTAAGCTGAAAACATACACGTATGTAAGAACACAATAAATCTAGTAGATCCACGAAGAGATATTTAAAGATATTTTTATACTTTCTTTGGACCTACCATAAAAAATTAAATATATATATATATATATATATATAAGTAAGTAGTAAGTAAAGTTAGCGACCATAGTCGAGGGTGACCCGAAGGCTCCCTTTTCGATAGCTACTACACCAAGGTGTAGGGGAGGGCGCTACTCCATTCCCAGGATTGCTCCACTTTACCCTTGAACCGTACTTTATAATGCTGAGTGTTTAGCAAGGTGGTATCAAGTACCATTTTTAAAGTCTTTGGTATGACTCGACCTGGGATTGAACCCAGGTCTCCCGGGCCATTGCCACAAGCCTGGTTATTAGAAAACAAATTAACTCGTATTTGTTCTTTCGCTGGTATTTTTCTTTGTTTTGAACTTAAAACAAAGTTATATTTCATATTAAATCGTCAATTAAATCTATTCAGAATTGTTATCACTTATAGATTGCACAGTATTAAAAGTTTAATAAATAAATGCTTAATAATAAATACTGTACTATCCTGTATTTTTTTTTTTTTTTTTTTTGTATAAAATATATGGAAGTGACAAATACACCAATTCGAACGGTTATAGATGCAAGACCTACATTTGCTATAATTTTATAGATTATCAGTTTTCACTATAATATAATTTGTCTTTATGGTACTTTTGTGCTGCAATTAGGAGCCCTGTCTACGATCTCTGGTGTGAGATTTCGCTTATTTGTCGCTTCAAACATTTATGCTATTGTTTTTCTTCGCATTTTTGTTTACTAGTTTGTTTGTTTTTTCTATTGGCCCATTTGTTGTTTGTGTTGTTTTTAGTTGCTTTAATCAATCTTTCTTTGTTCTTTTTAATGTACTCTTCGAGTCGTTGGATCAATGCATCAATGTCATCATCAACGATCGCGCGACCTCTTTCTAATTCTTTTCTTCTTACATATCGTCTGTCTACGTCAAATATGACCGGGCCATTGACGTAATAAGTAGAAGGTTTCCGAAAGGTCCGGCAAACTGGGGTTCAATCCCAGATCGAATCATACCAAAGACTCAAAAAATGGTACTTCATTCCGCCTTGCTTAACACTCAGCATTATAAGGTACAGATCAAGGATAAAGTGGAACAATCCAGCGAATGGAGTGGGGCCACGGTGTATTGAAATGGGAGCCTTCAGGTCACCCACAACAAAGGAAGGTCGTCAAATTTACTTACAAGGTGCATACGATAAGTTTCCAGACTTTTTTCGTATGAGCTTTTAAAATTGTTGTAGACACTTGACGATTCACTATGTTATTATATACATCTTATGAGATGACTGACCAATTTTCATTATTTCACGTTCAAATGAACAGATACAACAGGAATTGAAATACACCCAACTAAAGCCCGATTGTCACAGCTGGTGAATTTCAAAAATGCAATCTGACACTTTAGAAGCACGATATACAATACAATTCTGTTTTAAACTTGGAAAAAATGCCACAGAAACGTATGGAATGAATCAGACTGCTTTTGAACCATCTTGCATGAATCGAGCATCAGTTTTCGAGTGGCATAAGAGATTCAAGGTAGGAAGGGAGTCTGTGAGGGAAGATGAGAGGTGTGGGAGGAGTAAGGGAGTCAATACATCAGAGTTGATTAGCCGAAGGGTTAGGGTTAGGGTTATTTTGTAGGGGTTTTAAGGAAGTTCAGCAAGAGATTCCGTCGGAAGAGGCCAGCACTCTTTAAATCGGGTCAGTAGCATTTCCAGCAGGACAATGCACCAGTCCACAACTCCATCCTTGTCACAGACTATTTCACCAAGATGGGTATCAAGACAGTTCCTCGTCCTCCCAATAGTCTTGACCTTGCTCCCAGTGACTTTTGGTTATTCCCTAAGCTCAGAGGCTGTCGTTATGAGACAATTGAGGAGATGAAAGAGGCTCTGACGAAGTTCATTAACACGCTCACACAAGAGGACTTCCATAGGGTCTTGCAGAAGTTGTTATAACGGTACAACAAGTGCATTTCAGCCGGAGGACATTACCTCGAAGGGGACTAGAGTTTCATGTGTGTTCTATCAATAAAAGTGCCCATATGAAAAAAGTCTGGAAAGTTATCGTATGCACATCGTATATATGGGATGTAAGGTATAATGCATCGTCATTAGCTTTCTTGTGTACGAAATGGGTGAAATGGACATCGAATGTTGATTACGATAGAACATATGAATCTCTATGCTGACTTATTTATTTGGTCCCCAACTCGAACGGCCCCCATAGGGCGCCAGTTCGCCTCGCGCCTGCGAGCTCCAAAAGTCAATCCTTCTCGTTTGGCGTCTAATACTCCACTCTCTTTCTTCAAATTCTCAGACAAACCTCAGCACGCTAACGGTACGTGACGTCACCCGTACCCTGTCACCGCGTTTCGTCTCGGACTATTATGACATCTGAGTGACACCTCCAACCGCCCGCGCGTCCCCGCGTTAATACCTGCCTCAATGTTGCACCTAACTGACCCATGTGCTGAGTCGAAAGGTTCTCAGCCTAACTAAACTCAAAGGCATGAACCGAAATCCCTCTGCTATTCCCTAACACTTGTTCTCTTCTCTATTTTTGACGATCTTCCTTCATCTACATCAAGAATTGTCCCAAGTATCTGTCGATTAGAACTTTGGTCACGAACAATTAACTCGAACTGGGCATTCACAGACGTAAATCCTGGAGTTAAAAAAAACCACAACCCTATCAAAACAGTTGCATTTATAAAAACAAATGGGAAGACTAAAACAAACCATAAACTTCCTTAAGACGGCACGGCACGTCTTGAAGAAAATGTATAAAAGCAATTTCTTTTGTAGACCTATTTATTTTAAAGTATTTTCTCCCATTGGACGAACAATATATATATATATATATATATATATATATATGAGGTACTCGTGGTGTAATTGTTATCGTCGGAAATAAATACGGTGTTCCGGACGAATCAGTTTTCATTTCATATAGGGTAAATAAACTTGACAAAGATTTGAATCCAAGTGTTATATAGTCATCTGCTGATTCATGCAGAAATATACATATATATGCTGGATACATACCGATGCAATAATAATTAAGACGCCCGATGATAACGACACAGGAACAAACGACGCACGCCGGAAAGAAGACGCAGGAAGACTTCCTTATAAAATTTTACCTCACATCTTTATTTGTAAGTTTCGAAAGGGTTGTTCCAAGTTTGCGTGTGAGAGAGAGCTGGAGACCGAACGTTACTGAAATATTTTGACCCCAAGGTTATGGCCGTCAGCGTTGTGTCTTTCTCGTTCTTCATGGCTGCTCCACCGGACCCTGGAGTAAACTCTTCTGTGTTCTGGCTTTCCCTACTACATCGCGTCTACCTCCGACTTCCACTGTACTGCTTGCCCTCCTTCTCGCCTATCTCCACTGGCTCGTTGAGCCCAACTGACCGGAACTCAACTCGTCGGCCTTATATTACCTTCAAACTCCCACGCGCTGATATGGATACGCCTCCACGACTACTTCCGATATCTGGGGACCGGGATGTGTCACTTCCGCTTTCTTTGGAATGGCCTGTGTGATCGTAATCGAGCGGAAATAACTGTCATCCAGTTCAGAGGCCACTCTCTCCCGGTGCGTCAGTCTATGAGAGTATAATGGGATCTTTTTTACCTCGTCCCATTTCATCAGCCAATTTCCGCCCACGCGATTTCCTCTTATAACTGTCACCAGAATGTGTCACCTCCTTCCTGTGCATTACGCTGAATGGCATTTTTGGCCAGGTCAACAGGTCAAAACATAACACAAGTATTCTTCCTTCGCCTAAGATCAAATGTTTGGATAGAATGGTATTTTTAACGATGGCATGACTAGCTTTCTAAGAGAAGGAAAGCTGTAGATAATAGATTAATATTTTTAACTCCTTGATGAAACTGTTGTTTTGTTTACTGGAGTCTGAGCAATAGTATGTTTCTTCGGACTGTCTAAAGATCTCCAAAGTATTTAAACAGATTTTGACAACACTGTCGTCTTGATGGTCTTTTTTTATTCCTCCGGTCCAAATACCCCTCTCTATTTTTTAAGTTCAGGGGGTATCTTTCTGTGCCATAGCCAGATACATGAATATGTGAAACGTACATATAATGTTCATAACATATATTCATAGAACATAGGAATCTCGAAACACGAAAAACACTTACGACTTCTTAGTTCAGGTACGAAACTTTTTATTACCTTTAAGTTTAAAGGTTCTTTGACATAAGGAGAGAGATACCCATTCTTCCTATTCTGGCTTTTCCATCTGCCCCTCCATGTTGTGCGGCGCCCGTAGCGCGCAAATTCGTCTGGCCTCTGCGAGCCCCGAAAGTCGACCCTTCTCGTTCAGTGTCTAGTTTTCAACACAACGACTTTTTCAAAATCCCCAAAATCCTCCGCGCGCACTTCCGGTGCGTGACGTCACCCGCACTGTGTAGCCCCGTTTCCCATCTGGGCTATTGTGACATCTCTGAGTGACACGCCCGCTCCGTCCGCGTGCGTGAACACCTGCGTTAATGTTGCACCTAAGTAACCCATGCACTGAGCCGAAAGGTTCTCAGCCTAACTAAACCCAAAGGCATAAAACGAAATCCCTTGGCCATTATATTACATTTCTAAGGATTACCATAGTCTTCATATTCTGCGGTTATTTTTAGCTTCAAGCTTAGGAACATCTACGTGTCTTGTTTTTCACTCCGTCATCTTCTGGAACGCAAAAATCCAGTCGATTAGATCTCTTGGTCTTAAATAAAAGTAAATCTGGTATTGTGGACTTGACTTTGTTATCCATTTTTATCTCCAAACGCCAGCGAATTTTATGTGGTAACATTTTTGAAAGACATTCAATTTTTTGCATATAACTTTTATCCTTGTTGTTAGATTTCAGGGATGATCTCACCCCAATCATATCATTATTGTAATTATTATTATTATTTTTACACATTAGAGTTTTTTACATCAGCATTAGCCGATGGTTTTTCACTGGAATCTGAGTGACAGCAAGTCTCGTCAAGTCTCCAGGACCCGTCTCAAGATTCTAGCCGTTCTCAGCAATGCTGTCGTTTAAAATAGTCTCTACCCGTCCACCAACTTCCAAGTCCACCAGGCCTTTTAATAATCCTTTAGTTATTGTGCCTAAAGCACCAATCACAATTGGCACAATCGTTACTTTCATGTTACACAGTTTTTTCAATCCTCTAGCAAGGTCAAGGTACTTATCCTTCTTTTCACTTTCCCTCAGATTTATTCTGTGGTCTGCCGGGACAGCAAAGTCAACAATTTTGCAAATTCTCTTTTTTTGTTGTTGATTATTATAAGGTCTGGTCTTCTCGCCAGGATTCGTTGATCCGTTTGTATGTTAAAGTCCCATGGGATTTTATGCGTCTCATTTTCTAGGACAGTTGCTGGGTTGTGCATATACAATTTGTTTGTGTGGTCGAATTGAAATTCGTTGCACATCTCCCAGTGGATCCCCTTGCCGACCCAATCGTGTCTCGCCTTATACTCCTTGTGTGTTAATTTGCTGCATTTGCTTATGTGATTGTTCCTTTTGTTTCTGGTGTGAGATGTTGTTTATTATACGTTTAAAGTGGCCATAGAGTTGTTTTCCCTCCCATTTTTGTTTCCTAGTTGTTGTCATTCATTCGTCTATCGTGTTTTCCATATCGTTTCTGATTGTTATAATCAGTCCTCGTTCGTGTTTTTCTACGTAGCAGTTGTATGGATGCGTCAACGGTGTCTTCGATGCTGGCAAGTCCTCTTCCTCCCTCTTTTCTAGATACATATAGTCTGTCAACGTCGTCTCTGGGGTGTAATGCCTTATGCATGGTCATTAGTTTTCTCGTTCTTTGGTCCATTTGTTTAAGTTCATCTCTGGTCCTCTTGAGAAAGGGTCCCTAACTAGGGGCACAGCCCAAATTATTATTATTTTACTCATTTGAAAGTTTTTCCCACAAGCATTTGCAGATGATTTTCCGCTGGAGTCTGGGTGACAACAAGTATCTTCAAGTCACCGGGACTCTTCTTAGAATTCTAGCCGATTTTAACAATGCAGTTGTTTGGATGGTCTTCAATTGTCGTCTTATTTCGAAGTCCTCCAGTCCCTGTATCAGTCATTTGGTGACTGTACCGAGCGCGCTAATTACAATTGGTTTCACCGTCAACTTCATGTTCCAGTTTGTTTGTTTTATTTCAGTTTTCTAGCAAGTTTAGCTATGTATCTCTCTTTTCGCTCTCCTTTAGTATTACCTTTTGGTCAGCCGGAACGGCAATGTCCATTCTTCTGCAGGTTCTCTATTTATGCTGACTTTAACTAGATTTTGTCACGTGCCCGAGATTAGATGATCTGTTTGTATTTCAAAATCGCAGAGAAGTTTGTTCTTATTTTCATGGGTGGATTCTGGATTGTGCATATACCATTTGTTCGTATTGTCAAATTTGAACTACTTACACAGTTTCCGCTGGATCAACCTCCCCACCCGGTGGTGTCTAATCTTATACGCCATTATGCTTATTCTGCGATAGGTCTTTTCGTCTAAGTAAACTCTCAAGTGTCACTCACATATATTTGTCCAAGCAAGCTATCTAAGGCTTCCTGTCTTTGGCTATTCTTTCTTTAGACGATGTAGTTTTGTGTTCTCTCTTATTATGTTATTCCATTGCTTTGATGCTCTTCCTTAGGGTATTCTGTTGATAAAAATAGTTTTTGTATAGTTGACATACCTTGAATTGCCTTTGCCTACAATGAGACCAAACTACTTCTTTCTACTTTTTTCTTCTGGATAATGATTTTAGTATTTTAAAATCTTTCCGTATATCCTCAATTTTGATGTGATTCATGCAAGAAAATCCTAATATGGTCCTGAGGCAACGGTTTTCTATCCACTAATGTTCTTATCTTCAAATTCCAAGTTTCACCTATTGTATGGACTACTAGTGCATAGTAAAGATGAATGTCGATTGCATTTTAACGTTTTCATTTTTTACATTCATTTTTTTTAAATTCTAATGAAACAGCTATTCTTTTTACAAACCTTCAACTACTACGAATAAAACACATAAGATTGTTATTTTTAATTATTATAGCGTAATTCAATGATTCTATTGTTATCATCAGGTTTTATCTTACTCTTATGAGCTTTTTTTTTACATTATATTTTCGAAATGCCGTTTCCAGTTGCTCCGCGTATAGTTTAGCTTCTCAAATATAGCAGCGGAATTCCTGCAGCATTGTACCTAATTTGCATGAGTGCTATATTGTCATAAGTGAGTTCGAACTCCAGTCACGCTATTATGTTCACTTTCGAACTAATACCCTGGGGAAAGGTAAGAATCTCTTAAACTTCTCGATTAAATTGTATCGGTACTGGTATTCAAAAAAGATGGCATTGCTATCAAGATACACCCAAAAGTTTATATGCAATTAAACAATGAAAACGAAACCAAATATTTCAGAGATTAGAAAAAAGTCAACGGCGTTTGGTACATTGATAATAAAGCGATATTTATCCGAACCTCCCACTAAGCAAGATTTTACATTATGTCTTTTTTCATAGTGAGGATTAGGAAAGGAGAGGTCACACACGAGTCTTGACTCGTGTGCTGCTTGTCGAGGTTGGCCAAAGGTTCACTTAGTGCAATGTGAACTATACTAGACATTGTTAAGTCTCCCAGCACGGGTTCATGTGACCTTGCTGACCTTGGATTCACAAGAACCAAACACTTAGTGCAATGTTAATCTATGCTAGTCAACTTTTGCCCACCTGGCACGTATTCCAAGCGCCAGTATGAGAGCGTAAACTGTACACCGGCTGTAAAGCTATCATCTGCTTAAATATCTAATAAAAAGTTATCTAGCTCATTTCTATCTACTTCAAGAAAAATATTGAAAACAATCGGACATATTATACATTCCAGAAAAAAAAAACTTTAATCTTTTATGTTGTTATTAATCAGAGCTGTACTCACTGATATTTCGTATATAAACTCCTTTTTTTATGAATTTATTGTTTGCAAATGAGCTTTTCTCAACGCAGTAACGAAAGCTGCTTTAAAATCTCTAAAATAGACTTGTAAGGATATTTTTTTAGTTTTTCTATAATCTACCTTACGATATATATTCCCTGTGCACTTTTTGTCTGATCTTAATTCATATTGAATCTCAATAACGATACCTTCAGTTTGGAGATTTTCTCAATTTAATGCTTATTATCGTAGGAAATGGAATCGGTTAACCGATTTCAAATACGAGTCGAAGCTGATTGCGTTTCAGAAAAAAAGTAAGATGCGTCAAGTTTTTGACGTTAAGAACCAATAATTGGTTTTCTCCGATTTGGTTTTACAAAGTATTATACAGTTGGTAGATTGTTTAAATCCATGATCAGATATTGAGGCCAAACGAGCTGTTACGGCTTTTTGGAGGAAATAATTTAAACATCCCGTCGGCTAGTTCCCTTTCAAGTAAAAACTTGAACTGACAGAATTCCTTCTGGTCAGCTTTAATCGAAAACGATTGTGTCGGTCGTTTTGCTGAAAACCAGCGAAGACTGCGAAAGGGTTAATAAAATCCGGGTATATGATCATGCGTTGTGGCTAAGGACATAAATATGCAATAGGCTAATCAGCTTTAGATTCTACTTGCAGACTTTCCTATGTGGCTTATTTGGGGATGAACGGTAAGCAATTCTCCCAGCGTTCTGCCTGAGAAATACATGGAATCATAAAACTGTGATCAAATAACAATTTCTATTAAATAGAAATAAAATTATACAATTCTTGCCTCCGGTGGTGACATGCATAGGGAAAAATCAATCAATCAATCAACCAACCACTTGGCTTCTATGAACTGTTTCGGCTTTTCCTTCTCGAAACCCGAGAGAGTAGAAACAAATGGTCTCTTTGTTCACATATACACGAAATAAATAGTCTCTCATTCTCTCTCTCCTCACTCTCTCTCTCTCTATATATATATATGTGTGTGTGTCTATTTGTGTGTTTCTCTCTCTCTCTCTCTCTCTCTCTCTCTTTCTCTCTCTCCATCTAGGTATTAAATCACATCTCTGATTTGATAATTTTTGTGGGTCTGGGTATAGCATAATTTGTATTTTTTCTTCTAGGGACATGTTACATCTACTATCAAAGCATTCTGGATGATAGTAGATGTAACCTGTGCCTATAGACATAGGCCTCTATGTTAATGCACCCAAAACGGAATATATGTGCTATAATCAAACGGGGGACATCTCCACTCTAGACGGAACCCCTCTTAACCTAGTAGACAAATTCACTTACCTAGGAAGCAACGTCGAATCAACCGAAAAGGACATCGAAACGAAGTTAACGAAGGTATGGACAGCTATCAATAGGCTATCGATAATGTGGAAATCAGACCTAACCGATAAAATGAAACGCAGTTTCTTCCAGGCAGCGGTCGCATCGATACTGCTTTATGGATGCACTACATGAACTCTAACAAAACGGCTGGAGAAGAAGCTACACGGCAATTACACAAGAATGCTGCGAGCAATCTTGAACAAGTCCTGGCGGCAAAACCCCATAAGACACCAACTGTACGGCCTCCTATCACGAAAACTATTCAAGTTAGACGAACCAGACATGCAGGACACTGCTGGAGAAGCAGGGACGAACTCATAATTGATGTACTCTTATGGACCCCCACACATGGCCTTACAAAAGCAGGACGACCAGCACGAACATACATTCAGCAACTATGTGAGGATACAGGATGTTTTCCTGAAGACCGGCCTGAGGCAATGAACGATAGGGAAAAGTGGCAAGAGAGGGTCAGGGATATCCGTGCTACCAGCACGACATGATGATGATGATGATAAAAAACATCGTAGATAAGGTTTAATTTGCTATAAAAATAGGATTAAATTGAGATTTGAGGTGAAATGAATGGAATAAAATGGGAACCCACCATGTGAGGTGGACATGTGTACGTTTCAGTGGAAATGTAACTGAATAAATTGGTACGAAGATAAATTTTGAATTTAAAATTTTGATATTTAAAATTTTAAGTTTTGAATTTCAGATAAGTATTACAATAATCTTTGCTTGTGCTTAATAAGAATTGATGCAATTCCTTAAAATATTGTTAAATCTGAAGAATTACGTTAAAAGGTAAGTTAAAATATAAGTTAATTTACTGTAGAAACTGAAGATGAACCTATGTCTAGTTAATTTATCTTGATACCGACCAGTAACAAAAGAAAAACCGGAAGTGGGCAAAATGGGGAGGAAACTCTTCTTCCCTCTTCAACTTTTCCCACCCTTCTCTCCTGTGTCCATTCTGGCTGTATTAATTATATCCACTGCATCTGAAGTGTGTACTGTTAAATTTTGTATAATTGATTCATATCAATACCTTTAGCAGGATGGAAATAAATTTATAATCCTAATGTGACCGGGTTTTGTTTACCTGGAAGATTTTATGTTCATAGTTGAATGATTTAATTGTCCAGACGGAATCATTCCCGACTCCGGTTTAACTGGACGGAATAATACAAATATATACATTTTTTTTTTCTTCTAATGAACATATAGGCATGGCACTGACATTCAACAAACACCTTTGACTCTGTGTCTACACTACTCAAGTTTTGATATACATATGCTCTCTCACTGATGTTAGGTACATTTTTTATAAATCTAGCAAACTATATATATATATATATATATATATATAATTGATAAGAGTTGTAAGTGGCAGTGGCATGTCTTTCAGTTTGCGTTCACGCTTAGGTCTGTGTATATATGTACGCGTACCTATAGAATGACATGCAATTGAGGATTCATATATATAAAAATTATGAACATTTTGGAACTTCATATAAACGGATATATATATATATATATATATATATATATATATATGCAATTTTCATTAAACATAAAAGACATTTTATGTCTACATATTTTCTTTTGGATCCGTTCGAATTCCCGTATTACTTTTATTGTATTCTGGGGGAATTGATTTATGTATTGTCCATAGTTGTATGTATCCCCAGCACTCTCGGGAATTCGAACGGATCCAAAAGAAAATATGTAGACATAAAATGTCTATTATGTTTAATGAAATTTGCATTAACGAAGAAATGCTGCCTAAATATACATATATATATATATATATATGTGTGTGTGTGTGTGTGTGTGTGTGTGTTTGAAAGAGAGAGAGAGAGAGAGAGAGAGAGAGAGAGAGAGAGAGAGAGAGCTTCTGTGGGGTGTTCTTAAGAATAAAAATGATTATTATTATTATTATTATAAAAAAAAGGAATGGTTATTTGAAACCGCAGAATTGCTTACAAAAATACTCGATTTTTATTGATCTCAGGCTTTCACCGGAACATTCACAACCTTTGATCAGTCATTTGAATACAATGTCTCTGCAGATGTTTGATTCATTGGCTATCCAGTATGACGAGAGGGGTTGCGTTTTTATGCTAGTGAGACAGATCTCAAAAAGTGTAAATTGATTGAATCATAACTGGATATATTATAACTAAGATAGATCCGAATAAGTATAATTGATAGAATTATATTTGAACATATGCATACGTTGATAGATTAGGATAAGTATAAATTGATATAAAGATTTTTGGACGTATCAAACTTACATCTAGTGTAAATTGATAGAATCATATTGGGACATATCCATTCTTTTTTAGATAGATAGATAGATAGATCAGAATAAGTGTAAACTGATATAATGATTTTTGAATGTATCAAACTTAGATCAAGTGAAAATTGATAGAATGATATTGGGACATATCCATTCTTTTTTAGATAGATAGATAGATAGATAGATAGATCAGAATAAGTATAAATTGATATAATGATTTTTGGACGTATCAAACTTAGATCAAAACAACTGTAAATTGATGGAATAATATGGGACATTTACAAATAGATACTTAAGAATAAGTGTAATTTGAAAGAATATTTGAATATATTCAAATTAAGATAGATAGATAGATAGATAGATAGATAGATAGATAGATAGATAGATAGATTTCAATATATCAGACAATAACAGTTTTGGTTGATAAGATTAGACAATTCAATAATCTATAAAACAAGCGAGAAATGATTTCACTATTAAATCTTTCTATTTTCAGCCAATAAATACGTGAGAGATTACTGAATTTGCCCTTCTAAAACTGCTCTCATTAACAAAAATAATAGCAGACACAAATCTGTAAAAAAAAATACATAAATAAATGAACACATTTATATAAAAAAAAGGAAATAATTTGAGCCAGGCGTGCCGAAACAGGCGGCAAACGGCAACAGTAGAAACACATAAAATGAAGAATGCACTTCTTTTATGGCTTGACTCACATAAAAAAAAAGGTTTCTTGGAAAAATTCCACTTGCCTTTCTCTGGTAGTTTGATGTGATCAGTATTCATAGACACTCATATAATTGCTGATTGTCTCACATAGACAAATAAATACATTCTAGACTGTCTGTGAACCCATTAAGTTACCGTGGTAACGGAGGTCCTTCATGATGATAATGTTTCTATTTTGAAAACAATATTATTTTCTAATTAAAATATCCTTGTTATCAGCTTTATATTGACAATGTGGAAGCGTGAAAAAAAAGATATGAAGCACAAACTCAGACCATACAAAATCATCATCAACAGAATAAACGACTGATTTTTGTTCTAATATACAAAGGAGAACTCGGAGTTAGTGTTCAGTGTGAGGTATTTTTAGATCTCAACAAAAGTGGATGGAGACAAAAACAAGATGAAGTGATAACGATGAGTTAATATTGGAAAAAAAAAAAAGTCAGATTCGTGATCACCAAAAAAATGCCACATATTATTTCTGACTTCTAAACTTCCTCTTGACCCGTCTCGAATCAGGAAGACGGAAAATGTTAGTGTGGAGTTGATGAAGAAATTGGTAATTCATCATCATCATCACGTCACGTTTACAGCACGTATTTCTCTGACTCACTCTTTTCATCCGTCCCTATCGTACATCACTCTCTGCACGTCTTCTTGAGCTGGTGTAAATACGTTCTCGCTGGTCGGTCAACACAGGTACGTCCCTGTGTAGGTTTCCATAGAATAATGTCACTTTTAAGACCGCTCTTGCTTCACTAGTTGTGTCCCGCATGTTTTGTTCGTCTTATTTAGATGTTGTTTTTTTTTTATATATATATATGGGAACTAATTGGTTGCTGTTTCGTTGGGTGTTGCTTCCTGGATTTGTGCAATATAACTCGTAGAATCTTTGTACTGTTCCCATTAAGCTTCTTTTTATGCATTTTGTCAATGTCCATGTTATGCACCCATTCCTCAAAGATACTGTCTTAATTTCTTCGTCTTATCATTAATCCTGAAATCCTCTAATTTCATATTTAAATGTTTCCACTCTTTTTATTTTTGATCGGGTCAATTTGTTTCAAAAATATAATACACTATCCACAACAAAAAAAATAATTCGTTATTAGAGTTCATTTTTGAATTCTGCTAGAAAATTTTCTGAAAGTTTAATACTTAAGGATAAGTGAAAATTATGAATGCGAAAGTGGATTAACAGGGCTGTCTTATACATGCTACTTTGGATTTTTGTCAGAGAAAGTATTATTTTATATGATGACCATGTGTGCGATTCAAGTTGACTACATTTAGAGATAGAAAGTATTGCTTCCAAGATTTGTTAAAAATAGTAACATTCTTGTTTAGTTACCATCTGTTATCTATTGGCCTTCGACCCGGCCGGGCTGTCAAAATAGGAAATGCACCGGTGTAAATAACAGGTGCATCCGGTCGAGGAATATCAGAATATAACCTTGACCGTGGACAGGTTGAATGAGTGCGATTTGTGACGCCCACAAAAAGAAGGTGGACGTTGAATTATTATATAACTCAGTGCACAGGAAATTCAATGTTTGGAGATCAGACCAGTTGAAGAAAAGATGCTGGATTGAGGAACATGTTCCAGAGAGGCTAGGCCCCCAGGTCGCCGGTTGAGCAGCCCAGGAGAACGGGAAAGTAACGCTGGGGGTCAATATGTTGCAGTTCTGTTTGGTCTCCAACTCCCTCTCACACACAACCCTTTCAATAAAGTGAGAGGTATATTTTTCTAAGGAACTGTGTCGCTCGTCCTTATTGTGTCGTTGTGTTTTGCATGAATCTGCATATGAGTATGCAACACATCTAGCTTTTTCTCTATCCGTTTTGATAGCGTCCATGTGGTGCATCTATATAGAAGTATTGACACAGCCATAGCTTGGAAAAAAAACTCTATTTTATTGTATCGGATAGATTGAACTTCCATATCATCGATAATCTATCGATAGTAGTTAACACTTTAGCTAGGTGTATGATGACATCACGTTCAGTGGAGATATTGCTGCCGGGGTATGTGAACTTGTTCACAAATTTAAGATACCTGCCATTCAAAATACATGTACCCAGAATGGATTTCATTCATACGGAGGCCATTGCTTTTCTTATGGTTTAGGGATTTGGGTTTGATAGGCGTATTTGCAAGAAGTGCTGGATCATCAGCATAGTCTGTTACTGTTAGATTTTCTGTTGGATATCATCCGCTTGTTTCTTTTTCAGGGTCAAGTTATTTTCTTTTAATTGTAGCCTACCTCATTTGGGTGGTATTGCTCGCCCCGAAATATATGTATCCTGTGAAATTCTATACATAATGTCACTTTTTAAGCAGAGTTTAACAGATTTGAATGCAGAATTTTACTTCTCCTCGACTGGTTGTCTAACCAAATTTGAAGAACACAGACTGGCCAACTATTTACATATAGTCTCCAAAAATAAGTCGTTCTAATCCTCTGCCGGTTAATGATTACCTGAGTGACCCTGTACAAAGATCCTAAACTCTTTCAGCTGAGATTTTTTCTTGCAGCCACCATAAATGTTCACGTGATCACCCCTTTTCTGGTTGGTCGATAACCGGGCACTGAGTGCACTAATAGTTAGAGACGCTAACTAAAATTCATATTAAAGAAACACTATTACTTGACAAGGTATAATCTGATTGCCCAATCGCCTGGGGCGAGAGAATACACCGATTGCTATTCTGTAGAGGGGTAGGACCTCCCCAAGACTAGTGTCCTATTTATTACACTAAACAATCTGGTGATGAGGTTCCAGTAATGCTGGGACTTTGGGGAATGTGGAGTACCTTTTCATTTCCATCATTCCTAGGTAAATCTTTCCCAGAGTGGTAGCACCTGATAGGGTCCTATCTATGGGTCAAATAGAAGTAAACAGTGTACTTATGTTAAAATGAATTGCTTGAAATGGAACTATATTCTGAAATTGAAACTGTGTACTTAGGCTAAAAGGAATTGCTTGAAATAAGACTCTTTTGACATTGAAATTGTGTACTTATGCTAAACTGAATTGTTTGAAATAGAACTGTTTTTGTATGCTAAACTGAATTGTTTGAAGTGAAACTGTTTTTTGTATGCTAAAAAGAATTATTTGAAAAAGAACTGTATTTGACATTGGAACTGTACTTATTCTAGACTGATTGTTTGAAAAAGAACAGTTATTATCTATAAAAAATATTTGGCATTATTAATCTACAATGTTGATGTGCCATGAAACCAATTCAAACCAAGCATTATCTGATAAAAATTCAGCAAAAACTTTCTTTAGCTTTTGTACAATATCACTTTTATGCACTTCGACTTTTAACTCACCACTCCCTAAATATTCTGTGAGCGTTTCAGGTGCCTACCACATGAGCCCACCCGATTGACCTTCGTCCGTTACACTTTTGGGCTGCTTGTTCTGTTATCCATGTAGACGACCACTATCATAAAGTTGTTTCTCTTTCTAGAAACTGGAAATTGAATATAAACAAAAAGAAAATATACCATTAACTTCCAAATGTAAACAGACAAAAAAACCTCTGAAGAACGTTTTGAGTTAGTTCCCCATTTTCTATCTATCTATCTATCTATCTAGTTTGAAACGTGAAATAAACACAATAATCACAAAGTCGGCTCCAAATTAATATCAATCCGTGACTCCCACCAGACATAATTTGTTTGTTTTTTTTTAATTTGGAGATTAGGGGAGGGAGAGGTCATGCATGATCCGAAACTCGTCTGGTGTTGGTCAATATTGGTCATAGATTTACAAAGCCCGAAGCTCAGGTGAACTATACAAGACATTGCTAAGTTTCCAGGCACGAATTCAATTGATCTTGCTGGTCACTAGGCCTGAAAGTCGAGTGCAATGTAAAAGTATCTTGTCATTGCCTGGCTATTCAGTACGAATGTTAGGATGCCTAGTGTTAGACCATAACAGTAAATTAATACTATTGGTCTAAGTTACTAAATCCTAATCACTAATAAAAATATCGGTAAATTAATCAACCAGAAAGAGTGAGTGTATATTATTTTACATATACATAGATTATGAATGAAATATCAACATAAACACATTTCGGTATATTTACCATATTACAAGACGACCCATAAACTCGTATTATCTCGACCAGTTGGCGAGGGCTACAGAATCCGCCGACTACATCTCTATAGAGAGTGAAGACCTCCCACTAAACGGGTGTCCTGGATGTTTTAGTAGCCGTCCATTCCCGTTACCCCTAGTTACACTTTGTCTTGGAGGGGTAAGATCTGCTTAGACCATAGAGAAATATGTAAACATTGTCTAAACCTTGGAAACATTTAACTGTGTGCATGGAATTGAACTCTGACGTGTTCATAAATAGTACCTACCAACTTGTCATGTGCAAATCATATATATTTCATATGTATGTAAAAACAGAATTTTGCATTAAATTACCAATTATTAAATTACTGATATTAGTAGTCTGAATTTCTGAGACGAAGCTTGATTTTTTTTACCTGAGCTCAAATTACTTTTTTTCGTAATATGAGCTCAGGTAAAAAAAAAACGACATTATATATAATAGTAGTTCAAAGTGATGTAAGAACATTAAGTTTATAAGTCCCAAAAAGTCACTCTTAACTGTCTGAAAGGAAATATGGCGTATCGGCAATAGGCGTTGGATCCCTAAGCTTCTAAGTGACAATCATTTGGAGGCTACAAGTTCAATCCTGACGAATATCGGTACAGAAATACTTAACTATTGTACCTGCTTATGGTTAACAGAACCAGAACAAATGACCCCCAGGGGATTAAATAAAGGACGAAGTTCAGTGTAGACCCGAGTTCGATTCGAAACACCAAGAGAAAGCCGGAGGACACCTTCGGCCGACACGTCGTAAATTTAACAATAAAGAAATAGACAATAGTTAAAAAAAAAAAACTCTGAATAATAAAATGGGTATATACAGCTTAAAACGCAATCAACTACCCAACAAATTAGCTCTGCTCGTTTAAAAATAAGATAATCGTTTACAAATCATTAATTTCACATTAAATAACCTACAAGGGTTTATACACCATAAAGCAAACAATTATACTTGTGAATAATGTCGATGATTAAATTGATGCATAAAGTTTTATAGTTAACAATATCAGTCCCGGCAGGGACAGTAAAATGCACTGACTTCATCTCCACAGAGGGGTAATACCCCCATTAACAAGAGACCCGGATATGACTTTAATCAATTGGATGGTAAGGTTCGAGATTAGGTGAATGTGGAGTACTCCTCCATTGCTCCCGAGTCCACTCTGGCCTGGAGTGGAAGTACCTGGTAAAGTACTCTCTATGGCTAGAATAAAACAAACTATGTGCAAAAAAATAACAGATGTTAGACTGATTGCTGAAAATAATATTTAAAACATTTAACTCTGAGCAAAAAAAGAACTCAAGCCCGTTTAAAATGTTATCTACAAAATGTTTTTACAAATCATATATATTTGTTATAAATGTATTGAGATGATTTGGCATTATATAACCTGTTATGGTTAATAAGCCATGAAACTAAACCAAATCAAACTGTTTTATCAAAGATCTAAACAAAATATTTAATATGATCGCTTACATATCAAAATTAATTGTTTGTGACCTCATTCTCAAAGACCATTTTAAGTTTATTTGACTAAAAAATTGGCACATGTTTACCTTATTTATCATTTAGACAAAGAATATAATGAATTATTTTGTTATAGATAGATAGATAGATAGATAGATAGAAAAACATGGTATTTAGTGTGGGTTCAAAACCTGAAAAATATCAGTATCAAGTTGGTCTGGAAATAAGTCTTTTCCCAATGAGTATTTTAAATGTAATGCTCTCATAAATACCTTGATATCATGTTATGTTTTTACGTGTTGCTAACTGAAATGAAAATGACCTCATTCACAAAGAATTTTAAAAGGACTTCTTGAAATAAAATGTTGGTATGATCTCCTATATATATATATATATATATATATATATATATATATAGTGCAATTAAAAGGAAACTCAAACCGCGTTAAATTATTATTATAAGTTTATTTCAGCGGAGGAGTTTGTTATATCAACATGGATAAAAAAAAAAAAAAATAGAACAATAGCTATAGATCGAGCACTGAAATATGCAATTCCTCAAATATTCTATACACAAATAATACACACCTAGTCTTCATATGCTTACAATAACCAATAAGATAACTTGGTTGATATAGTTTTATGGCATATCGCCCCCTTATATGTTTTTTTTTTTTTATGATTTGTTCCAAATGATATGCAGTATCCTTGTTAGCACTGTCATCTGAGACTATAGAACACACGGACTGTTTTTCTGCAGAGGGATAAGACCCCTCAACCAGTGTGCTGGATATGACACTATATGTAGAAAAATAGGTTTGGTATTAATAACCTAGAATGGTTAATGCTGCATAGACCGAAACTTAACCCACACCAAAACCAATACCCTTATGTTGTTAATGTAATATTTTCTAACATTAGATAATATTGAAAACTGATTTCTTGTTTATTTCTGAGCTGCGCGCTTAGTCGTTAGGGCTTAGAATATACTGACTGCATCAACTACAGAGAAATAAGACCACTCCCTCCACATGGGCTGCCATCTGTATCTGACGGCAGGGCTCTAGTTCTGGAGATCTGACGCATTTTGAATTCTCCATCATTGATATGACTCCCAAATCCACTCTGATCAGGAGTGGTAGTTCCTGTTGGGCACCTAAAATTATTCGTATTCGATAAGACCATGAGCAACAAAAACCCTTATTCAGAAACAACTTCACAAAAATATATATATGAATCTACAATGAACGCGATTTCCTAAATTCTTGACATTAAATAAACCTTGTTGAGTGGACATGCTGTTAAAATCAATTAATCAATCATTGAAATTTGTATTAAGTCAATAAGGAATTGAATTCAAAATCCCGATCGTTGGTCTTTTAGATTATATTTTTTTTATTTTTTATTTTTTTTACAAATGCTACTATGTGCATGTGTACAATAACTGTTAGCCTACAGCATAGTACGATATAAAAAGGCCCTCAACTTCGACAATACGTTAGTGTCAGCGGTAAAGAGACTTGTCGAATCCACTTTGGAAAAATATCATTCAAGCACTCCTCGCTGTATTCCAGTACACGGCCTGTCTTCAGCATAGGTTTCGTTCTCTTTAAGCTTTTTCACGACTCATCTCACATTATTCTCTTCAATTGTCATCACAGCTTACTCAGTCCTGGGCCTTTTTGGGAATAAAGGCTGCACGTGTAATTGAACACCAAACAGGTGGACTGGTGAAATATTCTCGAATGCTTATATCCTAAAGTGGCGCTTTAAGTCCAGTGGAAGGACATATAGATTGATGCATTTCTTAAGAAACTGGTGAGAAACGAACATAAATATTCTCATAGATAGATATATTTGACAACAGAAATAGCACAAATATATATAATTATATATATATATATATATAGATATGAAAAAAGAAATATAGAGATCAAATGACCAACTGAGAAATAAAGATATGAAAAACTGTGATAGATTGAGAGAGAGAGAGAGAGAGAGAGAGAGAGAGAGAGAGGTGCCCGTGGTGTAATGGTTATCCTCGTTGGAAATGGACACGGCGACACGAGTTCAAAACCTGGACGAGGCTGATTACATAGCACTAATACTCTTGGGAAAGGTATGAATCCAATTATTCTCCCTCCAGCTATGGGTAAATAGTAGGGCAGACTGATTTATTCAGCCTTGCTGAGGCAACTAGTCTAGGGAAAGGAAAACTCTGAATTCAAACCTGTTAAGCTCCGCTTAAAAATTGACCTTGTGTCATATCCTGCTCGAGCGGAGGGTTAATAAATATGGACAGATAGATTATTGCTCTAATAGTTCTACTACACTTTAACATAATTTTTTCCGAGTCAATCTTCGTCGTGGAATGGAATGCCAAAAATTAGCGCCACATAATAATACAATAGTGTGCCTGGTACAATCATGCTCTCTAGGTGGGAAAAAACAGACAGTAATAAAAATCTGTCAATCAAACGTAAAACTATACAGAATTTCAACTGGCAAATATAAGAATGTAACCTTTACACACACACACACACACATATATATATATATATATACATATATATTCGGTACTAGTTATATGAAAATGTATTTTTTATTTGTATAACTGTACATGCGAAACTAGATGGATTTTTGTTAGTCTACGTTAAATATTTGTGGCTACACGCAAATGAACAACAATCCACTATGGCTGGCGCACGATCCCATACATGTGATTGTCTGGCGCATGCGCGTTTGTTGACTCAGACAGACGCCATTTCTAGATTAAATCCTCATTTAGTTCTTGCCAATTTCATTAAGGAATTCGGCGACTGACTCTGTTGGATTGCAGTTGGAATCTCAGCAATAAGCGCATTCTTTAAAACGCAATAACAAAAAAGAAAAAGAAATAAGAAAAAGAAAAAATAGGCACTTATTTTTATTATATATATTTTTTTAAATATCTACGCAATTTTCTTTCTTTTATTTTGTTTTGTTTTGTTTTTGTTTCTTCTTTATCGTTTCTTCGTTTTTCATTGTTTTGCTTCTTTTTTCTTCATTACTTTCCTTTCACATTCCGTTTTGCTTCAAGGTTTAATTTATTCTGTTTTCTTAAGGTGTTCAACTTTTTTTCTGCTTCTCACAAAGATACTACAACTACTATTACTACTGTTGCTGCTGCTGCTGCTACTTGCCGGTCTTTTCACCTTTTATTCTTATCTTATAACACTTCCTTCTCCGTATCATTATCCTGTACTACAGATTCTCTTACTATTACCACGACGAGAATGGCTACTAAAATGATAGATAGATAGATAGATAGATAGATAGATAGATAGATAGATATGGAAATAGAAATATAGAAATGAAAAGACCAACCCAGTAATAATTACCCCCTTGTTTATTTTTCATAAAACGTAAGAAACAAAAATATGAATAAGTTATTGTCCAAAAACAAGTAGACATCACAAAACTTTTAATAGTAAGTACACTTTCTTGCTAAATTTCATATTTTCTTTCTTTGGGATTCTCAACGGGTTTGGTAATAAATAATACTTAATAATGTTTATTCTGACTGTATTATGGTCTACGAGGAGCATTAAAATCCTGCAATGTTTGCTTTAGAAAAAATTAACCTTTTTTATGAAAAACTATATATATATATATATATATATATGTTTGTGTGTGTGTGTGTGTGTGTGTGTGTGTGTGTGTGTGTGTGTGTAAGAATACGTGAGTGCATGAGTGGGGGGGACGCCAGAGTTTATATAAATTACAGATTTCAAACCACTATTATTCTTATTCTTTGTTCGGTTAATATCACCATCATCATCATCATCATCATCATGACGTAACATCAGCACGGACTTCCCTGACCGTCTCCGCTACCCCTTTCTATCGTCCATCGCTTACGGTAGGTCTTCAAAGCTACATCCTGTATCTGCACAGAGCTGCTGTATGTAAGTCCTTAATAATCGGGCCATTTTACCATCATTTTACTCCTTTTGATACCAGCGTTAGCCGGTTTTGGTCTTTCACTGGAGTTCGAGTGACGGCAGGTCATCTTAGGTTTCAAGAACTCTTCTGAGTATTCCAGCAGATCATAACAATTGTGTAGTCTGGATGGTCTCGATTCTTCCATTGGTTTCTAATTCCTTCTGGCTTTTGTTGTTGCTTTTGCGAAACGTTCCGAGTGTACCCATAACAATTGTTATCACCGTTACCTTAATTTTTTCACCCTTTTTTTGCAGTTCTCTGCCATGATCCAAGAATTTTTTCGATATTTTCTTTTTCTTTTATCTTAATCCGTTGTCCGTTGAAATAGCGAAATCCACGAGATTACAGGATCTTTTTCCTTCAAGTCAATAATTATACTTTTTAAGAATTTTTAACTAGTAATTTTCCCTGAAGACAGAATAATAACACGTGTCCTTAGCTCAACAGAACTCTTGAATATTCTTGCTCATCTTGTGTTGAAATATTATTTTCTTCCGATCTCTAGTTTCCTCGGTCTCTTTTCCAGGATTTTAATGTCTGTTCGAGGTCTCCAACTCTGACCGGTATCATTGTTCTTCGACAAGATCCAGGCACTTATCTAGTTTTTGCATTCCTCTATTTTAACTCCGTGATCTGCTGACAGTGTTATTACTTGAAGTCCATAAGTTAAATGATTTTTTTTTAAATTTCACGTGGTCATTTTCTGGTCAACTTGTTTTTCTTATCATCTGAGAGTTTTCACGGCAGTTTTTACTGATGTCTTTTCACTGAAGTCTGAGTGAAAGGAAGTTTCCCCGGATCTTTAGGACTCTACAAAATATTCAAACTGATTTTAATATGGTTGAAATCTGAATAACCTCGATTCTTCCTCGGATCTCCTGTTTTCCTAGAATCTTTTCCAGCCATTTGGGGAATGCTCCTATGTGAACAATTACTTCACTTTTAATTCCTACAGCTTTTTTTGTCCATTTCTTTACTCCTTTTTTCACTCTGAAGTTCGCTGTAACGGCAAAATCCAATTTTCCTCTTGCTAATTAGCACTAGATCTTGTCTTTCAGATGGGACTGAGTGATCCGTTTATTTCTCCAAGGGTTAGAACATCTTACGCGTCTGATTTTCTCGGGCAGTTTCTGGTTGTACATTTAGCATTTTCCAGTATGATCAAATTTCAGTCTCTTGCACCATTCCCAGTGTATCACCTTTCCAACCCAGACAAGCCTAGTTGTATATTCCATTTGTGCTAGTTTTCTAAAATCGTTATTTTATGTAATTAACATTTTCATCTTTGTCACCACATGACCTAAATTTACTTGTCTGAGTATTATTATTATTATTACTTGAGCTTTTTTTTTTTTTTTACTCTAGCGTTTTTTTTAAGTTTTCACTAGAGTTTGAGTGACAGCAAGTCTCATCAAGTCTCCAGAACTCTTCTCAGTATTCTAGCCGATCTTAAAAATGCGGTAGTCTGGATGGTCTGTACATGTCCTTTTATTTCGGAGTCTTCTAGTCCCTTTACCAATCCTTTAGGGATTGTCCCAAGTGCACCAACCACAAACAGTATCACCATCACCTTCATGTTTCAAAAATTGTTTTAGTTCTCGAGCACAGTCTTGGTACTTATCTTTCTTTTCACTTTCTTTTATTTTCACTTTACGGTCTGCTAGGACGGCAAAGTCCACTATTTGCTAAGTTCTCTTTTTTTTTCTTTTTTTTTTTTTTTTTTTTCGATATCACTTGGTCAGGTCGTCTGGCCGAGACTAGATAATCCGTTTGTATTCCCGAATCCCAGAGAAGTTTATGCGTCTCATTCTTTAGGACGGATCCTGAGTTCTGCATATACCACTTATTCGTAAGGTGAATTTTAAATTTTTTGCAGAACTCTCAGCGAATTACTTTCCTATCCAGTCGTGTGAAGTCTTATACAATTTTAATGCTAATTTACTGCAGTCTCTTATAATAGGATTTATCGTTTCGTCCCTGTCACTGCATCATCTAAATTAAAGATTTTTTGTGTCTTGTCAATTTTTGCGTATATCCCTGACCCTCTCTCGCCACTTTTCCCTATCGTTCATCGCCTCAGGCAGGTCTTCTGGACAACATCCCGTATCCTCACATAGCTGCTGAATGTATGTTCGTGCTGGTCGTCCTGCTTTTGCACGGCCATGTGTGGGGGTGTTCCTTTTCTTTATAAAGGTTTGCCTTTCTTAGCTTTGTCCAAGTCTTCTGATGTAAAATTTTCTTGGTTTGTCACTGGAAATGTCCATACAATTGTATTCTTCCCATTTTTTCTAGTTATTGTTTTTTGGTTGATCCTTGAGTTTTTTTGTTTTGTTTCTTGTCTTTTTAATCAGTCGTTCTTTACTCTTTTTTCATTTAGTCTTTGATTCCTCTTATCGATGTATCGACGCTATCTTCAGGTATTGTGATTCCTTTTCCTTCTTCTTTTCTTGACAAAAATAGTCTGTCCGTATCATATCTTTGATGTAATAATAATAATAATAATAATAATAACAACTAGGAAACAAAAATGGGAAAGAAAACAACTCTATGGCCGCTTTAAGCGTCTAATAAACAACATCTCACACCAGAAAACATGGACCTGGCTAAGAAAAGGAAACCTTAAGAGAGAAACGGAATCCCTCCAAATAGCAGCACAGGACAATGCCATAAGAACGAAGCATATCAAAGCGAGAATAGATAAGACGCAACAAAACAGTAAATGTAGGCTATGCGGTGACAGAGACGAAACGATCAATCACATAATAAGCGAATGCAGCAAATTAGCACAGAAAGAGTACAAGGCGAGACACGACTGAGCGGGCAAGGTGATCCACTGGGAAATGTGCAGGAAATTTCAATTCAACCTTACAAACAAATGGTATATGCATAACCCGGTGCCTGTCCTTGAAAATGACTCGCATAAACTCCTATGGGACTTTAACATACAAACGGATCACCTAATCCCGGCCAGAAGACCAGACCTCATAATAATCAACAAAAGAAAGAGAATCTGCAAAATTGTTGACTTTGCTGTCCCGGCGGACCACAGAATAAATCCGAAGGAAAGCGAAAAGAAGGATAAGTACCTCGACCTTGCTAGTGAATTAAAAAAAAATGTGGAACATGAAAGTAAAGATTGTGCCAATTGTGATTGGTGCGTTAGGCACAGTAACTAAAGGATTATCAAAGGGCCTGGAGGACTTGGAAGTTGGCGGACGGGTAGAGACCATCCAAACAATAGCATTGCTGAGGACGGTCAGAATACTGAGACGAGTCCTGGAGACTTGCTGTCACTCAAAATCCAGTGAAAAACCATCAGCTAATACTGATGTGAAAACTCTAGAGGAGTAAATTATCATTATTATTATTATTATTATTATTATTATTATTATTATATAATGTTTACACATATTATGCTTCTCACAAGACTTTCGTAGCTGATGGTTGTTTATTGGAATCTACTGGACATTTCTCAGTATTCAATTCGATCTCAATGATGCAGGAGTATGCATGATCTCGGTTTGTCCAATGAGTTCAAACATATCAAGCCCCTTTGCCAAACCTTTGGGGACCGTTCAAAGTGCACCAATGACAATTGGTATCATCGTTACCCTCATGTTCCAGTGTTTGTTTGTTTTTTAGTTCCCTTGCAAGGTCCGAGTACTTATTTCTCTTTTTGCTTTGATTTTCATTCTCTTATCTGCTGGAATGAACATTTCTACTATACGACGAGTTCACTTATTTTGTTAATTGTTACTCGGTCTGGTCATCTAACCGGGATTAAGAGATATAATTGTAACTCAAAATCCCTGAGAATTTTATGCGTTTCATTCCCCAGGACGAATTCTGGTTTGTGCATATACCATTTGGTAGCATGGTCAAATTTTAATCTCTTGCACAATTCCTTATGGATCTCCCTTCCACCAAGTCGTGCCTAATCTTATATCCCTTTTGCTCTAGTTTGTTGCGTTCAGGATTCAATCTTTTACTTCGTAGCGGTGCGTTTAGTAAAATGATAACTGTCGTTGAAAATAGAATCGTGTACTTCCAACTCGGAAACTGGATGAGCCTGTTTACATTTCATTTAGTGTTTATGTCCCAGCTTCATCTTTTCTCGCTCCCTGACCAGGTCCTTTAGCCCTGATAAGACAACGAGTCAAGTAGAAGGAAAAACTCTGAATTCAAACCAGTCGTATTCCGTTTTAAAATGCTATTATGACTCATCCTGTTCATTGGATATAAAATGCATGCACACTGGTTAAATTCTTTATTTGGTTTGTTTGGTATTATGGTATCTCAACCATTTTAGGTTGTGACAAATCGTCTTTACTAATATTCATAAGATATATAATATTTGGTTTGGTTTAGTTTTATGACATATCAACCTTTGTAGCTTATTTAATGATAATTCCGCTTCATTCATTTGTATTGAATATATAGGATTTGCATTGGTTTGGTGTTATGACATATCAACTATTGTAGGTTATTTAATGTTAAATCTTCTTTATATATATATATATATATATATATATATATATATATATATATATATATATATATATATATATATATATATTAAATATCTAAGATTTGGTGCAGTTGGGTTTTATGACATAACCTTTTTATGTTATTTAATGCTAATTCCTCTTCATTCATATATATAAGATATCTAGGATTTGATTTGGTTTGGTTTTATGACATATCAAGCATTTTAGGTTATTTAATGTCAAATCCTCTTCATACATATATATTAAATACATATAAATTTTAAACAAATTTTATTGATGGCGTTTTAAATGAACCAAAGCACGTTATTTTGCATACAGTTATATGGTGACAATTATTGATATGTATCGCTAACAATTTAATTAGATATTAATTATTTGTTTGCACATTGTTAAACTATCAAACAGATCTATTTCAACCAATTCATTTTAGCATACGTCATTTGTTTGCTTTCAGTTTAAATATTAAACATCTCTACTTGACCTATATGACCTGTAAACAGCAGTCGGTGCCTTTCTAATACAGACGTTGACACTGCTTTCAGTATATGAGTTAACTAATACTTGCTTCTAATTTTGTCTATGAATTAATTATTGGTTTCAGAGTGCGAAATTTAATCACCGTAAGGTTTTGCTCAATTTCGAGGCGGAGTACATTATTTCTCTTACCACAGTATCTAATACCACAAATTCTATTTAATATATACATACATATCATTACCATTGTCAATATTCCCGACAACAATTCTCAATTCTTCTGTTGGAGGTAAAGATAGGAGCTGAATTCATCTTTTGGCATCTGAGGTCACCTTACAAATATTTGTTTGTTTTGGTTTACTAAAATGTCTCAGTCCAGCACATTAACCAATTTGCCACGGAGAATCCCTGCCATACGAATGTAGAATTTTATAGTGTCACGTACCAATCAGAGTGATATGCCAAACTTTTGACAAGTGAGGTTAATTCAGTTTTGACGGCAATGTCTATTTTGCTCTGTGGTTCAGCAAACACTAAATACATACATGCACACATATGCAGTATAAAAAAAGTACACAGTGTAAGAAAAAGCAAGATGGAAAGTGTACAAGAATGCTACGAGCTATTTTGAACAAATCCTGGAAGCAACACCCCACAAAACAATAGCTGTACAGCCACTTAATTTCCATATCAAAAGACCTATCCAAGTAAGACGGACAAGACCTGCAGGACACAACTGGTGAAGCAAGGACTATCTAATAAGTGCTGTTCTTCTATGGAGACCTACACATGGACGTATCAGTGGTGGCCGACCAGCAAAAACTTATTCACATCAGCTCTGTGCTGACACATGATGTAGTTTGAAAGACCTTCCAGGGGCAATGAATTATAAAGACAGATGAAGAGGTAGAGTCAGATAAATCCGTGCTACCTGCTTGATTTGACGACGATGATGATGATGATGTAAATGTTATCGTCGTAGGAAATGAACTGGGCGAGCCGAATTCAAGTCCTCGAAAAGACAGTTTGCTTTTCTCTTCTGCCAACATCACTTTCAGAAAGCATGATACTATCACTTCCCATAGCATCCAGGATCAAATAGAAGGATAGTCTCGTTAGCATGGTTAGAGTGTTCGCTAATGGCCCGGGAGACATGGGTACAATCCCAGGTCGAATCATACCAAAGACTCAAAAAATGGCACTTGATGCCTCCTTGCTTAACACTCAGCATTATAAGGTACGGAACAAGGGTAAAGTGTAGCAATCCAGGGAAAGGAGTAGCGCCCTTCCCTACACCTTGGTGTAGTAGCTATCGAAAAGGGAGCCTTCGGTTCACCCTCGACTAAGGTCACCAACTTTATATTTACTTTACTTACGGCCATTGGTATAGGAGAAATAAAATTCCCATTTTAAACTAACTATACTCCACTATAAATCGATGCGGTATCCTTATGCCCCTGTCATATGGACTCGGTATATATATATATATATATATATATATATATATATATATATATACATATATGTATATATATATAAAAGAGAGAATATATATATATATACATATATATATGAAAGAATATATATATGTATATATATATATTGAGAGAGAAAGACAGAGATAGAATATATATATATATATATATATATATATATAGAGAGAGAGAGAGAGAGGGAGATAAAGTTTAAAATGTTTCAGGGGTAGATATGAAACGTCATAGATAGATAGATAGATAGATAGATTAGAATAAAAATTATCCAACTTTGATAGTAGTTAATGACTGACAAGTGTCAGTCATAGTATCAGGTTTAACAAGACACGCGGTAGATGCTCTGTTTGGAGGGTAGGTGAAGAGAACAAGAACTGTTTTAGAAAACAAAAATTAGATAAAAATCATCTTAAACTGTTGCTATTGTTTCGAGATGTATCCAAGTTAAGAATGAAATTGGATTGTTGTGGAAACGGCAAACTTTTAGAATTCATGAAATGAATAAAAACGAAGCCAATTTCGGTGATTAGGTAAAATAGGATACGTTTATTTTAAAAGAAAAACCTTTAAACCAGAAACTATATTCCAACCGATTTCTTCGATTCAGACCGATGTCTACAGAAGCGTTAAATTCATATACTGTGTCGACTATTATTAAATATGAACTTTGACTCGTTTTGTTTTCGTTTTAGGGGATTTATTTTTGCATTGCTTTATATTATTTTATTTTATTTTATATGATTTTTTACTTATCTATATTTTTGAAGCCTAGGAGTGTTTTTTGATTCCTCATTCTTAAAAATGATGTTATAATAATCTATTAAAATGCCGTTACAAAAGCAAAAAATCAAAACAAAACAAAAAAAAAAAAAAAACAAACAAACAAAAAACAATTGTACAGACAACTAAGCCTTCATGTGATGATGAAATGTAGGTGATGAACACGACGTATAGTAAAACTTATTACATGGATGACGGTTAGACATAATGTCAGTTTCCTATCATGATTCCGGAAGAAAAACACAATCTTAACTCAAAAACAAACAAGGCTGAGTTCCAGTTGCGTAATCGGTAACGTGCAGATCTGCAACATCGTAGTGAGTTTGAATACAAGTAGCGCTACTTTTGGACCAATACCCTTCGTAAAGGTATGAACCCCTTATTCCTGGCATTGAATAACCCTGAAGGTTGATATATAGGATAAAAAGTATCATTGCTGTTATTCTACAAGGATGGCTTTGGCTTTAAATGACCCATGAAGGTTGATATATTTGTTAAATAGTATCATGGCTCTAATTCTACAATGATTACTTTGGCTTTAAATAACCCATGAAGGTTGATATATGGATTAAATAGTAGCACTATGTTCTTCTACAAGGGTTGTTTTCATATCAAATAACGCACGACGGTTGATTTGGCATTAAACAAAGGTATGAACCCCTTATTCCTGGCATTGAATAACCCTGAAGGTTGATCATTGCTGTTACTCTACAAGGATGGCTTTGGCTTTAAATGACCCATGAAGGTTGATATATGGGTTAGATAGTATCATGGCTGTTATTCTACAAGGATTATTTGGCTTTAAATAACCCATGAAGGTTGATATATGGGTTAAATAGTAGCACTATGTTCTTCTACAAGGGTTGTTTTCATATTAAATAACGCACGACGATTGATATATGGGTTAAATAGTAGCACTATGTTCTTCTACAAGGGTTGTTTTCATATCAAATAACGCACGACGATTGATTTGGCATTAAACAAAGGAACCAATCTTACATTAACTAAACATTCCAATCAAAGTGAGAATCAATCAACGTAAGAAGGTAGGGAGTGTCAGAATGGTAAAAGGCAGTCTTTGCACAGATATTGTTGAGACAACATAAGGAGATAAATTGTAGCCAAGCAGTATGGACGCTAATTAAAGTACTTTTTTTTAATACATAAAAAAAACAAGACAGGATATTTATCGGTTTCAACACCTGATTATGATATTTTCATTAATTTCCATGATATTTTATGGCAATTTAAACGTTTTGAAATAACTTTTTAAACTGTCATTTTTGTGTTCTTTATTTTTTGGGAACTTGTCTAAATTAGTGTATCCCTGGGAGCTAATAAAAATGATAAATTACGCTGTGAAAAGGTTATTCTTCTTTTTATCGAAAAATACGAATTTTGTTCTCATGCAAAATACAAATTTTGTTCTCATGCAAATATATAAAGAAAAATCATCATAATAGTTTTTTTTCTCAAACATTTGCAAAACTAGATAGATACATTAATAAATAGACAGCTATAACTAAACTTACAAGTAAAAGAAATATTCCAAAGAATATTAAACATATTTAATATTTAAAATAGAATATATTTTTAAAGAATTGATTTTTTCTTAGAATTAATATCCGGGTCTTGATTGGCAGTCCACAACAAACGAGAATGAATTTACTTAGATAGTGATTGATTCTCGAAGTTGTAAAAAAATGGTGAAAGACTTATGTCTTCTTTTTTCTTCATGTTCGTTTAATTTCCATTGCAAATGTGTCTGTGTAATTACCATTTCTTCTCAATGGATCGCTGTCAGCCTTTCAGCTTTCTTTTCATCATTCCAAAGTCGTTCACGAATCCCATTAACGGTGTCTTTTCTCAAAGTCCACCATACCTTTTCTCTAGATTTTCAATAACTATTAGAATTTGTCTCCTTCATGTCAAAGCAAATATCAAACGCTACCTTGTTTATACACATTTTTTTTTTAAATAGACATGTATTTTTGAAGCTTACCATTTATGGGTTGATGTAGCTATCACTTTCTTTTACTTATGTATTTAATCATTTTCTGTATAAGAGACTGGAAGGACAGACAAATGAGGGAGTGACCATTAGCATATAAACAAACACATATCCTAGATTTATACTGAAAATTACATGATTATGTGTGAATATATCACTGCACATTTGTATTTTAAATATGGATGAGACGGCTAAATCAGATGCGGCTATTATTTTTGGCGGATTTTGTTTTTTATATGTAATGATTACTTTATTTCAAAGAGACGTAAGCAAAATGACTGTTTAGCTCACTTACATCTTAGTTCTATATCCACATTAATAGTGCCTTTCATGTTGTTGGAGATCACAGGCTAAAGCATTCACACAAAATTACATTTATATATATATATATATATATATATGCGTGTGTGTGTGAGTGTGTGTGTACAATTTAACTCAATACAAGGTTTTTTTTGTATTTCTACATTCATATATTATCAGTATCATCGAATCGCGCTGACAGCACAGCGTTCCCTGACTCTCTCTCTCTCTCTCTCTTTCGCTCTCTATCTCTCTCTCTATCAGCCATCGCTCATGGAAAATCCTCTCGAGTGCATCGCATATCCGCACAGGTCTGAGTAATATAGTTCTTAAATGATCAGCCACCACTGCACAACCATGTGTAAGATTAGATAAGAGAACGTCCGTACTTCTGCAGCATATATTGGTCGTTTTACTTGGTTTTTCAGATGGAACGTAATACAACTGCTGTTTTGTCGGCTTTTTCTTCCAGGATTTATTCAAAACAGCGCGTAGAATTCCTATGTAGTTCCTATGAGTATATATATATATATATATATGTAAACCTGAAGACCTGCCGGAGGCGATGAATGATAGGGAGAAGTGGCGAGAGAGGGTCAGGGATATCCGTGCTGGCGGCACGTCAGGATGATGATGATGATGATGATGATATATAGGCAGCATATCTTCATTAATACATATCTCGTTGAAAATTTTTTGTCTACATATTCTTTTGTTGATCCTTTTATATTGCCGCATTGATTTTATAATATTCGGCGAGAATTGGTTGATGTATCTTCCATAATTATTTATTTCCCGATTACTTTTTGCCCGAGTTTGGGCCACCATCAGGGGACGAACTATTACAAAAGTGATGTAATTTTTGTATGTACTTTACTACTTTGTAAGAAGAGCGTCTGTACCGTTGCAGTGTGTAGCGTTTACTTTTAAATATGTTTCTATAAATAGTGTCAGTAGCTAAAGACATTTAAGTACATTAGCACTTGTTAGTACAAATGAATTATTATGGAAGATATATCAACCAATTCCTGCAGAATATTATAAAATCAATACGGCAATATGAAAGGATAAAGAAATATGTAGACGAAAAATGTCTATTATGTTTAACGAAATACATATATATATATATATAACATCATGTCACACCACCAGTACCCTTCTCTATCATCCATTGCTCCCGGTAGGTCTTCAAGATTATATCCTGTATCGGCACGGAGCTGTTGTATATAGGTTCTAGCTGGTCGTCCAGCCTTCGCTCGTTCACGTGAAGGTGTACACTGGAGTATGTCGCTTATGAGTTCGTCCATACTTCTTCAGCAGTGTCCCGCATGTCTTGTTCGTCTAACTTGGATAGTTTTCGTGAAGGGTGGTAGGTGACAAAACAACTGCTGCTTTGTGGGGTGCTGCCTCCAGGACTTGTTCAAAATTGCTCGCAGTATTCTTGTATATATATATATATATATATATATATATATATATATAGTAGCTGTTTAAAGTATTTGGCCAACTTACAAAACTTTTTTTTTTCATAGTAAAACTATTACTTTTTGTGAAACAATTTAAGCAATTCACTGGTTTTATTTATTACACTAAATACAAGACTTCCTGAGCCACTTTAAATACAAATTAAACGAAAAAAGCACAAAACGCTCTCTTAAACATTCGATTCATCAAAATGACCCTCTTTAGTCCCTATCACAGCTTCATAGATTCTCGGCAATCTTTCGTTGAACGACAGGAGGTAGACTGAAGATATTTCTGCACAGTTTTACTGCTAGAGTTGCTAGAAGTGAGCCGCCATTGTCGATTGGTTAACTCTTCACCAGTTCAATGGGATTTAAGTCCACTGATTGCACCGGCTAAGGCACCAGTCGAAGGAGTGCTCCTTTTCTTTGTTTTTAATATACCTCTGGCAGAAGTTACGTGTATGCTTTGAGCCATTATCTTGCATGAGTACAAATCCTCAAGACACAAAGTTCATTCCAGTTGGGATCCCTTGATGCTGCAGTATGCTAGTAGATTGATGCAATTTGCCATTCATCTGGAGTAAATTCACGACTTTATTATTGGCAAAAGTCCCCCACACCATTTACGGTCGCTGTGATATGGTGGTGGCTCCAAATCTTTCTCTAAATCATCACCGGGTATAAACCTATCTATTTGAGCCAAAGATTTTGAATTTTGATTCGTCAGTCCGTAGGATTTTATTCCACTGCTTAATTGGCCAGTCTTTTTGCTCCGTGACTCATAGGGGCCTTTTGACTTTATTTTTCTTCCTCTATAGTTGTTTCTGGATTGCAATTCTTTCCTGTAGATAATCTTTCAGTAAGTTTTCACAGAGACTTCTCAGTGAATATTGATACAGTTTTTCACTACATTAGATCAGTGGTGCAGTGATGTATTGAGGAGTCGGCCTTCTGTCTCGTTGTTTCTTTTGGGTTACCAACCCTACTTTTGGTCTTGTTTTGTCCAGTTTCCTCAAATTAATAACCTGTATTTGAATGCAATGTTGCGTAATGTGAGTTAAAGGGGTGGTATAATGTAACTTTTGAAAACGTTTTATGAATGCTCAGAACTAAGGAAGAATAACGCCTTCAGATCAATTTTAGAAAAAATATCCGGTTATACTAAGGTCAATGTTATAGGGAAAGACTTGTATTTAGTATTATATATAAAAGCAGTAATGATTGACTTGTTTTATTAAGATTAACACTTTTAGGATGAGAAAAAAAATTTTCAAAGAGGGCCAAATTTTTTGACTGCTCGTGTACATGGAAAAATATTGCACCTATTTTAATTCATTCCATTCAGATGTCAGACGATTCATAAGAAGATTTGAACGGTTCAATTATAAAATAGGCAGAGGCGATGTGTCTGTCTTATTTAATCAAATAAGTTAAATAGAGAAAATAATGCCCATATATATATATATATATATAGAGAGAGAGAGAAAGAGAAAGAGAGAGCAAAGGACAGAGAGTTAGAGAGAGAGAGAGAGAGAGAGAGAAAGAGAGAGAGAGAGAGATAATAATTATCATTAATGCATGTTTGTTTGCAAAACATTATTAACAGTATAGGTAAAAAAAAATGACAGTATTTATTCGGTGTTTCAAAATCAAACTGAAAACACATAGCGCGAAAATGTTCACATAACAAAGAGTCAAATAATACAAAGGAAAGGAAGCCATTATAACATCTACTTCGGGTTTTTAATTTCAGTTATTACAACACACGTCCACACTATTTTCATTATCTTCATATTTATTATCATTATTTATTACTCATTAGTACCTTGGAAAGAGTAGCGCCCTCCCCTACACCTTGGTGTAGTAGCTATCGAAAAAGGAGCCTTCGGGTCACCCTCGACTATTGTCGGCAATTTTACTTTTTTACTTATTACTCATTAGAGTTCTTCACATCAGCGTAAGCTGATAGTTTTCACTGGAGTTTGAGTGACAGCAAGTCTCCTCAAGTCTCCAGGACTTTTCTCAGTATTCTGGCCGTTTTCAATAATGCTGTTGATTGGATGGTCTTCACTCGGACGCCAACTTCTAAATCTTCCAGGCCCTTTAATAATCCTTTAGTTACCGTGTCAAAGGCACCAATTACAACTGGTATAATTGTTACCTTCATGTTCCATAGTTTTTCAAATCTTTACAAGGTCAAGGTACTTATCTCTCTTTTCAGATTCTTTCAGTTTTATTCTGTGGTCTGCCTGGACAGCAAAGTTGACAATTTTGCAGATTTTCTTCTTTTTTTTTTTTTTTTTTTTTTTTTTTTTGTTGATCATTATAAGATCTGGTCTTTGGGTCAAGATTATGTGATCCGTTTGTATATTAAAGTCCCACTGGAGTTTGTAAGTGTCATTTTCTAGGACAGGTGCTGGGTTGTGCATATACCATTTTTTGGTATGGTCAAATATAAATTTCTTGCAAATTTCCCATTGGATCACCTTACCCACCTAGTCATGTCTAGCCTTGTACTCCTTCTGTGCCAATTTACTGCATTCACTTATTATGTGATTGATCGTTTCATCTCTGTCACTGCATAATCTGCACTTGCTATTTTGTTGCGTCTTATCTATCCTCGCTTTGATATGATTACTTCTTATGGCACTGTTTTGTGCTGCCATTAGGAGATATTCTGTTTCTCTCTTAAAGTTTCCTTTTCTTAGGCATGTCCAGGTTTTGTCGTGCGAGATGTTTATTAGTCGTTTAAAACGCCGTTTTTCTTCCCATTTTTGTTTCCTACTTTTTGTCATTCTGTTATCTATCGTGTTGTCAGTATTGTTTCTGATGGTCGTAATCAGTCCTCCGTCGTGAATTTCTATGTAGTCTTCCAGTCGTTGTGTGGATGCGTCAACGCTGTCTTCGAAGCTGGCAAGTCCTCTTCCTCCCTCTTTTCTTGGTACATATAGTCTGTCCACGGCGTCTCTGGGATGTAACACCTTATGCATGGTCATTAGTTTTCTAGTTCTTTGGTCCATTTGTCTAAGTTCTTCTCTGGTCCACTTGAGAAACGGTCCCGAATATCTAACGAGGGGTACAGCCCAAGTGTTTATACCTTAGGTTTAGATAAGGTTTCTGCAATTGAGTTTTGTCTCGAGTAGTTTTCTAGTTCTCCTGAGATATTCTTTTTGAATTTTGTTTTTCATTTCGACTTGTTTGATGGTGTAAGCCTCCAAGATTCCTAAATATCTGTAGGTCTCGTTTTCTGCGAGCATTCTGATTTTGTCTTGATTTGGTAGTTCTATTCCGTCAGTTAGATGTCGTTTGCCACTTTTTATGACGAGCAGAGCGCATTTTTCAATGCCAAATTCCATCCCTATGTCTTGACTGTATATTCTAATTGTGTGTATTAGGGTTTTCAGTATTATTATTATTATTTGTACTAGTAATTGTAGTAGTTGTTGTTTTAGCAATTTTATAACATCCTGTCGTATCTATCAATCTCTCTCTCTCTCTATATATATATATATATATATATATATAAATGTGTGTGTGTGTGTCTGAGTGTGTATTTTTCTTTTTTTGTTGGTCCAAAGAAAGAAAAGTAAATATTTCGAAATGAATAGTTCCACAAAGTGATTTACATATGTTTTAAAATCATTTATTTAATTCTTTAGTACTTGCCTCGATTCTTTTTCTCTTGGACGAGGTAAATACGATAAGTTTCCAGACTTTTTTTTAGTATGGGCACTTTTATGGTTAGTACACACACATGAAACTCTAGTCCCCTTCGAAGTAATTTCCTCCGGCTGCAATGTGCTTGTTCTACCGTTCCAACAACTTTTGGAAGGCTTCATGGAAGTCCTCTTATATGAGCGTGTCAATGTCCTTCGTCACAGCTTCTTTCACCTCCTCAATTGTCTGATAACTACAGCCTCTGAGCTTAGGGGATAACCAAAAGTCACAGGGAGCAAGGAACTGTCTTGATGCCCATCTTGGTCAAATAGTCTGTGACAAGAATGGTGTTGTGGACTGGGGCATTGTCCCATTGGAAATGCCACAGAGCTGATTTGAAGAGTGCTGGCCTGTTCCGACGTAATCTCTTGCTGAACTCCCTTAAAACCTCAACATAGTAACTCTAATCCTAACCCTTTGGCCAATCAACTCTGATGTATTGACTTCCTTACTCCTCCCACACCTCTCATCATCCCTCACAGACTCCCTGCCTTCCTTGAATCTCTTAGGCTACTCAAAAACTGATGCTCGATTCATGCAAAATGGTCGAAAAGCAGTCTGATTCATTCCATACGTTTCTGTGGTATTTTTTCCAAGTTTAAAATAGAATTGTATTGCATATCGTTCTTCAAAAGTGTCCTCACGTCCAGATTGCATTTTTGAAATTTACCAGCTGTGACAATCAGTTTTTAGTATGGTGTATTCCGATTCCTGCAGTAGCTGTTCATTTGGACCTGAAATCATAAAAATTAGTCAGTCATCCCATAAGATGTATAGCAATAACATACTGAATTTTCAAGAGTCTACGACAATTTAAATGCTCATACGAAAAAGGTCTAATTACTTATCGTATGCACCTCGTACGTTCCTTTTTTCCACTGTCGTCAGGTCGACTATAAAAACAATCAACCGTAGCCCCTAATTATTCTACACACACACACACACACACACACACATATATATATATATATATCATGATCATCATCATGTTGTGCCACGAGCACGGATTTCCCTGAGCCTCTCTCTCCACCCGTCTCTATCGTCCATCGCTCCCTGCAGGTCTTCCATGCTAGATCCTGTATCAGTACAGAACTTTTGTCTAGCTGGTCGCCCAACCCTTACTCGTCCGTGTGTAGAGTTCCACTGGAGTACAGCGGATATGAGGTCGTCCCTACTTTACCAGCATTGTCCAACATGATTCGTTCGTCTCTACTGGATGGTTTTTGAAATGGGTTGTAGGTGGCCGTATACCTGTCAGTTTCGTGTGATGTTGCCTCCAGGATTTGTTCAATACAGCTCGCAGCATTCGTCTACAATCGCCGTCCGATTTTTTTCCCGTGCGCTTAGTCAGCGTCCATAGGGTGCATCCATATAGTAGTATTAACACGACTACTGCTTTGAAATATCTGCATTTTCCAAGCAGTGGTCGTGTCAGTACTAATATATATATATATATATATATATATATATATATATATATATGTGTGTAGATTGAATGAATGAATGAAAACCAGGCAGGTTAATTTTGTTTTATACAATCGACAACCTATCATTATAGATAGGCAATTCTACCTCTTTTGACACCTATGCTTTTATTCTTATTGCCAAATTGTAAGTCACTCACAAGAGATATATATGCACAACACAGAGAAACCTTGATCTCAATAGACATTTTCCATTGAATAAAAATTTAACCGAAAAATTCCATTGCATTACGAATGCAGATTGAGTGTTAAGAGCCAAACAATCATGTTTTTTTTTCATATCCACAGTTTCGTATCTTTAAAAACATGACTGTGTTGAAGAACAGAATTAAAGTTCTTTAAGACGGTAATGGATGCGTCTGCTGCCAATATATCATGACTGTGTTTAAATATAAAATGCTGCACATTTTAAAGGCACTTTTCACGTACTTCTGCATTTTGGTCAAGTGTTAGGATTCACAGATATATCTTAACCGATGCGTAGTTCCAATCTCCCTAGCCTACGTTGATGTAAGTCTTGGCATATTTCCTGACGTGTTAACATATGAATGTCCACAAATTGAAACGGCCAAATAAAAGCACGAACAACTAGAGATTAAATATATAAAAGATCATATATTTTCACATGTACACGTCCTTAAGAATATTCAAAGACACGCTCTCTTGCTAACACTGACTCTTAAACTTAGAGAGACAAACACAAACCTACATTTATATATATATATATATATAGTCATTCACAGACAGATCTGTTTCGTTCTATCAGAACTCATCAGTGTGGCTTGACTGGCTAGATTCCTGAAGCTGAGATCGAAACCCGGTTGACTCAAACGCCAATCCAAGATTCCACCACTCAACCACGAGGAAACCAGCGCAACCGAAGAAAATTTAAACGGTTATGAATCACAATTGATATTGTTAACATATATCCGCTTAACGGCAACTGAGAGCTCAATTCATATGAAGAGCCTTGCATATACGCTAATGGTAACACAATTACTTCATTAACTAGAGAGCTCAATATATATATATATATATAAGTTGGCCGACTGAAGTTGATAGCAACCTAAAGGTTCCCTTTTTAAATAGCTACAACACTGTGGTGTAGGAAAGGGCGCTACCCCTTTCCTTTGATTACTACACCATCTTTTGATCCGTACCAAAAAAATGCGGAGTGTTAAGTAAGAAGGCATCAAGTACAATTTTTGAGTTTTTCATATAACTCTACCAGGGGTTGAACTCTGTTCTGCTGAACCATTGTCAAACCAACCACCCAACCATGCGTGAGTTGAAACAAGGCCAACTTTTAAGTGGAGTTTGATATGTTTAAATTCTGAATTTTCTATCTCCAAGCCCGATTATTATACAGATGTTCAAGAGCTCTGTTCCCCCTAATATTTAGAATAGCTGGAGGGAGAATAGTTGGATATCAAGTTTTTCAAAGTGCATAAAAACACACAACCCTGTGTGGGTGGTATATGTAAACAAAAAATTAGTCAAACTTATATATAAGTGTCACGTGATATCCCACTGAGACGATGGAAGTGGGATGACTACTATCCTCTCGTTTGAATTAACAGTAGCAAGCCATCAGAGAATGACCGTTAAGAAAGAATATGGGTCACAGGGGAGACCAGATGTTTATACTTGGTGACCTCACTCAGGTCGCCTGACACGGGAAGGTAGAAGCCAAACGATTGGCTGGGACCCTAAAACGGAAGTGGGGACTCCCTCCCATCAGCGGAAATTGAAAAGAAAAAAGTCAGTTATTGGACAGGGCTCGTGGCAGACAGACCCAAAGCCAGTACTCCTGGTGAAGAAGACAAAAAAATATCTCGGACACGAAGGACCCAAGTTTTTCAAGCCAGTGTTAAAAATAGCATAAAGTCTACTAGCCCGTAAAAGAGGAAAGATTCTCCACAGGAATTCCATCAAAGAAAATAAGATAAGTACTCTTGGAACTGTTTCTCCTTATACCCAAATTTATATACCCTCTCTCTCTCTCTCTCTCTCTCTCTCTCTCTCTCTCTCTCTCTCAATTTGAAGGAAAACGAAAGAAAAGAAAAGAAGAAAGACATTTATGTTAATGAACTGTTCATTTATTATATATTTGACACGTTGAAGGTGTATATCTTTGTATAGTAAAAAATTTATATATTTCAATGTTCCCACGTGGTCTAAGTTGTTATCTGTGGCGTCTGCTACGAGTTTGTTACTTCATGTTTCTTTTCCAGCTTCTGTTCGCCTTATATTATCTTGCTTAAAATTGTCCTATAAATTCCTTTAAAATATCACACGGGAAACCGGAATTGCAGACTACTATAATTAATATTATTACGTCTCAACCTAGAGGTCTATATCTTCCATTGTCTAGGGGAGGAAGTGGCCTTGGTGGGTGTGTGTATAGTGTAGAATTTGGAACCCCTTGCCAGCGGCGGTCAGTCTGGTCATAAATTGATCCCCTACATAATATGCCAGTTCTTATATGCCTGAGGCAAAACTCTGAACGAGGACTTATTCTACAAGGGATCAAGTGCCAACCTGTCCCGTCTTCACACGTGCGAAAAATAAAGTCCCGTTTTTGGGATTTTAAAGAATTTGCCGTCTCAATAAGCAAGAAAATCCCATCCATACAAAAAAGTCAACAAACCATTAATATATATGTATATATATATAGATAGATGGATTAGATGTATATATATTGGCCGTGGTGTAATGGTTATCGTCCTCGGAAAAGGAACACGGCGACACGAGTTCAAAACCTGAATTAGACTGATTGCATTTCACGTAGCACTAATACCCTTGGGAAAGATATGAATTCAATTATTCTCCCTCCAGCTATGGGTAAATAGTTGGGCAGACTAGGTTCTCCAGCCTTGGTGGGGCAACTAGTCGAGGAGAAGTAAAACTCTGAATTCAAACCTGTTAAACTCCGCTTAAAAATTGACCTTGCGGAGGGCTTGGTAAATGAATATATATATATATATAATACAATTTGATGGAGACGCAAACTCAGTTAAGTCGTCATGATAAATTATTTTCGGCAGAGAATACTACTATACTCTCCGTCTTGTCAGATGACTATTTACATGCTTCTCTCTAGTCGCTGTGTAGCAAATGTGGAGTTACAGTTCGTATTCAGAAGATAAAATAAAGGAATTAAAAAGATAAAAGATAAGAAAATAAAAATTAGAAAATAAAATAAAAATATAATAAAAATAAGCATAAGAATAATAATAAAAGTGGAAATTAAATTACAAATTATTTCATTCATAGGCGTGGGCAGAGGAGGTCAAAATGTTAGGTGTTAGAACGATTATGAATCGGGAGTGGAATTAATCTACAGGTCAATCCCTCCCAATTTTCCGTTCTTGTAGGGTTTCTTTTTTTTTAGCAGGTGTGATTTTCTATACAGATTAAGATCGTATAACTAATGGCTGTCTCATACATGAGTTATATTTATTCCTAATATGTCTGTTAATTAACTCAGCTGTTGTCATCCTAGATATTCCTCTTGTTTCAATTAAGACCAAGATAGCTAAACAAGATAAGGTGAAGACATTTTATATAGCTGTCAAGCATTTTCTATTTGACCCTAAAAATGGTCAACGGGAATTAACTATTCCAGAATCACAGGCTCTAATTTTTTTATTAATATTCTACGTTCATCTCGCCCTCGTCTATCATTATCTTTCGTTGTCTCGGTGTGTGTGTGTGTGTGTGTGTGGTTTAGCTGCATTCATTCATTCAAGCATATTTGATTGAATAATAAAGATATATTTTGTCTATATCATTTTTTAAAGATCCTTTTAACTTTCCTGATAAGTGTCTTGGTTTCATGTTGGAATTAGGTGGACAAATTTACCAAAATTCTCCTGAGCGCATTTGGACCTTTAATAGGCCATCATCAGTGGTTGTTTGCGTCTATAAAGACTTTTTATAAAGAAATATTGAAAGAGTTTTAAGGTTTTTTTTTATAATATAACAAAATTAGGTAAACGCAGTGTTGGATAAAACTGAGATGCTTATGAATTGAAAAGACAGAATTCTATCAACAGAAATAGAACATAATCAAGGAATACGGAATGTTTAAAAAAATATTATATGTATATACCGGTCTATGGGCCTAATGAACAGAGTATTCGACAAACGGTACTTGATGCCAGCTTGCTTAATACTCAGCATTATCAAGTAAGGATCAAGGGTAGAGTGGAGCAATCCAGAGAACAGAGTCGCACCCTTCCCTACATCTCGGTTTAGAATGGAAACTTTCGGATCACCATCTACTACGGTCGCCAACTTTACTTATATATATATATATATATATAGAGAGAGAGAGAGGGGGAGAAATTAACAAAAAGGATTATACAAGAAAGAGTTTTTTCTTTCTGATTCATTTTTCTAGAGGTCATCTGAAGCTTTTTGTGAAAAAACATATTTATCGGAAAGTTTTGAATTTTATTTTTCATAAAGGTTCAATTGCCCAAAAAAATGAAACTTTTTTTTTGATTATCCAAATGTTTTTTGTTGACCTTTATGAGATGTCTACTCTGCTAAATACCTGACAGTAAGGGATGATATTTTACAGCATTTTCAGGGGTATTTTCAATCTGTCGCAACAACTTTTAGCTCGAGATTAGGTGTTTGTTGGTCCGGAAACTTTGTTTTCATCGCCCTTGGCGCGTCCCTGTTATTCGTGGCAATGTAGATTTGCATTTTGAGGGTGCTGGCAATGGTCCTGTTGTCATAACTTGTATCGGTAGAGAGCCTGAGTTGTACAGCAGCGAATCTCCGATCTCACACATTGAACACTGTGTCACTTTCAGACATGATAGAAGGCTCCTATCGCTCTTGGGATTTGTACTCAACTGGCCAACTAGTAGATGGTCTGCAACAAAAAAAAAGAAAACCGGTTTTCATTAATCGGAAATGGAATCATGTCGTCTTTTCTAGGGCGACAATTTTATAGTTCCACCCTATATATATATATATATATATATATATATATATGTTAATGTATGTATGAGTATGTGTATGTGGTGGAACAGTTTGTAAATGATTTCATGATACACAGTTTTACAAATTCTATAGATCTTATTATTTTAACTCATGTAAAAATATTGTTGATAATTGCAACAAAAATGAAGTGTTAATGTTCTTCGATATGATATAAACAATAAAAAAAAGTTCATGGAACTTTGCATTGTTTCAAATCTCAATAATGATATTTGCGAGGCAATTTAAGTATCATCGTAAGCTGTCTCAAAGAAATTAAAGATGTGTGTGTATGTGTGAGTGTGTGTGTGTGTGTGTGTGTGTGTGTGTGTGTGTGTGTGTGTGTCCACATGTGTGTATGCGTGTGTGTGTGTGTGTGTGTGTGTGTGAATTAGAGATACAGGATGATTGCATGTCTGTTGGTCTGATCGTCCACATATATATAATATAAAATTGATTTTTTGTTTGGTAACGTTAACATGTGTTTTATGGTATTAAACTTCTTTGTAGAATAGTGTTTGCGAAGATGAAATGAGGAAATTTCAGCTTATCAGAAATTTAAGAATAGTATTTCTTATAAATGTGTCCATTGTTAATTTAGTTTGGAACAATCTACAAGAAGCTGCTAAAGAGGCTAGTTATACTTGAGATCAGAAGACGATCACCTAAATCCGTATAAATTCCAGTTTATTGAGAAAGATCCTTCAAGGATTGAATATAAATATTAAAAATGCGATATTGATGAGCTTAATATATATATTTAAACAATTTAACAATTAGAGAGAGAGAGACAGGGGGAGAGTGTGAGGGAGAGAAGAAGAAGAAGAAGAAGAAGAAGAAGAAGAAGAAGAAGAAGAAGAAGAAGAAGAAGAAGAAGAAGTAACGCAAATATTGCCTATAAAATTCAAAGTTGAATGCTCGAATACAGGATAATATAAAAACGAAAAATTCTAAAAGACCCCGTTGCGAAAGGGTTAACACACTGTACTGTGACATCGTATAAAAAAGTCAATAACTCAGGGACTAGTTTCTTTGTTTCATAGCGTGGGTTTTTTGATCGAAACATTTATATCAGAACGTGAGAGACAAAGCACAACGTATCTTTCACTCGAGTGTTAATCAGAATGTGAATGCAATAGCGCAATTGAAGTTCGAACCCGCTTATAACGATGTCATTGTCCTACACGTTAGCCACTACACCACAAGGACTTCTTACGATGAATTAATCCTATTTACCAACTCTGGCAGGATATGACACAAGGTCAATTTTTAAGCGGAGTTTAGAAGGTTTGAATTCAGAGTTTTCCTTCTCCTAGATTAGTTGCCTCACCAAGGCTGAAGAATCAGTCTGTCCTACTATTTACCCATAGCTGGAGGGAGAATAATTGGATTCATACCTTTCCCAAGAGTATTAGTGCTATGTGAAATGCAATCAGTCTCGTCCAGGATTTGAACACGTGTCGCCCTTTCCATTTCCTAAGACGATAACCATTACACTACGGGCACCTGCACAAATATTTCATGTATTAATGATCTTTTTAGTTTATGTATCATCATCATCATCATCATCAAGTCATGCAGATATTTCGAATACCCATAATTCTCTCGCTATCCGTTCCTATTGCCTTTCAGTTTTTGTAGGTCTTCTGGGCGGCACAAAGTATCCGCAAAAACTTGGTGTAGATGTCTTTCTTTGTCGGACAACACTGGTGTTTCCATGTGTGAGATCTCACCGAAGAGTATTTGAGTTAGTCCATACTACCCCAGCAGTGCCCTGCATGTCTTCCTAGGATATTTTTGGTGATAGGTGGCAAGTAGTGGTACAGGCAACCAGAATAAGAAAAACTGTGAATTCAAACCAGCTGTACTCTACTAGAAAAATTGACCTTGTGCCTCATCCGGCTCGTTGTGGAGTTGTTGTATATTGACCTACGACCGAGGAATATCAGAATTATAACCTTGACCATGGATGGGTTGAATGAGTGCAATTTTAACGCCCACAAGAAGAAGGTGGGCGTGAACTATTATATAACTTGGTGTAGACAGGAAGTCAGTTAGTTGGAGACAAGATACGGTAGAGAAAGCCAACACCCAGCAGAGTGGACCCTCAGGCCCCTGATTGAGCAGTTGCAGTTTTGGAGATCAGACGAGTCGGGGATCAGACGAGTTGGAGAGAAGATGCTGGATTGAGGAATATGTCCCAGAGAGGCTGGGCTCTCAGGCCTCCGGTTGAGCAGCCCAGGATAACGGGAAAGAAACGCGGTTATGGCCAATAGAGCGGGGGCCAATATGTTGCAGTTCTGTTCGGTCTCCAACTCCCTCTCACACACACCCCTTTCAAAAAAAGTGAGAGGTATATTTTTCTAAAAACTGTGTCGCTCGTTCTTATTGTGTCGTCGTTATGATTCTGCATGCATATGTAGATGTATATGTATTATGTGTTTGTATAGTTGGTCATGAGTGCTTAGGAAAATACATATTTCTGAGTTTCGAATCCTTGGTGTGGTTTTTTGTATTTCAGTTCGCACTAATGTCATTAAGCAAAGGCATAAATCCACCTGTCCCTCACCAGCTATGTTTAAATTGTAAGGCCAAATGGGTTCTTTTGCTTGGCTTACCAACCACTCTAGATGCAGTAAATGCCTGAATTAAAACCACCTATACTCCGCTTGAAAATTGAACTCGTGTTACATTCTGCTCTCTGAAGATGAAATGGGTAAAAGCAAACACTGTAAAGAATATTTGATAATTAAAAAATGTTCTTTACAACCTTTTCGCCACTAATTCCTCATCAATATGTGAAAACTAACATATTATATATCAGCACTTAAAGGGTCAAACATACAGAGTGCGGACAGATCTTTCAGATTTGCTTTTTGAGTGCAAACAAGAAGATCCTTAGGCAAGCGGAAATTTTTACAGGAATACTGGCAGTCTGAAATCAAAGATCTGCCGGGATTATTGCCGACATCATGAAGATGAAAGTTTCAAAGAGTTGTTCCGAGGAGACAGTGTACCATTTTCTTGGGCAGTGACCGAATAAATCAAATCCATGAGAAAAAGTCACCTATTTTCTTTTTAGTGTCCATTAAGATAATGTTCCGTTTGATTCCTTCACAAAACAAGAGTCCTTGCATAAGATCGTCAAGGAGTTGTGCCTTCAAGGATTACTAATTCCAGTCCACTGTTTCCTGACATAGCTGAGGTTTACTTAATATCAGATCTTGAAATATCTGGATTTTTTCTCTCTGTGTAATGACTCAGATTATTTTGCCGTTGGCATTGGATGTATTTATAGATGTAACAAGAAAAGAGGATGAAGAAATATTTTCAAAGAAAGAAGAAAGAGAAACAAGTCTGCGAATGAAGATAGAAATAAAATACTGAGAAAAATGAAAAATGCACGCAAATAAAAGACCAAATAGATAACAGATAACAAAGAAAACAAGTAAATTGAAATGAAAGAAAATTAACGATTCCATGCCATCAAAAATAGTTTTCATAAACAAAGTTTAATTGCGAGCAACGACCAGTTTGTAAATAATGTTGATGTTTCCATCTTCCGAGCGTAATATTCTTTAATGATTTATTTATCATCTCTCCTCGGGCATCTCCCCCTTTAATTATCTAATCACATCAGTTTATTAAAAAATATCTTTGCATTGAGCATTTACAAAATTACAACAATATCTATGAACAGATGAAATTATGTAAATTAATTTATCAAATATCCACTTAATTTTTTTCCCAATTAATCATTAATTTATGCAATACCTACTTTTCTTTCATTTTTTGTTTATATCAGTTTATCCAATACCCTTTTAATTTCCTATCCAATTAATTATTAATTTATCTGATACCCTCTTAATTTATTTTTCTTATGTAAATTAATTTATCAATTACCCTCTTAATTTCCTCTCCAATACCATCTTAACTTCCTATGTAAGTTAATTTATCTTATAGGGTAACATGTTACTCTTCACTTTGTGGTGTATGATTCGTTTGGTAGTTTGTTCCCCCACAATTTATGTTGGTTTATATTTGAAAAGGCATATGAAGTTAACTGTGTCAAACGACGTGGAGAAAAGAACATTCAAAACAAAGCAGTACAAACAAAATTAAATTCACATATCAAGAAATACATGAAAAAGGAAACATTACAAATATTATTATATAATCTGGTGAATATTCCTTTGTGTGTGTGTGTGTGTGCATACGTTTACTAACACGGATATTATGGAAAAAAAGACGAAACATTGAAAGTGTCCTCTCGACTATAAAATGTATGTGCACTAAGTATTTCATGTAAGATATCGATATATAGAAATATAGCAATGTGTCCTATGAGGAACGTATCTTCTCCCATGTTGGTTGTTTGTTTCTTTCGAGGTTTGACGAAATTTCAGAGGTTGTGTTCGAGACTGGAAGAAGTCTAACCGAAAAGGCAGAACAAAAAAGTTAACGGCTGGAAGTAAAAATGTAAAAGGGAGGGTGTGTGTTTTCTCTGGAAGTGAAAATGTGAAAGAGGGAGGGTGTGGTGACTTTGTAAATCAGAATGGAGAGAGTGAGTTCTTGGAAGACGAGAGTATATACATTCAATCCTTGTCATGCAGTCGACTCCAAATGTACGGGACAAAATCAAAGTTAACCACGTGACTTTCTTGAACAATAGGTTCCCGAGACTGATTAGTTTACCGAAGTCCGCCATCTTTCTTTCGGGAACAAGTGGCATCATGGCCATTTCAAAATATAGGAATGTAAATCCTATAATGTAATACCCTTTTAATGTCTATTTCTTATGTAAATTCATTCATTCAATATCCTCTTCATTTCCTATCCTAATAATTATTAATATATTGAACACACTCCTGATTTCCTCTCCAATACCCTCTTTACTTCTTGGGTAAGTTACTTTATCGAAAACCCTTTTAATGTATTTTTTTTACCATTATTCCTGAAAGGATCCAATTCAATCTTAAAATGTTTAATCGATTGTTACTTTTGATTAAGGCAATTTATTTCAAAAATATAATAATACATTATTTGTCAAAAAAAGTCGCAGTTTGTTAGTAGACTTATTTTTTTAAATTCTGCTTGAAAGTGTTCCGAAAGTTTCATGTTTAGGAACGAGTGTAAAATATAGATGCGATTGTGGATTAATAAGGCAGTTATATCAATACGATAAAGTTTTGTTAGAAAAGAGGTTATTATTTTGAATTTTCGTAAGATGACGACTTAAGTTGATTACATTTTCAGAAGGAAAGAAAGTAGAATGAAAAAGATAGATAGATAGATAGATACCTGCAGATATTTTTTTTAATTATGATAAAAAACGAAAGATACCAACTATGAGAAAAATAAATTGACGAAAATAAAAAAAGGAAAAAAGAAAGTAGAACGAAAAAAGATAGATAGATAGATAGATAGATAGATAGATAGATAGAAACCTGCTGAAATTTTTAATTATAATAAACTACGAAAGAGGTCAATTATGAGAAAAACAAATAGACGGAAATAAACAAAAGAGGCAACAAATATACATGTGGAAGCAGTAGGATTTTAAAAATATACTAGGAAATAGTACGATTAAAAGAAAGAAAGAAAGAAAAAAAGAAAGAAAGAAATAGGAACGTATGAAAGAAAGAAAGAAAGAAAGAAAGAAAGAAATAGGAATGTATGACAAGAAAGAAAGAAAGAAAGAAAGAAAGAAAGAAAGAAAGAATATTGCATCTATCAACAAGGCAGGAAAAGTACTATTATAGGAAAGAAAAGATTTATAAAAAATAACAAAACAAAAAATAAACCATGCTTTCAGACACAAATAAGGACACATTTGTTCAGAACCTATGAATAAGTATCGACTTTCGAATATTCATAGACACGTAAAATCTGCCCCGGGGGTTTCAAAGTAGAAGGACGTTTCGCAGCTGCAAACAAAGAAAGCTAATACTTTTAATGCAATAAGAGAATCAATGCTTCACAATATATAATGTCACAGAGTCTGTTTAAGAAGTGTCACTGGTTTTCTTGTGTATTTGTCTCCTTTGATATAACCTTACCCGTTTTGACTTGGTTATTCTCTGTTAAAATGCAGATTTTGTCGCTAAAAATTTTTAAATGACTTCTTTGAAGTGAGTCAAAGATACAATTTGGCGAACATGGAATATGTTTCTTGTGCTTAGGGTGATATTCTAGTGGCAGAGCTTGTGGCTTTGTTGTCTTTTAAGTTTGGTTTGGTTTGGTTTTATGGCATATCAAACAATGTACATTATTTAAATCCTCTTTATACATACATATTAAATATTTGCGATTTTGTTTTGTTTTGTTTTTATGATATATTAGTTAATGCAGCTTATTTAATGCAAAATCCTCTGTATACATATATATTAAGTATATATGATTTCGTTTGTTTGGGTTTAATGGCATATCAAATAATATACGTTTTTTATGCAAACTCCTCTTTATACGCATATATTTAATACATGATTTGGTTTGGTTTTGTTTGGTTTGGTTTTATGGCATATGAACCATTGTAGGTTATTTAATGCCAAATCCTCTTTATACATATATATTAAATATATAGGATTTAGTTTGTTTGGGTTTTAAGGCATATCAATCAATGTAAGTTATTTAATGCCAAATCATCTTCATACATATATATTAAATATAAATGATATGGTTTGGTTGGGTTTATGGCATATCAACTATTGTCGTTTTTTTTTATGCCAAATCCTCTTTATAGATATATATTTAATATATTTGATTTTAAATATGAATCAACAATGTTGAATATTTCTAAGTATTGCTATGTATCACTAAACAATTCAATTAAACATTAGTCATTTGTTTACACAATTAAATGATCAAACAGTTCGATTTCAAACAATTCAAATTAACCTGATTCTTTTTTTGCACTCAGTTCAAATGTCTAACAGTTTTATTTGAGCCATAGATAGGACAGAGTGGGAATGATGGCACTGAATGGATACTCTACATTCTCTTAAGCTTAAGCATTAGTGGAGCCTAAACATTAGGTTTCTTGATGTCATATCCAGGACACACGTTGGGAAGGTATTGCCCCTCTGCAGAGCTGTAGTCGGCGTATTCTACAGTCCTAGACGACAGGTGAATTTACACTAGATTAAAAATGATCACAAGTAGAATAGGTAGCGACGAAAATATGTTTAAAAGAGAAAATACAGCATATATATATATATATATATATATATATATATATATATATATATATAGCACTTAGTCTTATGATCATATAGGTGAGAAATTGATGCTCACAATACAATTAAAGATTCGTAATCTGAACTGTTTAGTCTTATCTACGTAGGCTCTATCACTGGTATTGAGCTCTCTTTCCTTATAAATGTAGTCGTGTTATATAACATATGACATGGATTTTCGGTTCGTTCATAGTGACCCCGTGTACTTTGACAGGCTGTCACGTTGTGATTAATAAACAGGAAGATGACACTGCGTCATAGCAGTCAGGTCCAGCAGGTGTGTAACTGGAAGGAGACCACGTGATAACCACGTGGTCAGTGTTAGAATGCAGAGAATCGGGAATCGTGCGAGGGACACGCAGCCGATCATAGGCTTCTCCGCTTGCAAAGGAGTGCAAGTGTTGGTACTCCCTGGCCCCCGGAAGAAGGTATGGGACAAGAAGAAGTCTCCTATCTGAGTATATGTCTCTCCATCTATCTCTCAAACTAGCACCAAACTGTGGGCTCTTTTCAAGAATAAAATGAGAGATATATTTTCATAAACAGGTGTTTCGTTCGTTCATCGAACTTCGTAAAACATGTATGCCTATTTACCAACCCCTCCGCTCGGGCAGGATATGACACAAGGTCAATTTTTAAGCGGAGTTTAACAGGTTTGAATTCAGAGTTTTCCTTCTCCTAGACTAGTCGCCTCACCAAGGCTGAAGAAACTAGTCTGTCCTACTATTTACCCATAGCTGGAGGGAGAATATTTGGATTTATACCTTTCCCAAGGGTATTAGTGCTATGTGAAATGCAATCAGTCTCGTCCAGGATTTGAACTCGTGTCGCCGTGTCCATATCCTGCGACGAGAACCATTACACCACGGGCACCTCGTAAAACATGTATGAGAGTATACAACAGTAGACCCCATAAATGTAGAGGGTGTTATAAAGATTTGATAAAATTTTCAAAAAATTATAATTTTCGAAACATTTGATATCATTTGAACTGTAATTATCCGAGTATTTCCATTGTCTAGGTAAAGGAAACTAAAAATGCTTAACCGATTCGAGATAATTTGGGAATAGAGCTGAGAGAAGGACGTAATGGTGTAATATCGAAAAACATTTCAGAGCACCGGACACATTGTAAAGTTCATAAACAAGTGACAGCACACGCTACAGTTGAGAGAACTTTAGGGGGAGTGAGTGAATGTATTTATGCTATTTATGGTACCCCACAGGTTTAATGTTGAAGATATGTTTAGAAAGAGAGAGTTTTAAAAAAAAGGTTGAATAGGCATATCATAAGCACATGGATAAAGTAGTAAATGAAGGGAATCAATGAAACAAATGAGTAAAAGATATGAAACAAATAAAGGTTGTAAAACGGCGTGGACAAAATGAACATTTAAACAAGGCGACGAACAAAAACAAATTTATATACTCACACAATAAAGCTTACATTGATACATAAAAGAAATTACTAACTCTACTAACAAAATAATAGTGTGTGTATATGTGTGAGCTCGTGTGTGTGCGTGTGTGTGTGTGTATGTGTGTATGTGTAACACGACTAAGCTATAAAAGAATTACAAGTTTAAAATGTCCTTTTTTATGATTAGAAACGGGCAGTTTCTCAGAGACTGGAAAGCGTCTTATAGTCTTTGTATATGAATGTCTGCGAGGCCCATCCATGGGGATGCTTTTCTCTCCTGTTGATTCACGCTGAAGGGAGTGTGTTGCTGCTGCGAAGAAATTTGGTAAAAGAGAACAAGGGTGTTTGAAGACGACGTATTTATAGAAAATACGCGTCTTGTAGGTGGCCCCAAAACGCAGGACTTGAATTTACGCGCCGACGTAGTTTTAAGCATGTCACGTGGTCCTCCTGGCCAATGGTTTCCTGAGACTGAATATTGAGCGTCGGCCATCTTTGTGGGAACAAGTGGCATACCGCCCAAAATAATTTATAGGAGTGTAAAGTCCTATAGAACCAAAATATAAGAAACAACCGCTTGAGAGACCTCTACGACGATGTGAAAATAAACCAAATAGCAATTCCAACCAATATTGAAAAGAAGGGCAAATAATGAGCGAACGAGAAACGCATTGTAGCCATTAGAATAGGTGGCCAATAAGTCAATAAAGGGAAATATGCAAAATGATCAAAAGTAAAAGATCTTCGGAGGCATTGATCTCAAATTGAATGTAAATAAAAAAAAAAGTTCATGAATTTCGAACAAGAACAAGTCATTTCCACCCAAAGTCGCTAACCTCTAAAATTAGTAGACCAATGCACATTCCTTGGTAGTAGTAGCTCATCTGCTGAAAAAATGTCAATGGAATTGGAAAGCTGTTGAAAGATCATCGATCATGCGTAAATCTGATCTATATGATGCAATGAAACGGTTTGGTTTGGTTTCTTTGTTTAATGGAATATCAACCTTTGTAGGTTATTTAATGCCAAAGCAATTCCCCCAGAAGAACAGTAGTGGTACTATTTTACCCATAGCTTGGAGGGTAAGGGTGTTCATACCTTACACAAGGGTATTCGCCCAAAAGTAAACGTAATAGGACGACTTGAGTACGAACTCGCTTACTACCATTCCGCAGTCCATCGCTTTAACCATTACACCAAGAGGACACCCCCGCAATGAAATCGGGTATTTTTAAAGTTGTGGCTCTAACTGTACAACTATATAGATGCACCACATTGAAGCTAACGAAATACATATAGAAAAAGTTAGATGGGAAGTACACGAAAATGATACGTGCTGTTTTGAACAAATCCTGGAAGCAACAACTCACAAAACAGCAGATGCATTGCCGCTTACCTCTTATCTCACAAACCATCAAAGTAAGACGAACAAGACTTGGGGTGCTCTGCTAGAGAAGTGAGGATAAACAAGCAAACCTCTCTTATGGACTCATACACATGAACTTGCCAACGTGGGCCAACGACAAAACTATAGTTCTGTGCAAACACTGGATACAGACCTAGCAGAGCGATGGGTGGTGGGAGTGATTCAGAGAGCTCTATGCTGCCTGCATGGCTTGATGATGATGATGATGGTGATGATGATGATGATTGCAACTATTATTTCCACAAACTTATTAAGCTGAGTTTAACAATTAGGACTTAAGAGTTTTTATTCTTCTATAAAGATTTCAATACCAAGGTTTTAAAAAGTGCAGACTGTCCTTTTATTTATTCGTGGGAAAATAGAAAAATTTGTACCTCTACCAATGGTTATAGAACTATATAAAAATGAATAGATCAGATTGGTATAAGATTGATAATCTGTCAAACAGCATTTCAACTTCGCAAGATGTATCTTGACATCTCTTTCAGCAGATTAGTTTTGCTACCAAGGAATGTGTCTAGGATTTAAACTCGGATCTCCGTGTTCATTTCTGATGCTGATAACCGTTACAATGCAAGTGCCCCCATAAGATGAATCAAAAGAACTAGGAGTGATTCATAGAAAGCACTGAATATCATATTCGATGCATTCATCTCTTATACTACTAACTAATCTGTAGAACGTAGTATTGCCGAAAGATCACGAAAGCGTGAACAGATTAGTTGCAATATGCGGTTTTAATTTCCTGTGGAAGACGAATCAGGAACTGAAGAGAATGCGACAGACAAAACGTTATAACTTTCATGACAACGAAAAAAAATACAAAGCATTTCTATGCGAGAGTTTGATATAATAAATTAGATGCCTATCATCATCATCATCATCATCAAAGCATGCCGACCAAACGGATTCTTTGACTCTCTCTCTCTCTCTGTCCTGCTCAGTCGGCTGGGGCTGTAGAATACGCCGACTGCACCACCACAGAGAAGTAACCCCCCCCAAAAAAACAGGTCATTTGTTGTCCCTGGATGATGACCTATAATGCTGCAGGACGGAACCATGGTAGCTGAGCTGTTCTTGACACGTCAACCGAAGTGGTCAAGTGATTTGCAACATTCAAATTTGGCCTTTAATCTGCAAGACAGGCTGTCGGAGGGATCCGATCCGGTCAATCGGTTGGTCCAGTGAAGCCCTAGACTCTATGTTATCATCGCGACCGTATTCTTCAAATTGCTCTTGCGACAGGCAAGTACCCTATTCTATTTTAACCTTCTAGAAGGTGGTGGTTGAGGGTCAGTAGCGCTACGATAACAATACTTGAAATAAAGTAAATTGTCTGTAAACAAATGATTAATATTTGATAAAATTTGTTTTAGCAAGAATTGAAAGCGTTTGAAAACAAACAATTCCTTGATATCAAAAGAATTATTAGTTTTAAATAACAATATGGGAAAACATTTACCGGCAAATTATTCACTAACACTATATATATAAATATATACATGTGTGTGTCTGTATGTGTATGTATGTGTGCATACGTATGTGTGCGTGTGTGTGTGTGTGTGTGTGTGTTTTTACTTAGGCTGCAAGTCGTATTTAAACATCGTCCATTGGCCGAGCGCTTACAGTGTTCGCTAATGGCTCGGGTGACCGGGGTTCAATCCCAGGTCGTCATACCAAAGACTCAAAAAATATTACTTGATGCCACCAAGGGAAGGATCAAGGTAAAGTGGATGCCGCCTAGGTAAGGATCAGAGGTAAAGTGGAGCAATCCAGGGAAAAGTGTAACGCCCTTACCTACTCGTCGGTGTAGTAGCTATTGAAAAGGGAGCCTGGGGTTCACCCTCGACTATGGTCGCCTACTTTACTTTACTTTATTGAAGACCACAGAGTCTTCTTTTTAGGATCTTTAAGTGAAGAAGTTCGAGTCTTTTTTCTTATTTTCTTTATATCTGGGTCGAGGTGGTGAAGAAAGCGCCCCATAGTAGCCCTAGCGCTTTCCACCGTTTCACTGATCGTCCTCGGGGTCGTTTTTGATTGTTGCTGTGAGTTTTTTTTTAATTTTATTTGGAATGTGTTTTTTTCTTTCGGTTTATAGTCGGCTCATTCTGTTTGGAGGGATGTTAGGGTTAGTTACTGAATATCTTTAATATGTTAATACATGTCATGAATACTATTTATATAGTATTTTTTTCATGCTTATTGCTTCAAGGATTGGTAGGCAATTTTTGTTATCATTTTTTATAAATGATTTTTGTATTATTAATGAAGATCTGTCGTGTATCAGGTAATTTGAGTTTGTCAGTGTCTTGTGATGCTTTGTTATTAGATGAAGAAACATTCCAAATAAATATAGAAACTCACTGCAACAAAAAATTAAAAAGAACAATCAGTAAAATGGTTGAAATCGCTTGGTCTTAAATGGGGCTCTTTCTTTACTACCTCGAACCAGACGCAAGGAAATAAGTAGAAGACATAAACATTTTCATTTAAAGATCCAAAAGAGAAAATGCTCAAAGATCCTACACAGAATATGATTATATATATATATATGCATATATATATGTGTGTGTGTGTGTGTGTACGTTTAAGCGAGATTTGGTAATAACCGCTAAGGTTGATATACCAATCAATCAAAGAAAATAAACTTTGACTCTCTCTCTCTCTCTCTCTCTCTCTCTCTCTCTCTCTCTCTCTCTCTCTCTCTTGTCAGTTGAATTTGAAAAGTCTCCTAGACGATTTCCTGCGTTCGCACAGACCTGATAAATGCATGTCCTCGTTGGTCGGTCACGACTCGTGAGTCCATATATTGCAATACAGAGAAGAACTTTAATCATGATTTTATTCTTAAACCACAAGCAGTGCCCAGCGTGATTTGTTCTTCTTCCTTGGAATGTTTATAAGATATAAGCAGCATTCTCATGTAGTTCTCATCTAGATTTTTTCTTCCAGCCGTTTCCTTAGAGTTCCAGATGGTACAACACATATTGATATATCTGCACTTAATAGCTAGGACGCATTTCTGTGCTAGTATATATATATATATATATATACGACCAGTTTGGAAGAATATCTCATTGAAACAAAGGATAACTTCACGCTGAAGTGCCCAAACTATTTTTAACTGATTTGTTATGATTGGTGTAATTCACTGGGATAAATAGAAATGAATGCATTGATATGGATATAATAGAAATCCTATTCTGTTTTGGGATGTAATGCTGTTTATATATATATATATATATATATATATATGTGTGTGTGTGTGTGTGTGTGTGTGTGATAGAAATAAAATATTGAGAATATGAGTTTATTTATAATTGAATATTCTGCAAACATTAAATGGTTAGAGTTTTTTTTTTTAACAAACATTCGGGCAACGTTACAATGAGATACACCTTCTGAATTATATTGAAATTTAAAAAACGAAAAGAAAAATAAAAGAAAATATTCTTAGCATCTTGTTACCGTCAGTAGCGTTCTGTTTCAAATGTATTTGATTTAATTTATTTTAAAAGGTAAGAATTTTGTTTTTATTTTCTCAAAAATTATCATCTAGTGAAGTATAAATTTAAAAAAAAATAGTTTTGCATTCTTGCTAAATAAAGGTGTGTATCTAATCCGTGATTGATTAAGAAATATGGTTTAACGTATTATCGAAAAACATTAAAAAGTGTGCATCGTTATAAGTAATTAATTAGATAAAAACAAGGATAGATTAGGGAACTGACGATATTTTAGCACGTAATTAACTAAATAAATCGATAAATTAAAAAATTATTGTGTAATAATTAGAAATAATGTAAAATTCAGCAATATTTCTATGCTGTTTATTGTGTATATAAAATGACATTTTAGAATCGTGATTACTTTCTAAATTGTATTTTATAACAGCACTTTTGCTATTGTCAATTCTGATGATGCTTTAATAACTCTTATGTTTTTCTCTTTTTTTATTTGTTCAAAAATTCACATTAAAAGATAAATAAATGAAATGCACATGTTAAAAGAGGTTGGCATTTATTCATAAGAAACGTTTTATTATTGTTTAGTATGTGTCTGAGTAGAGAACGACTAAACTATAAAAAGAAAACGAAATAACCGCAAATGGAGTAAACAGGTATGTTAAAGAAAAAATGGATTTATACCTTTAAACGAAATCTTATACCTAAAAAATTCCCCTGCCAACACTGAGCATTATCAAACTTAGAGCCAGTGTTGTACAGAAGAGAAAGACAACAGCGCTGATGTTTAAAAATATTATCTGCTTATTTTTTTTGCATTTATTACCTGAAAGTACGTATTGGTCGAGTCAGAGAAAGACAGAGTCAAAGGTGACTGAGATGCAAATACACACAGGGGTAACGGTGCAGTTCTTCTGTAAAACATCTTTGCCTTTCTGCTTCGTTTTGCTCTGGTCACAATCTTCCAAGGTTTATATAATGTTCAGGGCGCCACTGAAATACTTGTGGTCATACCTCCTACCTCCACCTTGCACATGAACTCGCCTTTTTGTAGCATGCCATCCATACAACTTACGTGGCACTTCGGCTTGAGACCAACCGGCGTCCTGTTTACTTTAGGAAACGAGGGCACTCCCTGTTATGTCACTAACGCAACTCATGTAGCATTAACAATGGTGAATATCCGGCTCCCTGTTTACTTTTGGAAACAGTTGCACTACCTCTTATGCCTCCCACTCAATTTACGCTGGAGAACAACCTGTTTTCTTTTAACTTTAAGACAGGTGCACTATTTGTTATGCTACCCACGCAACATATGCAGCATGTCAACGTGATCTTCTAATCACAAACCCATACCAATATTTAATCCAATTATAACTTTCCTTTTCAGAAAAGCTTGACTTTTCTTCATTTTTTCAACACTGACAAATGGTACAAGAAACTTGTCTTTCCTCTGATTTTTTCTTATGATAAGCGTGCATTGAGTAATAGTGGTCATCGTCGAAAAGTGACACGACCAACCGAGTTAAAATTCCGGACAATTCTCGCTGTCCATTTTTGTTCACGCTAATTCCATCGAAAAGGCATGAATCCTTCTTTTTCCTTTTCAAAAATGGTCGGTTTTTTCTTTACGTTTTCAACACTAACAATTTATATAACGGACTTTTCCTGCCTCTGCAAGATGTATCTCTGAAGAAAACAGGAATCAAGTAACGTCAATCATCGGAGGAAATGGAAACTACAAACGATGTTCAAATCCTTCGTTTGACTTTAAGCGACTGTCTTGGCGTGTTGAATACCTCACTTCATTAAACATGTTTCATAGATGTTTTGGTTACGCATTTATTAAAGGCATATCAACCGTCATAGTTTATCTAATGCCATTGTCATCCTTGTCGAAGAAGAGATGTGTTATTTAACTCATAGTAGGGGTGGGGTAAAAGAAGGGTCATAACTTTCTCATCAATCCGAAAGAAAACGAAAGTGTGAAGTTTGAATTCACTAACTACAATGTCGCAGTCCAGCACGGGGACTCTTCTTACGCAGCTGTGTACCGGTATCGTTTAAACTTTAAAATTAGAAAGTTTTAGTTTGGATGTAAGCACTAGAAAGCTAGACTAGCAAAACATTATTAGTGAGTTTGACACTCAAAGGAATTCCCATGCCTGAAAACTTGTTCTAAACAAAGCATAGTTTAATAAATGATATCCAAAATTCTTAGGGGGCGTCGTCGTGGTGTAATGGTTAAAGCGATGGACTGCGGAATCTTAATAAGCGAGTTCGTACTCCAGTCGTGCTATTGCGTTCACTTTCGGGCAAATACCCTTGGGAAAGGCATGAAACCCCTTTATCCTCCCAGCTATGGGTTAAATAGTACCAATACTGTTCTTCTCCAAGAATGGCTTTGGCATTAAATAACCTACAAAGGTTGATATGCCATTAAACAAAGAAACCAAATTCAAAATGACATTATTATTTTTTTAAATGAAAATGTGTAAATGTTACGATACGATAGAATGTAAACTTATACGTAACGTGTTGTATGCGATATTTTTTATATACTATGACAGATTAACCTTATCATATATCCTTCTGCAGCATACAAAAAAGTTATATTGGCGTATGACGTTATATTTAAAGTACTCTCTTGCCATCTGGTTATATGTATATGTTAGAGCTGATTCCATAAAAAAAAAAATCTTAGATATATATTTAATTGTTTTACTGGATGAGAACAACATAAGAATGCTGGGAGCTGTTTGAAAAAATTCTGAAAGCAGTGCCATCCAAAACAACAAGAATAAGACCATTTCCCTCTAATCTTGTAAACAATTCAAGAATGGTGAGCAAGACATTATGGACACTTGTTAGGAGCTCCTACATATGGACTTACCAGTATTGGCCGACCAACAAAAACTTAAATTCATCAGCTCTGTTAAAAAACTGGTTGCCGTCTAGAGAACGTAACAAGTGTGACGACCGAAAGGGGTTGTAAGATAGAGAGAGAGAAAAAAAGAAAGAGTGAAAGGAATCTCTGTTGTTGGTAGATATCGATGACGATAATCTTAATCATGTACGATGGTGTACATCAACAAAACTAAAGAGTACGTGTACTTCGAAGTTTTACATAACTTTAGACGTATGGAGTACATAGTTTATGGTTTGGTTTGGTTTTATGGCATATCAACCATTGTAGGTTATTTAATAAAAATCCATTTTATTCATATGAATAGTCCTATTTCAAACAATTCAATTTAGCGTAAGTACATAGTTTAAAAGTCAAAACATTTCTATTTCAAGGTATTCACTCTAGTCAACAAAGTTAAATGGTTACAGGTATTGCTGTGTATCAATAACAGTTCAATTAAACAACTGTCGTTTATTTACACAGAGAGAAAACAGTTCTATTTCAAGCAATTCAGTTTAGCATCAGTACACAGTTTAGTTCCATTTGACCCATCGATTGGACCCTATCAGGTCCTACCAGTCTGGGCTTGAGTGGACCTGGGAGCGATGACAATTAAGGAATACTCCGCATTTCCCAAAGCTCCAGCATTACTGGAGCCTTAGCATTGCTTAGTGTCATATCCAGGACAACCGTTGGGGGTGTCTTCACCTTCTGCAGAGATGCAGTCGGTGTATTCTGCTGCCCCTAGCCGACTGAACAATTCGCTGGGGAAGTATTCACCCTCTGCCGAGATGCAGTCAATATATTCTACAGATCCAGCCGACTGAGCCAGGAGTACATTGGGAGAATCAAAGTTAGAAACAATGCTTTGGTCGCTGAGATTATAAACCAATACACCACTTGAAATGCCCCAGTTTAAATGATGTTGAGAGAATGAACTTAGCAGTTTTTTTTTTTTTTGTTTGTTTTTTCTGGCCAAAATTACAGTCAAAATCTAGAAACAAAATCTTGATCAACATAAGTGTAAATTGAATTGAACATAGACTGGATTCGTGTCTCCTTTTCCATGAAAAATTATCCACGTGAACATGATACAAGTAGTTTCACCTGAATTTGATAACGATGCAACAAAACCTTTTTTTTCGGATCGATAGCCTGTATATGTCTTTGCACTTCCCATAATGCTAGCTCAACGTAAAAAAAATGTTCTTCGAAATAAAGGAAAATATATTTTGGTTTCAACAATATCTGAGTATGTACAAACTTTTGCATGGATGGAATGCATAACGTAAACGAATTCTTCATCGGTTGGATTGCTTTATGTTTCCCAATGGAGAAAAAAGTCGGTGTTGAAGTTTATATACTAAAGTAGGTCTAAAGTTCTGCAATGTTTTGAAAACGTGAGGCACAACTCAGATGTTCGGTATGCTTTTGCTAAATTTGTGAAGGTGACCAAAGACACAGGACCGTAAGATGCCAAACTTGCCTGATACTCTCCGAGTACAACTCGTCAGATTTGCCACGACTGTTTGGAACTCGGTCTCGGAATCAGCACTACCTGATCTGCCCGATTATCAAGCTCTTTGCATTACGAGCGAAACTCCTTAACATATCGGATTTCTGTATTGGGATCAACTGCACCTTCTCATTGGTTCCTCAAATATTTTTCATTGCTTCTGCGCAAATTCGACTTTTCACACACGGAATGAAGCTACCACAGCAGTACTAAACTCACTGCCTACCCTTCACGGCTGGAACTGCAATAATCATGAGAATTAAATACCACAATCTAGATATATTGCTATTTTTTTACTCATTCAGGTATTTTTCAAACTGATTTTTCTTTAGAATAAAACTGAATGTAATTAACGACATATAATCATCTGTTAAAAGATATAATGTGATATAATGTGAATTCTTTCTTATCTTTAATTTAATTCAAATATTGATGAGAAAAAAATTGTTTAAGAAACACTTTCATTTTATTCAAGAAAAATGAAACAGGCCACGTAAAAATATTTTAAACGACCAAACAGTATGCCTAAATGAATTAAAATTTTACTATTTTGCATATTAATATTAGTTGAACTAACTTCCCATATTAGTTTGGGTAGCCTGTCTTAAGGTAATGTTTAGCAACATAATATTACACACACACACATACATACATTCACACATACACACAAACTTTCACGCACACATATATATATAATATATATGTATGCACACACACACACACACACACACACACACACACACACACACATATATATATATATATATATATATATATATACATACGTAGGTCCACGAAGATATTTGTATTTTTTAATATAATTACTTATAAAATAAAAATAAATTAATTCAAAAAATACAAACATCTTCGCGGACCTACCAATTTTTAAATATATTTTTATTATTTCTTTGATCAACAACAGACCTTATATATATATATATATATATATATATATATATATATATATATACATACATACATATACATACATACATACATATATATATATATATATATATATATATATATATATATATATATAACAATTGAACTGTGTTTGATTCTTATTCGAGGTTTCCTATTATATTTGTATATATTTAGAGAACTACTTTTATAATATATATTTATTTCCCTCACCTCAATAAAGACTTGTAAATATTGTGTATTACACCATCTTCGATTTATGGATTTATTTCTTTAGTTACAGAATTTTTAAAGTCAGCGATTGTTCTTTTGCCTTTGCATAAAGTTTGAATTTCTGCCTGTCTAAATTATTCATATGTTGACTAAATTTTTTTGCTTAAAATTTACGTCTTCAGACTCTGACCACTATGCAAATAAGTACAGTATTTTATATTCAGATTCTCACTTGGGCGAATCATTGACTGACCAACTGATTTTTTAAGTTTAAGGGCATATCAACTTGTCCAGAGCTAATTTATCAGAAGAGGTCAGTTAATCGTGTTCATTGTACGTTCATATTTACATTCATTGTGCAGTTACAGGGTATGTTTGACCATTGTTCTATCAAATACGGATAATCCACACACACACACACACACACATATATATATATATACATATACATATATATGGAGAGAGAGAGATAGAGAGAGAGAAAGAGAGAGAAGGAGTGAGAGAGATACATATATCTTTGTAAAGATAAGATTTCTATTCTTCTCTTTATTCTTAAATGGAGGACTGTATTATCAATCTTGAGATAAGCGTAACGAGTTGTGCCCTTGGTATTTGATCAAAAGTTCAAGGTTCTTTAGACCTATTCGGAAATGTTTGTACAATCTATTTTGTATTCTATGGAAGGTTAAAAATATCGTGAAATTGTTTTCCATAGATTCATTACTGTAATATTAAAACTAAATCAAAGTTCTATTAAATCAAACCCACAATCATTATTTTTAACTTGAATATTTCTCATTAATAAGCATTGGATTGACAAGTCAATCAAGAATCTGGCTGCATAAATGCTAGAAACGAAGAGTAGCTTCTGTTCTTCTTTGACTGTATTCTTGTCTTGGTATACGGTACTAAAAATAATTGATATGTTTGTTTGCTGTTTAATGGCATATCAACATTCTTGAGTTATTTATTGCCAAATCAATCGTTCTAGAACAGTAGTGGTACTATTTAACCCATAGCTGGGAGAATAAGGGGGTTCATACCTTTTCCAACGGTATTTGTCCGAAAGTGCACGTAATAGCACGACTGGAGTACGAACTTACTACGATTCCGCAGTCCAGCGCTTTAACCATTACACCACGAGGACACCCCAAATGGATCTGTGGATTTCAGATCATTGTCAGTTTTTCCTCAATGCTCAAAATATGAATGTCAGAGTTCTCTGATAACTTCATGACATAGGGCAAAGAGACTGGGTAAAAGTTTTTTCTTAACCAAGACGTATACGAACGGTTGTCTGTTTTAAGCTCTCATTCAAATTCTATGTTTGCGGATTGCTATTTGAAACCGTGTATATATGATGTATTCATATCTATTAAAAATCCTATCAACAAGTCAATATACGATACGATACTAGTTTATTGATCTTCAATGGAGAGAAAATTGGTATAAAAAAGAAGAAAAGTTTGGGGAAAGCTGAATTATTACCAAAATCCAAATTGAGTATTGACCGAAAACGAAAAGCACACTCTAATAAGGGCATCATTGAATTAATATCTATCTATCTATCTATCTATCCATCTATCTATCTATCTAGCTCAATCCTATTTTCAGTCAGCTCATATCGGTCAAACAATCTATCTCTCCCTGCTCATTTCTATGTAATTCTTTGTTTTTTTCTAAAATTTTGCTCATCCATAACTTTCTTAGTTTTACTTTCAACCTGATCCTATCTCTCTCTCTCTCTCTCTCTCTCTCCCTCTCTCTCTCTCTCTCTCTCTTTCTGTATATATATATATATAGAGAGAGAGAGAGAGGGAAGAGAAAGAGAGATGTGAACAAGAGTTGGGAGACACATGGGAATATTACTTTTATGATGATTATTTTTTTATGGTTCTCAACTAGTTTCAACCTTAGCTCAACATCTGGCGAAAAGTTTTCTGAGAGAAAAAAGAAAAACAAAATTTCATTGAAAGTTTTTTAAAATTCCATTTCTTTAAAGGCGTTTAGATGCTATACTAAAAGCAATGTAAAATGTACAGTTGGCTTAACATATATCTTTGTAAAATCAGTTTTATTTTGAGTAAGTATCTATCTATCTATCTATCTCTTGTCTCAGTCAGGTAACGTTTCTTTCGGTCATATCTATCTCAGGCTATTTGTATTTATCTATCTATATATCTCAATCTTTCCACATATACTTAGGTATATATATATATATATATATATATAGATCTAATCTCTAAACACTTCCCTAATAATAGGTATATATATATATATATATATATATATATAAACATTTCCCTAATAATATGTATATATAGATAGATAGAGCTAATCTCTAAACACTTTCCTAATAATAGCCCCCTAGCCAAAATCTTCGATAAAAACAACATCAAGATCAGCTACAGTTGCACAAACATCATGGGGCAAATAATTAAAAAAAAAACACAACAAAAACCGCATCCACTAACAGTACATCACAACCCTACAACCAATGCATTTGTTGGGTCAAAAGCACATGCCCCCTACCAAATAAATGCCTATATACAAACACCATATATAAAGCCACCGTAAAAACAAACAACTCCGTCAAACACAACATCGGTGCAACGGAGGGCACCATAAAACAAAGAATCCACAACCATAATCTTTCTTTTGAATATAGAAACTACGCATCCAACACCTCCTTATCCTCGTACATATGGCAACTAAAAGACGCAAACATATCTCCCACAATCGCTTGGGGGATACTAAAACAAGCACCCGCAGACAGCAAAACATCTAAAAAATGTCTTCTTTGTCTCCACGAAAAATTAGCCATCATCACATATCCATCACAAAATACCCTCCTAAATAAAAAAAAATCTGAAATCCTCTCAAAATGTAGGCATGAAAACAGATTCCTTCTTTCTCACTTCAGCCCTCTAATACAACCCACCTAGCACCTCGTACACGTATATATATATATAAACAAAAAAAAGCACCGTAAGTACCATTTTAACTTTTAAGTTTTTATGAACATTAAAACACTCCACATTCACCTTAACTATCGATTTCACTCTAATCTTTTCTACAAGAGTATACGCACCAACCATCAACAAATAATATGTCTGCCAAAAAACAACCCCAACGTTCAAACCCGCTATCTAATCAATTTCTTTAATTTTCAATGACGACTCCCTACCCCTAGATTATAACCATCCTCGTACCCAAATACATTATCCATTAATTAAACTCTTTCTTTTAATTTTATATTATCTTTTTTTTTCTCTACACACACACTACCTATAAGACTCACAGTATAGAATATTTACGCAGCATTTTATTCATTTATCATTAGCACTACAAATATTTATTACGCACATATTTATCATTTAACCCTCTCAATATTATTTACCCCTTTATTATTTTATTTTATAGCATACATACCACCTATGAGATCCATGGTATACAATTCTTACGCTACATCGGATTTAGTTATTATTATTATTATTATTATTATAATACCATCCCCCAACGCCGCCCGTATATGTTACGCCGACCTATTTACGACACAATATAACCTTACTTAAACCCATTACAACTCTGGTCCACCATACACGTTTACAAATCAGATTCTCATTAATTCCTCACAACTTGCAGCGATGATAATTTGTCTGTCAACGAAACAAATGTATACACATTCGCTACCCAATTACGCTTTACGTTCCTGGCCTGACTTAACTTAAAAACACGCATCCACATGCACACACATATATACACACATACTTACAACCACACATAAACGAGATCTTAACGGCTTTTTGTCTACTTTTTGCCGTATTTTCGATTTTGTCCGTATTTTTGTCGCATTTTCGATTTTTAATTTCATTGCATCTTTTTAACCGCCTGACGAATGTTGTTATAAACTTCAAGAAACCTTCGGTTGCAGAACAATATTTTCCATGAATTAAGTATATATATAATATATATTTACTTATTATCATTATATATATATATATATATATATATATATATATATATATATATCATCATATATATATATATATATATATATGTATCAACCCCTCCACACGATGAGGGTGTGCCACAAGTTCAATTTAAAGCGGGACTTAACACGTTGAAAGGCAATGTTTTCCTAATTTGAAACTGGTTGTTACACGAAGGTAAAAGAGCCCAGTCTACCATACTGTTTCCCCATAGAAGGAGGGAAAATAACTGGATTTCTACTTTTTCATTGTTTTTATTGCTCTTTGAAATGCAAAAAGTCCCGTCCAAAATTTCCACTTCGGTCAATGAATCCATTTTCAACGACGGAAACCATTACACGAAGAACGCCGCATTATATATATATATATATATATATATATATATATATATATTTCCAAAAAAAACGCTTGTGCATTTTGGAACAAATCTTGGAAATAATACCCTGCACAATAGTAGCAATCAAGTGATTTAGACGAATAAGGCATAGGCACAGTTGGTAAGGTAGGGACTAACTCATAATGAACGTTCTCATTTGGACTCCAACCAGTGTTAGCTGACCACCAAAAAATTACATATATTTGCTTTGTGCGAAGACTGGATGCAAATTACTAGACTTGCCTGGAGCAATTAAGGGAAGGGACAATATATATATATATATATATATAGAGAGAGAGAGAGAGAGAGAGTGAGCGTAAGGTGTTCCATGCTAACAGCACTAACTTAATATATATATATATATACATATATATATATATGTGTGTGTGTGTGTGTGTGTGTGTGTGTGTGGTTGGGCAGTATGTTTGATTAAATGATAAAGACACATTTTGTCTATATTATTCTATGAGGATCCTTTCAAGTTTCCTAACAAGTCTTTTGTTTTCAGGTTGGTGATGGTTGATGAATTTACCGAAAATGAACCGAACCTTTTCGGATATTTCATAAGCCATCATTAGGTGTTGTTTGCATGTGTAAAGATTGCTTTTTGTTTAAATATTCTCTTTCTCTTTATAATATTCTATTTCCGTTGCTCATGTTCTGTTTTAAATTCTTTTTTGTCATCAGCATCTTTATTTAATCTATGTATACCGTTACGTAATTTTTGCGATGTTATTAAAAGCGTAAAACTCTTTTAAAAAATCAATCTTGACAGCATCCAAACGACCCCTGATGAGGGCATATGAAAAGTCTGAAAGCGCTCGGGACAGTTTTAATGAATTCATCTATCATCTCCAACCTAAATGTAAAAAACGATCATAGTAAAATTATTAAGACAATGTGTATTTTTTATTTAAGCAAACATGCATATTCTTTTTTCTGATCTCTTAAAAATCCAACATTTTTAAATATCATTCCATATGCCAAACACGTACTTAATACTTTCAAATTAAGAACGCTAAATGCGCATTCATATCTTTTCGTTATATACATTTTATTTTCTTCCGTTATCTCGACAAGTATCCATCGCTGTGTGCACAATTCTCACGATGAAGGTTATTAAAACCGAAACGTTTTACGTTGGCTTTACATCAAAATAAATTCATCTAATTTGGATTATTCTGTTTTTCTACTTTCTTCGTATATATATATATATATATATAAAAGCACATGTGATTGAATTTATACTCGTCGGTATCGATGTGTATTCCAGTAGTGATTTAACGCTGGTGATCTAAGAAGTACTTATTTTGTCGGATTTTTCGGAAGCAATCGGAGGTAATAAGATATGAGTATACAGGATTCAGCAGATATCAAAAGTAAACTGAGGTAAGCAGATATCGTAAGCAATGTGACGTAAGTGTCGTATATTGGACGAGACTGATTGCATTTCACATAGCACTAATACCCTTGGGAAAGGTATGAATCCAATTATTCTCCCTCCAGCTTTGGGTAAGTAGTAGGATAGACTAGGTTCTTCAACCTTGGTGAGGCAACTAGTCTAGGAGAAGGAAAACTCTGAATTCGAACCTGCTAAACTCCGCTTAAAAATTGGCCTTGTGTCATATCCGGCCCGAGCGGAAGGGTTGGTAAATAGGGTAAGTGTCGTATATTGCACCGCTGGACAAACAACGAAAAACGCGTAGATATATAAAAATATAATTTATGTTTTTTTTATTCTTCGACGGCGACGATTGTGGGTTGAAGAAATACTGTCAGAAAGAGTTCGCACATATCTCTCTTCTGTGAAGTAGTGAAACGGTCGGAAAACGCACACGGGGAGATCGCTGGTCAGCTTGAGTGACCAGCGGTTCTCTCCCTTCGCTTGAGAGACCAGCGTCCTCTCCCCTCCGTTTGAACGACCACTGGATCTCTCCCTTCGCTTGAGTGACCAGCAGATCTCTGCCTTTAGTCCAAAATTACAGACCTTATATATCTTTTTGAGTCTCGGGCGTGTTTTTCTGTTTATGGCTGGTTATCGGAACTTACATAGTTCCGTTTTTTTTCTGGTAATTTGTTGATCTCATCTGCGAACGGAAATATCTGCAATTCTATCCACAGGCAAAAAATTACCTTTTTTCTATTTCCAGTGAAACTACTTTGTTGATGTTATCTTGCGACCGCAGTGAATCTGCAAAGTTCATCGTCGCAAAATAATCTAGTATATTACAGTAAGCAGATATTAAAAGCAATGTGACGTTAGTAAATATCGTAAGCAATCCTCGATTAGCGGATATCATAAGCAATGTGAAGTAAACTGATATCGAATGCAGTCTGTGATATGCAGATATAGTTATATAGTTATATGTAATATAGTTATATAGTTATATGTAATAATTCAGTTAAGTGTAAATACAGTTTTAATGTCGAAAAACAGTTTTATTTGAAATAATTCAGTTAAGCATAAGCACGCAGTTTAAGTGTAAGTACGGTTTAATTGTCAAAAACGTTTCTATTTCAAGCTATTCAGTTTACTCAATTCATTTTAGCATAAGTATGCTGTTAGTTCTATTTAACCCATAGATAGGGCCCTATCAGGTGCTACCACACCGGGCCAGAGTGGACCTGGGAGCGATGGCAATGAAGGGGTACTCCGCATTCCCCAAAGCTCCAGCATTGCTGGAACATCACCACCAGATTGTTTAGTGTCATATCCAGGACACTCGTTGGGGGTGGGGTCTTACCCCTCTGCAGAGAAGCAGTCGGTGTATTCTACAGCCCCAGCCAACTGGGCAACTCAATAATTCTGAGGAATGCATATATCGTAAGATATTTAGGGCAGGCAGATATCTCAAAAATTCTGAGGGATGCAGATACCGTAAGATATTTGGGGTAGGCAGATATCTCAAGAATTCTGAGGGATATAGATATCGTAAGTAATCTGGGGTAGCAGATATCTCAAGAATTCTGAGTGATGCAGATATTGTAATCTCTCTGAAGCCTGTGTATGATGAAGCAAAGTCTAATAGAATTTTAATCATTCCATCTTAGTATAATGCTGTATAAGTAGTCCAAATCCATTGCTACTAAATTGTCACTTTAAATCTGACTGGATACTCTTTACTTGTGACAAATCTTTTGTTTGTTTATTTTTTAGGGAACCTCATGAATTTGATTGTTAGCGAGCTATAATTACTGATATATAGTGACATTGATTTTCACTGCCTTATTCTGACTTGCATGGTTTCTTTGATGAATGGCATATTAGCCTTCGATATGCCAAACCTATCGTGGTAAAACACAAGTAGTAGTACTATTTAACCCAAAATTCAGACCTTTCCTTTGTTTATTAGTCTGAAAGTGAACGAGACAGCGCAACGATTTCAAACTCACGTATTACCTTTCCGAAGTAAAACACTTTAGCCTTTATACCAAGGGAACTCTTCTTTCTGGCTATTAGAAAACAAATTTAGACTCAGTAAATGCCAGAAGTTTTTTTCCGTTTTAGATGTCGGAATCACGTAATACTGGCAAATGTGTAAAGCCAACAGTATAAAATGATTTCGTCTAAAAAGCCAAAATACTGTCGATTGTTTTTAGTTTCTTCTCGGCTGGTTTAGTTTGGTTCGGTTTGATTTGGTTTTATGTCATATCAACCATTGAAGGCTATTTAATGTGAAATCCATGTCTATACGTATAAACAGTCATATTTATGGAGGTGCTCGTGGTGTAATGGTTATCGTCGTAGGAAATGGACACGGCGACACGAGTTCACATAGCACTAATACCCTTGGGAAAGGTATGAATCCAATTATTCTCCCTCCAGCTATGGGTAAATAGTAGGATAGGCTGAGTTCTTCAGCCTTGGTGAGGCAACTAGGAAAAGGAAAACTCTGAATTCAAACCTGTTAAACTCCGCTTACAAATTGACCTTGTGTCATATCCTGCCCGACCGGTTGGTAAATAGGATAAACAGTCATATTTCAAAAAATTCAGTTTAGCATAAGTATGCAGTTTAAATCTCAAAACAGTCCTATTTCAAAGAATTCAGTTTAGCATAAGCACAGAGTTTAGTTATGTTTAACCCAAAGAAAGGACGATATCAGGTGCTACCAATCCGGGTGAGAGTGAAGCTGGGAGCGATGGCAATCAAAGGTGTTCACAGCATTCCCTAAAGCTCCAACATTACTAACATCATCATCAGATTATTTAGTGTCATATACAGGACATTTGTTGGAGGAGTCTTACCCCTCGGCAGAGATGCAGTCAGTGCATTCTATAGCCCCAGCTTACTGGGCCGTTCTCAGGAATCAATGAATCGGTATGAAGTGATAATCTCGTTGAACAAAGTTATAATAATGTAGTGTTCCCCATAAAATAGCCACAACCGTAACGCCCCCGCACAGAATAGCTTGGCTAATAATAGCCTCTTGGTCCCCGTAAATGTTCAGCAATCATAGTTGTTTATCAATGAGAGTAATTTTTTGGCATTGAAGAATTCATTACAGACCTCTGGTTTAATTTATGAAGCCATTTTGCGTCTATCAGTAGCAATGATGGAACAAAACCTTATTATCGAGAAGGTTCAACTTCTACTGCCATACAACCAACATCCACAGGTCAAACACTCGCAAGTTGTTATGATCAGCAAGACTAACTTTCTAAATACTAAACATTGATGGAAATTGAGAAGCTAAACATTAGTCACTTTTATTGAAATATAGAATAGCACTACGTAGCTTAAGAGAAAGTGAGAGAAAAAAGAAAGACAAGCAGGCGTTCAGACGAGTTGATAGAAAGAGGTAGAAAAAGAATTATAACTAAAAATAGAGAGATACCTAGAGAAATAGAAACATTTATTGTCAGTGACCGTAATTATATAAAAGAAAATTTTCTTTTTTATGGTCGAGAATAAACTTTTGTCACTTTTTAGATAAATAACTGACATATATTTAATGAGGAATTATAAATTCAGACAAGGTAATAGTATCCTTCTTTTTACGATCACATAATTCCATAGAACATGTAATTAAGAACAAAAAACTTATGTAGCCGAATATATATATATATATATATATATTTATATATATATATATATATATATATATATATATATGTGTGTTTGTGTGTGTGTGTGTGTGTGTGTGTGTGTGTTTGTGTGTGTGTGTGTGTAAATAGAGTAGACAACGAGTCTATGGTGTTTGGCAAAAGTCAATTTCTCACTTATGCGCTCATCAGACTAAGTGTTTTAAGATTGTGGTTGGTGTCTTTTTTCAATTTTGTCTGCTGTGACTGGGGACCGTCGTCTCATTAGTCTGTTATTCTGGGTCGGCTTTTCTTATGTAAACGACTATATCTTCTATTCTTTGTTTGGTTTACGGCTGTTATCTTATCATTATCAATATTATTCTTATTACCAGCTTTCTATCTCTTTTAACATTTGCCCATTTTCCTAGATTTATCAATCCATCATTTACTTATTTGTCATGTCCCAACCGTAACCTTTTTATTGTTTCGATTTCCTGTATAACTTGAGCATTTTTTTTTACTTGCTCTTCTATTCGTTTTATTTTGTTTTTGTATATATTTTTTCTTTATTTTCTTTATACATTCATTTCCTTTATTTTGTTTGTTTGTTTATATATTGATTTTCTTTTTGTTTGTTTATATATTTTCCTTCTTTCATCAATTTGATTATTCATATGTTCATTTTATTTTATTCTCTGGTATTCCGGAAATGTTCTCGTAGTTTAATGGTTAAAGCGCTGGTCTGCAGAATTGTACTTTGCCAGTTCGAAATCAAGTCTCGCTATTACGTTCAGTCTTGGACAACTACCCTTGGGAAAGGTATAAACCCCCTTATACACCAAGCTATGGGTTAAATAGCGTCAATGCTGTTCTAGAAGTATGGCTTTGGTATTAAATAACCCACAAAGGTTGATATGCCATTAAACGAAAAAATGTCTATTGTATTCATTTTGTTATTAATATTTAAGTCGTTATTTTCTAAGGAAAAGTAGAAAATCTTTTTCTGGTTTGTATTTTGGTATGAGTTCCGATCACTAACTTAGGATGATTTTCTGGGTTTTTTTTTTTTTTTTTCTTGGAAGGTTATGGCTCTTAAAAAGGTGGCAAAGATTGTAACGTTTTAAGTTGGTGTTATGGTCTTCCTTTCCAGATTAACACAGTTGTGCTTTGGCTTTTTTTATGCCTGAAATGTGTCTAGAAAGTGACGTGCTATTTTTGTTTTTGTTTTTTGTTTGTCTTTTTTTTTTTGTTAAAGAATGGTTTGGGTGTGGAGTTATGCTATTTCCAGGGTATTTCTGTTTCACCAATTTATTATTTTTCTTCTGTTTTCTTTTAAATCTTACGGTAGCTTGATATAAAATATCTGTCTGTAAGTGATTCCCGCTTACATGACTTTAATATTTTATTATACAATAGCAGATGGATTTTCTGTTGTTTGTGATATAATTTTCTTCTTGTGATTTCTAAAATCTATTCAACGTTTTTAGTGCGACAATAGCTATTTTTTAGTGTATTTCAACTGATTATTTTATCTAGTTCCTTTATTTTATGTAGTTCCTTGACGAAGAGACTGTTTATTAGTTTTACTAATATTAGTTATAAATGCCTTTCATAAGTAAAAAAGTTAAGGTGGTGACCGTAGTCGAGAGTGACTTGAAGGCTCCCTTTTCGATAGCTACTACACCAACGTGTAGAGAGGGCGCTAATCCTTTCCCTTGATCCGTAACTTATAATGTGTTAAGCAAGGAACCATTAAGTAGCATTTTTGAGTCTTTAGTATGACTAGACCCGGGGTTGCAACCGAGCCATTAGTGAACACTCTAAACATCATGCTAATGTCTGGTTTTGCCTTTCATAATACACTGAAAAATAGAATGTTGAGATGTTTCTGTTAAGATCTGAGATTATTTGAACAAGAATTAGCCTTATTAGATTATAAAATGATATCAATTTCCCAGAAATACCTTGAGTGTGTGGGGTACGTATATATATATATATATATATATTATTTCTTTAAATATTTTTAATAACTTGGATGATTATCTGTGGCCAATAGTCCCATGCCATATTTATAAGGTAATCATCGGGATTTATTAATTGTTATATTATATAATAGCTCTATCGCAGATATTGAACACTGTCCAAATTCTACCGCATTTGGTTGGTCACTTAACTACGAAGTAAGATAGAGACAACCATATATCCTTGTAATAAGTATATATATATATATATGTTTGTGTGTATAGATATTCATAGGATGATTTCTTGGTTTAATGGAATATCAATCTTCGTAGTTTATTTAATACCTAAGTTATTCTTGCGAAAAATCAGCAATTAAACTATAGGTGGAGGATAAAGAGCATTCATAGTTTTCTCTAGGGTATTAGTCCGAAAGTGAACGTCACATTTCAGACTCATTTACTTCGAAGCCGCAGTCCAAGTCTTCAGTCAATGAGGGGTGTCCGTGTGGTGTAATGGTTAAAGCGATGGACTGCGGAATCGTTGTAAGCGAGTTCGTACCCCAGTCGCGCTATTACGTTCACTTTCGGGCAAATACCATTGGGAAAGGTATGAACCCCCTTATCCTTCCAGCTATCGGTTAAATAGTACCACTACTATTCTTCTAGGAGAATAGATTTGGCATTAAATAACCTACAAGGGTTGTTATGCCATTAACCAAAAGAAACCCAAACACACTCTTCAGTCATTACGCTACAATATCTATCTATCTATCTATCTATCTATCTATCTATCTATCTACACACATTCACATGTTTATATATATGAATAGATTTATATACAGTTACGATTCAAATTTACGACTAAAAGAGTTTTCAATAAGAAAATGTACAATGTGAAAATGCAGAAAAATAACGAGCTATATCACGATATTGCAACTTTAAAATAAAACAGGGTTTCTAGACGTGTTGATAGAAGTTGTTTCAGTTTTACCTTCACTGTAAAAAGATAAGACCTCAAAAATGTTTCTGTATTGGACTCAAAACTACATTGATTGATTGATTGGTTGGTTGACTGATTGATTGTAATGCAGCCAATTTATCTCAGGTTAATTTTTATACACAATTTAAAGAATTACGTTCATTGTGCATTCATATTTACATATTTCATGTACTTGTTTCTTAAGAGATATTTTTGCACTGTTATATAAAATCGGGCATTCCTATCTAATACATATAATTTGCACCCAGCTTATGGTTTCATGTCTTCTAATCTAACATCAATAATCATATAGTTCCAAGAAATTATTTGTAATTAATTAAAGTAGTTTGTTTGCACAGAGTTGTGAGGCATTGAGCCACTTGTTCCCAGTCGGATGCGGCTGTCGACAGGATATTTGCTGAGGGTAAGAACTTCCCTGCCACGAGTTTTCAGAATATGACGCTAAACCATCTGGTGATGGGGCTCTTGTATGGGAGCTTTGAGGAATAGAGCGTACCCTTTGATTGTCATTGCTCCAAGGTCCTCTCCTAACCAATATGGTCCTATCTACCGGTCAATCATAGATTGACCTTGAATTTTAAAACTGTGTGCAAAGAAATGACTTAAGCTAAATGGAATTGTTAGAAAAAGAACTGTTTGATCATTTAACAGTTTAATGGCTGGTGTTTAATTGACTTGTCAGTGATACACAATAATACATTAAAACATAAAATTAAATTTTAAAAAATGAGCTTATGCTCGTTTAAAAACGGTATCAACAAAATATATTTACAAATAACATATGGGCCACTGGTCTAATGAGTAGAGTGTTCGCCAATGGTCTGGGAGACCAGGGTTCAATCCCAGGTGGAGTCATACCAAAGATTAGATGGTACTTTATAGCCTTGCTTAGCACTAATTATTATAAGAATAGTATCAAATGTAAAGTGGAGCAATCCACGGTATGGAGTAGCACCCACCCCTAGATCACGGTGTAGTAGCTATTGAAAAGAGGGCCTTTGGGTCACGCTTGACTATGGTCGCCAACTTTACTTATATGTATAAATAGAATTCGGAATTGAAAAAGCCAGAACGGGTGAAATGCCATAAAACTAAACCAAACCAGAATCAAGTAACTTATAATAAGCCGAAGCAAACAATTACAGCTTCAACTAACTACATTAATACAAAAAATCTAGTTATATTACATAACCTCTGTCTATCTAATACGAATAATTTTTAAACATATTTAATGGGTTACTGAGTCGGCTGGGGCTGTAGAATACACCGACTGCTTCACTGCATAGGGGTAAGACTCCCACGCCCCCAATGAGTGTCCTGGATATGACACTAAACAATCTGATGGTGAGTTTCCAGTTATGCAGGAGCTTTGGAGAATGCAGAGTACCCCTTCATTGCCATTGCTCCCAGGTCCACTCTGGCCCGAATTGGTACCACTTGATAGGGTTCTATCTATGGATAAAATAGAACTAAACTGTGTACTGATGCTCAACTGAATTGTTTGAAATAGAACTGTTTTGAAATTTAACTGTTTATAAACAGAGACCATACTAATACTCGACTGAATTATTTGAAATTTAATTCGGCTTTTAATGACCTGAAAAGAGTTGATACACCGTAAAGCAAAACAACCAACCAACCTATCATATTTATATGAACCATAGATGGGACCCTAACAGTTACTATCACTTCGGGTTGGAGTGGACCTAGGAGTAATGGTATTGAAGGGGTTATTTATTAAGCACAGTTTTCCTGAATTGGAAACTCGCCATTTTAAGTAGTTTAGAGTTATATTCAGGACACAACTCTGGATGGGCCTTCAGCAGGTGATACAGACTGCGTATCCTAAGCCCCATCGACAGTGTAAACTGCATTCAGTCTTGAGGGCCCAATTCGGGAATTTGTTTGGAGTCAGTTCTTCTTTGCCATTACCTCATGTACATTATGACCACTTGGCCTAGTCGGCTGGGTTTGTTTAATACAACGACTGGATCTCTGAAGAGGGGTAAAACTCCTCCAACTAGTGTCCAGGATATGACACTAAATAAGTGAGGCTTCAGTAATTCTGGAGCTTTTGGATATGCAGAGTATCCCTTCATTGCCATTTCTCCTAGCTCCTCTCGAACCCAAAGTGGTAATACTTGAGAGGGTCCTATCTATAGGTCAAAAGAATTGTTTGACATTTAAATGGTGTACTTATGCTAAATTGAATCTTTTGAAATAGAACTGTTCGATCATTTAACTGTGTGTAGGCAAATGGCTGATGTTTAATTGAATTGATAGGGATACATAAAAATACTTGAAAACATTAAACTCTGTCCTAGTAAATGCTTGATAGTAAATAGAATTATTCAATTTAGAGAAAAATAAGTGAAACCATTTAATTGTGTGAAATATGATCACAGATTCATTTAAAAATGTCATGTAAAAATATTTTTAGAAATCACGTTTGATATATATGAACAAAAAGAAAATTCGACATTGTATGCCCTGCAATAGTTGATATGTCATAAAAGCAAACTAAACCACTCTGACCCCGTGTGTTAGTACCTGTTAATGTCACGTATATGAATCAAATAGACCCGTTTGAAAACTCTTAGATTCAGCTAAAAATACTTAAAACTATAATTTGGTGCAAATACCTTATATTAATTGTAGTTACTTAAAAACTAAAATTTCTTAAATAATTAGTGTCCTGGATATTATTCTTAACTTCACCCAGGGGTGAAGCTCCGATTTTGGATCTCTGGGTATAAGGTGACACCCCTATTTGCCATTATCAAACGTGATAAAATATGTTATGCTCATCTCGATGAGTCGAATAGATTGGCTGAAAATTATTTGTATTTGTGATGAGTACTAGCAATCATATAATCATGTGCAATTCATTTGTTTTGGGAACAGTTAATTGGATAAATAATTATTCATAAATGAGTATTTAAATTAGTTACTTGAAATTGTGTAATCGGTTGAAAATATTTTAAGAATACTGACTTCAGCGTTGAATCCCGCAATATTATAGTGCCAACCACCAAATATAACCAGCCAGTAATGTTTTTTCTTTAACAAAAATTACTTTTATTCTCTAGTCGATGACACTATGCTTCAGAAGTGATTATTTCATTTAAATCCAACATTTTTATCTCCCCAAAGACTCAACATTTTCTGCGATATCAGAGATTTAGCTCGAATAGATCATTATAATTCTAAGAGAGACAATACTTATTCTATAAGCTCTAACAAATATGCTCAAGTAGGTGTTAATCGCCGAAGATTATGTCTTTGAAAAGTGTCCTCTAATATCCCCAAAAATAATTTGCTAAATACTTAATTGTAGGTATATTAATAGAGTTGTTCTTTGTCATTTACTCCCCAACTAAATCCATAATACTTTTTACTGAATTTGTTCTTAATAATGACTGATTTTTTATTTTCGTGTGAGTGTCACATGAACGAAGACTTGTACACGTGAGAAAATACCTAACAGCATAATTACTGTTTATTAGCCTATCTTTCTTATATATATATATATATATATATATATATATATATATATATGCGAGTATTTTAAGTAAGAGTTCATAATTTAAGTACTTTATGTTTTAAACCTGCTATCAAATAGTATCTATGAGCACTTTTTAGGCAACTTTACATACTTGCCTTTCTTTAAAAAAATTTTTTTTTAAATTTAATAATAATAATCATAATATATATATATATATATATATATATATATATATATATATATATATATATATATATATATATATATATATATGCGGTTATTTTAAGTAAGAGTTCATAATTTAAGTACTTTATGTTTTAAACCTGCAATCAAATAGTATCTATGAGCACTTTTTAGGCAAACTTGCCTTTCTTTGAAAAAAAAATTTTTTTTAAATTTAATAATAATAATCATAATATATATATATATATATATATATATATATATATATATATATATATATATATATATATGTGTGTGTGTGTGTGTGTGTGATTATTTTAAGTAAGAGTTCATAACTCAAGTACTTTACGTTTTAAACCTTCTATCAAATAGTATCTATGAGCACTTTTTAGGCAACTTTACATACTTGCCTTTCTTTGAAAAAAACAAATTTTATAAATATAATAATAATAATCATAATATATATATATATATATATATATATGTATATATGTGTGTGTGTGTGTGTGTGTGTGTGTGTGTGTGTGTGTGTGTGTGTGTGTGTGTGTGTGTGATTATTTTAAGTAAGAGTTCATAATTTAAGTACTTTATGTTTTAAACCTGCTATCAAATAGTATCTATGAGCACTTTTTAGGCAACTTTACATACTTGCCTTTCTTTAAAAAAAAAAAATTTTTGAATTTAATAATAATAATCATTATATATATATATATATATATATATATATATATATATATATATATATATATATATATACGTGGAGCATTCAATAAGTTTCCAGACTTTTTTGTACAGGCATTTAAAATTGTCGTAGACTCTTGAAAATTCACTATGTTATTGCTATCCATCTCATGAGATGGTTGACCAATTTTTATGATTTCAGGTTCATATGAACAGCTACAGCAGCATTTAGAATACACCCTACTAAAATTGTAACAGCTGGCGAGTTTCAAAAATGCAATCAGACACTTTAGAAGAACGATATGCAATAAAATTCTATCTTAAACTTGGAAAAAATGCCACAGAAACGTATGGAATGCTTCAGACTGCTTTTCGACCATCTTGCAAGAATAGTGCATCAGTTTCTGAGTGGCATATGAGATTCAAGGAAGGCAAGGAGTCTGTGAGGGATGCTGAGAGGTGTGGGAGGAGTAAGGAAGTCAATACATCAGAGTTGATTGGCCAAAGGGTTAGGATTAGAGTTACTATGTTGAGGTTTTAAGGGAGTTCAGCAAAAGATTCCATCAGAACAGGCCATTACTCTTCAAATCAAGTCAGTGGCATTTCCACCAGGACAATGCACCAGTCCACAATTCCATCGTTGTCACAGACTATTAGACCAAGATGGGCATCAAGACAGTTCCTCACCCTCCCTATAGTCCACACTTTGCACCTTGTGACTTTTGGTTATTCCCTAAGCTCAGAGGTTGACCTTATGAGACAACTGAGGAGATGAAAGTGATTGTGACGAAGGTCATTGACACGCTCACACAAGAAGACTTCCATGAGGCCTTCCAGAATCAGTTGGAACGGTACAACAAGGGCATTGCAGCCGGAGGAAATTGCTTCGAAGTGGACTAGAGTTTCGTGTGTGTACTATCAATAAAAGTGCTCATACGAAATAAGTCAGGAAATTATTTAATGATCCTCGTATATATATATATATATATATACTTTGTAAAACTTATCCTTTATTTAATTTGGCATCAATTATTATATAAGTTGAGTGAAAACAATGTGCCATGCTAATCTATTTAATAGCCGTTGATAGTGGGATTTGCACTATTTTTACAAGACATTAGTCATTTATTTTAAGAGCTGAGGTGTAGCTCAGCAGACAAATTCCTGGTCGTTTCTGTGATACGGCGGATATGAGCGATTGGTGATGGTTGCCTCTGTGGACAAATTACAGATGAGTATCCAGTTACATAAGACTGCACGAAGAAATGACAGGCACAAATAAAGAATGATTGAGTGCAATGAAAAAGGATTCGATGTTCAATGAGTGATTTAGCTGACTTAGATGAGAAAGATCCAATCATGTCACTTTCTTCTCTTCTGTCGATTCTGTTCAAATTGCTTAAGACAGTTGAATAATGAATGTATTAGCAAGAGACAAACATAATGTCGCTTCTATTCTTTAAAATTGCATTTGCTCAATCAGTAATCCTAACGTAATTTCTGATAATGAATATCATGTTCGTCAACTCATTATATATATTTATCTACACCTCCTAAGGTGCAGGATGTGACACAAGGTCAATTTTCAGCGTAGTTTCGTAAATTTAAATTCAGAGTTCTCCTATTCTTAGACCGGTGGTCATATTAATCTTTATATATATATATATATATATATATATATATATATATATATATATATATATATGGGGAGGGGTTCTGTATCTCTATATACTCAAAAATATTTCAATTAAAGATAATCATAAAACAGTATAAAAATCATGACTCAAAGTTTCACGTTGCCGATACTAGTATTTATGCATTTACTTCAATCAATAATCTAACGTAATTTCTGATAATGAATATCATGTTCGTCAACTCATTATATATATTTACCTACACCTCCTAAGGAGCAGGATGTGACACAAGGTCAATTTTCAGCGGAGTTTCGTAAGATTAAATTCAGAGTTCTCCAAATTCTTAGACCTGTTGTCATGTTAATCTTTATATATATATTGTCATCCACAGACAGACTGTTTCGTTCTATCAGAACTCTTCAGTGTGGCTAGACACGCAGGAGACTCGAAGCTGGGATCGAAACCCATCCAACTTTACGTTAGACTAAGTCTCAGACCACTCGGCCAACAAGCGGACTACGTTGGCTAAGGGAATTTTTAAGGTAAATATGTAGCAGCGTCCGTTTGTTTACCTTTTTAATACCCTATCGGCTACCAGAGTGCTCAATTCTTTCGAAGAGCTTTGCATTATGCGAGCGGCGGCAAACAATTCCTTCGCCAGAGTGCTCAACCCCCATGGGGGAAACATTTCAATTATAAGATAATCATAAAAGAGTATAAAAATTTATGACTCAAAGTTTCACGTTGCCGATCCTAGTATTTATACATTAACTCCGATCAATAATCTGAAACAATTTCCGTATCTGATAATTGGTAGCGTTTATTTATGTATTAACCCAATCCCTTCGGGCGAGTTGAATGTGACAAACGTCAGTGTATTGTATAGCCACATACAACTACACGTGTACATTTACAAATATACACTTACATGTGGAAACATCATTAGCCGTTAATGACGACTTCCATAACGAACGAATACACTTCTTTACAAAAATATAAATCTCCCACAGTTTATTTTCGAAAGGGTTGATGTTTCTGTGCGTGAGAGATGAGCTGGAGACAGGGTCAGACGGCTATATTGACCCAAGTTCTTCTCGCGACCATAGCAGCACTTCTTCTTCATCTTGGCTGGGGTTGCTCAACCGTGGGTACCTGAGGACCAAAAGCCCTCTGTCTACCACTGGCTCTAACTTCGGCATCTTGGCTCCAACTGACTCGAACCGTCTGGGAAACTGGTTATATTATTGCTTAAGTACACCTGCTTCCGCTGTTCTTCTATTTATTTACACAGGTGCATCTCGTGATTGACGGCTCAGTCAAGGGTCAATATATAACAATCATCCCATTCTTATTTTACAAAACTCCACATGTGGACATTTTCTTCACCTCTGTCTCCATCCCCCTCACACATACATTTTACAAAAAATGCTCAAGGACAACAACAGTAAAAATACAAAAAAAAAATTACTTGAACAACAGCAAAATACTAAAATCTTAACTAGAAGGCGATCTTCTCACTATGTAACACTTGCGCCGGCTAATCATCATCTAAATTTATTCCATACTATTCTTTGCGCAGTTGGCAATCCTGACATGCATGCATCAAAGTACAATACGGATTCATCTTTCATCCTCCCAAACACTATAGGGCTCTCTGCAATTTCTTGAAGAATCTCAAAACTATAAAAGGACCATACTCTGGTCCTAGATCCTGGTCACAAACCTCGTGACCCTGGTCATTTCAGCAATACATTTCGCCATGATTCCTTATGACCACGCTCCAGTCCTTCGCTCAACAGGTTCTACCTGGAGTAACTGGAGAATTCCACAACTAAGAAAAATATCTTCAAGGCACAAAACATTCCTTATAAATCTACAAAAATCATGGCCCAAAACAATGCATCACAATTCTATAAAAAACAATACATACAAATGTATCACAATCTGACATGCATGCAGTAAACCACCTGAAATCGACCACGCAAAATATTTATTAGCAATGTGTTACTCATTTCTTTTCATTATTAAGTTTCTGTTACCGTGCCTATAGGTCTGTAAACCCTTAGGGAATATGCTTTACCTGATCACACCCTCGCTGGGTTGCTTTTCAATTTAAGCAGGAACCCTTGTGGCAACCAAGATACAGGCACCTCGCCTTTTTCAGATTCGTTTCACTTTGCCAAATCACGCACGAATCCAAAACATCATTGGGACTGAAAGATTCAGACATCATCCGCAAAATATTGGAGCAGGCCACCCATTTCTTTTCTATCAACTTGGAACTCCAATCTGAAAATACTGGCCATCACAAGCTTTCAACAAATCCATGGGACACGGAATTCCTCTATAGAATTACTTCTTACCATATGCCCAAAACAATCTGTAACACAACTTGGATGAATCTCTGTCCTAATCTCGCGTCAGCCCGTGATTCGCTCAAAAACAGAAACATAAAAAAAAAAAGATTTCCTATTCCACGAAAACCGAATATCCCGGAAAAATTCAGAATCAATATGATTTTAAAATCTTCATAAACCTAATATTAAATCCCCTGTTAATGGTTTTCGTCAAATTTCATAATATGAAACAGAGAAAAAAGTTCTAATATCGCCTTTAAACTCAAACAACTCTTTTTTTTCACTAATTTTTCAACTACTCTGAATAAATCAACAATATTTCTAATATTTCCACAATCAAAGTTCACAAATGTCCAGCTTTTTTCTTTTCTTTAATATCTACGCACTGTATATTTTTCCTAAAATGTTCCTTTTTTTTTATATACATATGCTGTGTTCAACAGTGTTAAAGTTTCTTTTCTTCTTTCCTTTTTCTTTGTCTTTTTCCATTGTCTTGTCGTCTTTTTTTTTATTAATGAATTGCTCATTCACTGTTTTTTAACCTTATATCTGCTTCTCTCTGTCTTTACCTTGATATAATAACTACAGGTTCGTGCATCCCCATTTATTCAATTTCTAACAAGTATTTCCATAAAACAAGCATGGTTCGTTAATCAAACTTTTTCAGTAATATTCTTTCTTCTTTTAGCAAGTATCTCTACAAAATCATGGCTCGTATCCAGCCATCATTTCTTCATAATTACTTGTTCCGAACACGACAACACATTACTAGTTTCTTGCTTACTTCCAAAGATGAGTTAAAGCAACCCAACCCCTCCCCGCTGTCTTTTACAATAGTTAACGGGGTAATTTATTCATTTATCCATTCGGAGTGTGGGTCATGGTTATCTTTCGATGGCTGTTTTATTCTCTTCTATAGAAGCCACTCTTATAGAGGAGCAGCAGTAGTTCCCCGATCGAACTGTCGATCCTGAGCGAAAAGTCGTCAGACTCACGTCCAGGACCCATTTGGGTATTGACTTTGGTCGTCCATTGGTTTATTCAAATACCTTAACGTACATCATGCTGCTTCCCATGTGTACATAATAGAATAAATAAAAATTAAAAAAAAAAAATAAAAAAATAAAAGAAATAAAAATAAAATAAAATAAAATTAAAAAAATAAAAAAATAAAAAAAAATAAAAATAAAAATAAAAAAATAAATAAAAAGGGGGGGGATTTGTTTTAAGTTTTAACTTAGATAAAGTCCAACATTAAGGTACTTTCTTATGACTTTCACTAATACTGACTTATACTTTTTTGCTGTATTGGGACTTTTCCAAGGGTTTTTCATTTTTTTTTTTTTTTTTTTTTTTTTTCCATCCTACAGTTGGGGACCGAGCAGGCTTCAGGAATTAGAGCTCTGTGGTAGCATTAGGCGTTCTAGGCTTTTTCTTCTAAACTACTGTTAGGGCTTTCTTTACGAATTTTTAAATTATTCGATAGAAGATATTTAAAAACATTCTGCCTTGTTCGCTGACATGTGGATAGGCTTAATATCAAATTGGCTTTACAGTAGAGTAAGCGTGCCTTTACATTTAAAACGCATAGTTTAAGCATTATTTTACAAACAAAATACAGCATAACATTTTGTAAAATTCAGCATTTTAAATTGGAATTAAAGACATACTGACCAATATTGACATATTTCTTCCACTTGGCTCCTGAGTTCAAATGCTCTTCTTCGTTTGGACTTTTATTTACTACTGATATTTTAGGTAGCTTTGGGCGCGGTCTAGTGGGGTGAAGGGGACAATTCGTTTTTTTTTTTTTTTTTTTTTTTTTTTTTTTTTTTTTTTACGATCACCAGATGGAGACACAGAATACTTCGACATTGTAGCAGGAGTACTACAAGGGGACACGCTGGCTCCGTATCTCTTTATCATTTGTCTAGACTACGTACTTAGAACATCGATTGACAAAATCAAAGAGAATGGCTTCGAACTGACGAAGAAAAGAAGCAGAAGATACCCCGCAACAACAATTACCGACGCCGACTACGCCGATGACATAGCGATACTGGCAAATACACCTGACCAAGCCGAAACACTTCTACATAGCCTGGAACGAGCAGCAGCAAGCATAGGCCTCCATGTTAATGCACACAAAACGGAATATATGTGCTATAACCAAACGGGGGACATCTCCACTCTAGAAGGAACCCCTCTTAAACTAGTAGACAAATTCACGTACCTAGGAAGCAGCGTCGAATCAACCGAAAAGGACATCGAAACGAGGTTAACGAAAGCATGGACAGCTATCAATAGGCTATCGACTATATGGAAATCAGACCTAACCGATAAAATGAAACGCAGTTTCTTCCAGGCAGCGGTCACATCGATACTGCTATATGGATGCACTACATGGACGCTAACAAAACGGCTGGAGAAGAAACTAGATGGCAATTACACAAGAATGCTGCGTGCAATCCTCAACAAGTCCTGGCAGCAACACCCCCAAGACACCAACTGTACGGCCACCTGCCCCCTATCACGAAATCTATTCAAGTTAGGCGAACCAGACATGCAGGACATTGCTGGAGAAGCAGAGATGAACTCATAAGAGATGTACTCTTATGGATCCCCACACACGGCCGCGCAAAAGCAGGACGACCAGCACGAACGTACATTCAGCAGCTATGTGAGGATACAGGTTGTTGTCCTGAAGACCTACCTAGGGCGATGAACGATAGGGAGGAGTGGCGAGAGAGGGTCAGGGATATCCGTGCTGCCAGCACGATATGATGATGATGATGATCCATTCGGACAACCCACATTTCCCCCTCAAGAATAATCCATAACCGAATCCACAAATCTTGTTGCACATCTACGAGATCGTTAAGATTTTGCATATATATTCCCTAATCTAGCATCCCGTTTCAATTTTCAAACCCCATTCCAGGGGGACCTTCACAACTCAGTCTGGCCACTAATCAGTCAGTACTTCAATAACACGATTCTCAACCCCTCTTTTGGGGGAGACCTTCACAAAATCGGGTATGCTTCTTCCAGTACCCAAGATATCGATCCCATTCTAGGGAGACTTCACCGAACACTTCCAATTTCCACGACTTTCCCAAACTTGAACCCGTCCCACAGTCTTAACTACGGATCCAAAGGTATATGAGCATTCTCCAGACAACATCATTGATGCCCCAAAATGCACCCAGATCTTGGATTAAAATCCTAATTTCAAATTACTATGTGTTAGTACAGCATTCACAAGTTACTACAAAATATCATTCATAAAAATTTTGTTTACTATCAAATTCATTCGTAAAAATTAAAACTCAAAACCCAAGTGGAAGTTTGACCCGTCAATCCTTTTAACACAGGAACAGTATATCTGTCCACAGGTGCCATCTTTCTTTTTATTTTCACAGCAACCTGCTTGTATGTTTACCTCTTACTCTCTTTCTTTCTCTCTCACTCACTACCATTTAAAATTACATATAGTAGTTTTCATCATTTTGCTTTGCTTTATATACAGGGATCAATGGGGTTTTTATTGTTTTTTTGTTTTTTTTTAATTATTTCCATTTTATCTTTTAGAAAGGCCAAATAACATTAATATATAACCCAACAAGACTCATTTTTACTGTCACTTGTCATTATTACTTTTTTTTTATAATCATTTTAAATTCTTTCTGCACAAAACCCTAATATGATGACAGAGTGCAAATTACAATAGGTGAATGAGCAATTTACTTACAATCTTTGGAGTTTTTCTCTTCTTTTTTTTTTCATCTTTTCTGTTTTTCGTTGTTGGTTTTCTTCTTTCTCCCAGTCTTTTGCCTTTTTTATTTGTTCTTTTCCTCTATCTCTCGATTTTTCTTTTTTTCTTTTCTTGTCTCGTTCGTTCTGGAAGAGTTGCATTCCGTTTCCGATTCTCTCTTAGTTCTCTTCTTTCTTCAAGGTTCAAAATCTTTATCAGCCGTTTCTTTGATCCTCTTGGTTAAAACTCTGGTTCGATACCACGCCATGTGGGCGTGAACTGGCCTTAGGCACCGAATCGTAATATAATCTTGTATACTCACAACCATAATAAAAGATAATGACGACTTCAATAACGAACGAATACACTTCTTTATAAAAATATAAATCTCTCACACTTTATTTTCGAAAGGGTTGATGTTTCTGTGTGTGAGAGATGAGCTGGAGACAGGGACAGACTGTTATATTGACCCAAGTTCTTCTTGCGACCATAGCAGCACTTCTTCCTCATCTTGGCTGGGATTGCTCAACCGTGGGTCACTGAGGGCCCAAAGACTTCTCTCTGTCTGCCGCTGGCTCTCAGTTTGGCATCTTGCATCCAATTAACTCGAACTGTCTGTGCACCTGGTTATATTATTGTTTATCGTCCACCTGCTTCCGCTGTTCTTCCGCTTATTTACATATGTGCATCTCTTGATTGACGGCTCGGTCGAGGATCAATATATAACAAATGTTTTAAATGGAATTTCATGACTTTAAATTCAGAGTTTTTTTTTTTTTAATCACCAAAGCCAGTAGTAATACTGACGTTATTGAGGCCTAGTCTACCCTAATATTTTCCCGTAGCTGGAGAGAATATGAATTGATTCATACCTTTTGCTCGTGTATTAGCACAATGTGTAATGTAAACTTCCTCGTCCAGAATTTAAACACGGATTACGGGGTCCATTTTCTACGACGATAATCATTACAACACGACCACTTTCACCATATGTTCATTTAATCATAATACACACACACATACACAGATATATATATATATGTGTGTGTGTGTGTGTGTGTGTAAACAGAAACACACACACATACACACACACACATATATATATATTTTTTTCCATTAAACAATATAGATATTCTTTATTCTTTTATATACCCTGTCGAGTTGCTGTGTTTATTTTATGGTATCTGGCAGAGATTGTTTAATGTAACTCTCATAATGTATTGGTTGTTTCTATATTGCAAAAGCGATGAGATATTTGCATGTACATTACTATTTTGTAAGGTTTGAATATCTATTATTTCTACTGGCGTATTGTAACGTTTATTTTAATATGTGGTTTATATTAATAGCAGCAGTAGATAAATGCATCTAAGTTCATTTGTAATTGATTCGAAACTAATTCTGTTAAGTTTAGGTTGTTTAATTTTGATATGGAGTTGTTCGAGAATCCGTAATTTTTGGCTACTTATAGAACCAAATTTAAAAATAAACGCTTCAACAACACACCCTTAGAAATATTAAATGCTCAACATTACAAGTAGTATGTACATGCAAAGGTCTCATCTTTTTTGTAATACACACCCTTGATGATGGCCCAAGACCAGACAGAAAGTACTCGGGAACCAATTAATTATGGGAGATTCTTTAACCAATTCCCGCCGGATACCAGAAAGTCAATGCGGCAACATGAAAGGATATATACAAAAATGTGTAGACAAAGGATATTTATATTGTTTAATATAATATATAAATAAATAAATATATATATATATGTGTGTGTGTGTGCATGTGTGTGTGCCTGTGTGTGTGTGTTTCTGTCTATACGTATTGTTTAATGAAATAAGTTATAATGAAGGAATGCATCCCAAATACACACACACACACACACACACACACACACACACACACACATATATATATATATATATATATATATTTATATATATAGTTACCGACTACTCGTGAATCCTTTTACCTTTCATTCAAAATAGGTTTACTTTTAGAGGTTTGTTAAAGTGCATAATCACATTCAAAACCGTTAAGCATCCCGTTATTCTTGTCATGAGATATTCCAGTCAAGAACCTGATAACACACGTGTGCGCGCACACACATACACACACACACATACCGTAACACACACGTAAATATATATATCGGTTACTATTTTGTGACAATATGCATTGTCACAGATATAGACAGATGTGTAGTCTCATTATGCTCTTAAATCATGCTATAGATGAACGAAGATGAGGAATGTGTCTCGATGATTGATTTCCTGGACTGACCCAAGAGTTTGTAAAGCGATTCATCATTTTCATGTAAATACACACTGATTATAATTTAAATCGTCGCTTCATTTCTTCTGCTCCTACAACTACTATTTCAACAACTAGTACTACTAATGATACTGTTAATACTTTTATAGGTAAAAAGTCTTAAATCTCAACCAAAACATTTAAAGTCTAATCATCTCTATCGTATCTTCGATCAGATCGTCTCTAGGTATTAAAATATTACAGTAATGGCAGATCGGCAAAGATTAAATGTGCTTTATATATCCACATCAACTTTCATCGCTTCTCAGTTTATCAATATGTACAATAAGATAGATCTAAATTGATCGGTTTTTGATCTTTTTCTTTCTATTTTTCAGGATGGCAACTTCGTCTCAAAATTAGCTAATTAATTTTGTCCTTGAACGCATGTTGTTGTTTTTTTCAAGTAATTATATGGTTTCCAATAATAAATGATAATCATTGATTAGCAAGTATGGCTTGAAGTAATTAAACAAAAGATTAATAATTTTTAGAATGATCTCACCCATAGACAGGAAGCTAACTGACATGACCACACCAGCTCAGAGTGGGCTTGGAAATGATATCAGTGAAGAGGTGTCTTCACACAACCTGAGTTTCAGAAATTTGATTTTTATCAGTAGGTGCATCTTATTTTCATACTCAGAACAGTTTTTGCTGCAGGATTCAGTTTGAGATACACAACGCTAACGTATCTTTTGGTCTGGCTTGGTTTTATTCTCTTATGACATTCCAATATTTGTGGATTACTTGGTGTCATAAATCATTCTTGTAGAAAGCCAGTAATTTTACTATTTTAGCCAGTGGGAGATAAGGAATTTCATACCTTACAAAATAGTATTAGTCCGAAAGTGAACGTAATAGCTCGACTGGAGTTCGAAATCGCTAACTACTTTTCACAGTTCAGCACGTTAATCACGACTCCACTACGGATCTCCCCACACCCGTACAGATACGCACAGTACCACATCCATGTACATACATATATGCTACGCCGTTTGGAATATTTATGTATGCTTGCACATACACCAATACGCATTATTGCACCCAAATATGTACAAGTAAAAAGATTTTAAGGTCATATCGAGTTATTACTTTATAGCTGCCAAAATCTACAATGCCCTACTACGAAACCAAATAGAATTCAAAATCGACAACATACTTAGAAAAAACCAAAATGGCTTCCGAAGAAATAAATCCACGACCTCACAAATATTAATCATCCTCAGAATCCTTGAAGGTGTACGGGCAAAGAACCTACAAGCGACATTAATATTTGTCGACTTTACCAAGGCTTTCGACTCCATTCACAGAGGAAAGATGGAACAAATCCTACTAGCGTACGGCATACCTAAAGAAACCGTAGCGGCAATAACGATTCTCTATAGAAACACTAAAGTAAAAGTACGATCACCGGATGGAGACACAGAATACTTTGACATTGTAGCAGGAGTACTACTAGGGGACACGCTGGCCCCGTACCTCTTCATCATTTGTCTAGACTACGTACTTAGAACATCGATTGACAAAATCAAAGAGAATGGCTTCGAACTGACGAAGAAAAGAAGCAGAAGATACCCCGCAACAACAATTACCGACGCCGACTACGCCGATGACATAGCGATACTGGCAAATACACCTGACCAAGCCGAAACACTACTGCATAGTTTGGAACGAGCAGCAGCAAGCATAGGCCTCTATGTTAATGCACACAAAACGGAATATATGTGCTATAACCAAACGGGGGACATCTCCACTCTAGAAGGAACCCCACTTAAACTAGTAGACAAATTCACGTACCTAGGAAGCAGCGTCGAATCAACCGAAAAGGACATCGAAACGATGCTAACGAAAGCATGGACAGCTATCAATAAGCTATCGATTATATGGAAATCAGACCTAACCGATAAAATGAAACGCAGTTTCTTCCAGGCAGCGGTCACATCGATACTGCTATATGGATGCACTACATGGACGCTAACAAAACGGCTGGAGAAGAAACTAGATGGCAATTACACAAGAATGCTGCGTGCAATCCTGAACAAGACCTGGCAGCAACACCCCACAAGACACCAACTGTACGGCCACCTGCCCCCTATCACGAAAACTATTCAAGTTAGACGAACCAGACATGCAGGACACTGCTGGAGAAGCAGAGATGAACTCATAAGAGATGTACTCTTATGGATCCCCACACATGGCCGCGCAAAAGCAGGACGACCAGCTCGAACGTACATTCAGCAGCTATGTGAGGATACAGGATGTTGTCCTGAAGACCTACCTAGGGCGATGAACGATAGAGAGGAGTGGCGAGAGAGGGTCAGGGATATCCGTGCTACCAGCACGATATGATGATGATGACTTTATAGTTATCACGTATATAAAAACACATCGTAAAACACACTTATTGCAAAATCATTTACTACAACTTGATTCTGCAACTAAATGTTTTTGTTTTTATTTTTATGACCTTGATACAGTCAACCATGAAAATTTAAGTATGTACAGCCATTGTTTTGAAGAAGAAAAAGAAAAAGAAGAAAACATGGCTTGATGTAAACACTTGACGTAATTCTAATGATTTAAACAAGCATGTACAATAGTCATATATATATATATATATTTATATGAAGATATATGTATATATATATATATATATATATATAAAGAGAGGGAGAGAGGATTTAGCACAGTAGATAACTTATGCCGATTTCTAATAAATGAAACCACAATGTCCCCTTAGCCACTGTGCCATGGAGACTCCACCTGTATGTTTTTTCAGACACAGAAACCAATAGGTGAATGCAGACGGAATCAAGTATTTTTGTGAGGACCATGCTTGAGTCTTGATTCATGTATGGCTTCTCACCAAAAAAATGATCTTGTATCAAATACTACCTTACGAAGTTAAAAAAATATGTAAGAATTAAATAAGAAATTAAAAAAAAAAATATGAAAGAATAGAATAAAGACAAAATGTAATAAATAAATACAAAAATAAATTTGCAGATGGCCTCCAACAGTAACACACCATAGAAGCAAACAGAAAACGACCTTTCTGATTTGGTGCAGTGGAGGTTTCGAAGGTACTTTTTATGCTTTGTTTGGCCATCTTTAATGTAATGAGCTTTACTTAATGCCCCATCCATCCTTGTAGACGGATTACAGAGGTACTATAAAACTCTTAGCTTGGGAGGTGCCCGTGGTGTAATGGTTATCGTTGTAGGAAATGGACACAGTGACACGTGTTCAAATCCTGGACGAGACACGTTGCATTTCACATTGCACTAATACCCTTAGGAAAGGTATGAATCCAGTTTTTGTCCCTCCAGCTATGGGTAAATAGTAGGACAGACTAGGTTCTTCAGCCTTGGTGAGGCAAGTAGTATAGGAGAAGGAAAACTCTGAATTCAAACCTGCTAAACTCCGCTTAAAAAATTGACCTTGTGTCATATCATGCCCGAACGGAGGGGTTGGGTAAATATGTTATGATATAACTCTTAGCTTGAGTATAAAGAAGTTTATACGTTTCCCAAATATGATGGCCCGGTCCAACACCTTACCTACCGCGCCACCTGACCTCGTTCTTGTTAAAAACTTTACCTAAATCATGGTTTCTTTTCCCGCCTCCATTTTTAGATTAAGCTGAAATTATTTTGTTTTTCACTATTTTGGTTTGGTATTTTTATTTAATGGTATATCAGTCTTCATAGTTAAGTAAATGTCAAATTCATCCTTGTTGGAGAGTAGTCACAAATTTAATCCTTAGTTGGGTGAATAAGGAGATTCACATATTTCCCAAGAATATTTGTCTGAAAGTGAACTTAATTGCTCTAGCAGTATTCGAAGGGGATTTGACCGATGTTCAGTTGATGAAGATATTAGAAGGATTTCCATATCTGGAAATAGACACGTCGGTTTTTAAAAAATAATTCACGTTTATTTCGGATGATATTGTTATAAAAATCAGGTAGGTAACACTTTTTTGTGTGTGGTTTAACATTGATTGGTTTTTCTTTTAGGTTTTCTGTGACTAAATAATAAAGTTATATATAGTTTTTGTTTAGGAAAATGATGAGAGCTTTCGCAAAATGATGCAAAAAAGGAAGTCAACGTGGTAAAAGGAGTTAAATGAATAAATAAATGAATGACTGGGTTAACTGACACACAGATAATGAATTTTAGGAGCAGGCTAAAGAAAAATAAACTAATGAATGAATGACTTCTTCAGCTAACACACAAAGAAAATAAAGGAGGAAAGAGTACACAAATATTAGCAAGTATCCCTACAAGCCTGTGTAGTTTAAGTGAACGGTGTAGTTAAATTAGCTGGAAGTATTTTAAAGTAAAAACCCTAGTGAAATGATATCATGAAAAAAGTTTTAAAAAACTTAATTCTTAAGATCTGATGATTGATCAAATATATGGAGTAGAGAAGATTGTTTTGTCGTGGGTTGAGTTGTCGGGAAATTATGACATCAGTAAATGACTCCTTTTTGTTCATATACACATTATCTTATTATTTTCGTTTTATTTATTGAAGCTGTAAAGAAATTAATGACGAAAAGGAAAAAAGACAAGGATACCTTTTAACTCAATTCTTATTTTCAGGGTTTGCAGTTATTTTGTGGTGGATGAACGTTTTAAAAGGCATGCTTCCCAGTCGAGGCGTTTGAGGAATATCATTGGATCATTTTTGGCAAAAATCCTGCCATATGTGTCTGTGTTCAGTTGGGGTGTTCAGCTGACACTGCTAAGGAGAGAAGGCACAACGCACTATGGCCTCTGGCTTTAGCAAATACGTGTGCTCCTACGAGATGCCGAGAAAAAAAGGTGCGTCCGAGATATGTCTAAGAAACTGAGAAAGGGTTTTTCTTTGGTTCCAGGGAACCTAATTTTTTTTTAGGAATATGCCGATTGCGCTTCCTATCAGAAGCCTCCCGGGAAATCATTTTTGTATATATTTATTTTATTCCGTCTTTATTTTATTTTTCATGATTTTTTTTTTTTTTTTAATTTCTGATTTTATCCCTGCATATTTTCTCACCCTCCCATCAGGTAGTATTTGATACAAGATAATTTTATTGTGAGAAAACATGTATGAATCGAGTCTCAAGCGTGGTTGTCACAAAAATGCTTGATTCCGTCGGCATTCCCCTGTTGAGGCGCCTCTGGCACCAAGCAATGAACTCAAAAGATTGCTGGAGGAATGGCTTCCTAAGATCAAGTAAGCCTAATGAAACATTATAAAGCATAACCGGGTCGCACTTGTGAGAAAGGTACCTTGCATTCGTTTCGGCCCGCCCGCTACTGCCAGTTGTCAATCAGAATAGGGTAATTGAAATGGGATTGGCAGGCAAAAGAAAAAAAAGAATTATTAGAAAAACCAATCTGCACTTTTTAGAAATTTGTCGATGTATACAGGACTCATTCCGTGAATGAGTGGGTTTCCAAATCGAAACAATCGGTATTTAGTAACAGAGACAAGCAAATTCAAGAAAAATCTAAATCCTTACCGTTTCTTTTTCTCTCTCTTTCTCTTTCTTTCTTTCTTTCTTTCTTTCTTTCTTTCTTTCTTTCTCTCTCTCTCTCTCTCTCTCTCTCTCTCTCTGACGTGCTCGAACGTGCAGCGTACACGTGTGCGCAAGAGCGTGCGCCATTCTTTCATTATATTTGACGGTCTATCAACAGACGAATATTAAAGATGGCAGTGAATTCCTTTGTGTTCACATCAGTTTAGTTTACGTGATGGGCATGACGTCTTTCCCGAAGAAAGGAATGGCGAGTCGAGATTGCTTAATTCTCAGGAAAACAAGAACCGAACGAACTTCAAAAACCCCGTTGCAGAAAATGTTCGTGGAGAAAATATACCTTTATTTCGGTTCGACGCTGATGACGCCACCGTGATCCATTCATTTAACCCCACCTCATTTATTCCTTAGGGTCCATCATACAGCGATAAAGGTTATATTATAAGCTCTACTGGCCGACAAGAAGGATATTAGATTACCTTAAATTGAGTGATTTTATCGGCATATCAAACTATTCGAGGTTATTTTATACCATACGTTTGGGAAGCGTTCATCGTACGTTCATATTTACATGTTTGTATTGTTGGTTTTGAAAAGTGTATTTTTTTGCCTATCAAAATCTACTGGGCCAGGAACTAATGTCAATGGTGGGGTACTCCATATTTTCAAGAGCTCAAGAACTTTAGCCTCACAATCAGATAGAGCTTAGTGTAAATTCGAGATAACTCATTTTTATTCAAACTGCCTTGAGTCATTCTATTCCATACGTTCATTGTACATTCATATTTACATTTCTGTGTTTTGTTTCGTTTTAAGTTTCTTCTTTTGTTTATTTTGCACTTAATTCTATCGAATATGAATAATTTTTAAAGAGATCTGTTTCATTTCTAGATGTGCATCTAACTAGTACTTGCACTCTAACTCAAAAAGACTCTAGGGGTAATAAGAAAGAGGTGGTACTCCACACTTCCCAGAGCTCAAATATTGCAGCCACATCATAAGATGCTGAAAAATGGCACGATTTTTTGCCGATAAAAGAAAATTCTTTTCTTTAACTATAATGCTACCTTCCACAGTCCAATACCCGAGGTTGTTCCGCTTATCTCCAATATATATTTACCAACCCCTCTGCTCAGGAAGGATATGAGACAAGGTCAATTTTAAGCGGAGTTTAGCAGGTTTGAATTCAGAGTTTTCCTTCTCCTAGACTAGTTGCCTCACCAAGGCTGAAGAACCTAGTCTGCCCTACTATTTACTCATAGTTGGAGGGAGAATAATTGGATTCATACCTTTCCAAGGGTATTAGGGCTATGTGAAATGCAATCAGTCTCATCCAGGTTTGAACTCGTGTCGCCGTGTCCATTTCCTACGACGATAACCATTGCACCACGGGCACCTCCAATATAAACATTTTTATTTGACTTTATCCAGCAACATAACTCAACTGACGTTTTTTGAATATAACCGAGTCTCCTGTCTGACCGCTTCTCATCGTTTGAACGTGAGTTTGCGTTAAATCTTTCTTTTCATCCTGTCGGCCACGTCCAGCATAGATAAGCACGGATGTCATAGCTGAGCAAAGAGACTCATATTAGGCTACGACACAGAAAGTACTGAACAGGATAATACCCAGATTTATACCCCCATGTGCTATTTTCTTTACATATCAGATTTAAAAACTTACATATTGCTGTAAATGAAAGAATTTCGATTTCATTAATAGTCTATATTTTTCAGTTTATACAAAATTACTTCTTAGCAGAAATTGAATTACATCTCACAAATCTAACACGTAATGATATTGGTTAGAAAGATATAAATGAATTTAAAATGAATAAGAAAAAAATTACACACTTTATCGATTTCTGTATAAATCAACTTCTTGTTATTTTGTTTGAGTTTCTATAATATAACGTATAGAGTTGATTGCAAAGTTTCTTATGTATGTAAAAAATTTTACATGCATCGAATCACGTACAAAATAGTATTTCACGTATTGTGACTGAGTGAATTAAAACGGTTTCTGCAAAGAGAATTTTATGTCTTTTATTTTGTTAGCGATAAATATTGCATATATGATTCCTGGCAACAAAGATATAATAATTGAACAATTCCCACCGTACAATATATATATATATATATATATATATATATATATATATATATATATATATATATATATATATATATATATCGTATGATGGAAATTGTTTAATTATATGTATATATATATATATATATATATATAATCAATCATATATCTAAATATAAATACATATATATATATATATAAATGAAACAAAAATATAATAAATAATGTTAATATTAATTGTTTAATTTTATATATATATATATATATATATATATATATATATATATATATATAATCAATCATATATATATATATATATATATATATATAGATGAAACAAAAATATAATTAAACAATTTCTATTATACGATTATATATATATATATATATATATATATATATATATATATATATATATATATATATGTGTGTGTGAACCTCTCCACCAAAATACATTGTAATACATGGTCAGTTTTTAAAGAATTTCTTAACAAGCTTGAATTTATAGTTTTACTTCTCATTGTCCTGTTATCAAGTCAGAGTCACTGGACAAGTATCATCTTCTATTCATCCAATGCTGGATCGAGAATAGTTTGGTGTATCCTTTTCTTAAAACTTTTAGTGTTATGAGAAATGCAAACAGCCTTGCTCAGGATTTTAAATTTGGAGTGGTGTGTCCATTTTTTACGACACTAGCCATTGCACCACGAGCGTGTCCAATTATTTTAGCAGTGAAATCATTTTTTTAATATACTACTACTAATAATATACACTCCCCATGAAGAACATGTCCACATAGGGACCTTGAGACAATCATTAATAGTTCAATGTTTGCATATATATATATATATATATATATATATATATATATATATAAAAAGAGAGAGAAAGAAAGAAAGAAAGAAAGAAAGAAAGAAAGAGATAATATATATGTTTGCATGTAATGAAATGTAGAAAGGGATTTAGTAGAGTTCTCAATGATACGTTTGGAAAACTAGGGAAAACTATGTTCGTGCAATAAAAACGGAACAAAAAGTCATTTGGTGAAAAGTCCTCACGTGCGTGCGTGCGTGCGTGCGTTCTAGTGCGGTGATGATATCCTGCCTATTTTTTTTTTTCCTTTGATGCACAGGAACCTGACACAGCTATGAGTCTTTGGAATGATGAAAAGCCAAAAAGAAAAATAGTTTACGTAGAATTGCACTTATATACTATGAGGCGAGGCAATAGAAACTATTAGTGATGCCTACTCTCAGTTACAGTATAAGGGTAATTTCTCAATATTCCTAGTTTAAATTGTATACACTAAAAGGGATACTACACCTGTTTCTTTATCTAAAGTTTAAATTGTTTGATTTAAGTTTGTTCGTTTGTTTAAAGGCATACCATATTCGTGATGTATTAAATGCCAAATCCGGCCTCGTAAAACACTAGTAGTGGTACTATTTAACCCATAAATGGTGGGACAAGAGGTTCATTGCTTTCCTGAAAGTGAACGTATTGGCGTGATAGGAGCTCGAACTTGCATTCAAGGATTTTGCAGTGCAGCACCTTCGTTACTTCGCCAAGAAGACTTCCACCACAAATGGACAGTATTTGAAAGTAGACGACAAAGAAGGACTCGTGTTTCCAGAAAAAAAATTGTAATTGACATTTCAACTATATTTTGGACAATCTCAAAAAAGAAAATGTTACGTTGGATTTTTAATCCGATCAAGAAAAGATCTATTGTTTGACGTATCATAGCCTATGTTCAATAAAATTGGAGTCATTTGGTCAGAAATTGGGGTTTGGGTTCCCGTCAATAACTGACTGGCTTTTGGAAAACTCTCCAACTGCCGTGTATGACCGGGTCTTGTACCTTCCACAACAGTTTATTTCTTTGATCCACTGTTATCAGCCACACTGCTGGTCACCAGGATCACTGGTTCTGGAGAGTGGCCACTACATTATAATAGAGAAGTTAAAATCAAACCTAAAATTCATTCCTTATTTTCATCCACTTTATATTTGGCATTATTGGTTATTTTGTATTTATAGGTAGGATATGACACAGTCATTTGTTGGCTTGAATACATAGTTTTTCTTCAAGACTGGTTGCCATACCATAAAAAATGAGTCCAGTCACACCTACAATTAACCTATTGCTAGTAGGGGAAGAAAACATATATTCCTTCTTTTCATAAATGCGTTAAAACGAAGCGAAACACAAACAATTATTCCAGGATTTGAACTCGGGTTACCGACTCTATTTCCCACTATGATGACCGGTAAATCTAGAGTGCATTATGAGAGTATGTGTAAATCAGACCATGATAAAATTACGGTCAGTCTAGACACGTTATCATTTGTGGCGCCACCTGGTGTTTACTTTTTATTGCCTTTATGGGTGACCATAAACGTCAAGACGGTTCTTTAGCAGAAAGATTAATTACAGAAAGCAGGGATATTTTTATCGGAACCAAACTCAAATTCTGCGTCGACTCCCCGTTGAATCTGTGTCAGATATAAAATCAAAAACGTCTTATATGTATCTATCAGCCACTATAAACACCAATCAGAGCAGGATATTACACAAGATCGTGTTTATTGTAGGGTCTACGGTACCTTCCTGTTAATGGTGGCAAAATAGTTAAACTGTGTTGATTATTTTTAGGGCCACCTCAGATATAAGAAATTGACCGTAATTTTCTCTTTTTGTGCTGACTGAGAGAGAACACCGCAAAGCTGAGCCAGATTAATTTTATCAGCTCCGAATCCCTTAGGTTCATTTGTGATGTGAGATATGAAATAACTTGTAAGTAGATGTAGAAATAATTTCCCTAACTCAATTTTCTAACTCTAATGGCTACCCTCGTAAAAAAGAAATCAGCGCCTCCAGTTCAATACCTGAACGAAGGTGTGTGCATTTTAATTTGCACTAGTGTCTTTTGGAAAAGAATAAATCCATTTGCTTCTGTTGCCCAGTCGGCTGGTAATGTAGAATACTCCGACTGCATGCCTGCAGAGGGGTAAGACTCACCCAACGAGAGTCCTGTGAGCCAGTTGCCTCGGACTGTAGAATACATCAACTACATTTCTGCAGAGAGGTAAGAATCTCCCAAAAAGTGTCCGTTGGCCCAGTCAGCTAGGGCTATTGAATACACCGTCTGTATCTCTGCAGAGGGGCAAGACTTCCCCTGCTGAGTATTTGGGGAATGCTGAGTATCCCTTCATTGCCATCGCTCCCAGATCTACTCTAGTCCGGAGTGGTAGCAACTGATAAGAGTCCAATCTATGGGCCAAATAGACGTAAATTATATACTTATGCTGAACTGAATTGCTTGAAATAGAACTGTTTTGACATTTAAATGAACTGTTTTGATATTTAACTGTTTGTAAGCAAAAGCTATACTTATACCAAACTGAATTGTTAAAATTTGATTCGGTGTTGAATTACTCAAAAAGGGTTGATACTCTGTAAAACAAACCAACCAATAAACCACCTGCTTCTGCTCACTCCCGATTAATTAGTAAATAGCAAGAAAACTGAGTTCTTTAGCCTTGATGCAAACTAAGAGAAGGAAATATGCTGAAATCAATTCAATCAATGATCTTTTTTAAAATTTTGCCAGTGGTTCAGAAGGTGGGTAAATACATGAATAGGTTCATTGAATATTCTTCTGTTTAAGGATAAAAAATTATTCGTTATGTAATGGTTTTCATATAATGAAGTAGACACGTCGACCTGAGTTTAAATCATTTCACGTTGTACTCGGGAAAGCTATACATCAATTCATTCTACCTTCAACTATGACAAAATCATAGGACTGGCTGGGCTTTTTAACCTCAGTATGGCAACCGGTCATGGAAAAAGGAAACACTGAATTCTAACATGTTCTAATACTGTTAAAAATTTTACTTTGCGTCACATCTTGCTCATGAGGAATGATTTGGTTTGGTTTGGTTTGGTTTAATGGTACATCAAACATTGTTGGTTATTTATGCCAAATCCATTTAATACAAATAAAGTTCTATTTCAAACATTTCAGTTTAGCATAAGTATGGTTTTTTCTCTATTCACACAGAGTTAAGTTTCAAAAAAGTTCTATTTCAAACTTCTCAGTCAAGCATAGGTACACATGTTCAATGTCACAAACACTTTTATTTCAAAAGATTCAGTTTAACGTTAAACACTGCTCTATTTTTCAAAAATTATGTTTCGCATAAGTACACAGTTTAGATCTAGATGACCCATACTTAGAATCCTATCTGATGCTACCACTCCAGACCAGAGTAGACCTGGGAGCGATAGCAATGAAGGGGTACTCCGCATTCCCGAAAGCTCCTGCATTACTGGAACCTTACTGAAACCTCTCTGCACAGAAGCAACGAGTGTATTATAACATCCCCAGCCGACTGAGCAATGCTCTCGTTGAAAAGTTGTTTAAATACATATATATATATATGAAATAACCAAATACCATTATTGTTTAGTGAGGGGAAATAAATACACACACACATACACACTTATATATATATATATATATATATATATATATATATATATATATATATATATAGGTGTGTGTGTGTGTATTTATTTTTCCTCACTAAACAATAATGGTATTAAATTATTTCATATATATATATATATATATATATATATATATATATATATATATATATATATGAAATAATTAAACAGCATTATTGTTTAGTGAAGAGAAATAAATACATATGTCAGAAATACCTATGTAAGAAATAATAAAATACCGTTATTGTGAAATGCAATTATTATTTAGAAGGGGAGAAATAAATACATATACATGAAATAATTAGATAACACTACTGTTTACTGATGAGAAACAATTACATATATATGAAATAATTGAATACCATTATTGTTTATTGAGGAGAAATAATGAAGAAAAAATCTTTTTCAATCAGTATTTTCTAACTTTGATATGAAATAATAGAATACCATTATTATTTATTGAGGAGAAATAATTAATAAAAAATATTTTTCAATCAGTATTTTCTAACTTTGATATAGCAACCAATCAAGGAGAAAAAAAATTCGATTTCATACGAGTAATATTTTGTTTGTCCAAAATTTATATACATATATATATATAGATAGATAGATAGATAGATAGATAGGTATGTGTGTGTGTGTGTGTGTGTGTGTGTGTGTGTGAAGATTAAAAAATCAAACTGGTCGGAACCAGAATGAGACGTGAAAACCATTCTACGGAGTATGCATAAATATATTCTTACTTTTTGGTCTGTGTTGATATTCATCAATAATAATTGGAAAAAAAAGTTAAACTTTAGTAAACGGAACTTTAGAGCTACCAGCTGCCAACAAAGTTGGTTGCTAAGGTAACAAATCAAGCAAAATTTTCTTTTCCCTTTTTTCATGCTGATTTGCGTCCCTAATGACGTTGCCAAGACAAACTCATGGACGGTTGTAACGTCCGCCAATATTTTTCCAAAAATCGATATCTGATGGAGCATGCAGAGAGATAAACGTAATTATAAATATATAAACATTCTGGTAAATTGATTTTCATCATTAATTGTCTTCCGTTTATATATATATATATATATATATATATATATATATATATATATATATATAAAAGTGTGTGTGTGTGTGTGTGAATGAAATGCTTTCTTTTTAGATTTACATACTTTCAGATTCAGTTCTCAAGAATTTCAGAATTCTTCGAGAAATTATTTGTTTCTCATGATTCTTTGAAATTTGCTTAATAGACACAATATTTTGTATTGGGTGCTATTTTACTGTATAGCATAAACTCAATATTTTTAACTGAGCACAATATTATACTCCAAAGTAAGCTCATTATTTTGATATGGTTGCTACTTTAATATACAACTAGATCTCGGTCTTTCAAGCCGCTCACTAAATTTCTATGCACTGTTGACTGGGCTGGTAGCTATTTCACTTCATACTAAATTCAATATTATTAACTTAACTCTATATCATTCTTCACCATACGTTCCTTATTTAGTGATGTTGGTTATTTCAATATACATTTTAAGCTGGATATTTTGAGCTGCTCGTAATATTGCCCTGCAAATTAAGTTAATTATTTCAGGCAGGATACTATTTTGCCCAACATCGTGAGTTTAACATTTTTGCGCAAAGTACTATATTACTACGCACCAGAAACTCGTGCTGAGAGCTATTTTACAAAATAATGTCTGCTCAATATTTTAACGTAGTATAATATTGCCATGCAACGTAAGTTTATTATTTAGGTCTACCTTCTATTTTACTGTGCATCAAAACTCTTGTAAGCGTTCACGCATTATTGGTTAAAATGGGAAATGGACACATCGACCAGAGTTCAATTCCTGGAGGAGACTATGAGACTATTTGAATTTACCATAGCGTTATTTCCATTGAAAAAGGAATGAATCCAATTATTTACTCATCAGCTAAGAATAAATTATGGAGAAGACAGGGTTCTTTAACCTAAGTATGCCAACTGGTCTTGGAGAAAAACACTAAATTCACAACTGATAAACTTCGCTTAAAACTGACCTTGTTTCAGATCCTGTTCGTGAGAAGGGGTTCGTAACTATATATATATATATATATATATATATATCGTTATCTCAATATTTCCGCGCTAAATTAGCATACGCCGCAAGCCCGATATTTAGTGCAAAGGAATATCCTGTTCAATAGATACTAACAGAGGATGAGTATAATATCTATTCCCAACCTTTCTTTTAACGATAGAAGTCAGTATCCTTTTGTAAAGTCTGAATGTAATTTGTCTTCGATTTTTTATGGATCTTGTGAGCGAATAGGCTAAGTGATTTGACAGTTAACCAAAAAAGCATTATTCAATAGATATTTAACGAGGGATGAGCTTTCACCTTTAGTTAAATCAGTTGTCTACCGAACAGTTGGCAGGACTCGCATGTAACTGCTGATTTTGACATCGATTAAGCACAGTCCGATTCTATCTTCACTAGCTGACTGTCACCTGCCGAAATGATTATATCCCCCTATCAAATTACCTGCTTGACGGAGGTCCCTCTTTTATACATATACTGACCATAGCTACACTTTTTCCCATGGATGCATACTTTAGCTAGCTCAAACACGTATTTCGATTTCAGTGGTGCACATTTAAATTCAATGTGTTGTTTATAAGATGAAACACAGCACCGAATATATTACAGTATTCACGTGAGAATAAGTTTAGTAAATAAGTAAATTTTATCTTCTGTTCAAGAAAAAAACATTCTGCGGCAATACAGAATCCAATGAATATATCCAGAGCGTATTTTCACGCCCCAAAATTGCAATATTTGTAACTTTCTAAAAAAGTGGGCAATAACTCGAATAGATATTTACTCAACTTCATATCGCTCGAGAACCACTACATATGAATATATATATCGCATAGTAACCAAACATAATGAACGAATGAAACACGTCTTTATAGAAATATATATCTCATTTTATTCTCGAAAGGGGCCGACATTTTGCTGTTAGTTAAGAGATAGATTGAGAGACATATACTCAGAGAGAGGATTTCTTCTTGACCCATATCTTCTTCCGGGAGCCATAGGGTACAAACGCTTGCACCCCAGTGAAACCCGTATCATCAGAGACGACCTAACCCTCTGATCGGTTGCGTGTCCCTGGCTCGACTCCCGATTCTCTGTCTTTGTCTAAATCTCCTCGCGTGGTTCTCATCCCGTGGTCTCCTTCCGGTTACACACCTGTTGGACTCGAAGGCCTTGTTTACAAATCACAACGAGACAGCTTGTCAAAGCACACAGGGTCACTAGGAAGGAACCAAAAATCCATGTTATATGTTATATAACATTTCTATATATATATATATATATATATATATAGGAAGCATTTCCTCTTTTAAGCAAGTTTGATTTAATGAGAGAGACACATCACTTGTGTGTATTTGGTAGTTCATCATTTCAAGTTTTCATGTAAGCCGTTTAACTTTAATTCCTGTATAGTTCAGATCTATCATAAATTCCTTTCCCATTTTTTCTTCCTCGAACTCAATATATAAATGCATACCAGCCGTCATTTAGTTTGTAAAGTCACTGCTGGAGCCTAAAGTATTTGGGATGGGGGAAATATGGCAGCTTTTTGAATTCAGTCGACCCAGATGTTAACTCATAAAAAAACTTGGTCGGACAATTTATAAAGTAAGCGGACCAGATGTGTCTGTACAACATTATCAAACACACACACACACGCACACACACACGCACACATATATAGATATATATTGTCACCCACAAACAGTCCTTTTCGTTGCATCACAACTCTTCATTGTGGCTTGACATACTACATGCATCAAGCTGCGATCGAAACCCATCTAACTTTACGCTAGACCGATGACATACCTCTCAGCCTTCGACAAAATAATGTCAATTCAGGAATTTAACGCATATGCATTAACTTACATGTTAACGTTTTTGCGCTATTGGATACAGAAGTGCTCAATTTGTTAAAAGATATATATATATAAAGGTCGTTCAAAACGTTCTAAAACTCACCCAGAAAGACCACCGTTGAATATTCTTCTTTTGCCAACATACTACACCTTCTAAAATTGGAAAAACTAATCCAGACTTTTCTATTTCTATCAGAAAGTGTAGCGTGTTCTCACAAAAAATGTTTATCTATTCTCAAACATTCTGGGTGAAGCTTAGAACTATTTGAACGAATATTTTATATATATATATATATATATATATATATATATATATATGTGTGTGTGTGTGTGTGTGTGTATACATGCATGAGTGTCTTTGATTTCTCTTTTAAATGGAATCAATTGATCTTTATAAAGAAACTGAATGAATAGTCTAACATGCAAATGTCTTGCGTCAGCTGTTAAGAATCACAGATTAAACACTTCCTCCAATTATACATCATATGTAAAAAAGTTTCAATCAAACTTTATTTTTTTATTGTCTTTAACTTAATACGTGGATGTGTGTTTTGTTTCTTAACTACCAAGTAACGTTTATGCAATCTGCTCTAGTTGATTTTTACTTACAATACCACACACACACACTCACACACACACATATATATATATATATATTCAACTTCCTTTGCTTAAAAAACCCGAAATCTATGATCTTTCATAGTAAATTTTCTTAAATTTTTTCCATCAGAATTTGATGCAAGTGGATGCATATATTTGCATATTACTATATCGTTTATTTCTTTTTTTGTTTGTTTGAAAAGCCTGATCGAAAAAAATCCTTTTTTTTTTTCGTTATCAATAAAATTAAAAGATCAAAATGAATTTGAGAAGAAATCCATTAAATGACCTTCTTACAATCCTTACTTACCAACATTTTTATGACCAAATGTTTTATTCATACAATCGATCGACATTCAATCATCAAAGTATTTTCCTAAGATATTCCTTTAACACATACCACCTTTAAGGTAAACTGTGAACACTACAATAAAATAACGATTAAACTTTTTATTAAACGGAATCTGTAAGAAATTCGATGGGATCTTGAAGACTTTGGAACCACAGAGAAAACAACAAATGTTGCCTTAAGCAAAACAAAAGATTGTCTGTATTCTGCTGTTATTCAAAATATGCACCATTTGAAAGAACTTCATATCTCAGTTCAAAGGTTGACTTGCTACTTTACTTTTCAACAAGAGAACAGGAATTGCCATACAAAGAAATCTATAGCATTACACAGAGAGAAAAAAAAACAAAGTCATTTCTATGTGTCATTTAAAAATGTGTCTTTTTATGTGTCATTAAAACAACCGTATCAGGTCAACGACGGACAATAAAAGTTTCTTCAGGTTGCTGCATATATATTCATTTGGTATCCCAAAAAGCAAATTTTTTTCCATTTTGGTGAATATGCGGAATGATTATCTGGATTTAGCAAGTTTTTTTTTTCGGATGAAAATAATAAATCTATTTATTTATTTTCATGTGTTCCTTATTAAAAAGAAACTATTATTATTATTATTATTATTATTATTATTATTATTATTATTATTATTATTTTACTCATTAGAGTTTTTCACATCAGCGTAAGCTGATGGTCTTTAACTGGAGATTGAGTGACAGCAAGTCTCCTCCTGTCTCTTGGACTCTTCTCAGTATTTTAGCCATCTTCAATAATGCTGTTGTTTGGATGGTCGCCACTCGGCCGCCAACTTCCAAATCCTCGACGCCCTTTAATAATACTTTTGTTATCGCGCCAAAGCACCAATCACAATTGGTATAATTGTCACCTTCATCTTACATAGTTTTTTTTTTTCAATTCTCTCGGAAGGTCGAATTACTTATATCTCTTTTCACATTCTTTCCGTTTCATTCTGTGATCAGCCGGGACAACAAAGTCGACAATTTTGCTGATATTCTTTTTCTTTTGTTGATTATTATAAGGTCTGGTCTTCTCGCTGAGATTAGGTGATCCGTTTGTATATCAAAGTCCCATAGCAGTTTGTTCGTGTCATTTTCTAGGACAAGTGCTGGGTTTATTATTATTATTATTATTATTATACATTTTAATCCTCCAGAGTTATTTACATCAGCGTTAGCAGATGGTCTTTCACTGGAGTTTGAGTGAGAGCTAGTCTCCAAATTTTAATTTCTTGTACACTTCCTATAGGTGACAATTCCAATCCAGTCATATCTACTTTCGTCTCATTTTTGTGCTAGTTTGTGATGTAGCTTATGATGTGATCAACTGTTTCGTCTCTTACACCTTAAAATCTGGACTAGATTTGTTCTGTGAATCATGAATTTTTGTTTAAACGTAATTGGTTATAATGAGATTATTATTATTATTATTATTATTATTATTATTATTATTATTATTATGTAAATGTTAATATGCCATGTTAGTAACGGCCCAGTCTCGCAACTCCCCCTCTTGAGTTGTGGTACTGAGGCTTTATGGCACGTGGGTTTTATAGAGTGCAGTTACTGGCACCACGGTCCCTGGTTTTCTATGTTATATTTTTTCCTTCTCCAAGACAGGTTTCCCTAGAATAAACAATCCCGTTTTCTCTACAATGCCCCAGGAATTCATGCCTAATCCAAAGGCATTAAAAGTAATGGAAGACGCAAAGAGCCTCATCCAGGGTTGGAACATGTCTCATCGACTCCATTTGATTGGTCGATTACTGTTACGCTTCGCATATCCAATTATTATAGCCCCCAGAAATAAATAGACTTCAGCGATTTGCTATAAAAAGCTCAAGTGTCTCTTCTGTTGGAACCTCAACGCAGTATATGGATTCGCAGGTAAGATTTCATCATCATAAAGTAATGATTCTGAATCCTTTCTGATTCTCTACTCTCTAAGAAGGGAATATCTTCTGATACCCGTCTCTGTCTCTGTCTCTGTCTGTCTGTCTCTCTCTAGCCATCTGCACTTATCTGCAATCACCCTTAGAAGGTGCTCTGCACAGAATCTAATGTTCATACAAAGCTGTTGTAATTTTTTGCAGGTCACCGAACACTGGTTGGATCTTGTGTACGTATGTACTGCATATCGTTAATAATAAGCGACAATTTCAGTGTCATTTTACTCTAAGTCAATCAATTAATCTTAGTAAATATTTAGAGTAAGACCATAAGTATGGCACGTCCAGTTAGACACGAAGTCACTACACAGAGTAAAGAGTCTTCCCGAGCTTGCTTTATCCCCTTTCACCATAAAAAGTCCTCAAATCCGTTAGGGGGGATGTTTTATTAAGTGTTACTCAGTAAGATAGATATGAACAGACTGATCTAGATATAAAAAGACTTAGACATATACTTACATAGATAAAAATGTATACACTCAGAGAGATAAATCAGTCTTATATATATATATATATATATATATATATAAGGTCAATTTTTTAAGCGGAATTTAACAGGTTTGAATTCAGAGTTTTCCTTCTCCTAGACTAGTTGCCTCACCAAGGTTGAAGAACCAAGTCTGCCCAATTTACCCATAGCTTGAGGGAGAATAATTGGATTCATACCTTTCCCAAGGGTATTAGTGCTATGCGAAATGCAATTAGTCTCGTCCAGGATTTGAACTTGTGTCGTCGTGTCCATTTCCCATTACGATAACCATTACACCGCGTATACATCATATATATATATATATATATATATATATATGAAAAGATAGTTTATATTCATGCAAAAAGTGTTAATTTTTCTGCAAAAAGAGACCCAAGAAGCTATAATTTTTGCATTTGTATTTTTGTATTCATCGATCAATTGGCACCTTCAACGAAACCTTTTCTTAATATTTGAAATGCCTCACCAAATATAAAAGATCAAAACCAAAAATAATTTAACATATTTTCCTTCCTTGATTGTTGAAAATACATCTTTTAACTAATTAGAATCATGAATAAATTAATCCATTTTTAATTCTATTTGGAGCTTGTCTGAATTTTATGAATAAGGCTATAAAATCGATATACTCCAGTATATAAAAGAGATTTGTTTCTATCCTAATTTTTTTTTTCAATATTTCATTTTTTAATGAAATTTAACATTCAGTTGTTTTCAGAGTGAATTCAATTCCAGCATCGCTTAATTATTTCTACATAGCGAAAAATATTTCTTTTTCTTAACTTCTTAGATGTGCCATTACAAATATAACATTTCCTACAAAGCGTTGCATTACACATACACATTAGCGTACACACACACACACACACACACACACACACACACACACACACACACACACGTATATATATATATATATATATATATACTTTGCCTCTACACAGCCATATATATACAAGTATCTTTTACTCACACAAGATGTATTGTCTAATACTGAAATAATGCAAACTGCTATTAACTTTCCTTTTGTTATCACATCGGGGCATATAAACTCTCTAATATTAGCATTTCTCATAATATTTCTCTTAACAGAAAAAGGACTGTAACGGAAGTTAATTATCAATGATCATTTCAACCAAGTTAAAAAAGTAAAATTTATTGAATTTGTCAAACTGTGTTTTATCTAATCATTTATACTCATTCCCGCATCGCCTCATAGATCTTTTGAGAGATAAGCCATGGCAAACTGATATCCAAAGACTGCAGCACCAATTGACTAAGTGTGTGGAAAACAAAGGGGGACTATGCTGAAATATTAGATATATTTATTCACTTTCCATGAGAGTACCTGCCCGATAATATCAAACGTAGTTTTTCTAAGCAGCGGTCGTATCAGTACCGCTGTATGGATGCACTACATAAACGCTAAATAAACGTATAGAGAAAAAGCTTGACGCCAACTACACAAGAATGCTGCGAGCAATATTAAGTCCTGGGGGTAGCACCCTACAAAGCAGCAGCTGTACGGCCACTTGCTACCCATCACGAAAACTATCAAAATTAGACAAACCAGATATGCGGGACACTGCTGTAGAAGTAGGGACGAACTGATAAGTGACATACTCCAGTGGACCCCTTCACATGGACGAGCAAAAGCAGGACGACCAGCTAGAACATACATACAGCAGCTCAGTGCAGAATCAGGATGTAGCTTTGAAAACCTACCGGGAGATATGGACGATAGAAAAGGGTGGCGGGATAGGGTCAGGGAGATCCACGCTGGTGGGGCGACACAATGATGGTGATGATGGTCAGCCAATGTACTTTTCTACTGCTCTTTGTGTGTATATATATATATATATATATTTATATATAAATATATCGCAAACTAAATGTATAGAGAAAAAGATAGACTGGAACTGTTCGAGAATGTTACAAGCTATATTGAACAAATTCTGGAAGCAACCCCCAATGAAACTTTAGCTCTACGGCCACATACCTCCCATCTCAAAAAACTATCCAAATAAGACAAACAGTACATCGGAGACACTGTAGGAAAAGTAAGGACGAACTCATAAGTGACGTTCTTTCATGGACTCCTACACATGGATGAGTGTCAGTATGGCCGACAATTAAGAAGTTATCAACAACAGCTCTCCGCGAACCAAGAATGTAGTCTGAAAGACCAGCCGAAAGCAAAGGTTGATAGAAAGGGATGAAGAGAGAGAGGAAGAGATTCAGGAAAATTCGTGATGGCATCGTGACATGATGATGATTATGATATATATGTACAAAGAAAGAGGAAGACCAGATAGATAGATAGATAGATAGGTAGATCAGCCAAATGTGGGTTGCTGCCTCCAGGACATAATATTGCTCGCAGCATTCTTGTGTAAATGCCGTCAAGCTTTTTCTCCATACGTTTAGTTAGCGTTTATGTAGTGCATCCATACAGCGGTATCAATACGACCACTGCTTAGAAAAATTGGACGTGCCCATGGTGTAATGGTTATCGTTGTAGGAAATGGACACGGCAACACAGGTTCAAATTCTTGACGAGATTGATTGCATTTCACATACCACTAATACGCTTTGGAAAGGTATGAATCCTATTATTCTCCCTCCAGCAATAGGTAAATAGTAGGGCAGACTGAGGTCTTCTGCCCTGGTTAGGCAACTAGTCTAGGAGAAGGAAAACTCTGAATTCAAACCGCTTAAAATCTGACCTTGTATCATATTCTGTCCGAGTTGGTAAATAAGAATAGATCAGCCAAAAAAAAAAAAAAAAAAAAAAAAAAATAGCATCCCAACACTGCAGTGTCAAAGAAAGAAGCGTGTTGTTAACAAAGGATACTATGATGAAACATAAGACTTATTAGGTCAGATTCCATGGAAGTTTGTTGGTCAGCCTATGAACTTTTCAGCCGACTTCGTGTATATATATATATATATATATATATATTAATAAAAAGTGGAAGACAAGATAGATAGATAGATAGATAGATAGCCCAGTAAGCAAAAATATAAATAAATGGCAACGATTTTCTGACTTGATTCTATTGTTGATTTTTCTTTCTTCTCTAGATATTTCCTTTCCCTTTTACTCACACTCCATATGTTTTGTTCCATCGTTTTCGCTTTTTTCAGTCTGTCCTTTTTTTATTTTCTTTCACCTGACTGTATAATTTATTGGTGATATTTTACTAAAAGTATTAAGAAACAACAACGTTTGTTATTCTCAACTATATTAACCAAATATTTTCATTCTTATTTTCACTTTGCGTTTCGTAGAGAACCATTTTTTTACTTTTTAGTTTTTAGTTTTCTTACGTTTACTTATTTAAAATCAATGACATCGCATCTGTGCAGTTTCTCAGATAACAATTTGAAAGTAAATAATTTCTTATAGAAGAACGTCTTGTTTCGAATTTGATCTTTCAAATATTGGTTAGCATAAAAGTGTATATCTTTACTGTCAGAAATTGATATTCACATGATCATGATGAAAGGATCAAAAGGCCTTTGTAAATATGCCATAATCATTATGTTCGTAGCTTGACAAAATTATTAGGTGAATAATAGCTAGAAAAATTCAGTCTATGATTTGACTTATGTGAGTTTGCTTCAAACCGTATGTCCAATACTTCTGATCTTGCAGACCTCAAGGATGCCAATGTCTCAAAGAAACATTCTGGGGTAAAATAAAATTACAAAAGTAATCATTGATAAAACTTCTCAAACGTGATGTAATGATAGGAACTTTTATTATTTCACAAAAAAATATGATTACTTTCAAGAGAAGCTCCCTTTTAACCCTACATCTAACCCCCTCATTCTCTCTCTCTCTCTCTCTCTCTCTCTCTCTCTCTCTCTCTCTGTATCTCACTATCTTCCAAACACTCTCTCTCAATTCCTTTTTCTCTCTCACTTTATCTCTCTCCCCTCCAATTTCTCTCTCTTTCTCTCTCTCTCTCTCACACACACATACACTATCTCCCTTCCACACACACATACTTTCTCTTTCTTTCTCGCTCTCTCTCTCTCTCTATATATATATATATATATATATATAAGGAAAAGAACAGAGGTGAATCGGGGACACTTGCTTTGGTATAATGAAGGAAAAAAAGAAACTGAATTCCAATCCCAATGAATATTGACCGGAGGAATCTGTGGAACATAGATTCACCATTCTTCTGTTATTAATTTATCGGAATAGTGTGGATAGTTCAACACAAAACTTCTCCACGATAAACTATTCACTTTTGTACGTAATCCATCAATTCAAATATTAAAACGAAGATTTAGGCTCTCATATATCGATAACACTCCACAAGGCACCAATTATACGGCCACCTGCCTCTCGTCACGAAAACTATACAAGTTAGACGAACCAGACACGCAGCATACTGCTAGAGAAGCAAGGACGAACTCATCAGTGATATACTCATATGGACCCCCGCATATGGCCAAGCAAAAGCCGGACGACAAGCTTGAACATACATACAGCAGCTATGTGAGGATACGGGATGTAGCCCTGAAGACCTGCTAGAAGCGATGAATGATAGGGAGAACTGGCGAGAGAGAGGGTCAGGGATATCCGTGCTAGCGGCACGACATGATTATATATATATGTGTGTGTGTGTGTGTGCGTGTGTGTGTGTGTGTGTGTGTGTGTGTGTTGGAGTAAATAATGGACAAGTATACTACAATGTGGAGAAAAATTGAAAATTAAAGTATTCCAAAGTTAAGAAATTAATATGAAAGAGTGTTGACGTTATAATTTTTCGGTTTCAATAAACTATCAACAAAGCTAAGCAAAAATATTTTGAAGTGACATTAGATCATCGATGAATGTTTAATGAAATACAAAAAAACTGAGGAAATCGATCAATAAATCAGCGTTTATATGTCAAAAATATTATGTAACTGCGTAAGACAATGTCCCCTTTTTTGGTATTTCATTAAACATCCATCGATGATCTAAGGACACTCCATAACACTTTTCTTAGAACTGATGGAGCTTTATTGAAACCGAAAAGTTATAAGGTCGACTTTCTTTCATATTTAAGCATTCACTTTGGATTACTGTGTTTTTCGAATGATCTTTATATATATATATATATATATATATATATATATATATATATATATATATCAAACGTGGAAACGTGAATATACTGAAAGCGATATATAGACAAATAGATGAATATGTTTTGCTTTGGTTTCATTGATTAAATGCATATACACATTCGTGGGTTATTTAATGCCAAACCTATTTTTGTCGAAGAATTGTGCTGTTAGTGATATACCCATAACAATTAAGATAAGAAGCTCCATACCTTTCCGAAGCGTTTTACTCTGAAAGTGAACGCTATAGCGCGACTGGAATTCGAACACACTTACTGACAAGTCCCAATCCAGAACATTAGCCACTCTGCCATATGAATACCTTAAAAAATATCTGAAGAGATTGAGATGGATTGATCTAAACCGTTATCTCCTCCTTCTCATTCTGTCTTTATATATATATATATATATATATATATATATGTGTGTGTGTGTGTGTGTGTGTGTGTGTGTGTGTGTGTGTGTGTGTGTGTGTGTGTGAAGAGACAGAGTATATGAAAAGAGACTAATATCCATAGATAGATGGATAGATATGAGATGCTACTTGAATATTTTCGAAACTTAGCCTCAAAGTAGTTTCCTGGAAGAATAAAATATAGGAATCGAGCTTCTTTATTTCCTGGTAGAGTGATTTCGGGACTTGCGTGTGACGCAGGAAATGTTGAGTAGCGTGACAGATAGATTGAGTGACAAAATCGTACAGCATTTACATGTTAAGAAAATATAATAACGTCTTTTTAACTTTCTTCGTTTTCTCTTTTCCATCGATTTTTGGATTAGGAATTATTTTAAGATAAATTTTTCTCTACTTACTTCAAATATTAGAGATTGACACAAACTATCTCTTGACCCAAATTACACACACACACACACACACACACACATATATATATATATATATATATATATATATATATATATATATATATATATATATATATATATATATCAGTTTTTATGCATGTTCAAAGCATTAAAGTAACGTCAAGTATTTATGTCACGATCGTTTTTTTGTTCTTTTCTTCAATGCAATGGCAGTACAAACTTAAATTCCATTGCTGAATGTATTAAGGTCATACAAACTTAAAGAAAAACAACCAAATTTAGCGGAGGAGTATATAGTACCACTACTGCTCGTCTACAATGATGGCTTTAATATCATATAACCCTACGAAAGCTGACATGTCACAAAAGATACTAAATCAAACCATCAACATTATCAATACCTTCGAAATATCCACTGCACTAAAATAGAAATTTAATTTTATTTTTATTTCTACATTGCCTTATGGATGGTTTCAATGGCTGTAAAACAAACGTGAGGAGTATCCGTAGCACAGTGGCTAACGGGATATTGTAGTTACATTTATTAGAAGCTACTTGCTATCTTAAAATATACACACACACTCAGACACACACGCACGCACACACACACACAGACACACACACACACACACACATATATATATATATATGTATATATATATATATATGTAACAGGTAGGTCCACGAAGAGATTTGAATTTTTGGAATATATTTTTTTTCTTCTTATATACGTGTTATATATGTGTATGTTTCCTGCTTGTTGCTTTCGTCAGAGAACACCTACAACAGATATATATATATATATATATATATATATATATATATATATATATATATATATATATACCTATTTTTCTGCTTTTTTATAGCATCAAAATTACGTCAACTGTTGACATCATATACAAGTATTTCTTCTTCTTCTTCTTCTTCCTCTTCTTCTTCTTCTTCTTCTTCTTCTTCTTCTTCTTCTTCTTCTTCTTCTTCTTCTTCTTCTTCTTCAAAGCGACGGTTGTAATCACTTAAACTTTCATGATTGAAGGTATTAGGGCCATAAAAATAACAACATTTCGCTTCAGAATCAAGGAGTAGTAAACGGTTTTGCTATGAATGAGTTATATGTGGAGTAAATAAAAAAGACCTTTGTTCCCATAAATATTATGTCCATAAAGATATAACTCCCTGTGACACTTAAAAACATACTTAAATGCAATAATGTATCTTAGTGTATGAGAAGCATGTCTATAAGTATTCCTTACGGCAAAGTACATATGTAACATAGTTGAGTCGTGACTAACGTGTTGCAGTGTGACAAAGTAGTAAGCGATTTCTAACCCCAGTCAAGCTATTACATTCACTTACGGACTAATTTTCTCGGGAAGGGTATGGAATGCCTTATCTCCTATCAGCTAAAATAATAAGACTACTTTCTTACGACGAGATTAATTTTTGGCATCAATTAATCCACAAAGGTTTGTATGCCATCAATCAATGAAAGACGTGTTATTGTTATGAATCTCAAATTGAATACCTCACTCACAATTGTATATAGCATCTGTATCGTCTAAAGAGGCCTTAAGACTATTCCAAAATGTAACATATATCAATGTACATGCAAGAAGTGGTGACGGTATCTGTATAAATAGCGTATATGTACGTATGTATGTATATGCTGTGCAGTAGTAGTTGTAAGTAGGTAAAAAGTTCGTGGCCGTAGTCGAGGGCGACCGGAAAGCTCCTTTTTCAATAGCTACTACATCGAGGAGTAGGGGAGGGTGATACTCCATTCCCTTGATTGCTCTACTTTACCTTTGATCCATACCTTAACATACTGAGTGTTAAGCAAGGCAAAGTCAAGTACCATTTTTGATTCTTTGTTATGACTCGACCTCGGATTGAATCTTGGTCTCCCAGATCATTGGCAAACACTTTACCCACTATACCAATGGGCTGGTATCAAAGGTAAAACTAAATAAATTAGGAAGGTCATCAGATATTAACAGACAATAAAAAAAGAAAGATTATTTCTGAATAGGAATGAAAGGGAGAAGGTTTTGTTTTTTTTTTAATATGCGTCACAAACGGAAGTCTTCAGCCCTTGAACGGTCAGGATACAGAAGAGTTATCAATTTACTTCTGAGAGGTCTACGCAAAATTTATGGGAATTTCTTCCCGGAAACAAGGCCCTGTATATTCAGGGAAGCAATCAGTAGGTTGACAGATTCTTCCCGGAAACAAGGCCCTGTATATTCAAGGAAGCAATCAGTAGGTTGACAGATGAGTGTCAACTCGACTAACGGCGGGTAGGGATCAACCCTCGCCAACCCAGGTGAAGTTGCCCATACTATGACATTGTTGAAATTAGTTCAAGTTGTTGTCGCTCTATGTTCTCTTTCGGATGAATACCCTTTAGAAATCTATGGACTCTTGCATCTCCTCCCTCAAATATAGGTTAAATCGTACCACTACTGTTCTTCAACAAATTAAATACCCACCTAAGTTGATATGCCATTAAGCAAAGAAACCGATACTAAAACTGTCTTCTTCGGGTGGTCACGAGAAGAGCGTAGACATCAGAATTATGATTTGACCTTTAGATAGCATGGGATAAGAAATTGAGTACTTTCTTGAATGGCATTTCTATCGTGAGAGTAAGGAAGCAGCACTCACAATCTATACTATGAAGACTTATACGCCTCCTTCCACCAGGATAAACTCGAAGATTAAATGAAGAAATAATAAGTATATTGTCTGAATTCAGTTTTGTATCTTCTAAACTGATCGCCTTTCGAAGGCTAAAGAAAACAGACTTAATAATTTTCTCATAGCTGGAACAAGCTAATATATATATATATATATATATATATATATATATATATATATATATATGATGTGTAGTAGTAGTAGTAGTAGTAGTAAGTTGATAAAGTTCATGACCGTAGTTGAGGACGACCGGAAAGCTCATTTTTCAATAGCTACTACACCGAGGGGGAGTATACATGTTTGTGCATGGGTGAGGAGATAGATAGATAGATAGATAGATAGATGACCATAGCATAGGCGAGTCATTAATAGTCACTGAGAACCGATGAGCCTGTGTTTACGATACACAAAATTAGACTACTCTATCTCTATTTTCCGTGTCTACTTATATATATATATATATATATATTTGTGTGTGTGTGTGTGTGTGTGTGTGTGTGTGTGTGTGTGTGTGTAAAAAAGCAGTAGCAACCCTGTTATGTTGTATATTTTGGTAGAGATATCTTCTTTTATATACACGTTTCTATTGTTGTCATAATAGGATTAAAATTACACTGTGCGTAAAATAGTATCGCTATTGTTCTTCTAAAGGACGGCTTTGACATAAATAAACCAGAGACGTTGATATGTCATTAATCAACTAAATGATTAGCGAATAATATCATATGTTTTATTTGAGCCGGGACGCTAACATGAATACCAGCTGGAGATAACCAACCGCCTTGAATAATTAACAGATATTTTTTATTTGTCAGACTGGAGATATGTGGTTAACGTGCTGGACTATAATTTACTTGTAAACGAGTTCGAATTTACTTTCGGTTACTATTCTTGTGAAAGATGTAGACGTTATTTTTTTTTAAATAGTTCCACAATTATTAGGATGTCTTGCCCAGTCGGCCGGGGCTGCAAGATACATTGACTGCATCTCTGCAGAGAGGTAAGACTCCCGCCAACGAGTGTCCTTACATGACACTAAATAATCTGATTCTGAGGTTCTAGTAATGCTGGAGTCTTAAGGAATGCGGAGTACCCCTTCATTGGCATCGCTCCCAGGTCCACTCTGGTAGCATCTGATAGGGTCCTATCTATGGGTCAAATAGAACTAAACAGCGTGCTAATGCTAAATTGAATTGTTTGATATGAAACTGTTTTCACATTTAAACTGCGTACTTAGGCTAAACTGAATTGTTTGAATTAGAACTGTTTGACTAAACTGAATAGCTTAAAATAGAATTGTTTTTGACAATTTAATTGTGTCCTCCTGCAAAACTGAATTGTTTGTAATAGAGCTGATTATTTGTATAAAAATGCATTTTTCATGAAATAACCCACAAAGGTTAATATGCCATAAAATCCAAGCAACTAATCAACCAAGGATGTCTTTGGCGTCCAATAACCCACAAAGGTTGATATGTTATTAAATAAAGAAACTAAAACCTTGTTCATCAGAGAATAATTCGTGCGGAGCGTACATTTACGAGAGAAACTTTCTCAAAAGCGTCTATGACGTCTATGACGACCATTTAAATGCTGCATTATAGCAAAATGACCCTTATATATTTTCATTTACTCAACTCTCTGTTTATTTATTTACTTTAGTTCACATCGCTTCGTATAACATCTAAGGCGGCTTTATCGATTCGCATTGTCTGCTGTAACTTTCAGGAAGACAGCCATCCTTGGTTGTGGCCGGGCCTCAATTTAGATCTTATTTTTCAGTAGCCTTTTATTTGTTGGATTTTCTTAGAGATAAAAATAATAAGACTGGATAGTAAAGTACCCTCTTCTGAGTACTACACTAATGCTAAAAACCACCACTAGAGAGATACTTCAGTCCTTCCTACTTAAGTAAACAAGTAAACAAATAAACAGATATGAAATATTAAAGAAATTTAGGAAATGGCGACTTAGGATATCCACTTAAACATTTATAAGAAAGGAATACTGAGTTGTCACAATAAAAAAAAAAAATAAAATTCATCTTTTGCAGAATAAGATAAATTAACATATAAACATACAAACGTAGACAGCGTAGACGATTACGCATACAGCATGTGTGACCACACACTCACACACACACAAAAGTTATAGAGTACATTTTATTATATTTTATCGTTTACTATTTTATAGCAACAGCAGAGACACTTACCAATAAGATAGTCGTACTTACGCATGCACATATCCATCTGTGCCCGCCAAAATTCACACACACACACACACACACACACACACCACAAATAACCAAACACACACTGACACATTCCTCTTTGGAGGTTGATGTAAGAAATACTTCCATTTCTGTTAATATTTGTGATGCTCTCTGATGAATACATCTAAAATACAGTTGTGGAGTTCTTTCATTCTGTCAGTAGATGAGATATACAGGGGAAATAACCTGAGTTTTTCTTCTACGTTCATGTCTTTAAAATGATAACATTAGCCTTGAATTTAACATGTAAGGCAGGTAACGTAAGATTTTTTTTTTGTCACAGATTTATATTGGATAGAAATTGAAATTTACAATAGAAAGAGCCAGCTAATATGTCATGATATCCTTTAAAAAGGTTTTATTCCAATAACAAAAGATTTTTTTTTCACTAATACATGCTAAAACATGTTTATATTTCATACTGCGTCAATTTACACGGGGTTATTGCAAGATATTCCTTTCGTACAAAGGTCCAAGGCTTTCTTGCCACAAGATATTTTTAATAATAATAGAGTAAATAATACTAATAATTGTCTGTCACACAACTCCATTGAGAAACCATCAGCTAACGCTAGAGTGAAAAATTCTTGAAAATGAGACGCAGAAACTCCTCTGGGATTTGAGATAAAAACAGATCACCCAATCTCAGCCAGACAACCAGACATAGCAATAATCAACATAAAAATAGAATTTGCAGATTTATGTACCTAGCTGTCCAGACTGACCACAAAGTAAAATCGAAAGAAAGTAAAAAGAATGATAAATACCTGGTCCTTGCTAGGGAACTTAAAGAAAACTGTGGAACATGAAAGTGACAATTATACCAATTGTAATTGATGCTCTTTGTACAGTCACCAAATGATTAATACAACGATCAAAATACTCGGAAATATAAGGAGGAGTGGAGGCTATCCAAACTTCTGCATTATTGAAATCGGCCAGAATACTGAGAAGAGTCCAGGAGACTTGAGAAAAGTCCAGGAGACTTGAAAAGACTTGAGAAGCTCATCTGCAAACACTGATGTGAAAATAATAATAATAATAATAATAATAATAATAATAATAATAATAATGATAATAATAATAATAACGGATCACCTAATCCCGCCCAGAAGACCAGGACCTCATAATAATCAACAACAAAAAAAAAAAGAAAATTTGTAAAATTGTCGACTTTGCTGTCCCGGCAGAAAGTGAAATGAAAGATAAGTACCTCGACCTTGCTAGAGAATTGAAAAAGCTGTGGAACATGAAAGTAACGATTGTGCCAATTGGGATCGGTGCGTTAGGCACAATAATTAAGGGATTATTAAAAGGCCTGGAGGACTTGGAAGTTGGCGGACGGGTAGAGGCTATCCAAACGACAGCATTGCTAAGAACGGCCAGAATCCTGAGACGAGTCCTGGGGACTTGAGGAGACATGCTGTCAAACAAACTCCAGTGATAAACCATCAGCTAACACTGATGTTAAAAACTCTAAAGGCGTAAATAATAATAATAATGGAAACTTGAGGGAACTTGCTGTCACTCAGACTCAAGGGAAAACCATCAGCAAACGCTGGTGTGAAGAAATCTCCAATGAGTAAAATAATGATGATATTACGACGAACAAGTGGACGAAAATAGTTATAAACACGTGTGACGCGGTATAAAATATTTATCCCAGGACGGGAGTTTATTTTTCGCACTTGTGAAGACGGGGTAGCCTGGCACTTGATCCCTCGCAAAATAAGTTCCAGTTAAGATTCCCTTTTGGGGCGTAGGGAAACTGGCAGATTATGTTAGGGTTAATTTGGGGCTAGACTGACCGCCGCTGGCAAGGGGTTTCCAAATTTCACGTTAACACACACACCCACCAGGCCACTACCTCTTCCTACTCCTAGGATAATGGAATATATGGGCCTCTAGGTCTAGATATAATAATATTAATTATCGTAGTCGACAATTCCAATTTCCCATGTCATATTTTTAAAGGCGAGTATAGGACATTTTAGCGAGAATAACATGAAGGGGAATGAAGCTGAAAGGGAGCATGCAAAAGACAACTTGATTGGCAGACAACACAATGAATACATTTCAACACGTGGGGACATTAAAATATAACAAGGTTTTTAATACATGCGGAAACACATATCTAACATATCGCTCTATATTATCAGCGGATAATATCAAATGTACAAATGTCTTTCTTCCTTATTCTTTTCTTTCTTCCTTCTTTAAATTGAGAAAGAGAGAGAGAGTATGTAATTGCAATGATTAGGAAGGGTGGAGGGAGAAACAGTTTTAAGGTTTACTTAGCTTTTTGACGGGTTCCTTCTGAGAGTATTTTTCTCTTTTACGGGCTAGCGGGGTTTTATATATATTTTGGCTTGAAGGCACCAGTTCTTCTTGTCCAAGATTCTATTTCACTTCTTCACCCGGAGTCTTGGCCACAATGTTCCCACATCTTATCACCCCAACTGCTGCCCTAAGACTGATATTCTTTATCCCTATTTCCACTGACGAAAAAGGGTGCTACTCCCACTTTAGGATTCTGGCCAATCATTTAGCCTCTTTCTTCTTTCAGGCAATTCGTTCGGACTACTATCTCTTTCACCCGGTCACAGAATGCAAACATCTGCTGGCTTTCATTCTGAGCTGGATTTGTTACTTCGGCCGCGAGGAATTGACGTACATTCCTTATTCCTCTTTTAACGGTCAGTCTTTGGCAGCCTGCTAATTCAAACACCGAGGGATAGGAGAAGTTTCTTATTTCTCTCCTCTCAGTGGTAGACCACGTGACAACACAGCTGAAAAAGTTTAAATTAATCTTCGTTTATGTGCTGAATACCGTAACACGTTTGTAAATATTTCCAAAAATGTCTGCCTTACTATATAAGCAACATTCAATGTTCTTTCTTTTGAATTTAAAGTTAATATATATATATATATTTGTGTGTGTGTGTGTGTGTGTGTGTGTGTGTGTGTGTGTGTGTGTGTGTGTGTGTAAAGGAAGAAAATATGAAGGAAGAACGAATAAGACGAAAACAGGACTTTGAAAAGATAAACTTATCACCCAAAGCTTCATTCCATCTTGAAATAATAAGACTTGGACTCTTTTAATAAGAAGCTGTTCAACAAAATGTGACGGATAGAATGCTTTAAATGATCTGGGTTATCTGAAATTCAGAGCAATCACTGAGAATTGAAGAATACCTCAAAATGTCTCGACTTTAAACAACTAAACATTTGAAAATCAGTTATAAGCCAGCCAAATCGGCTGGGGCTGTAGAATACACCGACTCTTTCTCTGTAGAGGAGTAAAGACCACCAACAATACTAAACTGTCTGGTGGTGAGGCTTCAGTAATACAAGAGCTTTTGGAAATGCACATTACACCTTCATTGCCATTGCTCCCGGGTTCATTCTCACTCGGAGTAGTGCACCTGATAGGGTCCTACCTATGGGTAAAACCGAAATGTTTGACATTTAAACTGTGTCTGAACAAATGACTGATGTTTAATTAAATTGTTAGCGATACAAAGCAGTAGGGGGTCCAAGGGGCAAGCTGTGTTGCAGTTTGCTATCTGAGTCCGTTCCGGGCCACTCCACTCCCATCCCAACTTTGTTTTGCTGGTTCAACCTCCCGGATTATTGCCCAGTCAGCTGGGGCTGTAGAATACACTGACTGTACCTCTGCAGAGGGGTAAGACCCCCCCATAACGAGTGTCCTGGATATGACACTAAACAATCTGATGGTGAGGTTCTAGCAGTGCTGGAGCTTTGGGGAATGCGGAGTACCCCTTCATTACCATCACTCCCAGGTCCACTCTGACCTGGAGTGGTAGCACCTGATAGGGCCCTATCTTTGGGTTGAATAGAACTAACAGCATACTTATGCTAAACTAAATTGTTTGAGTAAACTGAATAGCTTGAAATAGAAATGTTTTGACAATTAAACCGTACTTACATTTAAACTGCGTGCTTATGCTTAACTGAATTATTTCAAATAGAACTGTTTTTCGACATTAAAACTGTATTTACACTTAACTGAATTATTACGTTTAACTGCTTGAATAGTTTGAAATGGAAATGTTTTTGACAATTAAACTGTGTACTTATGCTAAACTTAACTGCTTTCAATAGAACAGATTATTTACATAAAAATGGATTTAGCGTTAAATAACCTACAAAGGTTGATATGCCATAAAACCAACAAACAAAACCAAACCTCCCGGATTAGAAGGCCGCAAAAAATTATATGAAAGAATACGATAGCAACAGATAGGAGACGGAGACATCTTCCATATTTCCCCCCATTTCTGGGTTCAACAACCATTCATTGGGTGAGGAAACTCCACCCGAACACCAGCGAAATGGCTGAATCTCCCAATCAAAGTGTCAAAAATGCGTCAGTCGTTTCTTGGATATATATACGTCCTTTTTCGGTACCTAAAGCTTGTACAAAGTTTTCAGTATATAACTCTTTAGTGACACGTTGGTCGCTTTTGGGAGTTTGTCTAAATCCGGTGTTTTAGTCATGGGTTGGTGATCAAAGGGACGACTACTACCAGTGGAAAGGTGAGTTAACGCGTCGTCCAAAGACGAACCTATGGCGTCCTCCACTAGTTAGCAAGGTGTTGGCACTCCACTGGTCCCTGCTGAAAAAAGTAAGATTCCTCCTTTGTCGGGATGTTCCCCTTCCCCACGCATGCGACACCCCTCCCACTCGTCAAAGAAAACATGAAGGGAGAACGAATAAGACGAAAAAATGACTTTGAAAAGGTAAACTTTGCACCCAAAGCTTCATTCCATCTTGAAATATGTTTCGGCATATTCTAATAATTATTCTAATTCAATTCAATTTTATTTATTTATTCTCTACAGCAATACTTGGAACCATTTAATTGTTTATAAACAAATGGTTAATAGTAAATAGAATTATTCGTATTGGATTGAAATACGTGAAATCATGTATCTATGTCAGCTGTCTAAATTTTGAGACGAAGCAGTAACAATACAGAAATACTTAACACTTGTACTCGGTTATGGTTAACGGAATTAGAACAGGCGACCCCCGTGGTTTCAATAAAGGACGTAGTTCGAAGTTCCGTGAAGGTTCCCAAGTTCGACAAACACCTGGTGATAAAAATGTATCTATGTGCAAAGAAAAAATGAGCTCGGGCTCATTTAGGTATGTTGTCAACAAAATATGTTTACTACGTATGTATATTTGATATACATGTATTACCAAGATTTGGCATTAACTAACCTACGATGATTAATAAACCATACCAAATCGAAACAATTAATACCCTGTGTATGCTTTAGGTTTGAACCGAACTGGTTTTAAAAAGTGACTTTGGAATATTTATTAAGTTAAAACTGTAAATTTAAAACCTTGAGGTATTTTATTATCTGTGCTTCTTTCATAGATGTGACCTGTTATTCTTAGAAAAAGGACACTTAAGCAACTCACCAAAAATGCCTCCGTTTTAAAATTTACTAAGGTTAATTTGATACATTTCAACGGTCACCTTTTATAAAAAACCTGTTCGTTTTATATCTTCATTTGCTATTTACTTAAGCTGCTACTTGGCACATAGATTGGCTTATAACTGATACAACTGATTTGTTGTTTAAGTCAGAGCGATTTTGTTGTATTCATCAACAACTGATCATGGCTCTGCGTTTCAAGTATTCAATAGACTTTAAATCATTCCAATCAGACACATTATCGTCACGTGACTAGGGTATAAATCACTTAATACCCTAGTCACGTGATTTGATGATGGGAAGACGACAGTGCTTCTCATACAATTCCTGTTCTTCCCGTTCTTTACTTTGGCACTTTTTTCTTTTTTTTTTCCAAATACACAGACACACACACGCGCGCGCGCACACACATATATATATACATATATTTATATTGACAGGGAGTGGGAGGGTGAGAAAGAGATAATTATAGTATATATATATATATATATATATATATATATTATTTTAAGATGATGGAAGGTATTTTTATTAGATATTTACAAAAAAGTAACACTTTTCAGCATATCAACGAGGATAAATTACAAATGTTCGTGACATGTTTCTTATTTTGATTCACCTTTTGTTTTCAATTTGGTTTCGTCTCTACTTCAAATGTTTCGCTCACTTTCCTTGAAGATCACTTCAAACCATATAATTTTGTATTAATCCTTCTTAAAAGATATGAATAGTGAATACCATAAAATTGTGTTTAAAATGAGTATTATTATCAAATAGGAATTATTACTAAACAATATGTATCTGTATAATTCATAAATCACAGTATACTCTTTAACTATGTGCTAACAAATGATTAATATTAAATAGAATTATTAGTTTTATTAATACTTGAAACTATTTAATGGTGGGCAAACAAGTATCCAAAGTCATTGTAAAAAAACTTGCATAAAAATAATCACTTACAAATCAAATTTATATGAACAGGATTTGGCATTAAATAATCATTAAGGGTTCATAGGCCATAAAATCCACAACCAACCAACCAACCAACCAGCCATAAATAAATTAATAAATATCTGTATCAATTATTCGTATTAGATGGTAATAGTTTATACCTTATAACTATGAGTAAGCAATTGCTTAAAAAATATTTGCATTACAGATTTTTTTTCTATTTTTTTTAACAAACGCACATGTATGCTCCCTAACATGGACACACACACACACACACACACACACACACACACACACACACACACACACACACACACACTCACATGCTTACACAAGCAAATACGTAGATCACTTATACACACAGTCATACATACACACACACAAACACACACACATACCAACATAAACATACACACACAAACACATACCAAAATAAACATAATTACAAACAAACATACACACACGCAAATATACACACACTCACCCAATTACACAAACCATCACGTAGATACATTTATACACACTCTCACATAAATTCAGAATCACGTACATGGATGTGACACTTTTATCCATCGTATAAAAGTAATATTTAGGGGAAAAAAAAACCTTTATTTTGGCTAAAGTAGTAGCGTATGTAATACCTTTATTACAGACTTAAAGATCGAACAAAGACTAAATTGAATTTTAAAGCTTAAAAGAATTAGAAAAATGAAATATGCCGCGAGTTCCGATATAGCAGAAAAGAAAACTTATGTTTTGAAAGTTCTAGAAAATGCTACAATTTCTAACTGAAAGAGTCGATCTTAAAATTGCCTGCAAGCATTTGGTTTCGCTGTAAAGACACTTATTTAAAAGAAAACATGTTTGTGTAGACAAGAATCGTTGATCTTAAAATCTTTTTTTTTATCTACCAATAAAACTTTTATCAATAAAAAAAACAACCTTTGTTCTTGCATTATAATTCCGTGAATAGAATCCATTATCAATGAAAAAACAAACAAACCTTGTTATTGGGAAAAGTAATAAAAGATATACTTCTTGCATAATTTTCCTTAATAAAAAAAATATTGTTACAAATCATTAGACTAATAGCTATGATAGAATGCTGTCTTAATTATACGGTAGACTCGTCTGAGTTCTTGACAAGAACATGAATAAAAAGAAAAGGGAAATATCATATCAAACACAAATTTTTGCAACCGTCACATTATTTCTTATGCTTATGATGATGATATCAAAATTAATTATGACATGAAGAGGCTGATAATGATTTCACTAGGACAATGTAATTAGACTTTTCATCGCAGAAAATAAACAAAAAAAAAAAATTAAAAAACCTTTCACAATATAAACCGAAAAGTTTCATATAGACGCAATAATGTGATTCTGATTGATTGGTTGATTGATTGATTTTAACGGCATGTCAAGCCGTCAGTGATTATTTTATGTCTAGATTTTATCGAATAACAATTACATATATATTTTTGTGCTGTATTTTCTTAAAGTATTTTTCGAGGAAAATAACAGTCCCATCGAATATGAATCATTTTTAAACAGATCTATTTGATCCACAGATGAAAGCCTAACAGGTACGACTACTCTGTATCAGTGCGGAGGTAGAAGAAATTGCTATTAAGAGATATACCACGCTCACCAGAGTTCCATAATGGAACCTTACTATAAGATGCGGTTTAGTGTTGTTCTCAGGATACTGTCATTCTGAATGAGAATAATTCCAAGAAGTAAGAATTTCATTTTAGCTTGCAAACGTATCGACTACTATTTCTCTAACTTTCTTCAAACAATTGTCGTATCCATTTTTCTTGTACACGGAATACTATTTGGAAAAAGATTGCTTCCTCTAAAGACAATAAATATATAAGAACGATTATGTAAGATTCACAACATGTTTTGTTTTTTTTGCGTGAGCAAACTAAAGAGTAAGGAGAATATAAAAGAAAATAATTAATAAAAAGTGAAAATCAAAGAATGTATCTAGAAAGTTTCTTGTATCGGCATGTGAAGTTCCTCTGAGATGCGAAAGTTTGTGAGAGACATACATATTTGAGAAGTGTTCCACTGTTATCTAGTTGATGAAACAGCCGTATTTTAGTAAAAAAAATCATAGAGATCACGAAAAAAAATTGATTACCAGAAACGAGATGAAATACTTGAAATTAAGTGAATGAGAGTCAAGACAAAATGCTAGTTGCTACGTTATTCAACAAACATCTATAATCATTTTTATAAACATTACTACTTTCTTTGCTTTTGTTTAATAACATATTAACCTCGATGAGTTATTTGATTCCAAAGCCATTCATGTAGAAGAAAACTACTGGTAGGATTTATACTATAGCTGAGGATATAAGTGGTTTTACAGCTTTCCTGAAAGTGTTAATCCGAAAGTGAACCAAATACCACGCCTGGAGTTCAAATTCGATTACTATTATGTCACACAAAGAAACCACGATGTCATCCACTCATAAAAACTACACATGACTCCAAAAGAATATTTCGTTTCAAATGATAAATAGTTAGTTGGTTGGTTTATTGGGTTTTATGGCATATTAACCTTTGTTGGTTATTTAACGCCAAATCCATTTTTATGTGAATAATCTGTTCTTTTTAAAACAATTCAGTTTAGCATAAGTACACCGTTTAATTGTCAAAAACATTTCTATTCAAACTATTCAAGCGGTTATATGTAACAATTCAGTTAAGTGTAAATACAGTTTTAATGTCGAAAAACAAATTCAGTTAAGCATAAGCACGCAGTTTAAATGTAAGTACGGTTTAATTGTCAAAACATTTCTATTTCAAGCTATTCGGTTTACTCAAACAATTCAGTTTAGCATAAGTATGCTTTTAGTTCTATTTAACCCACAGATAGTGCCCTATCAGGTGCTACCACTCAGGGCCAGAGTGGACCTGGGAGCGATGGCAATGAAGGAGTACTCCGCATTCCCCAAAGCTCCAGCACTGCTGGAACCTCACCATCAGAATGTTTAGTATCATATCCAGGACACTCGTGGTGGGGGGTCTTACCCCTCTGCAGAAAGCAGTCGGTGTATTCTACATCCCCAGCCGACTGGGCAAGATAAATAGTTATGTGGATAAGATTCTTAGTAGATATAAAAAAAAACAACAACTCATGAGCTTAATAGCAATGGAAATGATATTAGTGCACAGAAGGGTATGGGTAATTAGATGTATCTCAGCTAAGCGACTGTAGGTAGCATCAATTCTATTGCAATAATTCCTATATTGTTTCCCTCGCTCCTGGGTATGACAATAAACAATATCTGATGATTTAGTTTAGATTTAGTCTTAAAGGTTGGCGACTGTGGAGAACCCTTTCATCTCAACTACTCTCAGTTCCACATTGAACTTGAGTGTTAGTATCAGTTATGGTCATCTAGGAGGTGCCCGTGGTGTAATGGTTATCGACGTAGGAAATGGACACGGCGATGCGAGTTCAAATCCTGGACGAGGATGATTGCATTTCACATAGCCTTATACCTTTGGGAAAAGTATGAATCCAATTATTCTCCCTCCAGCTATGGGTAAATAGTAGGGCAGACTAGGTTCTTCAGCCTTGGTGAGGCAACTAGTCTAGGAGAAGGAAAACTCTGAATTCAAACCTTTAAACTCCGCTTAAAAATGACCTTGTGTCATATCCTGCCCAAGCGGAGGGGTTGGTAAATATGATCAGTTATGGCCATCTCTATAAGAAATAGAATGACTTGATAATTTCTCAACGTCTTAATTGTGTGCAAACAAAGGATTAATATTAGATAGAAAACTTTGTATTAAATACCAATGCTTAAAGCCATTTAACTGGGTGCAAAAAAAGGTCCATTTTGGATTAAAAATGTTAACTTTAAACTATTCATTTACACATTATATATATAATTTTTTTTTTCTTTAAGAAAAAACCAAAGACCGGTTAATTTAGGATTATAAATTTCTTTCCATCCTGTTTTTCAGTTTCTGGTGTGAACCAAAAACACGAAGAAAAATACAACAGGATTTCTTCAGATCCAATGGATAAATAAAACATAATAGATACGTGGGGTGGAGGGGGAGGGGGAAGAGATTAAGGAGTTACCTCCTCGTTTTATTGAATTTCCGTTTTTTTATTTACCTATTTATTTTATTTTCAAATCTATTCCGTCAGTTATAATTACGGTAATTTAACTTTTTTATTTATTTGTTTAATTTATTTTCTTTTCATGTTAAGTTCGATAATTAACTTTTAAGAGAAATATTAATGCTTATATTAATTTCGATACCATTTATTTAGCTACCTACTTTTTCCTAGTGTGTATATTGGATACGTTTTTTTTCTGGTTTCACTATTTATTTCTATGTTTTTAAATTTTTCAGTCTATAGTTTAAATTTAGTCTTATGTCTACATCTAGCTATTAATTCACTTCTTTTATTTAATAACTTATCAGGCCATTTATGTGTTAAAATATGTATTTTCTCTTCTAAGCACAAATTGCATCTACCATCAAAACTATTTGGAGTATTTTACTTCCAATTCTAGTTTAACTGGACCGAATAATACCTATATATATATATATAATTTGGCAGTAAATGGCCTACATGTTCTGATATACCATAAAAACCTAAACAAACTGTTATGTTTTAAAACACAACCTATGGGTCAAATAGAACTGAAACTTGAAATTACTTAACTTGGTGAATACAAGAATTTGGAATAATTGAAACCTTTCAAGTGTATGCTAAGGAATGAATAATGTTTAATCGAATCATTAATGTTAAATAGCAATACTTGAAACCATTTAACTGTGAGCAAACAAACGTGTTCTGGATTGTATTAAAATACTATACAAACTATTGGTTTACTATATATATATATATATATATATATATATATATATATATATATATATATATATATGAAGGTATAAACTGGTTTTAGCATCAAATAACCTGCAAGAGTTGATATGCTTTATATCAAAACTATGGTGTCTCGTTATCTCCCTTTGTAGTTTTGTATGGAAGACATCTTTGCACATCTTTATGAATAACTGCGATCAATTTTTAAGAAAACTAGAAGAGCAGTATGTTTACAGTGGCTCGTGTCCTTGTTCACGGTGCTCGTTTTTGGATGTGATTTAATTGGTCAGTAAGATTTTTTTGTTGGTGAGTGTTATGTCAACTGTGTTTGTTAAATTTCCGGGACTTTCTGTAATTTTTCTTTTGGGTGCATTAGTACAACTTTCTTAAACTGTTTATATATATATATATATATATATATATATATATATATATATATATATATATATATGTATATATATGTGTGTGTGTGTGTGTGTGTGTGTGTGTGTGTGTGTGTGTGTGTGTGTGTGTGTGTGTGTGTGATAATTTCATACATCCTACTTCTGAATCATCGTATTAAATGTCATGACGACAATGTTAGAATCACTCAAATCACTCAAAGAATATAAGAAGTTGTTCTTAGAGATAAGGAAAAGTATGTTTGTATTTAAACTTTATTAGTATTCTACATTGATTTTCATTATGTCTGTCTATTGAAATTTATTGTTTTTTCCCTTAAAATATTTTTTTGTGGAAATGTCATTATTTTTGCTTTGTATACGACTTGATATCAGTTGAATAATTCTACCAAATTTGCTCAAAATCGATTGAGCGGTTTTCACGCTTATAAAACATTCACGCACACGTATAGATTACATTTTTATAGTATAGAAGATAAACTTTTAAATATAATTACTGACATTAATAAATAACCAGTATTCTCTTCACCAAAAGTGTTGTATATCCACCCCTTTATTTTAAATCAATTTTCCCTGTTTTGATCTTCACTTATCCAAAGCCTATGGTCATCTTAGTAAATGAGAATATGTGCATTTTTCTCTGATTGTTTTCACAGTATAAAATGTAAACTTGAAAATTTGATTGTCAATATTAGTTCTTGATATGTATCCTCACCCCCACCCCCCAAAAATTGATCGGCATTCACCTTTTTATCCTTTATTAATTTGGTTTATGTCTTATTTGTACAGTTTCGAAGATTATGGTAAGCTTAATAAATAAGATTATTTTCAATTTTCTTTGATTTTTATCTAGCGCTTCTTTTTCAATTAACTAGTATGAAAAAGATTAAATATATAGTATAATTAATTCTTTACCTCTTCCTCCAAACCTTGTCCGTTTTGCTATCTTTACTTAAGTTCTCTAAAGAAAAGCATATTATATATTACTATGCATAACTTCATTTTCTCTTCTATATCAGCTTGAAAATGAACACTTCACTTTAAATAACATATGATATTATTTTTTCTTTGATATCATTGATGATTTTCTCATTAAAATTAAAAACATATTTGATCTAGAACTAATTTTATATTCAAATATTCACATATTTTATTTAAAAATATCCCCGTTTCCATTATTATCGATAGCGTTTGACCCATTCTAAAAATACCGCTTAGAAACGTCCAACAGTTAAAATTAAATCTCTTTAGAAAGATACTTGCAAGTATTTGCAAACCTTTTATCGCACATATTATTGATACATTTTTTATTTGACTGGATACTTTGAATTAGAAACAGATTTTTAAAAAGAAATACGTTTGACAAACACGTAGAATGAGCTAAAAGCAACATAGCATAAAATGTTCTTGGTATCCATTTTGTTTTTTCTTTCTTTGAGGGAAATGTTTCTGTTTCCGTTTCTTTGTTTAATGGTATATCATTCCTCTTTGTTTATTTTATGAAAAATCCTTCCATGTAGAATAACAGTATTGACACTATTAAAGCCATGGCTACAGGAGACAAGGGAATAAGAACTTTCTTAAGATGACTGAATTTCGAACTCGCTTACGACGATCTTTCAAACATAAACATCAGCCACGACGCCACTGGAACTTACACGAGAAAATTCTTATCGCTGTATTTGAAAAGATTGATTGAACTTTTTACAAAGATGCTTATCAAATAAAGCAATTTAGTAACTTTTATTAAGTGCGAGAAAATGGCTTAAGGTGTTTTCGAAAGTGGTTTTTGTCAATGACTTGCTAACGTCACAAACTTGATATATAGTCGGAAAATAGCTCCAAAGTGCCTCTGAGTACCTCCTTGAATTTCATGTCTTGGTTGTTCTGATTGGAAAAAAAATCTCCAGTGGAATTATTTTGAAATTTGATGACAGAATTGTGTAACATTGACAAGCAATCATTTACTCACCCCTTGGAATAAACTCATCGAAATTGACTTTTTAGATTCATTATTTGCAATTTTGGATTAAGTAGAACGTTTCTTGAGTACGATTCCTTTAGCATTTTTTAAAGTAGTCTTTCAAAAAGTTTTATTTTGTCTAATTACTTCATTTCCTTTTTTTGTCACTTTATGTTGATTTATTCTTTTTTACTTTACGTATTATATTTTGTGAATATATTGTTCTTTTTCTTTTCCGACTTTTAATTTAACAACGTCAAATTAACTTTTTTTCTAAAATTTATTTTCAATTTTATTTGATAGTGTTGTTACGTATTCAATTTTGTCGCCGTGTGAGAGCGGCTTTGAATATACTGGTTATCTCCCCAACAAAGAGGAACTCCTTTCAGAACAGGATCTCCTGGATGCAATACTAAACTGCATCTGAATGTGAGCCTCACCTTCTGGATATCTGGGGAGTGAGGAGTATCAATTGATAGTAATTACTCCTAGTTCCACTCTAATCTGGAGTAGTAGTACCTCTTAGGGTATCATATATGCGTTAAAAAGAAATGTTTTAAAATCATTCATATTTTCAGGACCGTGTACAAAAACTCATAAGAAAAAATGTAATATGAACGTACACAGAAAGTGATTCCCTAACATCTAAATATAAAATAACCTAGACGTGTTGACATGTCATTAAAATCAATCAATCAAACAATATTTTTTTTTCAGTTATTAAAACATCCTTTATCTATTCTATTTTCTGGCCTTCGACTTTTGTTACTTTCTCTTTTTTTTTACTAGAACTCTCTGCGACAAGACTGCTTTTTCCCTTGTAATTTTGTTATATTTATTACACAAGTTTTTTTTTCTTTTAAACAAGTTACATCAGACAGATTATGTTTTATTCTTTATCTCAAGAAAAAAAAAACTATTTAAGAAGGATAATCATAATAAAGGCAACAATTAGGGTTTTGTTTTGGAGGTGCCCGTAGTGTAATGGTTATCGTCGTAGGAAATGGACACGGCGACACGAGTTAAATCCTGGACGAGACTGGTTGCATTTCACATTGCACTAATACCCTTGGGAAAGGTATGAATCCAATTATCCTCCCTCCAGCTATGGGTAAATAGTAGGGCAGACTAGTTTCTTCAGCCTTGGTGAGGCAACTATTCTAGGAGAAGGAAAACTCTGAATCCAAACCTGTTAAACTCCGCTTAAAAATTGACCTTGTGTCATATCCTACCCGCGCGGTTTTCACGCTTATAAAACATTATAAAATATGATTAGGGGTTTGTTTTTAACTCTATAAAACGCAATTATTTTTGAAATTTTATTCCTTGTATTTTTTGAGGATTTGAATTTTTTTAATGACAACTTAGTAACAGATCAATGAATTTAGACACTAAGCATTTTTTGCAAAATATATGCTCTTCCAATGTGAATATTTTTGGCAAATTTTCTTGCTGCTCTTTTGGCCAGTGTATCTCCTATATAAGTGACGATGTGATCAGTTTTCAAACTGATACCCTATATTCTTAATAGTGCAAACTTAATAATGCATATTTCTTTCATTATCCTTCTGTCGCTTGGGACAGCAATATCAATGATGATACACCAGTATTATTATTTTTTCACTTGAGAATATTATTATTATTTACTCTTTAAGAGTTATTCCCATCAGCGTTAGCTGATAGTTTTTCACTGAAGTTTGAGTGACAGCAAGTCTCCTCAAGTCTCCAGGATACTTCTCAGTATTCTGGCCGATCTCAGTAATGCAGTAGTTTGGATGGTCTCTACTCGTCCTTTTTATTTCCAAGTCCTTCTTCCCCTTTATTAATCCTTCGGTGGCTGTACCAAAAGTACCAATTACAATTGTTATAATCGTCACTTCCATATTCCATAGTTTTTTCGATACTCTTGCAAAGTCGAGATTCTTATCCTTCTTTTCCCTTTCTTTCAATTATTAGTTTGTGGTCAGCCAGGACAGCAAAATTCAAAATTCGGCAAGTTGTCTTCTTTTTTTTTTTTTGGTTGATTATTTCCCTCTGACTGAGATTAGTTGATGTGTTTGTATGTCATAGGAGTTTGTGTGTCTCGTTCTCCAGGACTGCTGATGGGTTGTATATATGATATTTGTTCGGATGGTCAAATTTGAATTTCTGGTACAATTATTATTATTATTATTATTCACTCATTTGAGCTTTTCACATCAGCGTTAGCCGATGGTTTTTCACTGGAGTCTGAGTGACAGCAAGTCTCCTCAAGTCTCCAGGACTCATCTCAGTATTCTGGCTGTTCGTAATAATGATGTCTTTTGGATGGTCTCCACCCGTCCGCCAACTTCCAAGTCCTCCAGTCCCTTTTGTAATCCTTTTGTTACTGTTCCAAACGCATCAATTACAAGTGGTATAATTGTCACCTGCATGTTCCACAGTTTTTTCAATTCTCTAGCAAGGTCGAGATACTTATTCTTCTTTTCACCTCCTTTCAGTTTTAATCTGTGGTCAGCCGGGACAGCAAAGTCGACTATTTTGAAAGTTCTCTTTATTTTGTTGATTATTATGAAGTCTGGTCTTCTGACCGGGATTAGGTTATCCGTTTGTATGTTAAAGTCCCATTGGAGTTTATGCGTGGCATTTTCTAGGACAGGTGCTGGGTTGTGCATATACCATTTGTTAATATGGTCAAATTTAAATTTCTTGCACATTTCCCAGTAAATCACCTTGCCCATCCAGTCGTGTCTCGCCTTATATTCGTTCTGTGTTAATTTGCTGCATTCGCTTATTATGTGATTGATGGTTTCATCTCTGTTATCACATAGCCTGCATTTGCTATGTTGTTGAATCTTATCTATTCTCGCTTTGATATGATTGGTTCTTACAGCGTTGTCTTGTGCTGGTATTAGGAGATATTCTGTTTCTCTCTTAAAATTTCCTTTTCTTAGCCATGTCCAGGTTTTATCGAGTGAGATATTGTTTATTAGTCGTTTAAACCGCCCATAGAGTTGTTTACCTTCCCATTTTTGTTTCCTAGTCATTGTCATTCTGTTGTTCATCGCGTTATCAGTATCGTTTCTGGTGGCTGTAATGAGTCCTCCTTCGTGTTTTTTTCATTTTAAGTTTTTCACACCTGAGTTTTCCTTGGAACATGAGTGTAAGTGAGAGCAAATCTCATCAAGTCTTCAAGACTCTTCAGAGTATTTTAGCAGATTTTAACAATGTTGTTATCTGGATGGTGTCAATTCGTCCTCCTGTATTTTCCCGAGTTTATTGGGACCGTTCCAAGTGCAGCAGTTTAACCTGGTATTACCATTATCTTCATTTTAAACAGCTTTTTCAGCTCTTGATCTACGTCCAAGTATTTTTTTGGTTTGGTTTCTTTGTTTTATGGCATATCAACCTTTGTAGGTTATTTAATGCCAAAGCCATTCTCATAGAAGAACAGTAATGGTACTATTTAACCTATAGCTGGGAGGATAAGGGGGTTCATACGTTTCCCAAGGGTATTTGCCCGAAAGTGAACGTAATAGCGCGACTGGAGTCGGAACTCGCTTACTACGATTCCACAGTCCATTGCTTTAACCATTACACCACGAGGATACCCCCACCCAAGTATTTGTGTATAGATAGAAATAATTGATATATAGAATTAGAAATTTTCAATAGCAATGCTGGAAACCACTTGACTGTGAATAAACAAATGATTAATTTTTGATACAATTTTTTATTAATTGATAGAAATTCTTGGAACCATTTACGAAGGATTACAATCAGTGTGCGCAAACAAATTCTTGATTATGAATTAGATTAGAATACTTGATAATTATAATTACTAATGATAAGTAGCAATACATGAAATCATTCCGCAGTTATGAGCAAATGAGCTCTTACTTGTTTAAAAAAAGTTTACTACAAACTATTTACTTACAAATAATATATATGCATAAGCAGGATTTGGCATTAAATAACCATCAAAAGTTGATATGCTATTAAACCAAATAACTAAACCGTGAAATCCTGAAACGGTTTAACCGTATATAAGTAAATGACCTTCGCCTCGTTAAAAATAACGCTACCAACAAACTTTCCGCAAATAAAACACACAATAGAAAAAGATACACTACACACACACACACACACACATATATATGACTTGTAAGCTAATATATATATATATATATATATATACGATTTGTAAGTGAATGTTTAAATATATATATATGTATGATTTGTCAGTGAATATATATATATATATATATATATATATCTTTAAAATATCCAGTCAGTGTCCAAAGATAGGGGTGCAGATTATTCTTTTGCTACTCTGCGACGAGAGAGAAGCATGTAAATAGTCATCTGACGAGACGGAGCGTATTGTAATATTCTCCGCCGAAATAAATTTATTATGACGACTTAACCGAGTTTGAGTCTCCATCAAATTGTACTATATATATATATATATATATATGTGTGTGTGTGTGTGTGTGTGTGTGTGTGTGTGCTTGTAAAAGTTTTGGCATTCAGAACTGCATATGGGTTAATATGGCATAAAGTACAACGAATCTAAAGCAATTAGTAGTAAAGTTTTCCATAGTTGAACCGAATTAGTCCCACCGTTTTATCTGACAATGAGAACACTAACAAAATGATTAATATGCAATTCGACACATGCTCAAAACTACACATCTATCAAATGGTGTAATTTTTTTTACGATGCTTGCAATGTATAAATAATATAAAAAGTGAGAATTGAAAGGATAATTATTATGTCGGATATTTATTTATACAGTATGTTTCTTTCCTTTTTTCTCCATCCATTTAACATTGGTGATTCTTGTTTCAAAAATGCATTTCTCCACAGTGTTATTAGATATGTATTTATATAAAACTTTTTTTTTTCTTAAATCCTTTTTTCTTTTTTTTCTTTCCTTTTTTAATTTTGATATTTTTAAATAGTTACGGTGGTCAATTCTTCTTTTATTTATTTATTTATTTATTCATTTATTTATTTATTTATCTATTGATTTTGTTGTTTCCTTTCTTTTTTGTTTGTTCTTTTCTTCACTCTTAGTAATTTAGAAAAAAATACTTTGCAATAATTTTTATAAGTATTTGTTTTCTAACTTAATTTATCAAAGTATTGTTTTTTTCTTTTTAGTTCGATGACATTGTCTTCATAACTCTTATTCCTCCTTCTTTCCATCACTCTCTCTTCATCTATCTTTATTTCTATCAATCTGTATTCTTTCGTTCATTTAAATTAACTTTTCAATTTTTTTCTTTCTTGATTTTTTCCTCTTGAGATTCAATATTTTTTTTGTTCATTATATATATATATATATATATATATATATATATATATATATATATATATATATATATATATAGTTTTAGTAACTTTGTTTCTGTTAAATAACTTCCCATTCTTTCTAAATAACTTCAGAATTTCTAAGACTATTTCTTTCTTTCTTTCTTTCTTTAATAATCTCATCTTTCTCACTCATTCATTCTTGGTCTATTTTTATTTCCTTTCCCTTACGATTTTAAAAGTATTTTCCTTTTTTTTTTACATATTTCTTTTCGATAAACAGGTTTGAAGCCCATTTTTATATCTATTTTGATTACTTTTATCCATTTTTAAAATGGTGCATACATGCATGTTACCAGGAACTCTAAGAGTCTTTCCAACTCTCTTTCTCTATTTGATAATCCCTCTCTTTCTCTCCCCCTCTCACTCTCTCTCTCTCTCTTTCTTCTTTCTTCTCCGCTTCAAGCACTCTCTATCACAATCTCTCTTTTTTCCACTTACTCTACTTCATCCCACTCACATACCCACACAAAACAAATGTATTTATGAATAGCTATATAATAATACTTAACTATATATATATATATATATATATATATATATATATATATATATATATATATATATACGTCTAATGAGAGGCCGACTTTGTGCACGTATATATGAAGCTCTGTACTTATATATGTAAACATATTGTCATTGTTTTGTAGCGTTTTTAGATTTTATTCTTTTTAATTAAATTTTTACCAAGCTCCAAGGTAGAAGTAGACTTAATTAATTGAGTAATATCTTCTCATCTTCCGTCGAGTATGATGTACGCCTGGAGTTATGTGACTAACACTTCACTTTCAAGTGGGGTGGCAAGTCACTCTTTAAGTTTACCGAACAAACAGGCGGACGAAATCGTGCTTTTTATTAATTGTTATTAATTAGCTGCTTTTAATCAAATTTTGGTCACTTTTTTCAATCACATTCCTTGTTTAGTTTTTATTTTGTTTTATTTTATTTCTTATCGATCATTATAGATGTGCCTTTGTCATTTGTTCGAAAATTGTGAGCTGTGGCTATATCATGACGTTCGCCTACACATATCTTTCCATTTATCTTTAGCTGAAGAGTTTCCAATCGAAAAATATACATTTTTGTTACAACTTCGACACTACACCTAATTTACGGAGCATCAAGATATAATAATGTATCTTTATCCGGTTTCAACGAGCCTTTTTTATCATTAAGGCGTGCAGACAAGACTGATTTATTTAACTCTCAGGACATCCGATAACTCGCCCGGTGTCTTTCTTTCCAATATCATAGCTTATTAGATTTGGTTTCGCTTTCTTTGTTTAATGGCATATCAACCTTTTTAGGTTATTTAATGCCAAAGCCATCCTTCTAGAAGAACAGTAGCGGTACTATTTAAGCTATAGCTGGGGGGATATGGGGTTCATACCTTTCCTAAGAGTGTTTGTTCGAAGCTCAGTAGAGTGTAACGATGGTTTTGACAGAAGATTCTTAAAAATACTCCTGAGCAAAAACGTTCAGTGGAAACGTACATAATGACTTGAACCATAGACCCTTAGATTTTTCATTCAAGAAAATATCTTCAAAAATTGATGTGCTACCAAATGAGCTACGTAGGATGATGTTTTTCGACTTTTTGTTGTTTACTTTCTTCGTTGAATGGCACATCAACTTGTATGGGTTATTAAATAATAAATCTATCCTAGTAGAAGGATAGTAGTGGTACTATTAAACAAATAGTTGGATTAATAAGGGACTTTATACCTTTCCCAGGGTTATTCGCCCCAAAATGAGCATAAAAGCACGACCAATGTTCGAACTTGCTTACGACAATGTCGAAGTCCAAAACGTAAGCCACAAAGCCAGTGGGGGCTCCCCTGCTGTGGTTCTGAAACTCTATTGAAGTTCCTAATGCTGTGATTTGAAAAATATAAAAATTTAGATTTATTGCGTTTTTTTCTTTTTTCTTTTTCTTTTTTAATCAGACTAATCAGACCGAAAAAAAGTTTTAAATATAATTCCATATTTTGCTTCTACACCTGCTATACATAACACAGCATTAATTTAACGCATTTACTATTTGTTTTCAACATTTTTATGTCGGTTATTTTAAGTAGCTGTATTTGTGAGAAGCGCGAGATCATCTGCGTTGTCTGTATCTGTCATAGTTTCGCCGAGATTTCGAAACATCTATTGACGCTTATAGATGGTAATCTATGCAGAGTTTAAATAGATATGATGTGCATATATATATATATATATATATATATATATATGTGTGTGTGTGTGTGTGTGTGTGTGGATATGATTTGTGTATATATATATATATATATATATATATATATATTGTGTTTATATATATATATATATATATTTAGGCAGCATTTCTTCGTTAATGCAAATTTCATTAAACATAATAGACATTTTATGCCTACATATTTTCTTTTCGATCCGTTCGAATTCCCGTATTACTTTTATCGTATTCGGGGGGAATTGATTTATGTATTGTCCATAGTTGTATGTATCCCTAGTACTTTCTGCCCGACTTTGGGCCATCATCAGGGGAGAATCTGTTACAAAAGTGATGTAACTTTTGTTTTAGCATATTACTCCTGTGTAAGGACGTCTTTGCTGTTGGAGATTATGGCGCTTGCTTTTAAATGTAATTCTGTAAATAGTGCCAGTAGCTAAAGACATTTAAGTACGTTAGCACTGGTTTGAAAATTAATTCTATTAAGTGCTGGTTGCAGGTTTCTAATATATAGTGCTTCGAGAATCTGAAGTTTTTGTTTATTATTTTGATGTTCGAGTATTGTTGTGTTGTCGGTGAGAATTTTTCGTAGTTGTGTTGTTGGGCATGAATGTTTTTTTAAATGCTGAGCTATTGAACTTGTGTCAGAAAGGTGCATTGTAAGTCTCCTCGACAGGGTAGTTGAGAATAAACCAACATATATATTATTATTATCAGAGATACAATCTCCTAGGGGACATTTAAATTTATATATAACGTTGGTTTTTTGCAGCACCCCAATCGAGGGAGAGGTGTTATTTCTAATGACCAAATTCGAGGTTTTAAACTTATTATAATATATAATAAGTTTTTTTTTTATTAGGATCAGTGGGGAGTATGTTTTTGTGAATCAATGCTTTCATTATTTGTTCATCGGATTTATAATTGTAGTGCATTTGGTTACGATAAAAAAGTTTGATATATGTTTGTTGCCTGGATGGAGTAGTACACTGTTTATTTTGTTGGTTAACATTTTTGATCATACGTTTAATTTGTTCATCAACAATATAGTTAGGAAACCCATTATCGATGAGAGCCTGTTTTATGTTTTTTACCTTTTTTTAAAATATTGTTTTGGAGGAGGAGATTAGTTTGGCACGGGATATTACATTACGAATAATTGCGAATAAAAGCAAGCGCCATAATCTCCAACAGCAAAGACGTCCTTACACAGTAGTAATTTGCTAAAACAAAAGTTACATCACTTTTGTAACAGATTCTCCCCTGATGATGGCCCAAAGTCGGGCAGAAAGTACTAGGGATACATACAACTATGGACAATACATAAATCAATTCCCCCCGAATACGATAAAAGTAATACGGGAATTCGAACGGACCCAAAAGAAAATATGTAGGCATAAAATATCTATTATGTTTAATGAAATTTGCATATATATATATAGCCGTTGAACGGATGTATGTAAACAATTGTAATTGTGATTCATAACCGTTTAAAATTTACTTTGCAGTTACTCGCTTCTCGTGGCTGAATGGTTAGAGCCTTTGGCTTGGCTTTTGAGTCAACCGGGTTTCGATCACAGCTACAGGAAGCTACTCTCTAGCCACACTGATGAGTTCTGATAGAACGAAACATATCTGTCTGTGGATGACTATATATATACGAGTATGGCATGAAAGGCGTTGATAATTGTTGAGAAAATATTATGTCCAATATCAGTGTTTTTTAGCTGTAAACTTGATCTAGTTAGCAACATTATTGCCCTATTGGTATCTATTGTAGTGTCCGAGGAAATACTTTAGAGGAATTTCTACCGGAGAAGATATTTCCTCGTTTTTATCAAGCATAATCTACAGTCTAAAAATTACCGACAATGAACTGTTTTTTTCTGAGATAAGAACCCATCAATTACGTAGAAAAACGATAATTTTATAAATTTGTTGTTTTACTGGTGCCATTTTTAAAGAGTTGTTAACGTAGCTAATTTTTCATGCAATTCTATTTGCATCTGACAAAAAAATTTCTTTTTAGAGATTAGAAATTCTAAACAATTTAGATTTAAAAGCCACCGTACGATTACAAAAACCAGAATACGAAAAGAGAATGATATTTCTACGACTTACAAATATTCTTCTTTAATATACAATAGTTAATGCGTAAATAAGTTACTCCTTGCAATGAATGGTACTATGAAGTTGACGGATATCTGGAGTCAAAAGAGGAGGGTCATAAAGCATAAAGGGCCATCGTCATTTTCTGCGTTACGGTAGGAACTTTTGTTCGTATATCTTTTTACTTATACTTTATAGGCTACCGGAAGAGATCAATTCTTGAAAAGAGCTATTGCGTTTCAGCTTTTATGGTAGCCGGCAAATTCCCCTCTAGAGTGATCAACCCAAGGGAAGGAGGCTTATATATTTTCATCCAGAGACAGACGGTTTCGTTATACCAACACTTTTCAGTGTTGCAAGACTCGTGAGATGCCTCAACCTGGGGTCGAAAGCCGGCTGACTTTACGTCAGTCGGATATCTTACACCATCATCATTGTCTGTGTCAGTGAAGGGATTTTTTTACGTATATGTATATAAAGATCAAGAAATGACTGGGCTTCATGTACTTAATTAAATTCCCATAAGTGTTCTTAATAGAAATAACTTGACCATAGTTATTTAATGCAAAGTATTCCTATTTTATTCAAGCATTTTTTCATAATCCTTTGGTCTCAAGTAATTATACCAATTTTATGATAATAGTCATTTATTTCCTCATTGGTGGCTTCAAGTATTCCTGTTTAATACTAAACGTTTGCTCTTTATTTTTTGCACCAACTATTCCTTTCACTTACAACTAATCTTTAAATAGATATATCTCAACCATAGGGTCCTAATAGGTTCTTCAACTTCGTGTCAGGCTGAATCTGGGAGTAATTAAGGAGTGATTCAATACATCAAAGACACACCACCAGATATAGTCAGTGACCTCACAGTTTTTTTGAGTGGGTAGTCTCTGTGGTGTACTGCGTCAACGAAGTAAGTGAGTTCGAATTCCAGTTGTACAATTGCATTAATTTTCAGGCTTATATCTTTGGTAATGGTATAAACCCCCCGAGCAATGAATTAAATAGTATCATTACTCTCCTTAAGCACGGAGAGCTTTGACATTAGATAAACTACGAGGGTTGATAACCCATTAAAAAAGAAACCGGACTGAACATTTTTAGTGGAGTGGGAGTCTTATTCTCTACAGAAGTTGCTGGTCGCCAATACTTGGCCCCGCCTACAGGATGTGATATTTCAAGAAAGATATTCCCATATTTCATAGAGAATATGGAGAGTCGTGTATATTAAGTTAATTAGTTCTGTTGTAATTCCGATCAAGTGTTGTGTATATTTAGAAAATGTCCCTTCTTCTAAGCTAAAAATGTTATCAGTTCCAGAAATCTGTTTTTGAGAAAACATAAGAAAAAGGTTTCATTTTCAACGGGGATTTCATTATCGGTAAAGCATCCAAAATCCTTCCTTCAAACAAAAAATAAATAAATGTTCAAAAGCTGTAATGCGCAGGAAAATTTTATTCTATTTTATTCTGTTTTATTTTATTTTTAGTTTGAGTCGAAAGAAAGTGTTATTGTTATCAAAAAACAGCCACAGATGGTTTTGTCAAAAATAATATGAAGCTGCCTGAATTTCAAGGCACAATCCTGTATTCAAGGTCCATTTCCAAAGAAGGTTAGGTTGGTAATAGGTCAGTATGAAACGCACACATACACACCCACACAAACACACCCATTTAGACAGTCAGATGCACCTAGAATCACACATATATACACACATATTTTACACATATATTCAGATAGACCCATATGCAAACTCAAACAAACATAGACACGAACATATATATATATATATATATATATATATATATGTGTGTGTGTGTGTGTGTGTGTGTGTGTGTGTGTGTGTGTTTCCACACTCACATTCGGACTGACAGACAGAACGAAAGGCATACACACATAAAAAACTATACACACATTTGTTCATCCAACCACTCTTACTTTCGTACACTCACATTCAGACAGACTGACTGACAGATGCATACACATATAACGTGATGTGGTAAATTATAAAGAAAATGAAAGCCTCATTTCTAAGGCAGGAGACAGAGAGACAGACAGAGAGAGAGAGAGAGAAAGAGAGAGAGAGAGAGAGAGAAAGAGAGAGAGAGAGAAATAAGAAGGAAACAAGGCAAATATGGGGGCTGGTAGTTGACTTCTGAATGAATTAGGCGAGGTAGCTGTAGGTCAACCGGTCACAAAGGAAATACTGCATGAGTAGAGAATGGCTAGAGCAAACTGGAGGTCACAAGATCTGGTACGCAAAAGGAAGCGGATGTTCCTCCCACTGACTCCAGGTGAAAAGGAGAGGATAACTCATTTTTTGAGAGTCAACTGTGAGACCTGATAAGGTAATGACAGACAGTTTAACACCAGCCATGAAGCTGAAAGGAGACGAATCTTTATGAGCACCATCTTTGGAGACACCACCCAGCAGACAAGCATATTAGAAATGCAATAGAAAACCAGGAAGAAAATTCAAGGTTTATGTCTGCTCTATTTTTTCACCATGATATGAGAATCTCTTTGATTAGTTAACGTCTCAGTTTCCATACTCCTTTTCAATCTACCTGCGACTACGAACATATTGTGGTAGTAAATAAAACTTTGGATAGTTAAAAGAGTTTGATGTGTTTGTCAACTTTTACCAGGGCGGGATCACAACAAGGTACCTGACGTACGAATGTCTAGACGGTTCCGTTATGGTTCATACCTTATTTTTAGTACCGCAATCGTACACACTCACACATACGCGCAAAACGAGAAATGACTTGCAGTAATTAAATTTAGATCTAGTTTGGTTTCTTTGTTTAATAGTATATTGAACTTCTTGGGTGATTTAATGCCAAACCCATTTTCGTTGAAAGGCAATAGTATTACTATTTAAGCTATTCCTAAGGGGATTAAGGAGTTCAAAAGAAAACGTGATTGCTCGCTTGTCGCACAACAGCACTTTATCCATTAGGTCACGGGGACTCCCCGACTTAGGTTCTGTCCACATGTATTTTATATTAATGGAATAATAGATAATGTAATAGGTCTGGTCTAAATAATATTCAGTCATTTTTTTAATTTTTTTTTTTTTTTTTTGTCGGATACTAATCTTTTTGAAAAAAAATTATTATTTCGTCGATGAGAGAAGATCTTTTTAGATATTAAATCAATTAAGGAAAAGCAAAGGTTCTGGAATAGAATCAAGTTCTATCGATATATCAAACCATGAAGAATTTTACCACGGATTATCCGAAAACTAGTCAACAGCATCTCAAACATATATATATATATTCATTTTAATCGATAAACACTTCTGCAAAGACAACCTGTTAAGCATTTTTTTTTTTTATTGGAACACTGTCAAAATTAGGTTTGGTTTGGTAATGGAATATCAACTCTTTTTAGGTTATTTAATGCCAAAGCCATTCTCCTAGAAGAACAGTAGTGGTACTATTTAACCCATAGCTGGGAGGATAAGGGGGCTCATACCTTTCCCAAGGGTATTTGCCAAAAGTGAAAGTAATAGCGCGACTGGAGTACGAACTCGCGTACTACGATTCCGCAGTCCATCGCTTTAACCATTACACCACGAGGACACCCCCTGTAAAAATTAGTAACTCCAACACAAATAATATCTCTAAAATCATATGTAACCATAATAGAATATTAATACATAAATCACATATGGATATGAGCACAAATATAAGTTCATTGTAATAGTAAAAACAAAGATCAATATCTCATAGGTAAAAGGCTTAATTGAGTAGATGTGGTGTACTAAGCTAACATTTTCCCGTGGAAAGTAGTTAGGAAAAATAGGTCTATACTGGAATCCCTGCAAGAAATTAGAAGCAGACGTCTATAACCATAGGCATTCCTTCAAGAATCAGTGACTTAGAAATGAAACAGCTCTGTTAAGATGGTTTGGGGGTTTAAAAGAGCGTAGACTAACAACACAAATAACGTGTGAGTTTATTTTAGAATCTTCTACAGCAAAAGGCTTCAATAGTAGTTGTAAGCTTTGCCTGGAGGGGAAAAGAAATGAGCGTAATTAAATACAAAGACACTAGCCAGTTATCAAATAAACGAAATGTACTGATTTTCAAATGCTGACATAAAAATATGTTTAAACTTCTATGATTATGGTTGTGAATAGAAAAATGGATTGGAATAATAGGATAATGAAGGTTATGATGTGAGTATGTGTGATTGAAAGTCAGAATATCAAATTTTAATGTGGTTACGGACAGTATTAATATAAGAAGATAATAATAATAATATGAATAATAATGAACTAAAACAATGGCTATAATCATCATCCTCATCATGTCGCGCCGCCAGCGCGGATATCTTTGACCCTCTCTCGCCATTTCTCCCTATCATTCATCGCCTCCGGCAGGTCTTCAGGGTTCCATCCTGTGTCCTCACATAGTTGCTGTATGTATGTTCGTGCTGGTCGTCCCACTCTTGCACATCCATATGTGGGGGTCCACAGGAGTACATCGCTTATGAGCTCGTCCTTGCTTCTCCAGCAGTGACCTGCGTGTCTGGTTCGTCGAACTTGTATAGTTTTCGTGATGGGGGGCAAGTGTCCGTATAGTTGGAGTCTCGTGGGGTGTTGTCGCCAGGACTTGTTTAATACTGCTCTCAACATTCTTGTGTAATTTCCGTCCAGCCTCCTCTCCAGCCGCTTCGTAAGCGTCCATGTGGTGCATCCATATAGCAGTATCGACACAACCGCTGCCTGGAAGAAACTGCGTTTCATTTTATCAGTTAGGTCCGACTTCCATATGATCGAGAGCCTATCGATAGCTGTCCATGCCTTCGTCAGTCGTGTGTCGATGTCTTTTTCGGTTGATGAGACGCTACTTCCTAGGTAGGTGAATTTGTCGACTAGTTTCAGAGAGGCTCCGTCTAGTGTGGCAATGTTGCCCGTTTGGTTGTAACACATATATTCAGTTTTGTTTGCATTGACATGGAGGCCAATGCCAGCTGCGGCTCGTTCCAGACTATGCAGTAGTGTCTCTGCTTGATTAGGCGTATTCGCTAGTATCGCCAAGTCATCAGCGTAGTCGGCGTCCGCGATTAAATTAAATTGGCTTAAGAGCGTTGCAGTTTTCTAATATCAACATCTCTGAGTCAGAATTTATTAAAATATAAAAAGAAAAGATTTAATACTGGTCAAAATGGCAGTAGTCAATGGTAAATATTAAGATATTAAAATAGCGATCCACAAATTAAAGGAAGAATAAAGTAACAAGTGATGAAAGGATAAATAAGCCCCGAAGTAACCCTTTTAACGAATGAATTGTCCGGAATTAGAAATATAGTACTTCAAGGCTTCCTTAAATGAGGTATAAAGAAAACAATAAATAGACAGATATATTTTTTTTATAATCGATGAGGTCAAATAGGAAAATTTACTCGCGGCAAAATAAAAACTCAAGACTAATGAATAAAAAAAAAGAAAAGAAAAATTAAAATACGACACCGAGATTAAAATCCAAGATATTGGAATGGCAAAAACGTTTTATCAGGTCGCATTCGAATGTCCATTTCCTATAAAAGATAGTTTTTTCGGCCTTTTTTCTGTAATATGCAATGTTTGTGGGACACTCTTTCCATTTTGTGAAAGTTTTCTGATGAAACAGGCTGCGTTGGTCACCAGTCGAAATAAATTTATAATACCATATAACACTCCATTGAATTTTCTTTCCAATTATATTACAGATATATATATATATATATATATATATATATATATATATATATATATATATAAGGTAAAGTATCCGATTACACCTGACTTTCAGCTATATATATATATATATATGGTCGGGTGGTAACCGATATTTCAATATCTATCCTAATCAATCTCATGGAAATCTGATATCTCAGCAAAATGAGTTCTTCCAAGCTGTGACAATCTTCCTGTATGAATGGACCACATTGACGCCAACGAGATCGGGAAAAAAATTTAATGGGAGCTATACAAGAAAGCTACGTGTTGTTTAGAACAAATCATTCATGCTATACGCCACAAAAAAAGGAGCTGTATAGTCACTTACTTCACAACTCAGCAAATATTCAAGTAAGATTTACAAAATTTTAGGTACTGCTGGAGAAGTAAGGATGAAGTCAAACGTGTCATTGTCTTATGGACTACTAGAATGATAAGTGCTGTTTTGAACAAATTCTGAAAGCAACACTCCATAAAATAGTAGTTTGGGAGCAATATCTATTTTGTTTGAAGGATTTATTATTGGTAAGGGTCTTTGGTTAGCACGGTACTATTTACCAACCCCTCCGCTCGGGCAGGATATGACACAAGGTCAATTTTTAAGCGGAGTTTAACAGGTTTGAATTCAGAGTTTTCCTTCTCCTAGACTAGTTGCCTCACCAAGGCTGAAGAACCTAGTCCGTCCTACTATTTACCCATAGCTGGAGGGAGAATAAGGGGTTTCATACCTTTCCCAAGGGTATTTGCCCGAAAGTGAACGTAATAGCGCGACTGGAGTACGAACTCGCGTACTACGATTCTGCAGTTCATCGCTTTAACCATTACACCACGTGGTTAGCACGGTAGTCGCTGAAGAGTTTTCATATGTTTGTGCTAATATTAATGCTCCTCTATTAATGAATGTTTGTTTATTTTCAAAACTGATTGCTTCAAGTAATTGTAAGCGTTTTCCTGTTATTTTATAAATGATTTTGAAGTTACTGGAAAGGATTTTTCATATTTCAACAGATGTTAATTTATCGTCTCTAGGGCTCTGATATCAGAGATGTGATAAACAAACCCAACAATACATTCTTATGTTTGTGTTTGTTTAGGTTTTATGGCATATCAATCTTTGTAGGTTATTTAATGCCAAATCCATTTTTATGCATATAAACAGTTCTATTTCAAACAATTCAAATAGCATAAGAACACACTTTTAATGTCAAAAGCATTTTTATTTCAAGCTATTCAGTTTAAACAAACAGTTCTAATTCAAAAAATTCAGTACAGCGTAAGTACAGTTTCAATCCCCAAAACGCTTCTATTTCAAACAATTCAGATTAGTATTAGTACACACTTTTAATGTCAAAATATTTCTATTTCAATCTATTCGGTTTAGACAAGCAGTTTTCATTCAAACAATTCAGTTTAGCTAAAGTACAATTTCAATGCTAAAAACAGTTCCATTTCAAACAATTCCATTTAGCATAATTACGCCGTTTAATTCTATTTGACCCATAGATAGGACCCTATCGGTTGCTAACACTCCGGGATAGAGTGGACCTGGAAACGATGGTAATCAAGGGGTACTCCGCATTCCCCAAAGCTTCAGCATTACTGCAGCCTCACCATCAGATCATTTAGTGTCATATACAGGACACTCGTTTGGAGGTGGTCTTAATCCTCTGCAGAGATGCAGTCAGTGTATTCTACAGCCTCAACCGATTGGACAAAACAATACACTCATAAACATGATCCCGCTATAATCGATCAAAGGAAACCCTTTAAGAGAAAAACTGAAGGCAACTTCTCTATCAATCGTAATCTGATGCAAAAACTTGCAAGAAATATAAAACATGATAAGACTATAAAAAAGGAAAATTCTTTAGTCTTTAACCAAATTTGTATCAACAATAACTTCTTCTCAATATATATATATATAAATATATATTTCCTAATCTAATATCTACCAGCATTCACGGTTACCAGAAAAAAAAGAAAAAAAAACGCCAGGAACAAGAGATAAAATATCTCGAATCACCGCCCGCGGGAAAAAAGAGAAAATATTATAGAACAAAAAGAAAGAAAAGGCCAACTCCGTCTCGCCACTTGAAAAAAATCAAGAGATATGCAGTCAGTTGGTCAAAAGAAAACTAAAACCCTCCGTAAACACTGCAATGCTACAAATTACAAGTGCTCGGAAATCTCCTACTAAAGTTTGACCTTAACGGATCATCAGGAAGTATATATATATATATCGGTCCATTGGTATTGTGGGTTGAGTGTTTGCCAATCCCATGTCGAATCATAACAAAGACTCAAAAATGTTACTTGACGCCTCCTTTCTTAACACTCAGAATTATAAGATATGGATCAAGGTTAGGTGGGGAAATCTAAAGAGGAGAAGGAGCCTGTATACATCGGTGTTGCAGCTATTGAAAAGGGAGCATCAGGTCACCCTCAACTACGGTCGGCTTACTTACATCTATATTGAAAACCTTTTGAAAATTATATATTCAAAATATTCTAACTCTGCACAGCACCTCCAGAACCAAATATGTAATATACAATAACCATCCATTCACTATACTTGTATTATATATATATATATATATATATATAGTGGTGTCCTTAGGTCATCATTTCTTCCTGGAAGACGCTGTTAACAAATATATATATATATATATATATATAATTTGATTATAGCAAAAATTTTGGTATCCAACTACGCTTTTATCCGAATGCGATTCATCTTTTCTCAGAGCCTGTTCATATATATATATATATATATATATTGCGGGCATATTTTCCATTGAAAGTTAGAGGAGACAATGAATATTTTGCCTGGTGCTATTCTACGTATTAGTCAAGGGTGATGTTTCGTTCAGGAAATTTTAAGGTTTGTTTTTTTTTGTCGATTCTCTTTAATAGATACTTGGAAAGAATTATTTCGTCTTGGCTTGGCCTGGATCTCTCTCTCTCTCTCTCTCTCTCTCTCTCTCTCTCTCTCTCTCTCTCTCTCTCTGTGTTTGTGTGTGTGTATCTATCTATCTATCTATCTATTTCTTTGTTTGTCTTGATTGATCCAATCAGTAACTAAGCGTCTATTTCTTTTTCTCGTCACGTCCCCCAGGTTTCATCTGATCTGACTTACATTTCACTGTGTCAGACCTCAAACCCGTCAAACCATTCTGATCTCGGTTCTCTTATGATTTCATTTATGAATTCTCATTGCTAGTAAATTGTGTGCAGTACATTCCACATTATCCAGAACACTATCAGGAAAATTAATCTAAATCAACTTATTTTAGGTATGAAAATAGCTAAAACAGTTGCTTTAGATAAAATTTAAAAAAAACTATAAAGGTTATATATATATATATATATAAATATATACTAAAGACTTAAAAATGGTACTTGATATCTCTTTGCTTAACACTCAGCAATATAAGGTACGTATCAAGGGAAAAGTGGACCAATACAGGGAATGTAGTGGCGCCCTCCCCTACAACTCGGTGTAGTAGCTACTGAAATGGGGGCCTTCGGGTGGCCCTCGACTGCAGTCACCAACTTTACTTTTACTCTCTCTCTCTCTCTCTCTATATATATATATATATATTACTCAAATGATCATTGAGTAAAATTTGTAGCCGTAACCCGACAACAAAGGCTCATTACAGAGAGCGTTTTAACTTAAGAGGATATAATAAATTCGTGTTCAATCTTAACATGACAATAATTTGAAAATCTCATGATATAACAGCAATAATACTAAGATTCATTTACCCATTCCAAAAAAGATGATATCACAATAGAAGGCCCTTATAATTAAAAAAAAAAACAATAAATTATCGATTTATATCGATTTTCTTAAAATTTACTAACATCTTCCGTAAAAAAGCCTCTGATATTAGTTGATCTGTTCACATACATCGACAGCAATAACTCATCAATTGAAGGGATGTCAACAAACGCTTATGAAAGGCGTGGTCTGCTATTGACAGGCTGTCAATCATATGAAAATATGATCTCTCTAATCAAATAAAACTAGGATTCTTCCAAGTAGTGATTGTATCGTTACGACTCTTTGGATGCACTACTTGAACTCTAATGTAATGCATGAATAAACAGGTAGATGCGAACTACACACGAAAGCTACGTGCTGTTTTGAACAAATTCTAGGAGCAGCACCCCGAAAAACAGCAGCTGTATGGCCACTTACTGACCATCTCACAAAAACTCCTAGTAAGATACAAGCCATGTAGGGCACAGCTTGAGAAATGATGATAAATTCATAAGTATTGTGGTCTTATGGGAATCCTAGACATGGATACGCCATCATTTGCCAACCAGCAACATATTACATACTTCAGCGATGTGTGGCCACTGGATGTAATCTAGAGTACCTGCCAAGAGTGATAAGCGATAAAGAGAGAGAGAGAGAGAGAGAGAGGGAGGGAGAAAGGATAGTTCACTTATCGAGAGGGGATCTTTTATCGTAAACATAAATCAGTGGAAAGCCATGTTGCAGAAAAATATATATTAAACATATTCGAGGGTCATCGTATTTTGTAAGTGGTTGTAGGCAGGTCAGGAAGCATTTCAGTAAAACGATTCTTAAATCTCAGTCCCTATGAGCACTAATAGCCCAAGTGGAATATTTGGCGAGGACGTATCCCGATTAAAATCTTCCAGTAGATAAAAGCTGATTTTTTTTCTACCCATCCAGTTCAATCCCACCGGTTCTGTCTCGAGTGTATATATTGTGGGAATGACATGAAATCAATACTTGCTCGAGTCGTGAACAATTTCTCATGGAGAGGACAGAAGTGGGTCTCCATTTTTCATTTCACGTTTCGGTTCCCCTGTAACATTTTCGCCTTCATGGATTTGACCGATTTTAGAAATGCCATTGGCTTGATTCCCTACCGAAATAAATCATTCGCCATTGTTTGTTGCTTTTCTTGGCAGCCTGTATTTTCTTGGTTTGCGATTTGCGTTCCAAACAGTAAGAAACGTTTGGCTTGTGGATTCTTTAGGCAAAGCATGATTGCTGGCATCAGTGAGAGGGAAAAAAATTATCACGATTTTCAAAGGTCACACGGATGGGCAACTTTTTAAGCTAAAGTGAAAAAAATGGATGTTTCATTGATTACATCGCAAAAGTGAAGAATGATAAAGGCCGAGTGTATTACTGTACATCAAATCAACGAATAATATATATATATATATATATATATATATATATATATATATATATATATATATATTGAACTCACTCAAGTGAGTTCGAAATCTCTTAGTGGACCTATTCATTTTGATGTATATATATATATAAATATATATAAAAATGCATAGGTCCACTAAGATTTTTTGAACACACTCGAGCGAGTTCAAGTTGGACTGGGTGCCCAAAAATATGGCCTTTTGCCACAAATGTTCTCTGAAGAAAGCAGCAAGCTGGAAACATTCACGAATGTAAGAACGAAGTAAATAAATAATTCTCGGAAATACTCATACTGGACCAATTCATTTTCAAATATAAACTTTTTTCTCACTAGTGACCTACAGTCGGATGTTTTTAAAACACACACAAACACACGCACACACGCATATATATATATATATATATAGTTTTAAAACGTTCTTAACACCATGTACTCGCTTTTGAAAGCAATATTTAGATTCTGTACATACCACAAAATCTTCATATACTTCAAGCAAAAATATGTCAAAATCAGAGGTAATATTCGCACCTTACAACATGGAATTGACTTTCTGGAGGAGTGCTTAGCACAAAGGATTTTACCTAAGTTGATAGCAAACCAAAACAAGCATCCATGTTGAAAAAGCGTTCCTTCGTGTTGAATGCTTTTTCAAAATCTCAATACTTACCTCATTACGATACTATTACCGTCAACATTGGCGTGAAAAAGTCACTTTCTTATCTCGATTCGACACCATACGGTTCTGCCGATATCACACTGCCCTTAAGGAAAAATGGACAAAACTATTCAATCAAGACATAACATACAAATTTCCCGACGCATAAATAAGCGTTATGGTTTCTTTTCTATTTTTTTTTATTTAAAAATCAACACCTTATCAAACTACACCCTCAATGACAACTTGAAATTTATATTAAAGTATGGGTTGGAACTTTGCGTTTCCTCTCGAAAATAAACAGAGAACGTAGTTTGAACTATTATACATCCCGTTGCTAAAACAAAAGCCAGCATCCACTGATGCGCTTATGGCATTCGATGCCAGACTCGTTGACCTTAATCACATGTATTGTGTATCGACCATCGATAAATCTGATTTCTATTTACATCGCAAACATCTAAATGCCATTAACTCTTTACGCAATAGTAACATTATCATCATATTTAACCGGACAACGTAGCAGGAGTTGTAATTCTTGACAAATGGGAGTTTTCAACAAAATGGTGAACATACCCCGAAATTTAAAATCCAAGGTAGTGTCGATTAATTCAACCAGACCACCATAAAGGAACAATGAATACAACGCGAATAACTAGAATATTACAAAAACCATTGAATACAAAAAAAATACATCCAGTTCGAGCCCAAATACCATGTTAGGACGGGCTCCCCAAAATACGCAAACTTAATACTCCAGTAAGACTTATTCTATCAATCGTCGGCTCTGCCTAAAATAGCCTCACCAAATTGCTGGCTGATATACTAGGGCCAGGAATAAGATTCGAAGATTGCATTAGTGACTCGTTCAATTTCGCAAATCAGATTCGTAATACATCCATCGACCCCAACAATCCATTCTATTCCTCCTTTAATATTGTGTGCTTATCACCAATGTTCCACTTGATGAAACTATCGCAATTTGCGCTGACACCCTATACTGCAGCCCGCAGTACCCACCTCTTGTCCCAGAACATATCTTTCTGAAACTAATACACATTGCCACTAAATGTGTGCAATTTAGTTTTAATAACAGCATGTAACAGCAGACTGATATAATCAGGATTGGAAGCCCCCTTGGAGCTGCACTAGCAAACGTCTTTGTTGGGTTTCTGGAAGCAAGACTATGCAAAATCACCAATTTGCCACTGTTTTATAAACGGAACGTTGATGACACGTTTGTGATTATAGTCTCGAAGTCAGAAAGTAGACACTTTTTCATTACTATCAACCAACTACATACTGTGTTGACATTCACCAGTGAATTCGAGCATAATAACAGCCTGTATTTTTCCGACCTCTTAGTTGAATACACCAATTTTGGCTTGCATTGTCAATACGGAGGTTTGGTTTAGTTTTATAGTGAATCAACCTAGTAGGTTATTTAATGCCGAATCTAGTTTACACATGTAATAGATATATTATTTATAAACATTAATCAACAAAGTTAAATTGTCCCAAGTATTGCTAAGTATTATTAATTATTCAATTAAACATCAGTCATTTGTTTACACACAGTTAAATGGTAAAACTGTTCTATTTCAAACAATTCAATTAAGCATAAGTCATTTGTTGACTCACTATTTAAATGTCAAACAGCTCTGTTTGACCCATAGATAGGACTCTATCAAGTGCTACCACTCCGGACAAAATGGACCTGGAAGTAATGATAATAAAGATGCACACCGCATTCCCCCAAACACCATCGTTACTGGAGCTTCACCTTGACATTGTTTAATATCATATCCTGGACACATTAGGAGGGGTATTACCCCTCTGTAGAGATGCAGTCAGTGTATTATACAGGCCCTGTAGACTGGGTCGTGACTTTATGGAGTAAATATATTGTTGAACAGACAGGTTAAGAGCTTGGAAAAAATCTAGTTATAATTTATCTGATTTTCATGATTCCGAAAAACTTTCAGAAGCAGCCCACGCTTTCCTCTACCTATGTTGACATCGCTTTTAGTAGATGAGATATTGCTGCCAAGGAATATAAACTGTTCAACTAAGTACAAAGGGTTTTTACAATTTACAGCATTCTGATAATTGTCTTCATTGTTACAATGAATATCGTCCAAATACTCTAGGTGATAAAAATCAAGCTTCATCTCAGAAATTTAGTCAAATAATTTCAGAGTCTTGTAATTTAATGTAAAATGGTGTCCGTCTTTTTGAAAACTAATGAAATATACATACTTACATATATATATATATATATATATATATATGTGTGTGTGTGTGTGTGTGTGTTACACGAGTGAGTTCGAGTCTCATTAGGCGCCCCATTCATTAGGCCTTGTGCCACATCGAAGCAAAGAGCTTTGTAAATTATTATATATATATGTGTGTGTGTGTGTGTTATCAGTTCTAAAAACTTTTCAAATATGACAGTGGAAGTAGATTACCACACCAATATACTCAAGATCATATCCGTGAAACACTTAATTGTGAACTTTTATCACTTAGAATATTCAGACGACTGTCTTCATCTTCATTTTTATATTCCCAACGTTTTGGCCGATGCGTCTTTCCACCTTCAGGTGTTTCATGTCAAATTCGGTAGCATACACTGAACCCTTTATTTAATCCACGGGTGTTGATTGTTCTAATTTCGTTAACCCTGACCGGATACAAGTGTTAAGCAATTGTAAATATTTTATGTTATATTTTTATGTTGGGATAGAACCTGCAACTTTCTCATGATTTCACTAAGAAACATTTTTTAACCAAACCTCAATATCCACTATCTTACAAGTGAATTTGGACCCTTGTTTTAAAATAATTGATATCATCTTGTTGCGTAGTCACATACATATACAAGCGGAAACATAATCAAACATAATTTACGAATTTCAATGAACGAACGAACACACTTCTTTATAAAAATATGTATCTCCTACACTTTATTCTCGATGTTTCTGTGGTGTATGAGAGATGTGTGGAGACAGGGACAGACTGCTATATCGACCCAACTTCTCCTGACCATGTCTGCATTTCTTACGCATCTTGGCTGTGGTTGCTCAACCGGGGGCCACGGCCCTCAGTCTGCAAGCTGGCCCTCACTCTGGCCTTCCTGTCTCAACTGACTCAACAGCCACAGGCACCTGCATATATTCTTTCGTAACGCCCACTTGCTTCCGGTTCTTCTTCTGCTTATTTATACAGGCGCATCTCTGATTGACGGCTCGGTCAAAGGTCAATATACAACAACCTGATATGTAAATATTTGAGTAACTTCATTGACTAAGTACATAAAACTGAAAACAAAGATAAGATTTATTCATTAAAATTTAAATAAGAAATTGAAAATCATTTGAATTTCAAGAACGATTTCCAAAATGTTCACAAATTTTTATCTCTGCACAGACAGCAACGCTATGCACGCTAAATACATTTGCCTCGCACTGCCATCTTCCCATCTTGAATTGTTTGTGCTATGTCCAAATCTGAAATGCAGTGATGCGCTTTTAACAAATTTTCTTACAAATAAACGATGCAAAGTCTTGTTCGACTTTTTTCTTACGTACTCAAACAGACTAAAAGATGTAAGAATCGTTAATACGAGAGAAAAAAAAAACAATAAAACAAATTTTATAAATCTATATTTATAATAGAGGAAGGTTCGTCAGGCTTTCTTCTAATCATGAAGACGGGGGTGGAGCTCCAAAAATTGGAGGTTTTTTAGGTATTGTTTTAATACATTGAACACATTCTCTGCAGATTCGTATCCCAACCCAAATAAAGGGTGTTCTTCGTATGACAGTAAACTTCATGCGATACTGAGTTTCCAGGTAAAAAACTTGCGTGAGGTTGGTCTTAACCTTTCGTTGCTAAGTCCTGGCGGCAACACCACACAAGGCACCAACTATACGGCCACCTGCCTCCCATCACGAAAACTATCTAAGCTAGACGAACCAGACACGCAGGACACTGCTGGAGAAGCAAGGACGAACTCATAAGTCATGTACTCCGATGGACCCCCGCATATGGCCAAGGAAAAGCAGGACGACCAGCTCGATCATACATACAGCAGCTATGTGAGGATAAGGGAGGTAGCCCTGAAGACCTGCCAATGGTGATGGACGATAGAGAGAAGTGGCGAGAGAGGGCCTGGGATATTCGTATTAGCGGCATGACATGATGATGATGATGACTTGTTGGGACATTATCAAAAGATTCAACACAGATGGATTTAAACAAATTGTCATTTTGTGTTGATATTCGGAAATTAATATTTGATATTGAAAAATGCACAGTACTACATACTGGATTTTAAAAAAATTAAAAGTGAATATAGATTAATTGACGCGACCTTGCGTTATAACACTCAGCATTTTAAGTTATGTATCTAGGGTGAAGTGGGCAATCGAGGGAAAAGAGTCTCGCTCTTCCCTACACCACGGTGTAGTAGTTGATAAAAAGGGAGCCTACGGGCCGCCCTCGACTACGGTCGCCAACTTTACTGATTTTACTAGAAGAATAGAAAGAGTGGTGATCTAAAAGAAATTTTCACATTAATTAATGAAATTTTTTATTACAGTAGGCATTTATTTTGTATCTCTTATCGAACTGGAAATTTACTATCAAGACAGATTTCTAAAAACCAAATCTACCTGCCGATTTAATTTTTTGTTAATAGATTAATACATTTTATGAACAAATTACCTTATCAGATTTTTTAAAAAAACAGCAATAGCGTAAAAGAATCTTTAAGATTAAATTAAAAGGTTTCAGAAAAAATGCATAGAAAAAGAATTTTAAGGGGTATTTTTCTCACTTTTTTGATTTGATTTAATTAGCTTTTTGTCCTGTTGTCGTTTATCAGAAGTTGTGCATAAAATAAATAGCATGCCCCGTTGGTTGAGCTTAGAATACGCCACAGCATCCTCTGAAGAGGGTAAGGCCTCCCCAAAAGGGTTTCCTATGTATTACATCAAACTTTATCAGAACTGGGGCTCTGTGGAGTGTGAGATACCTATTCCCACTTTTTTTTTATTGGAATTACTCCCCGTAGTTAATATGCTATCAAACAAATCAAACAAACCAAATAGCACATAGTTACTTCGTAGTTAGATAGCATTCAACCAATGCAGAATTGGTGAGTTGCACTTTCTGTGCTCGGCCGAATCGTCTTCTCTTTCCAAATCACAAAGCCTGGTGACGATACGGGACACTGCCCACTTTAAACCATTTAAGAATATTAAAAGACTTGGGAACCGGAGGAGTCTTGCGGTCACTAAAAATTGGCGAAAAAGCCAGTATTTAAAATAGGTGTGAAAATAACATTTGGAAAAGCAGCCATGGAAAGCTCACAAGAGGTTTAATAATAATAGTAATAACAATGGTAATAATAATAATAATTTAGGAGGTGCCCGTGGTGTAATGGTTATCGTCGTAGGAAATAGACACGAGTTCAAATCTGGACCGAGACGGATTGCATTTCACATAGCACTAATACCCTTGGGAAAGGTATGAATCCAATTCTTCTCCCTCCAGCTATGGGTAAATAGTAGGACAGACTAAGTTCTTCAGCCTTGGTGAGGAAACTAGTCTAGGAGAAGGAAAACTCTGAATTCAAACCTGTTAAACTTCGCTTAAAAAATCGACCTTGTATCATATCCTGCATGAGCGGAGGGGTTTGGTAAATACGAATAATAATAATAAATTAGGAACCAATCATGTCAAAGCCAGTATAGACAAGACGCAACAAAACAGCAGATATAGCATATGTGATGACAGAGACGAAGCGATCATTCCCAATATAAACAAATGCAGCAAATTAGTACAAAAAAGGATATAAAACTACACACGACTTGTAGTCCTCGATAACCCACTGGGAATTCTGCAAGAAATTTGAATTTGACCATACGAACAAATGGTATATGTACGACCCAGCATCTGTCCTAGAGAATGAGACAAATTAATTCCAGTTGGACTTGGACATACAAACAGATCAATTAATACCGGCATGACAACAATAATAATCAACAAAAAAAGAGAATTCACAAAATTGTGGACTTTGCTGTCCCGGCCGATCATAGAATAAAATTGAAAGAAAGCCAAAAGAAGGATAATACCACGACCTTCTGAAGGAATTGAAAAACTGTGGAACATGGATGTGACGATAATACTAATCGTGATTGGTGCTTTTGGTACAGTCACCGAAGGGTTATTAAAGGGACTGAAGGACTTGGAAATTAGAGGACGAGTGGATACCATCCAAACTTCTACATTATTGATATCACCCAGAATACTGGGAAGAGTGAAAATGCATCAGCTAAAACTGATGTTAAAAACGCTAAAGGAGCAAATAATATTAACCCAGCACCTTCCTAGAAAATGACACACATAAACTCCTATGGGATTTTGACGTACAGACGGATCACGTAATATCCGGCCATAAGACAAGACCTTATAATAATCAATAAAAAATAAGAAAATTTGCAAAATTGTCAACTTTGCTGTCCCGGCTGACGACAGAGTAAAACTGAAAAAGTTTGAAAAGATGGATAAATACCTCAAACTTGCTAGAGAATTGAAAAAATTGTGGAACACGAAGGTGACAATCATACCAATTGTTCTTGGTGCTTTTGGCACAGTAACTAAAGGATTATTAAAGGGACTTGGAGGTTGGCGGACGAGTAGAGACCATCCAAGCAACAACATAATTGAGAACGGCTAGAATACTGAGAAGAGTTCTGGAGACTTGAGGAGACTTGTTGTCACTCAAACTCAAGTGAAAGACCATCAGCTAACGCTGATGTGAAAAACTCCAATGGAGGTAATAATAATAATAATATGGTCATTCTTAACGGAATTCCAAGTACAGATTAGGTTGGTTGGTTGGTTGGTTGGAATTTTATGGCATATCAAACTTTGTGGGTTACTTAATCCATTTTTAAATGAATTTTCAGGAATAGAACTGTTTGACCGTTTAACTGTGATGAAAGGTAGATGACTTTACAGCACATGGTGTTAGCAATGCATAGCAATACTTGGAACATTTTAACTTTGACCTATGCAAGATTGAATTGATAGAAATAGATCTGTTTGATCATTTAACAGTGGGTAAAATGTTTTAGATTTTTTGTTAAATTGTTAGTGAACTTGAAACCATTTAACTTTGTTGAATTATGTTTACAAATTATATATCTACCTAATATTTATGAATCAAAAAGATTCCTCGGAAGCAGTCTCATTAACTGAGAATGACATGGGGCATGTCCTCGTGGTGTAATTGTTAAAACGATGGACTGCGGAATCGTACTACGCGAGTTCGTACTCCAGTCGCGCTATTACGTTCACTTTCGGGCAAATACCCTTGGGAAAGTTATGAACCCCCTTATCCTAGCCCTAGCTATGGGTTAAATAGTACCACTACTGTTCTTCAAGGAGAATGGCTTTGGCATTAAATAACCTAAAAAGAGTTGATATGCCATTAAACAAAGAAACCAAACCAATGAGAATGATATCAACCCGCGACTAGCAAATGTATGGACAGCTATCGGTCATATGGAAGTCACACCTGACCGATAAAATAAAACGCAGTTTTTTTCCAAGCAGCGGTCGTGTCGATACTGCTGTATGGATGCGCCATCAAGGACGCTAACTAAACATATGGAGAAAAAAACTTGACGGCAATGACACGAGAATTCTGCTTGCAATATTGAACAAGTCCAGGAGGCAGCACCCCACAAAGCAGCAATTGTACGGTTACCTACCATCCATCACTAAAATATCCAAGTTAGAAGCCCCAGACATGCGGGGCACTGCTGGAGAAGTAAGGACGAACTCATAAGCGATGTACTCCAGTGGACCCTTTCACATGGACGAGCAAAAGTTGGACTGCCAGCTAGAACCTATATAAAACAGTTCTGTGCGGATACAGCATATACACTTGAGTACCTCCTGGAACCAATGGACGATAGAGACGGGTGGTGAAGAGGGTCAGGGAGATCCGTGCTGGTTGTACGACATGATGATGTGGAGGAGGCATTAAAAAACCTACAATTGTAGATATGCCATATAACCAAACCAAAGCGGGGAAACTTATGCCCCTACCTTATCCTCCTAGCTATAGGTTAAATAGTACCACTACTTTTCATCTAAAAGGATGGCTTTGGGATTAAATAACCCAAAAAGGTTGATATGCCATGAAAAAAAAAAAGAAACTGAAACCAAAAACTTAATCTAACGATTTGTCCTTAATGATATAAAACCGGTTATTATGGAGCTTAAATTTCAGATGAAAATTTATTTACCAGTTAGATTTTTATCTTATGATTTTCATATATATGTGTCCATGTCGTGTGTGTATGAGAGAGAGAGAAAGAGTTTTAGAATATATATGTTTGTGTAAGCGTTGTTGTTACTGTTATTGTGTGTGAGAGGTTATATATTTACTTGTGTGATTACGCCGAAATAAGTATTTATATTTGTTAATACTATTTCTTTTTTTTACTAATTTTTGATATCGCTTATATGCGCGTTGTTGTATGCGTGCGTGCCTGTGTGTGTGTGTGTGTGCGTGTGTGTGTGTTTGTGTGTGTGTGTGTTTGTGTGTGTGTGTGAGTGTGTGTGTCCTTTCATCTTTTTGCGTGTATATGCCAATATTATTTACCTATGGTATGAAAGTATGTACCTGCTTTTGCACACACAAACACACACACTCATACACATAAATATATATATATATATATATATATATATATATATATATATATATTGTCATCCACAGACACACTGTTTCGTTGCCATCCATTGACAGACTGTGTGGTTGTATCACAACTCTTCACTGTGGCTAGACACGCAGGACGCTTCAAGCTGGTATCGAAACCCGCGTAACTTTATGCTTAACTTGGTATCTTACCGGTCAGCTATTTCAACGAACTACGTCAACAAAGGAATGAAACACAACCTTTATTTGCTTTCGTTTTTATATATATATAAAGAGAGAGTAAACGAGAGAGAGAGAGAGAGAAAGAGAGAGAGAGAAAGAGAGAGAGAGAGTGAGAGAGAGAGAAATGTTGTCTGCATGGCGTAGCAGTTAAGGCAAATATTAATGACGAGCCGAGTTTAAATCCTGGTTTTATTTGTTTGATGGCATATCAACCTTCGTGAGTTATTTAATGCCAAAACCATTCTTGTTGAAGAACAATTGTGTTAGTATTGAACTTATAGCTGTGGGTTTAAGGGGGCTCAAACCTTTCCGAAGGTTATTAGTCCAAAAGTCAATGTAATAGCGTGACTGGAGTTTGAACACGATAACTATGATTTCACAGTCCAGCACATTAGCCTCAGTGCCAAGTGACCACTTTAAGTATGTTACAAATGATGTGGAATCACATGAAACTCCGTTAATGTTGATAATTCTAATATTCCTATGTTTTATGTTTGGTTGTTTGTTAGTTTGTGTTTTATGGCATATCGACCTTTGTTTAACGCCAAATACATTTTTATAAACATAGTTCTATTCCAAACAATGCAGTTTAGCATAAGTACGCTGTTCAAATGTAAGTACAGTTTAATTATCAAATCATTTTTATTTCAACCTATTCAGTTTAGTCCAGCAGTTCTTATTCAGCTAATTCAGTTTAGTATGAGTACAGTTTCTTTTTACACACAATTAAATGTCAAAACAGATCTATATCAAACGATTCAGTTTAGTGTAAGTACAGTTTCAATGTCAAAAAATTGTTCCATTTCAAATAATTTAGTTTAGCATAAGCACGCGATTTAAATGTAAGTACACAGTTTATGTTTTTGTCAAACAGTTCTAATTCAGATGATTCAGTTTAGTATAGCTACAGGTTTTGTTTGCACACAATTAAATGTCACAACAGTTTTATATTAACCAAATCAGTTTAGTATAAGTACATTTTCAATGTCAAAAACAGTTCTATTTCAAACAATTCAGTTTAGCATAGTTACTGTAAAGAAATACCCTAAGTGGGTTGTCCAGTGGTACACATATTTAACTAATAGGAATCCATACTTCCGACCCACGCAGGTTGGATTCATACCCTTTGTGCTTTCATAGCTCGAAGAAAAGGAACACTGTAATCAGCTTAAAAATACAACCTGCGAAGGGATTGGGTAAATTCAAGCATGCACGTAGGCTAATCATGAAGACGCTTGTAGTGTAACAGTTATCGTCGTGGGAAATGGACTGGGTGACCCTCGTTCAAATACTGTTTGTATTGAGGATGTTTGCATCGAGGATGTTTGCATTTCACACAACTCTGATACACTTGTGAGAGATATGAATCTAACTCTACTCCATCCAGCAGTAGGTAAATAGTAAGACCGTCTGGGATCTTTAATCTTTGTAAAGCAACCATTCTAATATAGACCAGTCAGCTGGAACTGCAGAATACACTGATTGCATCTCTGCAGAGGGGTATGACTCCCCCAATGAGTGTCTTGCATATGACACAAAAGAATCTGATGGTGTTGCTGGAGCTTTAGGGAATCCGGAGTACCCCTTCATTGACATCGCTCCTAGGCCACACTGTTCCGGAGAAGTAAAACCTGATTGGTCTTTATCTATTGGTCAAATAAAACTAAACTGTATAATTACACTAAACTGAATTGTTGAAATTAACTGGTTTTACATTTAACTGAGTGTTTAAACTGCGCACTTATGCTAAACTGGATTGTTTAAAATGAAACTGTTTTTTTTTTTACATTGAAACTGTAAACTTATGCTAAACTGAATTGTTTCAAACAAAACTGTTTTGACAATTAACTTTGTGTAATCAAAAAACTATGCTTATGCTAAACTGTATTGTTTAAAACTTTTATCCGATTGACATAATTTTGTGTTAAATAACGCGAAAAGGATTTATATGTCTTAAAGCAAAACAACCAACCAACATTTCAAGCAGAATCTCTTCAAAACTATTAAACTCCTCTTAAAAGTTAACCCTTTGCCAAATCCGGCACCCTCAGAGGGGTTGGGTAAACACACACACACACACACACACACACACACACACACACACACACACACACACACACGCACACAAACATATATATATATATATATATATATATATATATATATATATATATATATATATATATAAATTTATGTAGGCAGTTAAACAATTATATCTTAAATATCTTTTGGGAATTGCTGGAGACTGGGGTGACTTAATTTTTTCCCCTCCTCCCTGCAATCCAAATTATATAATGTATACCCCGGTTTTAATCCATTTCCGGTGTAAGAGCTTGAAAAGTGCGGGACGAAAAGACCCTCGTCATTTTACTACTTGAGTATAGTTCCCCCTCTTTCGTTACCAATGATGTCTCTGTTAATCTGTTTATATAAATATTCTTGTACCAGAAATATAATGTATATATATATATATATATATGAAAACACACACGTGCACATATATATGGTTTGTTTTGTTATTTTTTTTAATGATATATAAACCTTCGTTAGTAATTTAATATCGAAGCCGTCCTCGTAAAAGAATATTAGTAGTACACTTTACCCCTTCACGGGAGAGATAAATAAGTTCATAGCTTTCTCAAAGAAATTAGTCCATAAGTGAACCTATTGGAGGTTGAACCTCTTCACTACGACGTCACAGTCCAGGACGGTAGCCACCACACTACGGAGAGTAACCATTTATGTGTGGCTGTATACGTGTGCATGTATGCCTGAATAAGTGGGTCTATTTATCAATATTTTTTTTGCATACTACTGCGCTTCCATACTAAAAAAAAAGACAAACTCTCTTATGTTTACATATGTTTATGTCCGATTAATTTTGGCAGTAAGAGTATATCCACACGGAAAAAAGGAACAAAAAATATCAATGAACACTCTTACATTTCCCCACCTAATTTAATATAATTTCTTTTCTTTTTTCTTTTTTCCTTTATTCTCTGCCATGGCTTTATGTCCAAATCCTTTACCTGTCAAATATGGCCTTTGCCAGTCAGCAGGTGATGATTCGCCGTTTCACTGAAATTTACCGTGAAAAATAATGACTTCCGCCATTTCTATCTCTGCATTCTTTTGACAGATATGCATTGTGTGGCAAGATAGTTCTTTGTTCCACCATTCATTTCGACCAATTTTCGAGAATGATGTCGACAGGCCATCTAAAATTTGGTTGGAGTTTTAGCCGAGAAATTGGAAGCTGAAAGACACAAGTCGATATGTCGTTAATTTAAGCCTAAATTTTCTATTAATATGTCTCTCACATAGATCTCTTATTCTATGGCAATTATATTCTGTCAGTCTGTCTACCGACTACTACAATCTGCACTCATCTTGTCTAGGTTGCACAATTTGAACTTTGACGAAGCACCTGGAGAAAGGGCTGGCTGGGAACAACACAAGGATGATTCATGCTGTTTTTAACAAATCCTGGAAGCAGCACCCCACAAAACAGCAACTGGACGCCCACTTTCCTCCAATTTCATAAATAATCAAAGGCAGCCGTACAATAAATACTAAAGTTTGTAAGGCTGAAAAAAGTTGTCAGCTGAAATGAACTAATAATAACAATTCAACCAGGATTGAGATTCTAATCGCGTTGTATACATTCGGGGTGTGATTTTTGCTATATAAACCTTGATAAAGAATATATGACGATAGCCATGCATCGAACACTCCCATAGACTTATAAGAAATTTCTTATATATTCTATACGTGAATAATCCACACACACACTGTCTTCGGATACCTTAAAAATTCCCTAACCCAACATAGTCCGCTTGTTGGCCAAGAGGACTGAAACTTAGTCTAACGTAAATTTGAACGGGTTTCGATCCCGGCTTCGAGCGTCCAGCATGTCTAGCCCCACTGAAGAGTTCTGATAGAACGAAACAGTCTGTCTGTGGATGACTATGTATATATATATATATGTGTGTGTGTGTGTGTAAGCAGTATTTGGCATTAAATAACCTATAATGGTTTATATTTCACAAAACCAAACTAGAGTGACATCATATGAGAAAACCTTTATTTTAGAATTTATCAAGTTCGACTGGTCAGTATTTGAGCACTCCTTATGCAAGTAAAACGTTTTTATAACGATTCATGCATTTCACACATACACACTGACACGCGCAAAAACGTGCAGAGAAGGGTAATATATATATATATATATATATATATACATATATATATATATATATATATATATTATTTGACTGAAGATTCAGATCTAACATTTTTAAAAAAGTTGTAGTTTGCTGAAATAATTATCATTACAAAACATTTTTAAAGGTTTTTTTTTTACTTTATGTAAATATTTGCTGTGTTTTAATTTGTTATAATTTTACGTCGATCTCTCTATTGGAGTTTGAATTACACGGATATTGAAGAAAGAAAATCCTAAAATGGAATCGTTCCCACGATCTACTGACTTGGCTTTTGATTATATATATATATATATATATATATATATATGTGTGTGTGTGTGTGTGTGTGTGTGTGAATAGGTCCTCAAATTAATTTATATGTAGTATTGTCGGTTTTTATTCGAAATGATTATACTCAAATCGTGTTTCGGTCTTCGTGGTCCTCTTAAGGAGACTATTAATGCCTAAGCTTGACTCTGACAATGACTTTTAGTGTAAAAAGCTAAAACGAGAGAGAGAGAGAGAGAGAGAGAGAGAGAGAGAGTCCTAGACATTATTAGTCTCCCCAAGAAGACTAAGAAGTTTGAAGCAGGTGTGGAGCATAAATATATGAAATAAAACCTCATAAGTACCTCATTCGACTTTATTTGTGGACCAATTCATTTGAAGATATTGACTTTACTCCCGTTGGACAGCCAAAAAATTATAAACACACATACACCGACGCACACACACACACACACACACACACACACACACACACACACACACACACACACACACACACACATATAATGAGAGAGAGATAATGAGAGAGAAAAAGGCAGGATTGCAACTGTTTTTTCCTAGCTATGGATGACTACAATGGTCTCCAATAACCCTGGTGCGGCCGCCAACTTTAAACCTGATTATAAACTGACCTTGTGTCACATTCTTGCTGTGCTGGATGGGTTGGGTAAATGGCATATCAATCTTCGTTGATGATTTAATTTCAAATTTATCCTTGCTGAAAAACAGTAATGATACTATTTAACATATAGCTGGGGGAATAAGAAGCTTCCTACATTTGCTGAGGATATTTGACCGAAAGTAAATGTAATATCTCTACTGAAGTTGACCTCGCTTACTAAAATATCGATTTCCAACACCTTAGCCACTGCAACACAGGAACTTACTTCACACATATATGGTTTAACGTATTCTTATCTGATGTTAATTTTCCCAATCGGCTGGGGCTGTAGAATACACTGACTGTTTCTCTGCAAAAAGATAAGAGTGTCCTAATATGACACTAAAAAATCTGATCATGAGATTCCAGTAATGCTGGAGCTTTGGGGAGTGCAGAGTACCCCATCATGACCATCGCTCCCATGTCCACTTTAGCCTGGAGAGGTAGCACCTGATAAGGGTTCTATGTATGGGTTAAATAGAACAAAACCGGGGTTTGAGTTAACAGTTTTTGGCATTTAAATTGTGTATTTATGCTAAACTGAATTGTTTGAAATAGAACTTTTGACAATGACTCTGTGTATTGCCTTGTCGATAGGGGCTTTAGAATACACCGACTTCACCTCTTCAGCGGGGTAACCCCCACCCAAAGTGTATCCTGGATATGACACTAAACAGTCTGATGGTGAGGTTCGAGTAATACTGGGGTTCGGGGGAATGCAGATTACCCCTTCATTGCCATTGCTCTCAGGTCCACTTTGGCCCGGAATTGTGGCACGGGTCAAATAGAACTAAACTGTATACTTATACTGAACTGAATTGTTTGAATTAGAACTGTTTGACTCAACTGAATAGCTTGAAATAGAAATGTTTTCGACAGTTGCACCGTGTACTTAAATTTAAATTGCATACTTATGCTAAACTGAATTGTTTGAAATGGAACTGTTTTTGACATTGAAATTGAATTGTTTAATATAGAACTGTTTTGATAATTAATTGTGTGTAAACGAAATCTGTACTTATTCTAAACTGAATTAGCTGAATTAGGTTTGGTTTGGTTTGTTTTATGGCATATCAACCTTTGTAGGTTATTTAACGCCAAATCCATTTTTATGTAAATAATCAGTTCTATTGAAAACAGTTCAGTTTAGCATAAGTACACAGTTTAATTGTCAAAAACATTTATTTCAAACTATTCAAGAAGTTATATGTAATAATTCAGTTAAGTGTAAATGCAGTTTTAATGTCAAAAAACAGTTCTATTAGAAAAAATTCAGTTAAGTGTAAGTACGGTTTAATTGTCAAAAACGTTTCTATTTCAAGCTATTCAGTTTACTCAATTCATTTTAGCATAAGTATGCTATTAGTTCTAATTAACTCATAGATGGGGCCCTATCAGGTGCTACCACTCCGGGCCAGAGTGGACCTGGGAGCGATGGCAATGAAGGGGTACTCCGCATTCCCCAAAGCTCCAGCACTGCTGGAACCTCACCATCAGATTGTTTAGTGTCATATCCAGGACACTCGTTAGGGGGGTCTTACCCCTCTGCAGAGGTACAGTCAGTGTATTCTACAGCCCCAGCTGACTGGGCAATACACAGAGTTAAATGTCAAACGGTTTTATTTCAGATAATTCAGTTCAGCATAAGTACACACTTTAGACGTCAAAAACAGTTCTATTTCGAGCAATTCAGTTCAGCACTAGTACACAGTCTCAATGTCAAAACAGTTCTATTTTAAGCAATTCAGTTTAGCATAAATACGCAGTTTAAATGCAAAAATCAGTATAGTGAAAGAAGCACGGTTTTGTTCTATTTAACCCAAAGATAGGACCCTTATCAGGTGCTACCACTCCGGTCCAGAGTGAACCTGGGAGCGATGGCAATGAAGGGGTACTCTACATTCCCCAAAGCTCGAGCATTGCTGGAACCTCACCATCAGATTGTTTAGTGTCATATCCAGGACACTCGCTGGGGGAGGTCTTACCCCTCTGCAGAGAAGCAGTCGGTGTATTCTACAGCCCCAGCCGACTGGGCAAAGCTGAATTAGAACTGCTTGACTAAAGTGAATAGTTTGAAATAGAAATGTTTTTGACAATTAAACTGTGTATTCATGCTAAACTGAAATGTTCAAGTAGAACTGAATATTTGTATGAAATGTATTAAAACAGAACTAAACTGTGTACTTATGCGAATTGAACAGCTTTAAATAGAACTGTTTAGACATAGAAACTGCGTACTTAAGCTGAATCAAATTGTTTTGAATAGAATTGTTTGATTCAACTGAATAGCTTGCAATAGAAATGTTTTTGACTATTAAACTATGTATTCATTTTAAAGTGAATTGTTTGAAATAGAAATGAATATTTGCATACAAATTGTTTTGGCGTTAAATGACCTACACAGGTTGATATGCCATAAAACCCAACTAACCAATCAACCTAATGTTGATAGTTTTAATATTTCGGCTTACACGTAATATCTCTGGTGGAGTTGACCTCGCTTACTAAAATATCGATTTCCAAAAAATTAGCCACTACAACTCAGAGTATTACTTTAGAGTTATATGGTCTCACGTATTCTTATCTAATGTTAACAATTTTGATATTTCAGCTTACACATAAATGGTTTTGTTTTGTTTAGTTTCTTAATTAAGTGGCATATAACTTTCGTGGTTATTTCAGGACAAAGGCGTGTTTTTAGAATAGTTATGATACTGTTTAAACCCATACATGGTGGATTGAGAGATTCATGCCTTTACCCTGGGTATTAATCTTAAACTGAACGTAATTACTAGACTGGACTTGTACGTTGAAAGAGTCCAACACGTTTGCCACGGGATCTTACACATATGGCTTATAGAAAGAAAAAAAAACAACCCAGCACCGTTCTGTTCCGTTTCTTTTACTTAGGTCACACTTTTTCTTATCACAACACAGAATTTGAATCTATCATGTTTTTCCCGAAACTCATGTCGACCACTTATTTTCCACAGGGAAAAGGAAATAAATTATCTCCTCTTCCTTGATGTTATGGTTGAAATATCCCATTTTTAATTTTGAGCAAATGCTTATCACCATCCGATCTCCTCCGAATTATGCTTAAGTTGGGATTCTTTTTATTTCCAGGCAAAGAAAAATTAATTCAATAAATATCTTGGTCCATCGAGCTTAAATAATTTGTTTCGCCAATAATTTTTCCGCCGAACATAATTATATCAAGTCTTTCCTTAATAAAAATGGATACCCTGAAGATGTCTTCTCAAAATGTATCAATATGAAAATTAATAAATGAATCAGTGATAAGCAGTTTGGTCCATATAAGTGCTGAAATCATCTCAAACATCCTTGCCCCCTTGGTATAGCGCTGAATTGCATCTGATGGTGAGGATCCTGTTCCTGATCTCTGGTGAATGTGGGAAATAAAGACTATTTGCCCTTACTTTCTGGTTCTCTCAGTGCAGGTGTCCGATTGCTTATTTAATTACAACTTATTGGACAATATATGTTTGAAAAATATCAATATTGGATAAGAATACGGGAACCCATATAACTGTGGAGGGGTCTCCGTGGTGTAGTTGCTAACATTCTTGAATCCGCCATGATAGTAAGGGAATTCGAACCCCAGTCGTGCAATTACGTTTTCTTTCAGAATAATAATACTGGAAAAGGCATGAAACTCGGTATCCTCCGCCTGTGAGTTAAATCGTGCCACTACTGTTTTTTCTGCATGGTAGGCTTTAGCATTAAATAACCTAAGAATGTTGACATGCCATTAAATGAACCCAACCCTATAACTTTGTGCAAACAGATAATTATTATTTAGTTTGGTGTCTTTGTTTAATGGCATATCAACCTTTGTAGGTTATTCAATGCTAAAATCCTCTTTCTAAAAAAACTGTCGTGGTACTATTTAACCTTTAGCCGGGAGGATAAGGAGTTCATTCTTCCGAGCGTGAACATAATAGCCTGGATAGAGTTCACACTCGCTTACTACGGTTCTGCAGTCCATCGTTTTAACAATTAGACCACGAGGACATTCCCGATTATTATTAGATTGGAATACTTGAAACATATTATTATTTGGATTAAATTAGAATACTTGATATATATTTGTGCAAGAAATATCCTAAGAAATGACTAAACGAAAATGTACATATAAATGTAGAGTCAACGTGATTCCTTAACATCTAAATATAAAATAACTCAAGATGCTTTGACTTTCCATTAAAATCAATAGGACCAGTCAGTCAACTAATCAAACATTTTTGACAAAACAGTGTCAGTCACTGAGAGTCCCTTCAAATCACTAAAGCAGTGTTAGCTGTCTTTCCTTGAGTCAGTATTTGTCAAATATTCAAAAGTAAATATATGATACTGAATATTCAACGATGAATTTTTATTCTTCATTATGTCAGAAGTTGTGGATAGTTCTGCTTTGTTTAGCTAACTTAAATCACTGCTCGGCCCACACATAGAGACAAAATAAATAACAAATCCCAGCTTTGAAGTGGGTGCTAGATTATCGGCAAAAGGAATTTGTATAGTATGGGGGCATATCTCATAAGAGAAGTCAGAGGCTATTTGACCGACAGAGAGGCAAGGGGATAAGCAACAGTATGTATTTGACCATCAACTCTGACAGTCAGAAAGTTTTGATCTTCCAAATCGAAGTGTATAGTTAGTATCAGAAGCGAGTCACGAGAAATACCTAATTCTCTCTCTCTCTCTCTCTCTCTCTCTCTCTCTCTCTCTCTCTCTCTCTCTCTCGGAAAAATAACTTAATATAGACAAATAGGGTTCAATCCCAGGTTGAGTCATACCAAAGACTCAAAAAATTGTATTTGATGCCACCTTGATAAACACTCAGCATTATAAGGTAAGGATCAAGGGTAAAGTGGCGCAATCCTTCCCTATACCTTGGTGTAGTAGCAATTGAAAAGGGAGCCTTCGGGTCACCCTCGACTAAGGTCGCCAACTTACTTATATTCATCTCTTCCAACGACATTTGTCAGAAAAAGAACTTAATACAGTGACTTGGGTTCGAAATCGCTTACTTTGATGCAGTAGTCAAGCCATTACACCATAGAGACTCACCCCACATGAATCATACGTATTATATAAGAATACTTGATACCATATAACTATGTTTAAACAAATATTTATGGAGAAATAGAGTGAAATTTTACTTGGAATAAAACAATAAAAATATAGTTCTGATTAAAATCAAGCATTTTATTACAAGTGAATCGAAATTCAGCATAAAATTACAAAGAATTTCATATGAAACAAATAGTTTCACTTAAAGGTGAAATAGTTCTATTTGACCCATAGATTGTACCCTAACCAAACAGCGTCTGAGTGGACCTTGCTGTAATGACAATGAACGGGTACTGAACATTCTCCAAAACGCTAGGACTGGAGCTTAACAATTGGATGCAGTTTAATGTCATATCTTGGACACTCGTTAGGTTTGGGGGTTTATCCTGCTGTAGAGATGCAGTTAGTGAATTCTAGTTCAAGCCAACTGGTCTTGTTAAACAAATGAACCAATCCAACAAAACCTATCAATCGCTATGATAACGATGACATATTTACAAAGGAATTAAATTTTGGAATTTAATAACGCTTTAAAATTGACATGCCGTTTAACAAGTTAACCAAACCAAACTTATTAATCATATTTACCAACCCCTCCGCTCGGGCAGGATATGACACAAGGTCAATTTTTAAGCGGAGTTTAACAGGTTTGAATTCAGAGTTTTCCTTCTCATAGACTAGATGCCTCGCCAATGCTGAAGAACCTAGTCTGCCCTACTATTTACCCATAGCTGGAGGGAGAAGAATTGTATTCATACCTTTCCCAAGGGTATTAGTGCTATGTGAAATGCAATCAATCTCGTCCACGATTTGAACTCGTGTCGCCGTGTCCATTTCCTAGGACGATAACCATTACAACACCGGCACCTCCATCAAACTTATTAATAGTTACCATTATCAATAAACATTCTAAAAAGTTATTCAAGTTTTGGTGTTAATTAAATCATTAGTTTTGATATGCCGTTCAACAAATAAATCAAACCAAACCAAACCAGTGAAGTCTTACGGTGCACTAGGGGCGACGGAACATAACCTTAAAACCTCATGGTTATGGGACTACCCCAGATCCAAATGTTCAGATTTTAATTGATTCTTTTTGCATTCAACTCAGATTCTCTTCGTTGAAATCGAGTCATCAGTTCAGTTACGTGAAATACAATAGTTATTCAATGTTCAACATCTGTTATTATTTATACAGACAAGAAGAGAATAATAAATTCGATTGATGTCTTCTGATAATCCTTAATTTTTGATTATTTCATATCTTTTCTTGGGCAGAAGAGCTGCAGGGCAAAGAAGCCTTGTAAGGTATACGTGACAAAGCAGAGACTTTTGATTTAATAATTGATACACGGGTCGCAATTAGTACACAGCTTCAGAGATGATCAGCTTTTTCAGTTACGCGGAAACACGTTAGAATACGCTTGAGGCAGTTTCAGTGTGTTATTGTATTGATATTTCATAGTTCTAATTAAAGACAGACTGTTCAATGGATCCTTTTCCTTCCAAGTCCAAATAGCCAAAAGGGAGGTAATTCAATATAGGCGTATCATTAGATAATGTTAGGGAAAGACAAATGCTTAAGAAAAGAGTATGTTCTGAATTCCGTGGTTAGAAAATGGTGAGAAGCATCTACGAATAAAATAACTGGTTGTTGTTTTTAAATGTGTGTTGTGACAGTTTATCAATTCTACATTATCTCAGTTTACGTTTTATGTAAAGATTCTCTGCATATTTTAATAGCATATCAACTTTCTTGAGCCATTTAATGCCCAAACCAGCCTTGGAGAAAAAACAGCAGTCATAGTATTTGACCAAAAGTTGGGGGTATAAGGGGCCTCATACCCTTTCCCAAGATTATTAGTTCGAAAGTGAACGTAATAGCGTGACAGCCACAAAATACGACCTCGCATTCCAGCAGGTAAGGCAATACGACATGGGGAGCATTTGTACTATTTACCAACCCCTCCGCTCGGGCAGGATATGACACAAGGTCAATTTTTAAGCGGAGTTTAACAGGTTTGAATTCAGAGTTTTCCTTCTCCTAGACTAGTTGCCTAACCAAGGCTGAAGAACCTAGTCTGTCCTACTATTTACCCATAGCTGGAGGGAGAATAATTGGATTCATACCTTTCCCAAGGGTATTAGTGCTATGTGAAATGCAATTAGTATCATCCAGGATTTGAACTCGTATCGCCGTGTTCATTTCCTATGGCGATAACGACTACACCACGGGCACCTCCATGGGGAGCATTTGTTGTTATTTACTAAACTTTTATGAAATATAGCACACAGGTCTTAGATTGTATACAGTACGTGACGTCGTTTAAGGGGTCACCTATCTAAGCATTGAACGACCTCATCGCTGCCTAACTTTGATAATCTTGGAAGAACCGATGCTTTAAACATGATTTAACGGTAAGTCTAGTCGGGAGACATGTTTTATGGATCTATAAATTAAAAAAAGAAATTATATAGCTGGGACGTTACCTCATGAGCGCTGATCCGATAGAAGCGACCGGTTAACTTATTCTTCTGCTATGTAGTTATTTATTAAACTATGGTTTGATATGAAACAGAGACCACCGGTTGTTCACACGTTGTGACGTTGTTTACATATTCACCTCTCGATGAAATAAATAAGTTCATCACTAATTATCTTCGGTGATCAAGCAGTATTAGAGAAATCTATCCAATGTTGTTTTGTGTATTTACCTATACTTCCGTATGAGCAGGATACAACACAAGGTCAATTTCTAAACAGAGTCCAGAAGGTTTAAATTCAGAGGTTTTCTTCAGCTTGATCAGATTTTATAGAAAGTTTAAAGAGCCCAGCGTGCCCAAATATTTACCCAAAGCTGGAGGGAGAATTGTTGGATACATACACTTTGCAAGAATATTAGCGAAATGTAAAATTCGAACAGCTTCGTCCAGGGTTTGAACTCGAAACAGAAAGTCTATTTCTTACGACGATAACCATTTCACCATCAACGAAAGGTGGACTAAGCTGAAAAAAAAGTCTTTCTTTAGCCAAATCTCATGAAAGTATATTGGTCACCTTATGAATCTTTCAGTCTATCTTTATATATATATATATATATAGAGAGAGAGAGAAAGAGTGAGTGAGTGAGAATCTCCGGGGAATTGTGTCTTACTGGCTAAACTGCGTCATCGTAGAAAGCCATTTAATCACTCTGTTGCGTTTTCTTTCCGACTTTAGGAAAGGTAAGACTCCTCGCTAATCCGTCAAGTTAATGGTTAGATAGTACTACTACTCTGCATTTGGGGGGAGACACCTCTGGTGGTGTAATGGTTAGCAAGTTAGACTAGCAAACCTACACGAGTGAGTTCGAGTCTCATTGGGTGCCCCATTCATTTGGCCTTGTGCTAAATCGAAGTAAAGACCTTCGTAAATTACTACTACTCTGCTTTTTCAGATTTGTCCTTCTCCTATATCGGTTGCCAACAGGATCATCACTGCTTAATTTCGGTGATCTAGCGGAAACCGGTACTCTCAGCGTGAATTCGTATTTAGTAATCTTTACTTAGATATAGCTCAGAGACCTTATATCTCACTCCTCTACAGAAGATGTTGTCGTTGCATCTAAAATACTGTAGACAGGGCTATGAGTGAGCAAGAAAATAAACAACAAAGAATCTATAATTTGCTTAACGCCGAAACAAAGCCAAAGTTTCTTCGTCTACCGTGTAGAAAGCAAAGAAAAAATGTTCAAAAGAACTTTTTTTAGGAAAAGAAGGAGCGGAGAATTTTATAAAAAACTAAAAGAAGGCTTTTTAATTGCTTTCGGTACTGCAATTAAGAATGACCCAACCACGTCAATAAACAAACCACGCTAATGAATTGAAAATCCAAGAAGAAACTGGGAGGAAAACAATCAAACATATTTTAAGCCTAGATCTTAATCCCCGTTATTACGCTATATGAGTCGTTTTTAAAAACAAAACAAATCCAAATTCCCATCCACATATTGGTTCGCTTCACCCTGCTTTTAAGGAGGAATGGAATACAATGTCTGAAGAATTTATTTTGATGGCATGCAAATTGTTTCGAAGGTTTGTTGATACAATAACTGAAAAAAAAAAGCCGTAGCCATATAGATTAGATTTACTGTTTTTGTCTATCTTCGTTTTTTGTTTATTTTTTTAATTTAATATTAATCATGTTCTATAAAAGGGTAATTTATTTTACTTGAATATTCTTAATTTGCATAGAAAATTAATAAGAAAAATTAATAATAAATTTTAAAAAATAGATTTAAAAATTTATAATAAATTTGTATTAAAATATAATTTATTATATAATATATAATTTATAATATAATATATATATAATATATATTATATAATATAATATTGTGACGGCAAATTGACTAAAATCCCAAAACGGGACTTTATTTTCGCACGTGTGAAGACGGGGCAGGTTGGCACTTGATCCCCTACAGAAATAAGTCCTGTTCAGAGTTCTTCTCTCAGGCATATAAGAACTGGCATATTACATGAGGGAATAATTTAGGGACAGACTGACCGCCGCTGGCAAGGGGTTCCAAATTTCACACTATCACACACCCACCAGGTCGATTTCTTCTTTCCCCGAGATAATGGAAGATTACGAGCCTATAGGTTTTAGTTGTAATAATATTAATATGGTAGTAGTCGGCAACTCCGGTTTTCCCGTGTGATACTTTAGGAATTAATAGGACAGTTCTAAGCGAGATAATATAAGGCGAATAGAAGCTGAAAGGAAAGCATGAAATAACAACATAGACCACATGGTAAAATGAAAATACATATGTTCTTTACTACGGTTATATATATATATATATACGTTCGGAGTGTCAAAACATATAATAGGATAGTCCATGAATATGAATGTCTTTTCTTGGCTTTTATCCTTTTTCAAATTGAGAGAGAGAGAGTGGTGAACAAAATTTGAGTGTAAAGGAAAAATGTCCCAAAGTTACTTATCTTATTTTTTGACGGGGTTCCACTGGAGAATTTTCTTCTTTCACGGGCTACTAGACTTTGTACTGTTTTTAATACTGGCTTGAGGGACTTGGGGTCCTTCGTGTCTCAGCTAATCTTTTGTCTTTAGCCCGGAGTAAAAATGCCTATGCTCCGTCTGCCACGGGCCTTGCTCAAAAACTACCTTTTTTGTGCCTTACTTCCGCTGAGGGGAAGGGAACCCCACTTCCGTTTGGGGTCCCCACCAATCATTTAGCTTCTCTCTCTTTCCCTTTCCGATGTCCGGCGACCTGAGTTCACTAAGTGTGAACATCTGGTCTATGTTCTCCGTGACCCACATTCTCTCTTAACGGTCACTTTCTGACTGCTAGAAAGCGCTAATGGCAACACGGGAGGATAGTATCATTCCTACCTCTTCGTCTCCGTGAGCTATCACGTGACAATATTAATACATATAATATAATATAATAAAATATATATATATATATATATATATAGATAGATAGATAGATATAGATATAGATATAATGTATATATATAATATATATATATAATATAATATATAATATAATATAATATATATATATATATAAATGTGTATATAATATATGTATATATATATAAATAAATAATTTAATGTAATATTAATATATATGATATGATATATATAATAAAATATATATAATATAATATAATATGTAATTTATAATATAATATAATATGATATAATATAATATATAATGACATAATAGAAATTTATAATAAATTTTAAAACAATAATTTTGAAAATGAAGAATAAAATAAATAATTAAAAAAATCGTGGCCATATTGAGTAAATTTACAGTTTTTGTCCATCTTCGTATTTTGTTTAGTTTTTGAATTTAAGATTAATCATGTTTTATAAAAGGGTAATTTATTTTACTAGAATATTCTTAATTTTGATAAAAAAATTAATAATAAGAATTAATAATAAATTAAAAATAATAAATTTAAAAATTTATAATAAATTTGCATTAAAATATAATTTATAATATAATATATAATTTATATTATAATATATATATATATAATATATATAATATAATATCAATACATATAATATAATATAATATGTATATATATATGTATAGACAGATAGATAAATAGATATAATATATATACATAATATATATATATATATATATATATATATATATATATATATATATAATATAATATAATATAAAATATAATAGATATATGTATATATAATAAAATATATAATATATATATATACAAAATATATTATAATATTGATATATATAATATAATATATATATAATATAATATAATATATATAATATAATATATAATTTATAATATAATATAATATAATATATAATCTATAATATAATGTAATATAAAAAAAATTATAATAAATTTTAAGACAAAAAATTTAAAAATTAATAATAAAATAAATAATAAAAAAATCGTGGCCATATTGAGTAAATTTACTGTTTTTGTCTATCTTCGTATTTTCTTTAGTTTTTGAATTTAAGATTAATCATGTTTTATAAAAGGGTCATTTATTTTACTAGAATATTCCTAATTTTGTTTCCGAAACATCTTCACAAATGATGCTTTTCCACTATTGTATCTTTCTTCTCCGAATAAAACCATATTCTTTAAAAAAAAGACTATGCAGTATATTGTGTTTTATATTGAGATCCAACCAAAAGAAATTATACGTATAATGACGCTAAGAAACTTAATCACAGTGTATATTCCCTCTTTTAAGAAATATAGTTTCAAAGTAAAGGAAATAAAGATGTTCCTTTTGTGAAGACCAAAGAACAAAGAGTTAATAAAAACATTGCAATATATTTTTAACGAGCTCCTGGCTTCCCGAAAGGCGTTGAATTAAAATGAATTTAAATGATGTAGGTCGAATATTAGAAACATCCGTTTGAAAAGTTCATGACATTTGTTAAACGATTCATTCGTGGAACTGATATATTTTTGTCCAATCATTTGAAGTTAGACATGAAATAAAAATTAACCTTTAAAATATATATTTATCGAAACATTTTCAGTATTGATTTAAAATAGCATGGGATTTCATAGAAGATTTGTTCAAGCAAAGTTTTGAAGAATAAAACCAACATGAATAGAATGTTATCTATCTCACTTGATAGTTTCTCACATAAATAAGGAGTCCAAAACAAAAGAAAAAGACAAAAAAAAACAACAATTTTTTGGTAAAATAATTCATTGTCCCCATTCAAAGATACCGAGATTTTAAATGATTCAGTGGAATCCTATTAAATTAAAACGTTCTTGTTATTAGATATTATTTATATTCTAAGTCTGTGAGCAAGAATATGAATATATTGTTGTCCAAAAAAATACCACCTAATATATATATATATATATATATATATATATATATATATATATATATATATATATATATATAAATACTACTTCTTGAAAAGTAAACGCTACACAATACACCAAGTTAAACGCTCATTCTTACATAGGAGTAATATACATACAAAAGTTACATCCCTTTTGTAATACATACTCCCTTAATGATAGCCTAACGTTGGGCAGAAAGTACTTGGGAAATAACAAATTATAGAAAGTTTATCAACAAATTCCCGCCGAATGGCATAAGATCGATAGCCAACTCAAAAGGATTGATAAAAAAATACGTAGACAAAAAATGTCTTATGTTCAATCACATATGTATCAATGAAGAAATGCTACGAAAATATACGTATATATATATATATATATATATATATATATATATATATTTGCCTTGAGAATCTAGCTCTGGTAATTATGCAAAACATAACTATTTAGAATAAATTGGTTTTTGGTACGTTGATTTACAGACAATACAATGTATGTTCGTGTTTGTGTGTGTGTGCGGTATATATATATATAGATAAATAGATAGATATATCCCGAACACACTCACATATGCACACACACACACACACACACAAACATATATATATATATATATATATAAGCAATACTATGGATATGTGCGAGTGTGTGCGTGTGTGTGTGCGCTCGCATGCATGTATCCTTTTTTTTATAGTAAAAATATTGATGTAAAATTAATTAAATGTAAAATTGTTATAGCGTTTTAGCTGGAATAACGGTGGCCATCATGGGAAAATTATTCATCATCTGAAGAAGTGATCTGTGCAAAAAACTGTTGAAATCAATTCATAATGGATTTGATAAGTTTAATTTTAGTTTAATATATATATATATATATATATATATATATATATATATATATATTGATTTAGCATGACCAGAAAATCTGGCAAGCACTACGTATGACATACGGGACCACTGGACATATATAACATGGTTTCCCCCTCAGGAGATCCAACCAGTTACCCAATATATATCTATCTATCTATCTATCTATATATATATATATATATATATATATATATATATATATATATTATAATTAAGAGACGAGATTGATACAGGTGCGTCTGATGATTGGTAACGTAGAAGTTAAATCCGTAAGTTCTTATTCTGTAATTCTGGTGTATATTGGTATTCAATTTTATGGTTTAAAGTTATATATATATATATGTGTGTGTGTGTGTTACAATGTGTGTGTGTGTGTGTGTGTGTGTGTGTGTGTGTGTGTGTGTGTGTGTTACAATGTGTGTGTATTTCAGTATCTTTGTGGGCCCTCATCAGTGTTTCAGAATGTTTAAAGGAACAGTGAACATGTCCGTATCTATGTGAATTTATGTAAGAGATTTTGCTTTCTAAATATGTATTTCAAACTTGCTAGTGTATGGGCATGTTATTTCATATAAATCGTCATTGCATATTCTAAATTACATATATATATACTTTTCTTTCAAATCTGCAAGGAGTAATTCAATCACCATACGCAATTTTGAGACGTATTTTCCTTAAGTGAGATTATAGACCAAATGGCCCAATTTATAGTCTCGAATGTGTGATGAGGATGATGACTATAGATGCACAAATGCATTTTCTTGATGTTGATACCTAACATAGTATTTTCAAGTCTTTTTACTAGAAGAAACTACCTATTATCAAATTTCCTCTGTAGCTACACAGTGATTGACTAAAAGCAATCGAGTCCCAAAGTTGTTATTTTCAGCTCTTCATTTTTTCCCTGGTTTAGTTTATATCCATGTCTTGATTTTTATATCTTTTATATATGCATCATTCAAACACACATACGCGCGTGCGCACATATATCTTGCATTGCTTCTAAATTAACGTACCCTACTAATTTTATGTATTTCAGTTGCAAACTATCGAGGGCGAGAAAATGTGGTTAAATGGTAATATACCTGACTGCGACACCGTTGTAAGGGAATTCAATCCCCAGTCGTAATATTATGTTCACTTTATACTAATGCCCTGAGGAAAGGTTTGAAATCCCTTACTCTCCCCACTATGTGTTAAACATTACCACTACTGCAATTCTTCTTGGACAGTTTTAGTTTTAAATAATACACGGGCATTAATATTCCATCAAGAAAAGAAACTGCAAACATATTATGGATCTTCAAGTACTTACAGATTCTAAAACCATATCAAAACATCAATTTATATAGAAAAACATGCAGACAGACTAGCAGACTTATCTTCTTTATTATTAATTTCCTTTTTATTTGATACAGACACATTTTTTTTTTAATTTCATCACTTTATTCGAGATAGATAGATTAATTAGTTTTTATTTTTTCTTTGTGGTTGATTGATGAATGAATTGTCATTTTTTTTATTGCACCTGTTTTAGATAGATAGATAGATAGATAGATAGATAGATAGAAAGAAAGACGTATTATCTTTAATGTTTTAATTCCGTATATAATATTAGATAGATAGATAGATAGATAGATTGTCAGTCTTTGATTGAGGGATACAAATATTGTCAGTTAAAGTTATGTACACCCTAGCATTTTTATACCAAGTTATTTTTTTGTGTGACAAAGGTACCAGAATTTTATTAATTACAGTGAAGTACTATACAATCAATACAGATATTATTAAATAACATTTATTACCAATCTAGTTAGGTTTGAAAACACTTGCTAATCGTATTTATCTGCAAAATATTACCAGCGTATTTATAAAATTCAGCGGTCTTTTGGTTCTTAGACACAATTACTCCAGCATTGCATCCTTAGAATCCAATTCTAATTTACACAATTTCTAACACAGTTTATACAAATACTAATTTCGTAGTTCAACTTTAATTGTATCAACTACAAGGTAAGTAAAGGGCATCGACAGAAAAGGAGACTGTGGTAACAAAATTATTTTCGAAGGATCAGTAAACTTCTAATGACGCTTCGGATTTGCGAAATATATATGTATATGAGTGTATATATATATATATATATATATATGCTATATCGTCATCTACAGCATCATAACAACACAATAATAAAGACGCGGGAAGACTTCTTTAACAAAATATTTACCTCTCACTTTATTTTAAGGGTTTGAAAAGGTTATTCAAGGTTTGCGTGTGAGAGGGAGCTGAAGACCGAACAGAAATTGCAATATTTTGACTCTCACTCTTATGGCCGTCACGTTGCGTCTTTCTTGTTCTCCTGATGCTCAACCGGAGGTCCAGAGGCCCACTCTGCTGGGTGCTGGCTTTCTTTACTGCATCTTATCAGCATCTTCTCTAGACCGCAATTCAATCAGAGCTCCCGAGAGCCCCTTCGGCCGGGTGTGGCTTTCCCTACCACATCTCGTCCTCTCCGATTCCAACTCTACTGCCACTGCTTGTCGAACTCAACTGAGTTATATAATAGTTCAACACCCACTCGATCTTTGAAATCGCATGTTTAATCGTCATCAAGCGGAAATAACTGTCATGCAGTTCAGAGGTCACTCTCTGCCGGTGCGTCAGTCTATGAGAGTATCATGGGATTTTTTTAGCTTGTCCCATTTTGTTAGCTAATTTCCGCCCAACGATTTCCTCTCCTAACTGCCATTGGAATGTGTCACTTCCTTCCGGTGCATCACCTTGAATGGCATTTTGGGCCAGGTCGAAGGTCAAAATATAACACACACACACACACATATATATAAAAACATGTATATGACAACAGCAGATTTTTTTCATGGTCTTTTCGCGCGATGATCGAAAGTATATATATATATGTATATAACTGTATGAGTGTACACACACACACGTTTATTTATCAAATCCCTTCACCATGTGTAAAATGGGATACATAGTCAAACTTTAAGTGGCAATTAACTGGTTTGAATTCAGCCATTCCTTTCTCCTCCACTGCTTACCTACCCGGCTATGGGTTAAATAGCATCACTGCTGTTCTTCAAGAAGAATGGCATTGGCATTAAATAACCCACGAAGTTTGATATGCCATTAAACAAAGAAATCAAAAATAACTACTCACTTAAGCAAGACTGAGGAACCTAGACTGTTCAATTATTAATTCATAACTGGGCTGAGAAGAAATGGAGGGATGCCTTACCTTTGACCACAAGCGCGAAGTTAATCGGAAGCAGTCCTATCCAGGATTTTGAACACGGGTCGCTGATCATATTTCCGACGACGATAAATGTTACTCATAGTGCGTCTATCCGTCTTCATGTATGTAAGTACGTATGCAAACACCTATCTCTCTTTCTCTTTCTCTCTATGTCTGTCTGTCTGTCTGTCTCTGTCTCTCTCTCATTCTCTCTGTGTGCTTGTGTTGAAATGCATGCATACAGTTCATTCAATAAATTCATTTTTTTTGGAGGGGGCAATTGGTTTATTGCAAAAATTATTTCAACCATGCAAAAATAATTGGTTGATTTTATTCAAATTGAAGGTAGAAAAATCCATATTGCGCCAACCTTGCTTAGAGGTCTGTCAATAAATATTTAGTAGCTGAGAATTGCAAACCATGGGGACTTTGCAGAAGAATGCGTCAAGTGCACTGAAAAAGTTTGGTTTGGTTTGGTTTGGCATTTTACCTGACATTGGCATGATGGTTTTAGTATTCGCCATTGAACCGGGAGATCTGGGTTCAATCCCAAGTCGAGTCATACCAGAAACTCAAAAATGGTATTTGATGCATCCTTGCTTAACACTCATCATTATACGGTACGGATCAAGGGTGAAGTGGAGCAATCCAGGGAAAGGAGTATCGCCCTCACCTACAACTTGGTGTAGTAGCTATCAAAAAGAGAGCCTTCGCTGACCCTTGACAATGGTCGCCAACTTTACTTTTTACTTTTAATTGTGACATTTCAACTATAGTGCGTTATTTAAGGCCAAATCCTCTTTCGACATTTATATTTAATTGATTGGATTTGTAAACAATTTGATAAGAATATTCATTTATTTGCTCACACTAAAATATTTTCAAGTATTACTACATAATACCAATAATTTAATTTGGCACACAGTTCAAGAGATACATCATCATCATCATCATCATGTCGTGCCGCCAGCACGGATATCCCTGACCCTCTCTCGCCAATTCTCCCTATAATTCATCGCCTCTGGCAGGTCTTCAGGGTTACATCCTGTGTCCTCACATAGCTGCTGTATGTAAGTTCGAGCTGGTCGCCCTGCTTTTGCTTGGCCATATGTTGGGGTCCATAGGAGTACATCACTTACGAGCTCATCCTTGCTTCTCCAGCAGTGTTGTGGGATACAAATGTTGATACTCATCCGATTGCAAACAGATAAATGGTTTTCGAGTTCTGTTATATATCAGTAAAAATTCAACACGACAATGATTTGTTTACACTCAGTTAAAGGAAAAACAGTTCTATTTCTAGCAATTCCATTCAATTTTGTTTTTACAAAGTTTACGCGTCATATATGTCTATTTGACCCATAGATTTGACTCTATCAGATGCTACCACTCCTGGCCAGAGTGGAACTGGGATCAAAGGTAATGCAGTGAATTCAACATTTTCCAAATCTCCAATGCTGGAACCTCACCTTCAAATGTTTTAATGTTATATCCATAACGCTTATTGGGGGAGACTTAACCCTCTGCAGTGATGAAGTCGGTGTATTCTACAGCCCCAGCCGACTGAGCTAGCACGGAGAAAGATATTTTAGTCAAAAAAACTTTTTCAAAATGGGCTAAACAAAATGATTTCTACTAAAATAGTGAACCGAAACAATGGTTAATGGAGTGGAAACGCATTGACTTAGCAGTAAAGAATGAAGTTCTCGATGCAGCGGTCAGTAAAGAAGGTCACGTTGAGAGTCTTTTAGGACATGAATGAACCCATCACCTTAGAAAAGGTGCAACAGCTGATATCAGTTTGTTTAATGGCATATCAAATTTGTGGGTAATTCAATGCCAATATCTCATCAACCGAAAAGGACATCGACACGAGGTTAACGAAGGCATGGACAGCTATTAATAGGCTATCGATTATATGGAAATCAGACCTAACCAATAAAATGAAACGCAGTTTTTTCCAGGCAGCGGTCGCTTCGATACTGCTATATGGATGCACTACATGGACTCTAACAAAACGGCTGGAGAAGAAGCTAGACGGCAATTACACAAGAATGCTGCGAGCAATCTTGAACAAATCCTGGCGGCAACACCTCACAAGACACCAACTGTACGGCCACCTGCCTCCTATCAAGAAACCTATTCAAGTTAGACGAACCAGACATGCAGGACACTGCTGGAGAAGCAGAGGGCGCCTCTGGTGGTGTAATGATTAGCAAGCTCGACTAGCAAACCTACACGAGTGAGTTCGAGTCTCATTGGGTGCCCCTTTCATATGGCCTTGTGCCACATCTAAGCAAAAAGCTTAGTAAATTTCCACTGCTGGAGAAGCAGGGATGAACTCATAAGTGATGTACTCTTATGGACTCCCACATATGACCGAGCAAAACCAGGACGACCATCACGAACTTACATTCAGCAACTATGTGAGGATACGGGATGTAGTCCAGAAGACCTGCCAGAGGCGATGAACGATAGGGAAAAATGGCGAGAGAGAGTCAGGGATATACGTGCTACCAGCACGACATGATGATGATCATGATGATATCCTTTTAGAAGAACAGTTGTGGTACTATTTAACCAATAACTGAGAGGATAAGAGGATTTAAATCTTTCCCAAGGGTATTTGTCCAAAAGTGAACGTGATAGCATGGTTGGAGTTCGAAGTCGCTCACTACGAATCTACAGTCTACCGCTTTAACCATTACCCCACGAAGACACCGCTCCTACAACGGCTAATAGGGCTTCCACTGTCCAAATCTTTTGGTATAATACGTCTTATTTACGGAAAAATTTTTGCATATATATATCCTCATGTGACGGTTTTTTTTGTTTTTCTTTAAAAAAATATTGCTCTGTGATGTCTGTTACACAGAGCTCTTTACCAGGAAAATTCAAATGTTCAGAGTTGAATGATTTTTCGTCCAAACTGAATTATTCCCGACTCCGGTTTATATATATATATATATATATATATATATATATATATATATATATATATATACCCTATCGTCTACCAAAGTGCTCAGTTATTTCGAAGAGCTTTGCATTATACGAGCGGCAGCCGAAAATTCCTTCGCCAGAGTGCTCAACCCCCATGGGGGAGCGTATATATTGTTATCCACAGACAGACTGTTTCGTTCTATCAGAACACTTCAGTGTGGTTAGACAAGTAGGACGCTCGAAGCTGAGATCGCACCCATCCAACTTTACATTTGACTAAGTCTCAGACCGCTCGGCCAACAAGCGTACTACGTTTGGCTAAGGGATTTTTTAAGGTATTATGTAGTAACAGCAGCAGCTATTTGTTTACATTTTTATACCCTATCGTCTACCAAAGTGCTCAATTCTTTCGAAGAGCTTTGCATTATGTGAGCAGCGGCCGAAAGTTCCTTCGCCAGAGTTCTCAACACCCATGGGGGAGCGGATATATTGTCATCCACAGATAGACTGTTTAGTTCTATCAGAACTCTTCAGTGTGGTTAGACACGTAGGACGCTCGAAGCCGGGATCGAAACCCATCCAACTTTACGTTAGACTAAGTCTCAGACGTGTCTTTCTGTGTGGATTATTTGCTCTCTATTTCACTTGTATATCTGTCAGTCCCCAAATATTGCAGACTTTAGAACAGGGATGAAACATTTTTTTTCATATATATTGAATCCTTTTTTAAATGCTTTTATACAATGATGAACAATTATTTCTCTACTGGTTTGAAAAAACCCACTTTAACTTTAATAGAATTTATCCATGATATATTTGAGAAAAAAATTAAATATTCCTAATTTTTATGGTAAAGGCTAATATTTAAATTTCTAAGCTCGATAACATCTATTTTGATATTTTATGGTTTACTTGCATTGTTATATATGTTGATGGCCCGGTCTGCTGGGGCTTCAGAATACACTGACTGCATCTCAGCAGTGGGTTAAAACTCTTGCAACGAGTGTCCTTAATATGATACAAAAAAATCTGATGATGAGTTTCCAGTAATGCTGGTGCTTTGGGGAATGAGGAGTATCCCATAATTGTCATCGCTCCGAGGTCCACTCTGGTGTGGAGTGGAAGCACCCGAATCAAATAGAACTCAACTATGTAATAAAACCGAACAGAATTGATTGAAATTACGTGTTTTTACATTTAATTGTGTGTTTCAACTGTGTACTAATGCTAAACGTAAGTTTTCGAAATAGAACTGTTTTGACATTCAACTATGTGTATACAGAAACTGTATTCATGATCAATTGAATAGTTTGAAGAAGAGCTGTTTAATTCTATAAAAATGGATTTGGCATTAAATAACCGACAAAGATTGATGTGATGTAAAACCAAACCAAACGAAATCAAACTATAATGGTGGACAAGCCGAAAAGTTCTTATGATAATGTCATATCTTTTATTGTTGACTTTTATACTCATCGTATCCAAGTGCTGCAACACTGATCAAAGAAGTTCTTGGATAGCAACGGGGACTATTTTGAAAAATAAGCCTCTTTTGGCCATGTTCTATGAGAGCATTTTAATCAGCGTTTCACTTTTCATCCAACCCTTGAAGATATAAGTATGGATGTTACTATTTTATTCTCTAGAATGTTGTGTTGTCAAATGATCACGAGAGCGTGAAATATCGTTTTCAAAAAGAGCCATTTTACTCTATCGAAGATATCGAGCCCACTGTATATATTTCAACATTCAAACAACAATATATATATATATATATATATATATATATATATATATATATATTAGTGTAAGGATTAAGCGCTTACGACTTTGTATATTTGCTAGTATATAAGTATTTGTTTCTTTGCGAGTGAGAAATTACGGCTGAACGATCATGTCACTATATTCTTATCCAGTTCGGAAATGGGACCTGTTTTCTGATATTAAAATAAAAAAAAAACAAAGTAAAAGAAGACAAAAAAAAATTTCTTTATTTTCAATTATTCTCCCGCTTTTCTCAATATTTACCAATTCCAGACGAAGTCTTAAGTTTCTTCTTTTCGCACTCTATCGAAAAAGAATCCCCCCCGCTAAAAAAAAAAAAAAAAACGACTGTCGAGTATATTAACTTCCTGGGGTTTGAGTTTTATTGTTTTTCTTTTTTATTCTTACATAGTTTTATTGTTTTTGCATTTCTTATCATTTTTGTGGGGTTTGTCTGTTTCTCATTTTTTTTCTCTTATTGGTAAAAGTCTAAATGCAAACGCTGGAAAATTTTTCCTTAATCTGATATTTTATCTCTATTTATCTCTTAAACTGTTATAAACGTTGTCATATACTGCCTAAAGTCAAGATAATGGATCGTCTCTTTTCTTTGAATAGTTTACCCTCTAACGAGAGAAGTGCAACGAGACTTGTGAATCGTGTTACACTCAGACTGTGTTTCTCGTCGGATGGATCGGTTTGTGTGGCTTAATCACTTGGATTTGTCATGCCTGTCGAAGCTGCCTGACTTGGATGCTGGGAAGCCGTCACTTATGTCACAAGGCTGAAACCAACACTCGTTTGGCCCTGTACCAGAACCTACCGAACAAAAAGGCTTTTTGCCTCATTCGTCCCGTTGGTGGGTCGTGCGATAAATACCAACGAATCACCGGCCGTGTTTTTCGTTACACACTTTGGTTCGTGTTGCTTGGTCACTTGACTTCGTCATGTCGGACAAGACCGCCACACACACATGCCAGGGGAATTCAGCATTTGTGTCACGTAGCTGAAACCAACACTCCTTGGGCCTCGATTCGCCGTCCTTCCAGGATCGCACTTGCCTCGGCAGAGCTCAGTTTATCGTCTGGTGCTTGACGCACCACTTTTTAGGAGAATGCTGACGAGACTCTAAGGATTTATAGACCGGTAGTGCATCTGAACTTCAGATCGTGCCCCACATGAAAAACGCCATGTGCCACACTTTTTCTTGTAGGGAAGACAATCAAATACAACGAGACTTGCGAATCGAGTCACACTTCTGTAGTGTTTCTCGTTGCACGGTTTTGTTCTTATGGCCTAGTTGCTTGTCTTCGTCACATTGGTTAAGGCCGCCTGATACCAGCGGGACCTTTTTTAGGGAAATACTGACGAATCTCAAGATATTTTTGGACCGGCTGCGCATTTGAGCTTTGGATCGTGCCCAGTGACCCACATGGAATATACCGTGTGCAGGACTTAGTCTTGATGGGAAGACAAACAAATACAACAAGATTTGCAAATCAAATCACAGTCCTGTCGTGTTTTTCATTGAACAGTTCGCTTTGTGTAACCTGGTTGTTGTCTTCTTCATGTCAGTCAAGGGCACCTTAGATGCGTAACAGGGAAGCTCATTATTCGTGTCAGGCAGCTAAAACCGAAAAGTCCCTTGGCCACTGGAGACCGTCTCCCCAAACTTGTACCTTTGTCGGCAGGGCTCAGATTAATGCCTCGGGCATGAGGTGCCCCTTTTTAGAAAAATGTCGACGGACCCAAGGCATTTTTGAACAACCCGTCATTTGAGTTTCGTCATGTGACTCTCCCTTCATAAAAAAAAACAACTCATATGGCATACTTTGTCTTGGTGGAGACACAAACAAATTTCCTCGAGATTTGTAAATTCAACCCATCGAGTACTGATTGTTCGCCCACTTTAACTTTTATTTCTGCGGCAATATATATATATATATATATATATATATATATATATATGTGTGTGTGTGTGTGCATGTGTGTGTGTGTGTGTGTGTGAGCATATTTGTATATATACAAGTATATATATATATGAAAATGTTTTATAATAATAATAATGATAAAGAAAAAAGGTATCATGACCTTTCTTGGGAACTATAAAAAATATGTAATATGAAAGTGACAGTAATACCAGTTGTAATCATATTTACCAACACCTACGCCCAGGCAGGATACGACACAAGGTCAATTTTTTAGCGGAGTTTAACAGGTTTCAATTCAGAGTTTTCCTTCTCCTTGACTAGTTGCCTCACCAAGGCTGAAGAACCTAGTCTGCCCTACTATTTACCCATAGCTGGAGGGAGAATAATTGGATTCATACCTTTCCCAAGGGTATTAGTGCTATGTGAAATGCAATCAGTTGCGTCCAGGATTTGAACTCGTGTCGCCGTGTTCATTTCCTACGGCGCTAACGATTACACCACGGGCACCTCCCAAAATACCAGTTGTAATCAGTGTGCTCGGTACTGTCATCAAATAATTGGTAAAGGTTCCGCAGGAATTGGAAATAAGGCACGAGTAGAGATTATCCATACTACAGCACTGCTAAGATCAGCCAGAATGCTGTGAAGAGTCCTGGAGACTTGGGGGTATTTGCTGTCACTCAAGCTCTAGTGAAAGACCTTCGGTTAACGCTGGTGTGGAAAACTCTTAAAGGAGCAAAATAATAATAATAATCCTGAGACCTTGCCAAAGAACTAGAAAAAGATATGGAACATGAAGGTGACAATGATACCAAATATAAGTAGTGTGCTCGGAAAGATCGTTAAAGGTTTGATTAGATTTTTGGAAGAGTTTAAAATCGGAGGACAAGCAACAACCATTCAAATTATTGAGAATACTGAGAAGAATCGATGAGTCTTGAAAAGAATTGCTGTCAGACTCCACTGAAAGACCATGAGCTAACGCTGGTGCGAAAACTTTGCAAGGAATGATAATTGGTGCGTTGAAAACAGTCACCAAAGACTTTGAAAAAGGCATTGGAATAGTTAAAAATTTGAGGTCGAGTCGAGACCATACAAACTACGTTATTACTAAGATGGCTAATAATACTGAGGAAGCCTTTGGTGATTTGAAGGGGGCTTGTTGTCACTGGGAATCCATTGAAACACCATCGGCAAAAGCTGGTCTGAAGAACTCATAAGGAGTAATAATATTTAGTTAAAGCTCAGCATAGTTAACGATGTCTCAGCGTAAATATTCATTATTTCAATAACAAGATTTTGCTCTCCATGAGATTCGAATTTCTTTCTCAGTTTTTTTTTTCTCTCTTTACAATGATGCTTACAAGTTGTCAACCCTGGTAGGAATTACTTCTGGAGTCGAACACAAAATTCGCCTTTGTTACTGATGCCGGACTTTCCCGCTTGAAGAAAAGCTTTACAAATTAGAGGTCCGGCAAATTTCGCAGAACATGTGTTTCCATTCAATCTGTGACAGTGTCAGAATGAAAAGTATCCCAGTGTATGTCTTTATAATCTTTAACGTTTTCAGAATAACTTTCAACGGGTCTCTTCTTGCGAAAAAAATGTTTTTATCAAATAGTGACTTCCTGTGATTAGTTGTATACGTAGACATTCATATCTTTATACCTGTGAGTATAGATTACGAGTACATTATAACAAGCCTGTATTTATGAATACACCCAAAAGATAGATAGATAGATAGATAGATAGATAGATTTGCAATTTCCATGCGTTGGAGGTAGCGTCTTTCTTATTACGTGTGCAATGGGCATTATAAACATCCATTGATAGATAGATAGATTGATAGATTTCACTAAACTGACAGATGAACAGATTAAAGACAAAAGGAACATACTATGATAGATAGATAGATAGATTGATAGATAGATAACGTCATTCGAGGAAATCGTACTTCTTGTTTCTTGCGAGTTTTCGTGTTCACTTTTAGGTAGAGTGTTATCTGCTAGAACAATAGCTTTATTACGTGTATTCATTAACTGAAATTAACTACACTAGCTTTCCTAGAATTGCTTACAAAATAGATTAACCATACCCTTATGTTCAAGACTCAAATATTTTAATGCATATCCATCACATATAGCCTCTTAGGATTGTGTTGGCGAGAAACTAACAGCTACCAAGTTTTATTAATTCTGTGTCAACACTGTCCCCCCGATATATATATATATATATATATATATATATATATATATATATTGATATTGGTATACTAAAGCTGAAACAGCATTTGACTTTTATATTTTTTGCGTAATTCTTGAGAATTTCTCTGGTATTATTACAATGTTCAAAATATATTTATATATTCAATTTCAACGCTACCATTTACCTACTTATGAAATTTACTACCTGTTTATTCATTTTAACACACACACACGCACACACACACACGCACACACACACACACACATATATATATATATATATATATATATATATATACTCAAGAATTGCGCAGAAAATGCAAAATTCAAATGCTGTTTCAGCTTTAGTATACCAATAAATATATATATATATATATATATATATATATATATATATATATATGGTGTCCCTCGTTAATGAACGTAACGTAATTCCGCATCGTATATATGTAGAAGTTGACTGAAAAATTCAGAATCTTGTAAGATTTCCCTGGTGTCTATTGTCATTATCTCAGAATAGGACAATTTGTTTTCACCAGATTTAAAGTTTAATTTTCCTTCCGTCTGAAGTCATTTTAAAGAATCCTTTTAACCAGCAAGATTCATTCGTTGCGGTTTTACCTTCTATTTGCCGTCAACAAGAATATCGAGCTCTTTTATCCAACATAAATTAACTAAAAGAAAATATCCTTATGTACAATGTGTTTTAGAATAACTTATATCATTTCATAATGTAATAATTCGTCTAATTTTCATTAATATGATCTCATATTTTAGCAACATGGCGAAACAACTCTAAGTTCTAGCTCTCATGAATTTTTTCTTTTCAAGAATAAAAATGCCATTCACTCAAAAAAAAAAGGATTTTAAAAATCAAAAATAAAATGATGTGGGTTTTTTTTAATATGCTGTTCAAACGTAAGATCATTTGAACAAGTAGCCAAGTTATTATATTTCGAAATAATGTCACTTTTTGCTGAAAACTCTCAGTACACCTCAAATTCTATCAATTTTTAAAAATATCCCTATATATATATATAAGGTATTCATCAATCCAGTAAATCCAGAGTAGAGAATAATTCTGTCAGGACAAATGCATCATTCAAATTTCGAATATTTAAATATTCCTGGTAAAGAGTTCAATGTAAATAAGTTCACCGCGCAGATAATGTAATTTTAAAAAAAGAACAATTAGTCACATTAGTATAATAAATCTATTTCCATCATGTTAAGAGCATTAATATGAATCAATGACTCAAAAATAATTTTTAACAGGACTTTATCAGATCCAGTTGGAAAATAAAAAAAGAGTCTTCGATTCATACCAATGCTCTTAACAGGATAGAAATAAATTTATTATCCTAATGTAACCGAATAATGGTTTTTACTTTAAAAATATATATATAAATATACATATATGCGTGTGTGTGTTGGTTGGTTTGTTGGGTTTTATGGCATATCAACCTTAGTTGGTTATTTAACGGCAAATCCATTTCCATGTAAATAATCAGTTGTATTTAATAAAATTAAGTTTAGCATAAGTACACAGTTTAATTGTCAAAAAAACATTTCTATTTCAAACTATTTAAACAGTTATATATATAAATGAAGTTTAGTGTAAGTACAGTTTCAATGTCAAAAACAGTTCAATCTAAAATAATTCAGTTTAGCATAAGAATGCAGCTTAAATGTCATCATCATCATCATCATCATCATCATCATCATCATCATCATATCGCGCTGGTAGCACGGATATCCCTGACCCTCTCTCGCCACTCCTCCCAATCGTTCATCGCCCTAGGTAGGTCTTCAGGACAACATCCCGTATCCTCACATAGCTGCTGAATGTATGTTCGTGCTGGTCGTCCTGCTTTTGCACGGCCATGTGTAGGGGTCCATAAGAGTACATCACTTATGAGTTCGTCCCTGCTTCTCCAGCAGTGTCCTGCATGTCTGGCTCGTCTAACTTGAATAGTTTTCGTGATAGGGGGTAGGTGGCCGTACAGTTGGTGTCTTGTGGGGTGTTGCCGCCAGGACTTGTTTAAGATTGCACGTAGCATTCTTGTGTAATTGCCGTCTAGCTTCTTCTCCAGCCGTTTTGTTAGCGTCCATCTAGTGCAGCCATATAGCAGTATCGATGTGACCGCTGCCTGGAAGAAACTGCGTTTCATTTTATCGGTTAAAAACATTTCTATTTCGAGCTATTCCCTTTAGTCAAGCAGTTCTAATTCAGCTAATTCAGTTTAGTATAAGTACAGAGTTTGTTTTTTTTACACACAGTTACTTGTCAAAAGAGTTACATGTTAATTCAGTTTAGTGTAAATACAGTTTCAATGTAAAAAACAGTTCTATTCGAAATAATTCAGTTTATCATTAGCACGCAGTTTAAATGTTAGTAAGGTTTAATTGTCAAAAACATTTCTATTTCAAGCTATTCAGTTTAATCAAACAATTCATTTTAGTATAAGTATGCCTTTAGTTCTTTTTAACCCATAGATAGGGCCCTATCGGTGCTATCACGGCGGGCAAGAGTGGACCTGGGAGCAATGACAATGAAGGGGGGTTCCGTATTCCCCAAGGCCCCAGCATTACTGGGACCTCACCATCAGACTGTTTAGTGTCATATCTAGGACACTCATTGGGAGGGGTCTTACCCCTCTGCTGAGGTGTAATCAGTGTATTCTACAGCCCCAGCCGACTGGGCAAAGTGTGTGTGTGTGTGTGTATGTGTGTGTGTGTGTGTGTGTGTGTGTGTGTGTGTGTGTGTGTGTGTGTGTGTACTATTTGATTGAACAGGTCAATCTTTTACTGATCAATTAAAAGGTATAACAATTAAATATTTAATGTTAAAAACTCATTGTGCCGATGACAAAACTATTGAATGATTAATACTTTTCTATATTAATATGGTTTCCATTGAATTCAACAAGTACTTGTTCCTACTTTTGTCTTTTCCTCTCCGGTAATGGTGCTTATAAGTATCTATTTTCTATATTTTATCTCACCTGTGTACTGTTTTCATTCGTAAAAAATACTAAAATACTTCTATTTCTCGAAGTTCAAAAAATAAAAAGCTTTTGAAACCTTAGACGTTTTATATATTAGTACAATCTCAACTGTCGGGCATTATAGTATGCATTGCAAAACTGGTAATAGCGATGAAAACCAAAGTATGGGATTCACGCACACGATAACTGAAGTGTTGTGTCGATGTTTCGATGAGACTATATAACTGTGAAAAGCAAGAAAACAATTTTTAATATTAGGTTCTATATTAGAATTATTTTTATTCTAGAAATACACTCTATTCTTGCAAAATACATTTAGCTTGAAAATTAATATTTTTTTCGTTTTATAAGAATCTTATAAAAAATTTCATTAAAATTTCTGATATTTGGTCGACTTTAAAAAAGGATTTGACAACAACTGCTAATTTTTTGAAATCTCGATTAAATCTTGTTTTATAGTGTTTTTTTTTTTTCAAATACACTAATCACCCGTTTCATTGTTTCCATTTGTTTTCAAATACTATTTTCACATTTTCATAGTTTTCATTTGATTTAAGATACAATATTCACACTTTTCATTGTTTTCGTTCGTTTTCAAATACAGTATTCACTTTTGAAATATTTTTTTCCAAATACAATAATAACCCTTTGCATTGTTTCCTTTTTCTTTTTCAACTACACGATTTATACTTTTTATTGTTTTCATTTGTTTTCAAATTCAACATTCACTTTTCTAATTCTTAATTTTTCAAATACAATAATCGTTTTTTTTTTTCCTTTTTTTTTCTTTTGATTATTTGAAAAATATTTATGATTGCCCTACTTATTTTGTTTAGGAACAATTAAAAGTTTACTACGGGCCATTGGCCTAATGAGTGGAGTGTTCGCCAATGGTCCGAGTTCAATCCCGGGTCGAGTCATATTAAAGACTAAAAAAATGGTAGTTGATGCCACCTTATATAACACTCAGCATTATAAGGAAATCATCAAGGGTAAGTGGAGCAACCCAGGGAAGGAGTAGCGCCTTCCCCTACACCTTTATATTCTCCTACGCCTTGTTGTAGTGGCTATTGAAAAGGGACACATCACGTCACCCTAAGGCGCCTCTGGTGGTGTAATGGTTAGCAAGCTCGGCTAGCAAACCTACACGAGTGAGTTCGAGTCTCATTGGGTGCTCCTTTCATATGGCCTTGTGCCACATCTAAGCAAAAAGCTTAGTACATTTCCACATCACGTCACCCTTGACTATGGTCGCCAACTTTACTAACTTACTTTTAGTAAATACATATATATATATATATATATATATATGTGTGTATGTGTGTGTGTGTGTGAGTGAGTGTGTGTGAGTGTATTTGTGTGTGTGTGAATGTGTGTTTATGAACTCTGAGATCTTCATAATGGGATTATGTCGTGAGTACCAGGAAGTAAAATATGTTATTTTTAAAATTTGGAAGAATAAATGACATCAGGATGCTGCATTCCTCATACTAACAATATTACAATATTTCTCTTGCTGACTCTTAAAGCCGTGTCAGCTTAAATATTAGCGCACAATATACTTTCTCCAGTACATTGTGACATTTTTATACAAGATGTTTTCCACTCATAAAATATGAATACTAGATTTAGACAAAGGAAAGTGCTTCATTGAATTCATTAACTTTTTAAAATAGTTTCCTTTCAAGAAAAGACATTAAAACTTCTATTTTCTATAAAATCTTCACTCAGGATAAAGAAATACAATTTATTAAGGTAACTTATAAAATCATTTCCCACTTTTAAGGGACACACACACACACACACACACACACACACACACATATATATATATATATATATATAATTTGTTGTAAATGACTCAAGAAGCCTGAGCAAAGAAAGTAGATATATACTTTTAAATGCTTTTTTGCTTGTTTATACTCAATATGAATGATAGATATTTTTAATTGTGGGGAATAGTTCCACGGAAATATATGTATAGCGCGGGAAATCCTAAGCTCCCAATCAAAGATAGGAATTAGAAATCGAAGTGAGAGAGAGAGAGAGAGAGAGAGAGAGAGAGAGAGAGAGATTATTGAATTAATATTGCTCAAACAAGAATCAAAACAGATCATCAGATATTGATAGCCTTCTGGTCAATTCAGATTCACCTTCATCTAGTAAGACGAATGATTTTTTTCTCATCATCGTCGCTATCATTAATTTTTGTAGCCTTGTTATTATTAGCGTATTTATTATTCTACATCGAGTATTCATGATAAGCAATCATCTTTGTAAAAATATATCCTCTTTTCCAGCCCGAACTTTCTTCATTGTCTATTAAAATAGATATACCTACGTACACATATTATATACGAGCTGTACGTGATTTTTTTAATTCTTAAAAATGAAGGACTTATAGTGGCTTTTATTAAAGTTTTGAATAATTATCCGTAATCATAGGACGTTTTATTTGTTTTTAATCCGTGCTTGTCGCAAGAACTGATGACGATGGTAATCATTCGGTTTTATCCCTTGTTTACAACAGAACACGACTTCGTTTTTATCGAGCGTGGTGAAGTATAAAATATGGCTTCGGCTTTGTTCAGGAATCTCGGATACCTTTGAAAACCCGTATAAACTTATGAATATTTTTTTTAAATTTTATTATTTTCCTGGTTTAAGGAAGTATTATGAACCTACCTTCCATATGTTTCCCAAGGGAATTTTCACGGTCAGATAATGCCCTTGAGAAAGGCATGAATCCACCTCTACCCCAAACTATGGGAAAATAGGACATAATCGGTATTTTTTTCCTTAGGACTGTAATCAGTCCAGGAGTAGAACTCTAAATTAAAGCAAACTTTATCTGTTTAAAAATTGGAAGGGTTTCGTTAATACATACTAAGTTTCCACGTTTTTTTTAAAAAGACAGGTGAGAATTAAGACGAAATGGATCTCCTCTAAGTGTGACACCTGACCTAAACAGAGATAATATATTCGCGCATTGGAAGGGAAGTGGAGAGATATCCGCAACTTGTAATGATTACAAAAAGAGTTGTTTAGTGATACTGAGAATGAGAAATAACTCTTTTAACGCGAACTGGACATAAAAAACATTGAGAGGCAGCTGATACCTAAAGAAAATGTTTGTAAGAAAGAACCTAAAGTGTTCTTAAGTAGTTCGGACGAACGGTCATTTAGAGAATAATATTTTGATTGATCCTGTTTGAATTAAGAGAAAGGCGTCATCTCAACACGAGACGGAAACTCTCTGAAACTGGTTGACAAATTCACCTACCTAGGAAGCAGCGTCTCATCAACCGAAAAGGACATCGACACACGGCTAACGAAGGCATGGGCAGCTATCGATAGGCTTTCGATCATATGGAAATCAAACCTGACCGATAAAATGAAACACAGTTTCTTCCAGGCTTCGGTCGTGTCGATACTGCTATATGGATGCACTACTTGGACGCTGACTAAACGGTTGGAGAAGAAGCTAGACAGCAATTATACAAGAATGTTAAGAGCAATATTGAACAAGTACAGGCAGCAACACCCCACAAGGCACCAACTATACGGTCACCTACCACCTATCACGAAAACTATCCAAGCTAGACGAACCAGACATGCCGGACACTGCCGGAGAAGCTAGGACGAGCTCGTAAGTGATGTACTTCTGTGGACCCCCGCATATGGCCAATCAAAAGCAGGACGACCAGCTCGAAAATACATACAGCAGCTATGTGATGATATGGGATGTAACCCTGAAGACCTGCCAGAGGCGATGAATGATAGGGAAACGTGGAGAGAGAGGGTCAGGGATATCCATGCTAGCCGCACGACATGATAATGAATATTATCATTCTCAAATGTCTGCAATGATTTGATAGTATGATCTAATTTTACTATCTGCTTAACTCCCTGTGGATCACATTTCCTAACACAACGTGCAAGTCTTGTACTTTTTTGTTCCAGTTGTATTTACTTATTTGATTAACTGTTTCAACTAAGAACCCTAACTTGATATTCAGTTGGATGCTCTTAATTTTTGCCGAAATATAATTGGTCCTTATGGCAATATCATATGCTGTTATTTACAAGGGTTCAGTTTCTCTCTTGAGGTTTTCTCTTTCTTAAACATATCCATGTTATGTGCAATCGCCCAAATTCGTGGTTTGATGAATCCGTACAGTTGTTTATCTTTCTATTTTTTTTTCTGGATTGTGTTGTTTTACTGTCTGTCTTGATATTGATATTACTGTTACTGGCAGCTGTAAGTAGTTTTTCTTTCATCTTTTTTTTGTATTGCATTAACTCTAATCTTTTCTTGACACATATATGTCTATATGATCTCTTAATTAGAAAGACGTGTATTATCATCAATTTTCTTGCTTTTTGTTTATTTGTCTGATTATTATTACTTAGAATATTCGGACTATCGTCCTCATCTTTATAGTTATAATAGCAACTTTTCGGCTGATATGTTCTTCGGCCTTCTTCGGGTGTTCCATGACAAATCTGGGAGTCCACACAGAATCTCGAACTGAACTCTTTCTTTGAACCACAGGGGTAAACTGTTCCAATTCTGTTAACCATGACCTGGTATAAGTGGTAAATTATAGTAAGTATTCCTTATTGGTCTTACTGGTTGTTGGGATTGAACCTGCAACCTCCTTGTGATTTTTCTCAGAATATCCTTTCAGCCAAACACCTGATCTGCATCTGTCCATGATAACAATAAAGATGAGGTCAATAGTCCAAATATTATAGGTAATAATATCCATGAAGTTTCATCTGAGAAATTTAGACTCATTATTTGTTTACGTTTTTCTCTCGTCCGTTTTTGTTGTATAGCCATAATCATAATGATATTAATCCAACAGTACATATACAAATGCAAAGAGATGCCCGTGGTGTAATCGTTATCGTCGTAGGAAATGAACACGGTGACACGAGTTCAAATCCTGGGCGAGACTGATTGCATTTCACATAGCACTAATACCCTTGGGAAAGGTATGAATCCAAGTATTCTCACTCCAGCTATGGGAAAATAGTAGGACAGACTAGGTTCTTCAGCCTTGGTTAGGCAACTAGTCTAGGAGAAGGAAAACTCTGAATTCAAACCTGTTAAACTCCGCTCAAAAGTGACCTTGTGTCATATCCTGCCTGAGCGGAGGGGTTGGTAAATAGGACAAATGCAAAGAGACGTACAGGTGGACTCTTGTTCAGGTACGAACGGTTTTATTAACTTCTGACTTCGGGTCTTCGATACGAGGAGAGAGACATCATTCTTAAAAGTCTTTCATAATCATACTATGCTAACCCCACCCCCAACGTTAGGCACATCGCGTGGTGTTTAAGATCTCAATTAATCTCTACCGGTAGAGATCCGAAAAACTTAACCGCCGCAGCAACGGTAGAAAACGCAAACCTCAACTCCATGGTCTAATGTCAATTTCTCAACTGACTCTTTTTCAAAATCCACACATTCTCAGGACCACCTATTCCGGGCACGACGTCATCCACACTCCAGCCCCATTTCCTGTCTGAGGGTTTATTATGACAATGGTGATTGTCATATCCTTTGCGTGCGAACGTAAAACTGTACCCAGTGACTATGAACCTGAACTCTTTACCCGAATAGTTCAAAGCCCAGTCAAACTGAATTATAAAATGTAATTAACGAAAAATGATTAGTTGTCTAAATTTCTGAAACGAAGCTTGATGATTTTTTGAAAAGGGAAACCATCTGCCCTTATGATATAAAGTTGAAATAATTCATAGGGCTGAACATTGGAGGATTAGACGCCTTAAGGAATCAACACATATATTTAGCTTCAATGAACTGCTGAGTAAAACAAATATAGAGTTGAATACTATATGGAAACCGATAATTAAAAAGGCTAGATGAAAAAAAATCTGAATATGAGCACGGGTAAAAAAATCATACATAACATCAGTAATCCTATTCAAGTAAGAACAATAAGTTCATAAGTCCCAAAAATTCAATCTGAATTGTCCAGCAGGACACAGCATAACACTTATAGGTGTTAGTTCCCTAAGCTTCTAAGGAGACAATCATTTGAAGGTTGCAGGTGTCAATCCTGAGTGTAGGCGCGTGACAATACAGGAATACTTAACACTTGTACCCGATTATGGCTAACGGAATCAGAACAGGTGATCCCCGTGGATTCAATAAAGGACGTAGTTTGAAGTTCTGCGAAGGTTCCCGAGTTCGACAAACACCTGAAGAAGGCAGGAAGACATATCGGCCGAAAAGTTGTGGAAATAAAGATGAAGACAATTTGTCCGAAAACCCTTAATGAGAAAATGATTAATATAAAAAAAGCATTCCTAAATTATATAACATTTTAAGAATGGTGCTACGAATCTTATATTAGGGACCATCTACGTATGATAGTTCTACTGCAGAGTTTGGTTTCCTGATGTTTTCTAGTCCTTCTGACTTACTCTTTTCTTTCTTTTTCTACCATTTACATTTGATTGATGGTGTTCGTTGCTGATATTCCCATTTAAGTGCAATTTTCTTTTTTCTTCAGTATTGTCATTTTATCCTTGTTCTGTTGTTCTATTCCTTCCGTTGTTTCTTTTTTCCTACTTTTCATTAGCAACCTGTCACTTATTTTAATCCCAGATCCATTCCTATATCCTGGGTGTATATGCTTAGGGTTTGTGTAAGAGTTTCTAGTTCTTTTTTCTTTTCTTTTTCTCCTCTTGGTTTTACTTTTAGCAAATCATTATCGCTTTTTTTTTATTATTACTTTCAGTTTGTTACAATCTTTTGTCAGGTCTATATCCAAACACTACGGTAACAGAAGGTAGTGATTATATGTATTCTATGTATGTGTTTTTGTTGCCTCTTTTGGGTGATATTTTTTAGTCACATTCATTGTAATCTCTAAAGGAGATAAGCCGTCCCGCAAAGTGTAATTTTTCAAAAAATTCATTGGAGCTACGACAGTCAGGAATCTTCTTAAAGTCTTTATCTGTTTCTTTCTTAATCATACGCAGCGTTCCTACTATTACTGACACGGTGGTACTTTTAAGGTGCTACATTTTCCCAATTTCTATTTCTAGCTATTTATATTTACTTATTCTATGATATTCTTTGAGTGATATTTTATTATCAGCCAACACTGACGTATCAATTAGAAAGCGTTTTTCTTTTATAGTCCTTAACCACTATATATTGTCTATTGCGCTTTTTTTCTATCATTTTTGGTCTCAAAGTCCCAAAGTGTAGTTGCTCCTTTGGCTTGTACTATTCGTTCTGGTTGGTGTTTATAGCATTTTTCTCATTTGAGTGTTCCATAATATTTACATATTTTCTAATGAATATAATGTCTTATCTTATCATACCACTTAATTACCTGGCCACTGGCATCATGAGTTGAGTATTCGCCAATGGTCCATGTGATGGGGGTTCACTCCCAAAGACTCAAAAAATGGTACTTGATACCGCCTTGCTTACCACTCAGCATCGTAAGGATGAAGGGTGAAGTTAAGCAATCAAAAGAAAGGAGTAGCACCCTCTTCTACACCTCGGTGTAGTAGCTATTGAAAAGGGAAACTTCGGGTCAACCTTGCCGAAGGTTGCCAATTTTACTATTACTTAGTTTATCATGACTTTCTTTATATTCTATCAGTGTTAGGATTGGGAAACCAGACACTAAGTGCTCAATTAATTTCGTATTTTCTTTGCACAATCTCCAAATCTCTCGTTTTTATAAGATTTACCTAATAGTTGCTAGTTGCTGGACACTGGTCCCGTGCAGAAATTATTAACCTTCTGTTTCTGTCTTCAGTCCTGCAATTTTCAGCCATCTGTTAGATTTTACTTTATCTCTATCGATATTCCCCATTCTTGGTACGTATGGCTTTTTATTTGCAGATAAAGTAAAATGATTTATTCCTTGTGCATTTTTGGTAGAAGTAGTTTCACTTTCATCTAAATACATTTCAATATTCAATTCCAGTGTCTTCGTAATTTAGATTTTGAGTGCATTTAAGTAATTTTTGATATTCTCTTCATCCGCGAATGTATCATATATTCATTAGATTTAGGATTTAATCATCATCAACATCATCATCATCATCACGATCAAAATAAATAAAAAGAACTAAAAAGAAAAATGATATACTTTTTATCATACAATTACCTTTATTTTCTGTATTTACACATGAAATACACAATTTAGAATATTGGGTCTATTCAAGTATAAATTAATTAGATTGAATCAGGCACATCAAAATAGTTGTCATTAAAATCAAATTTCGTTTCTTTCGTTTCTTTCTTTCTTTCGATTATTTCTCTCTTTTTTTTTTTTTTTGTTTGTTTCTGTTTCTTTCTTCATTTTCTGTCTATCTTTATTTCTTCGTGTTTCTGTCCGTTCCTTCTTTCCTTCTTTCCTTCCATCTTTTACTTAATTATTTACGTATTTATTCCCCTCTTTTTCTCTTGTTGTCATTTCTTTTATTACCTTCTTTTCTCCCATATGTTTTCTTTCTTGTTGTCCCTATTGTTCTTCTACTTTCTTCTTTCTTTCTTTCTTTCTTTCTTTCTTTCTTTCTTTCTTCCTTCTTTTACTTTAATTATTTATCAGTTTCGTTCATTCATTCATTCATTCATTCATTTCCTTTTAATTTTTTCCTTCTTCTTTTTGTATCTTATACTTTCCATTTTCTTTTTAATTCATTATTACTCCTTTCTCTCTCTCTTTCTTTTATTCTTTTTTCTTTCACGATTTTGCCTTTCGTTTTCTTTAAATTCCTCTTTAATTCATTCACTCTTATTGTTTCTCTTTTTCATTTATCCCACGTTATCGCTTCACTACTTTTCTTTCTTCCTTTTTCCATTCTTTTTATTCTATTATTTCTTTTCCTTTTCTTTCTTTCTTTCTTTCTTTCTTTCTTTCTTTCTTTCTTTCTTTCTTTCTCTCTTCAGTTTTTTGTTTATTTCATTTTTCCATTTTTCTTTCAGAGTAATTAAACCAGATGTGTAACTATCATAATGAGAATCGATAAAATAAGCAAAAGACAAATCTGGCTATAAAAGTACAGTTAACACTTAACAGACAATGACTTTTTACAAAAATAATTTGCATTAACGACAATCGCTTATAAACAAAAGAAAGCATAATTCCAGTTAAATGTCTCCATTTAAGTACGGAAAGTTTGTATATTCACAAAGCGTTTGACTTTCAGTTGTAGTTTGCTAGTTATTTTTTAAACCACTAAATATGAGTTCAATCCTCATTAAGTACTTCCTTTACATTGTCCTTGTACCAGATCATGTTAAAGGCTACTTTTATGAACTATTTTCCTGGCCAAAATACTTTTCTTAAAAATGAGATTAATGTCGGAGCCTTCCTACGGCTCACATAAAATTATCGATCCCATATTCTGATTGAAAAAATGAAAAAAGCAACTGCTACTTACGCCATATGAGGTGCGGTAAAAAATTCATCGGTGGATTGTCTCGATGGGGATTATTTTTAAATACAATTTCCCTTGAGTTTTAACTCCTTTCACAGAGATACTGCCGAGCTTGGAACTCATTGGTCAAAAAGTCATCAATAGAAAATATGACGTCATCATCAGAACATTTTGGTCAATGAACTGTTTACCCAAATATATATATATATATATATATATATATATATATATATATATATATATATATATTTCCAGAGTTTCGTTGTCCAGGGTTAGTGGAGCGTTTTATATTTGAGCGCGTATTATTACAAAATAATTACGGTAATAATAAGGATATTTTCCATTATTTATACGGAATCTTTTAAAATAGATATTAATATTACTGCTTTTAACTAACTAATGGCGTATAGAAGCAAACAATTTAGCCTGGCATAAGTACACACTTTATGCCTATGGACCCCTTCACATGGACAAGCAAAGGTAGAACGACCAGCTACGACCTATAAACAACAGCTCTGTGCCGATACAGTATGTCGCCTTGAAGACCTATCGGGAGCGGTGGATGATAGAGAGAGGTAGCAGGAGAGGGTCAAGGAGAGCTGTGTTGGCGGCAAGACATGATGATGATGATGACCCAAAGATGAAACGCTATCAGGTGAAACCACTCCGGGCTACAGTGGACCTAGGAGCAATGGCAATGAACAGGTACTCCGCATTCCCCAAAACTTCAGGATTATGGGAAGCTCAACGTCAGATAGTTTAGTGTCATAAACAGGACACTCGTCGAGGGGGTCCAACCCCTCTGTAGAGACACAGTCGGTATATTATAGAGCCCAAAGCGACTAGGCAAGAAATTCCTTTGTTAGAGATCACTTTCCAACGACGAACCATCCACGGGACGTAAGTCCAGGCCTTACGAAGGTCACATGTTCTTGTTTACATCTGTTTCCGTCTATAAGTCTGCTAAAATGCAACTTGTACCCAATTTGTGATTAATACTTAACGTGTGATCAAATGTCTCATATTGAGTAAATATGTAAGACGCTTTAAAAACATTAGCACCACGAAATATCATGTTTTCTTTAGTTAATTCTACATAAAAATTACTGTTTCTTTTCACGTTCTCTTCTGACCCTGTCGGATAGGCACAGAATACTGCGGTTTCTGCTGAGAAATAAGACAAACAAAAAAGAGGTGTCCTGGGTGTGACACTAAACAACAGTCGGTAACGCGGCTGCTGTTCTGGAGCTTTGAGGTATATGGAGTACCCCTTCATTACCATTACTACTAGGTTCACTATGAGCCGCAGTGGATGTACCAATTTATATCTTACCTATGGATCCTATGTTTAAAATTTGTTTTATTCAAAATAAATACATGATCCCATATATCTGTAAATTATCTCTCTTCACAATAGTAATCTAAAGGTAGAATTATTATTTGATATTCATATTTACCCAACCCCTCCGCTCGGGTAAGATATGACACAAGGTCAGTTTTTTTTTAAGCGGAGTTTAACAGGTTTGAATTCAGAGTTTTCCTTCTCCTAGACTAGTTTCCTCGCCAAGGCTGAAGAACCAAGTCTGCCCTACTATTTACCTAGCTGGAGGGAGAATAATTGGATTCATGCCTTTCCCAAAGGTATTAGTGCTATGTGAAATGCAATCAGTCTCGTCTAGGATTTGAACTCGTGTCGTCGTGTTCATTTCCTACGACGATAACCATTATTATTTGATATTTCATACTATATAGATCTATGTAAACATTCTTAGAATTGGATAGGAATATATCATACCATATCTGTTGATTGGTTGAATTAATATCATACAAACATGTATGGTTTTTTTTTGGCCTTAAGGTTTGGGAATAGTGTATATTTTACGTTTATAACAACTTTTCCTTAGTGTATTTGTTTCTTGAGAAATTTTTTCACTCAGGTATATAGCAAGAAGTTTTAAGTAATAACAAATATTGCACACATTGGTATGATGTATAGCACTCCTATCTTCCACTAATAGAACAAAAAAAGTAAAGTTGACGACCGTAGTCGAGGGTGACCCGAAGGCTCCCTTTTCAATAGCTACTACACCAAGCTGTTGGGGAGGGTGCTTCTTCTTTCCATGATTTGCTCCACTTTACCCTTGACCCTTACTTTATAATGCTAAGTGTTAAGCAAGGTAGTATTAAGTACCATTTTTTGAGTCTTTGATATGACTCGACCTGGGATTGAACCCAGGTCTCCCGGGCCATTGCCATTTCTTTTCAAGAAGAATTAGTTTTTTTCATACGTTTAATTGGTATCCAGTAATTAATTATAATAATCATTAGTAAACAATTATACCTTTAAGTAGCTATTCTTAATACAAACAGTGCACTCACGATTATATGCTATCAACGATTCCTATCAAATACCAATAATTTTGAAAGCGATCAATTTGGTTTTTAGATTGGACCCTAACAGATACTAATACTCTAGGTGAGTGTGAATTTGGGAGTAATGGCAATAAAAAAGTACACTACACTCCGCAGAGCCGCAGAACGAGAGATTTTCAATTAGAAACAGTTTTGTCTCATACACAAGACACTTTTTGTGGGATGTCCTTTCTCTTATGTAGAGAATACAGTCAAATTATTCTTAGCCCTGCAGACAGGACAATATCCAATAGTGAGCAGAGAAATCGTTATATACAAATAAGTAAGTAAAGTTTGCGACCGTAGTCGAGGGTGACACGAAGGCTCCATTTTCGATACTTTCTACACCACTTTATCCTTGATTCGTACCTTATAATGCTGAGTGTTAAGCAAGGAGGCATCAAGTACCATTTCTGAGTCTTTGGTATGACTCGACCTCTGTTTGATCCCAGGTCTCCCGGGCCATTGGCGAACACTGTAAACATTATGCCAACGTCCAGTATTATGCCAAAAAAAGAACCATAAGAATTATTACAATTGAACATTAAAATATGAAAACTTCGATAATCAAATATTTGCAAATTAATAAAGTTTTGACATTAAATAATCTATAAGCCTTTTAAAAGCCATTAAATAAAACGAACCAATTTCTCTTCAATGGTTATCAAATATTATATCTAAAGCCAGTGCGGCCCACACCATCATAGCAATAGACCCCTAGTAATGAAATTGGGCTTAGTTTTAAGGTAAGTACATTCGACCATACATACTGCATCCTTTTATCACGAGTATCCCCTTATCATTAGACGAAATGGTGATTTTGTCAACTGCACTCAGTTTCCTTTAAAATTTTCTTCCCCCTGTCATGTAATTTATGCGTTGACAGAACTGAAATGAAAAGTCGTCAACGAATTCTATATGCCCTCAGACCTAAACCTTTCCACGCATTAACTTTCCATGACGTTAGCGACATTTTCATCCGTTTTTCAGTTTTCCTCTGGTTCCTGCCAAGATTTCTTTTTACACGCTTCTTCTTGGTTTGATGACCTTTCCGATCCAAAGCCAAAGATTCCTTCCGAGGAATGAGTCGCTTAAGGCAGCGCGAGTATCATTAAAACACTTCAGGGCTTTATCAATGGTCTTTTGACAAACACTCAACTCTTTTATCAATGATTGTTCTTCAGTGCAGTCTTCGTCAAAGCAACGAGATGATCACGTACTTGACGAAATCTTGCTTCGTACCTATTTGAAATCGGTTAATAAAACTGTAAACGAAGAATATTGAAGAGTGTTTACATGGATAGCAGATGAATTCTCTTGTAGGGGCAACTACAAAACTAACAAAAAATGTGGAGGATAAGAATAAGAAAGGGATGATTGTGGGGGTAAATTTAGATTATTCTTTTGTTCTACTTATTTATATATAAGCTTACGCATTTCGACTTCGTACGTTTGAGAGGACAAATTTGAAGAAATCATCATCAGAGATTGTTTATTAACAATCTCAGATGATGACAAATATATAGAGGATAAATAAAACAAATCATCCAAATCCTCTAACACCATCTTTCTTCCGTTTCTTATATATATATATATATATATATATATATATATATATATCTGTGTGTGTGTGCGAGTGTGTATATATATATATATATATATATGCTCATACGCAAATTCTTCCTCCTCTCTCTCTCTCTCTCTTACTATCTCTCGCTTTATATATATATATATATATATGTATTATTGGTAAATACGGCTATTTGCGAAATGTACATGGGACGTTCATTACATATATACATAACGTAGAACACATAAAAAACATAGGAATCTCGAAATTCGAAAACACGTAACGACTTCTTGTTCAGGCACGAAACCTTTTTATTAACTTTGAGTTAAAGGTTTCGACATAAGGAGGAGAGACACAATCTTCTACGCTGTCTTATTCCTTTGGCCCCCATCTCATGCGGCCCCCATTGGGCGCAAGTTCGCCTCGCGTCTGCGAGCTCCAAAAGTCGATCCTCCTCGTTTGGTGTCTAGTTTTCAACTCTCTAGCTTTCTTTCAATTTTCCACCAACTTCTGCGCGCTTCCGGTGCGTGACGTCACTCGCACTCTGTCAGCCGTTTCTTCTCGGACTATTGTGACATCTGAGTGACACCTCCATCCCTATTCGCGCGCCCACGTTAACACCTGCCTCAATGTTGCACCTAACTAACCCATGTGCTGAGCCGAAAGGTTCTTAGCCTTACTAAACTCAAAGGCATGAACTGAAATCCCTTGGCCATTACGTTACATATATATATATATATATATATATATATATATATGCACTCGGTTTGTTTGTTTGTTTGTTTGCTGTTTGGGCTTAATGGCATATCAACCTTCGAAGGTTATTTAATGCCAAATCCATTTTTATACAAATAAACAGTCCTATTTCAAACAATTCATTTCAGCATACATGCACACTTTAATTGTCAAAAACATTTCAATTTCAAGTTATTCAGTTTAGTCAAACAGTTTTAATTCAAACAATTTAGTTTAGTATAAGTATAGTTTTTGTTTACACGCAGTTAAATGTCAAAATAGTTCTTTTTAGAACAATTTAGTTTAGCGTAAGTAGAGTTTCAATATCAAATCCAGTTCTATTTCAAACACTTCGGTTTAGCATAGATATACAGTTTTTTTTCCAAAACTGTTCTATATTAAGCAATTCAGTTTAGCATAATTACGCAGTTAAGACGTCAAAACAGATTTATTTCAAGCAATGTAATTTAGCATAAGTACGCATTTTAGTTATATTTTGCTCATAGATCGAAACCTATCAGGTGCTCCCACTTCGGGCCAAAGTGGACTGGGAGAGATGGCTATGAATGGATGCTCCGCATTCGCCAAAGCTCCGGCATCACCATCAGATTGTTTAGCGTCATAATAAGGACACTCGTTGGTGGGGACTTACCCCTCTACAGAGGTGCAGTCGGTATATTCTCCTGCACCACCTGACTGAGGGGGGTGTCCTCGTGGTGTAATGGTTAAAGCGATGAACTGCGGAATCGTAGTACGCGAGTTCGTACTCCAGTCGCGCTATTACGTTCACTTTCGGGCAAATACCCTTGGGAAAGGTATGAACCCCCTTATTCTCCCTCCAGCTATGGATAAATAGTAGGACGGACTAGGTTCTTCAGCCTTGGTGAGGCAACTAGTCTAGGAGAAGGAAAACTCTGAATTCAAACCTGTTAAACTCCGCTTAAAAAATTGACCTTGTGTCATATCCTGCCCGAGCGGAGGGGTTGGGTAAATAGTACCACCTGACTGAGCAATATGGATACGATGAAGTGCCATTCGCGTAACGGTAATAAAATTAGCGACACGAATTCAAATTCTGGATGGGGCTGTTTGTGTTAAATGCACCCTTTAATTGTCAAAAACATTTCAATTTCAAGTTATTCAGTTTAGTAAAACAGTTTTAATTCAAACAATTTATTCTATTATAAGTATAGTTCTTTTTTTCACGTGCCCTTGGGAAATGCATGAAACCTTCTGAATTGGTAAATAGTAGACTGGGTTCTTTAATCTTTGTTCGGCAACCAGTCCGGAAGAAGGAAAAATTTCAAATCAACCTAATTTTACTCCAGTTAAAATAATTTTGATTTGTGTCCCATCTTGTTCGTGGCAATGAGGTTGGAGGAAATACATACACACTCGGAACTGTTGGACTTAATGAGGCGCTCTTAGGCTAACACTTATCGTCGTAGAAAATAGAATCGATGACAGTTCGAATCCTGGACAAGGTTTTTAGTGGTTCACTTGATGCCTTTGCACTTGGGAAAGTTTTGGTTTGGTTTAGTTTACTTTAGTTTTATGGCATGTCAACTACTGTTGGTTATTTAATGCCAAATCCTAATTTTACATATATATTAAATATAGGATTGGTAAACACATCTTGTCAACAAGGTATATTTATGAGATGTAATTAAATAAATATCAATTGAAACGTAACGAAGCAGTTATAGTCGATAGAAACGGATTCGTTAAGCCGAGTTCAAATTCAGTAAGAGACTATATGCATTTCCCTTCTAGCTAATACCTATGGAGGTACTCATGGTGTAATGGTTAACGTCGTAGGAAACAGACCCGGTTAACCGAATTCAAATCCTGGATAAAGTTGTTGGCATTTCTCATTGGACTGATAATTTTAGGAAAAGTATGAAATGTTTATATCTACCTCCCACCAGACAGGATTTGATACAAGGTTTTTTTATCATATCATATTTACCAACCCCTCCGCCCAGGCAGGATATGACACAAGGTCAATTTTTAAGCGGAGTTTAACAGGTTTGAATTCAGAGTATTCCTTCTCTTAGACTAGTTGCCTCACCAAGGCTGAAGAACCAAGTCTGTCTTACTATTTATCCATAGCTGGAGGGAGAATAATTGGATTCATACCTTTCCCAAGGGTATTAGTGCTATGTGAAATGCAATCAGTATCGTCCAGAATTTGAACTCGTGTCGTCGTGTCCATATCCTACGACGATAACCATTACACCACGGGCACCTTTTTATAGTGGGGATCTAGGGGAGGGGGAGGTCGGACACAAGTCTCGAGAAAGTATGAATCAGTCTATTCTCCAGTTATGGGAAAAGAGTCGGGCAGACTGTGATCTTTAATCTAGGTATTGCAATCGGTATACTTAGAATTCAAACTAGAAAAGTTCTGCTTGAAAATTGACCTTGTGTCGCAACCTGTGCATGGTTCAGTGAATATATCCAATAGAAAAAGATATGTTTCAATATATTCACCCTTACATCTACGTTTAAATTTTTGGGTAGATTGAGTTTTTGAACTTTAGTAAAGCAATCGATCGAGAATGAAGAACTCTTAATTCAAATCTTAGGGGAATCTTTGATCTAATGTTGCACCAGTCATTTGTTAGCACTAATTTAAGAAAAAAATACTGTTTCTCGAAAAGTCTTCACTCCTATGAACCACTGTACATGACGAACAACCGTTTATTCTATGAAACCATTGTTAAATCTTTACTAAAATTGATCTTTTGTAATTTTGATAGTCCTCTTTTATTTTGACATTGGTATCGAATCGTACTTACACCTTCATTTTACTACCTTTCGCTCACGAGATAGGTCCTGTGTCATAGTGGCTTACGTACTCGACTAAGTGAATTTGAAATCGAGTTACGCTTCTACGTGCACTTTCGAACAAATACTCATGGAAAATCTTTGATTTTCTAATCTATACTGCTATTGATCAAAGGGTACCAATACAGCACTTCTGAAAAGATTACTTTGGATTTAGATAACCAAGGGAGGCTGATACACAAATTTGGTTTTTACAAGGTGTTAATTCGGAGATTACACACCGTTTCGTATAATCCATTAGATTATCCCAAAGAGAGAAACCTACCTCAGAATATTCGGTAGGAAACAGAACAAGTCAATTAATATATGACATTTAATTGTCCACAATACAAGGCGGCAAGTAAGGTACTGTCCCACACCATAAAAATGTCACAATGTGTTCAAGGAACCTGAATTCAAATCCATACAGTAAAGGTTGAAATCACATACTCTTCTCAGGACTGTAAGATAACAGAGGGAGGCACCATGAGTTCGCTACTGAGGAAATAACATGTACATCTGTCGGTTCTGAAGTCCTGTTCGTCAAAGAGAGAGATTTCCTCAAACGCTGTGAAAAGAGGAACCATATGATATAGTCTACCAAAAGCCATTAAAAAATATTTTAATATTTCCCTAGGCTTTTTTTTTGTCTTTGTCACTTTGAAAAAATTTGTAGAACACTGAATGTATTGTTTTCGCTGTATGTGATCGTGCTATGTAAGTTTAAGTTCACTTGAATTTGGTTTACTCGGGCTCAAACCCTCAACATAACTTTTTATCAACTAGATAATGATTAAATGATCATTTCAGAAGTGTTAATTTGCATATGTTTTCTTTTTGCATATATAGAGCAAATTTGATATATTCAATGGTTATGATTATTCTATTTGTATCAGTTCATATGTCACCGTTGTGAAACTAAAACAGAATTTAACTAAGACTATTTATTTCTGTTTTTGACTTACAGGTTCAAGTGAACATAGAAACATTTTGAAGGCTACATATTATTCAGTATTACATAAAGTCATGGATTACCAAACGTAAGTAGCAATTACAACTCTATTTCATTTAAAATCCCAGCATGAACATAAAAATCCATTCTGTCTCGAAATGGTTGCATTTTTGGTGTCCCATCGCAGGGTCAAATAAAAAACGTTTAAAGATTATTTGTATAAAATAGAAATAGTGGAACCCTAAAAGTATTCGCAAATTATTTGTGTTACGAATAGTTGCGCGAAGCTATATTTATTTAGATTATTATTTTACAGTTTTGAGTGTCTTTCACACCAGCGTTTCTCACAGGAGTTTGGGTGACAATTTCGCAAATTCTCTTTTTTTTTTGTTAATTATTATAAGATCTGGTCTTCTGGCCGAGATTAGGTGATCCGTGTGAATTTCAAAGTCCTATTGGAGTTTATGCGTGTCTTTTTCTAGGACAGTTGCTGGGTTGTGCATATACCATTTGTTGCTGTGGTTAAATTATTATTATTATTATTATTATTATTTACTCATTAGAGTTTATCATAACCGCTTTAGGGGATTGTCTTTCACTGGAATTTGAGTGACAACAAGTCTCCTCAAGTGTCCAGGACTCTTCTCAGTATTCTGACCGCTCTCAATAATGCTGTAGTTTGGATGGCCTCCACTCATCCGCCAACTTCCAATTCCTCCAGTCCTTTCAATAATCCTTTAATTACTCTACCAAACGCACCAATCACAATTAGTGTAATTGTCACCTCAATGTTTCATAGTTATTTTTCAGGTCGAGGTACTTATCCTTCTTTTCACATTCTTTCAGTTTTATTCTGTGGTCAGCCGCGACAGCTAAATCAACAATTTTACAAATTCTCTTTTTTTGTTGATTATTATTAGGTCTGGTCTTCTGGCCGCTATTCGGTGATCCGTGTGTATGTCAAAGTCCCATAGTAGTTTATATGTTTATTATTATTATTATTATTATTATTATTATTATTATTATTATTATTATTATTATTATTATTTTGTAAAAATTTCAGTTTTACTTTCGGTTCCTTACAACAGTTGTCAGAATCTTTACCAAAGTCCTTGGGTGAGAGAAGCTAGTGATAATACACTTTCTATCCAAGTATATTTTCTGCTGATCCGTCTGGTTATTTTTTCAATCATATTGATAATATTCTCCTAAAAAGATGAGTAGTTCGGGAAAGTTTAACTTTTGGTATTTCGTATTGACTGGAACTGTCGGGTATCCTGTCAATGGATTTACCTATCCTCTTCTTGATCATACCCAGGGCTCCTACTAATACTGGCATGGTGGCAATTTTAAGGTGCCACATCTTTTCAATTAATATTTCCTGCTCTTTATATTTATCATACAGTTCAAGTGATATGTTATTATCTGTTAGCACAAATATATCACTTAGAAGGCTAGTTTCTCTTTTTCAGTCCTTTATCACGATATATAGACTTTTATTGCTGATTTTATTAACAGTTTCTTGAAAACGTATACTTCCTTGAAATAATTGAAAGCATATAATTGCATACAAATTACTATAATTAGATATACTTGAAACCATATATAGGTGTTAAATTTCATTTGCATTAAAATCGAAACTATATTTGTTTACAAATAATTATTTTTATCAGTTATTTGAAACCATACAATTGCTTGCCAATAAAAAGACTGACATCGATTTTTAATACCCAATTAAGCCAGCCCAGTTGGCTGTAGCCGTAGAAAACACCGACTGCACTTCTGTAGTGGGGTAAGACCCACCCCAACAAAATTCCCATGGCATTAAACAATTGGATGGTGAGTCTCGAGTACTGCATGAGCTTTAGCGAATGCACAGTGCCTCTTCATTGCCATCTCTCCCAGGTCCACTCTGTTTCGGAGTTGTAGCATCTTAAAAGGTCTTCTCTTGGAGTCAAATAGAACTGTTTGACTTTTAAACTGAGTAAAAACAAATGAACTTTGCTAAATTGAATTATTAGAAATAGAACTGTTGGATCATTTAACTGAGTGTAAATAAAAGACAGATGTTTAATTGAATTATTCGTGATACACATCAATACTTGGAACAATTTAAGTTCGTTGTCTTATATATATATATATATATATATATATATATATATATATATATATATATATATAAATGGGTTGATATGGAGGTGCCTGTGATGTAATGGTTATCGTCGTAAGAAATGGACCGGGTGATACGAGTTCAAACCTGGACAAGGCTGATTGCATTTCACATAGCACTAATACTCTTTGGAAAGGTATGAATCCAATAATTCTCCCACCAGATATGTGTGTTTCAGCCTTGATAAAGCAACTAGTCTAGGAGAAGGAAAACTCTGAATTCAAACCTGTTAACCTCCGCTTAAAAATTGACCTTGTGTCATATCCTGCCAAAGCTGAGGATTTGGTAAATATGGATATGCCATAAAACCAAACGAAATAAACATCGACATACATCAAAACCAACCAACCAACTTTTAATTCAGTGGCGTGTATCAATGATTATAAAATTAAAATGTTGAATAAGAATTTAGAACATAAGCATGTCAGGCAGTAGACGTATTGATCCAACTTAAGACAAATAAAGACACAAATAAAAATTTGCATACGTTAAATATAAGATAATTGAAGACGATTTCAGAAAATGATAAGAACGCAAATTATCTTGACCAGAAAATAACTAAACTTCAAAAACGCCTGAAATTTATATTAGATTTACTATTTATTGAATTAGATTTCATTTTACATTCTTTTCTTTTTGTGTATGAGACATAGTCAAAGGCGATGTGCATGAATAAATGAAAATGATTCCCTGCAATTTGATCGAAATATTAGATAATAATCGATATCTTTCAATCAGTTTCGTCTTTATTTGATTTACAATTAATTAAGTAATATAACATGGTGAATCACGCGATTGATATGTGGGCAAAAATTGCCTGTCACTTTACCAACAGCAGATATGGGATAAGATATATGGCGCCTCGTGGTAGTGTAGTGGTTACTGTGGTTATCTTTCTCCTCAACTACGATTAAGTTGAGAGTTCGATCTCCATGTTGTCATGAAACGCGAGCCCCCCCCTAAAAAGGAATTACTAGCAAGGGCGGAAGTTGATCTAGGTGTCTTGTCGAAGAAAGACAATGGGTTCCTTAATCCTTCTCCGACTGTTCATCCCACCTCCGACTGTTCAAGACACCACCTCAATGATTGTCCTGGATATGACATTAAACAAACTGATGGCGAGGATCCAGTACGAATCCATTAAAGTTGCCTCCGTCCTTATTTCTCAAGCAGTTCCTAGCATGTCTTCTTCATTTACTTGGATGTTTTGTGAGATGGGATGTAAGTGGCTATTTTACGTCATGCTGCTTCCAGGGATTTATTCAAAACAGCAAACCTAATTTTTTATGTAATTCTTATTCATCTTTTTCTCTTGGCGTTTCGTTCGAGCCAGAGTAGTGCAGCCATACAGTAGTACTGACATGTCTACATCTTGGAAGAAGATATATATATATATATATATATATATATATATATATATATATATATGATTTTATTGGAAAAGTTTCAAGATAAAACTATTCTTAGCGATTCAGAACTGATTCCTTAAAGCAGATTTAAGTAATTTCAATTATTCATAACACAGATAATTCTAAATGGGTTCAAGAAAAGCAATGTAATGGTAATAATTCTATTCGATACTAATCATTTGTTTGCACACACTTAAATCGTTTAAAGTATAGCTATCAAACACTAATAACTACATTTAATATTGATTATTTGTTTGCACACAGATATATGTTTGCGAGTAATGCTATCTCAGTATAACTGACCCTCTGCCACCGCCTTCTATCATCTATCACAATATTTTTGGCAACTTGTTTAATATGAGTAATTTGAAGAATACTATTTGGGCAACCATATAAGTGATAGGGCTAATGACCATCTTATTGACAGAATAGGGCCAGTAAGGACAAGTGTTATAAGTCACGTGAGCACTTCGGTTGCCGGGTCGCAGACTTAGTCAACAAGATGCTGTTCTCAAGCATTACGTGTTGCCACTAACAGATGACCTCACTATTGTATGGGAGATCTTACTGCTGTAGTAGAAATGCAGTCGGTGTGTTCTACGGTCCCAGCTGACAGGGTGAAGATGAAATTCTGTTAAACATCATTATTTATAATCATAGCAGTTTGCTGACAAAATCTCAGCTCTCTTTCTTAATTTGATAAGGCAACTGGTACGGGGAACCACGCTTTGCCGAAGTAAAAAGGCATAAAAGCTTGTACTCAGCGCGTGATCAATCTAAATAGTGATCTTTATTTCTGATAAGCGGGTCTTTGGCCTAATGAGTAGAGTGTTTGCCAATGGTCCAGGAGACCGGGGCTCATTCATACCAAAGACTCAGAAAATGGTACTTGATGCCACCTTGCTTAACACTCAGCATTATAGGGTAAGGGTAAACTGGAGCAATCTAGGGAATCGAGTAGTACCTTCCTCTACACTTCGGTGTAGTGGCTATTGAAAAGAGTACCTTCTGGTCAGTCTCGATTAAGGTCACCAACTTAACATTTTTTTATTTCTGATGTGCGCTGTGCTTCTCTATCAGAGTGACGACCTGAGATGCTTAGAAAAAATCTTCTTTGTAAGATGAACCATAAAAGTTAATCATCATCATCATTATCATCATGTCGTGCCACTAGCACGGATATCCCTGACCCTCTTTCGCCACTTTTCCCAATCGTTCATCGCCTCAGGCAGGTCTTCAGGGCTACATCCCGTATCCTCACATAGCTGCTGAATGTATGTTCATGCTGGTCGTCCTGCTTTTGTCCGGCCATATGTGGGGGTCCATAGGAGTACATTACTTATGAGCTCGTCCCAGCTTCTCCAGCAGTGTCCTGCATGTCTGGTTCGTCTAACTTGGATACATTTCGTGATGGGAGGCAGGTGGCCGTATAGTTGGTGTCTTGAGGGGTGTTGCCGCCAGGACTTGTTCAATATTGCTCGCAGCATTCTTGTGTAACTGCTGTCTAGATTTTTCTCCAGCCGTTTTGTATAAAAATAGATTTGGCATTATATAACCAACAAAGGTTGATAGGCTATAAATCCCAAATAAAAACATAAATAATGAGTATATAATTTTTTCAACAATACCGAACCAACCATTTTTATTTACTAAGCTCCAGGTGGTTTAAGGTACAAGCTGTTATTAAGCAGTCACTCATTTCAGAATTGAACAGGAACATTATTGCTTAACTTCAGTGACCTTAGATGGACTGATGTTTTCCGCATGACTTCAATGTATATTCTTTAATAGGTCAAGCTTTTCTTAGAGTGAGACACAGGTATTCGAAGTTATGAAAAATAACGCCATTTTCCATATCAGAGTAATTCATCTTAGTGGGTAGTAATTTCTTGGTTTGCACAAACTTGCAAAGCCTTTGTACCATTCTTTCACTCTTAAGGAGGGATGAAAGTTTTTTAAAATAACCCACAAAACTCAGCTATTCTTCCTTCGGCAATCCGTTTTTTATGGACTAGAAGGAGGAATCAAAATCTGCATACGTCACAATTTGGTCCCATGAGATTTACTTCGAGCTCGAGATCAGTTTCTTATAAGTTGCGTCTCCGATAACAGCCCATTTTTTTTTTCCTTCCCTGAATGCCGACGGGAACACGCCGAGTTTTGGGAGAATCACACCTAAGTCTCGATTTGTGAGTGGCTCCCCACTATATAACGACCTTGTGTCATGTATTTCTTAATGGGAAGTTGTTTAAATTCCTTTTTTTCTCTCCCTGATATCTTGCATGCAGTTACGTGCGCACGCGTATTACCTCACTAGTTAAGTATTTTCCTTTTTTGATAAAACGTTTTGGTTTTGAATACCTCCGGCCTCAAAGATGTCATTCATTTCAAAACTGAATGGACTCAATTATGCTTTAGTTCGATGATCTAATGTTAACCGTTGCTTTCAACGCGATTTGAACGTAAATCAAATAATTACACGGGCCTGCGATGTTTTCAAGGTCGAATATATATAATAACTGATAGGGGAGGGGTTTTTTTTAATGCTGGATCAAAAAATCATACTTATGTTTTCTAATCAGATTAACTTTTAAAGATACAAGCCCTAATTTGAAGTGTATAGAACAGTACATAACTCTATTTTGTTGTTGAATTAAGCTAATAATGCTAAATTTAGAGCTGATATATTCGCAGAAAGCTCACATTGTTCCATAGTAAACGGAAAATATACAAAAGAGACTATTCATGGATAAAAGGTGTTTTCAGGGAGTTCCTCCTATTCTCGAAAGCCACTGTATCCTGTTTTAAGCCCTTGCAGCAGTCAGTAAGAAAGTTTACATTCCACTGGCTTTGGTAGCGCTCATCCAAAATGTGGATGTTTTGGTGAAAACACACACCCTGCCCTTCACTCAAATCTCAAGAGTTTTTTGAAAATAGTCAAAGTATGACTGCAGAAAGCGCAGTTGGACAGCTGTGAACCAAGTTGGTGGAAACTCTTTTGTAACTCTTCAATTTCTTTCTCCAATTCTGCCCTAGGAATTTTGTAACAACTGACTTCAGTGACTGACAGGCGGACAGTTCAGCTTCGTTCAGTGCTTCGTCAAACAGTGGGTCCTTCATAAGTCCTCATATTTGAGAGTCAGTAAATATACTAGCCTTGAGTTTCTCCAAGATTATCCATGGGAACTTCTAGATTAAAGTAAATCTACTGCCTTTCCTATCCATTGCCTTCAAAATGTTCTTCATTACTCTTAACTTGGTATATAAGAGTGTGTAAACGTTACACCCTCACCCCACCACACACGTTAACTTTCTCCTAACCATGTCACTTCTTAGCCGGCCGGTGATCAACTAGTGGTTCGAGGGGGTAACGCACATCTCTTTACCTACACAAGAATACGATCGAGGGAACGGAGAAAATAGAAGGACAAACGAACAACACGAACAAAGCTTGGGGTTCACCAAGTGCAGAGGAAGGTATGCAACACTACATGCATGTGCAGACTATCGCTAGCGTGGGTTACTAGCGAAAATTCCACAATGCTACTGGAATCAGACTCATCTTGACTCACTCTCGCTGGACCCTATCCCATGCTGCCTCGCCTCTCTGCTCCGGTGTCTGGTGTTGACCGCCCCTGTCCGTGGATCCACGCCAACCTCTGCTGTTCGCCTCTCTCTGTCCAGCCGCCAACTGCCTCTCGGCTCTCCAGCCGCCAACTGCCCTCTGCTGGGTCGCGTCGTCAACTCTCATTCGCGTCCCCTTACCACTTCCGGATACGGCGAGATTTCATGTCCAAGAATCCTTTGTGTGGTTTCGCGCCAAAACAGACTCGTCTGCTTTGGCGGCTTACCCACATAGTGCTACAAGTGGAAGCAGTATTTTGTTCGGTTCAACGAGAGTGAGACTAAACGTTATACGAGCCAAGTTTTAACCTTTGTATTAACGGCCACTCTTGTCTGAAATAATATTATTCATCAGCCCGGTGGTCCCAGAGACACAGAAAACAAGGTTACTTTGGGTAAACATCTTAGAATCCTATGAACAGTTCAACCACCATGGGTTATTCACAGATCAACCATTTGTGCTCCTGGTAGTTAACAGCAGACAGCAAATTACCCATGCTGTTAAATAAGTTTCTCTCTTTGGTACTGAATGCCCAATAGGGATAGAAAAATTGTACTTTGAGACTTCTGCTGGATGAGACAATGAAAAGTCTCCATTCCGTAGCATTAAACTCTAACCCAATTGTTTTGATCCATCCAGCAATGTTGTTGCAAAAAACCAAAGATGACTTATCCTGAAACGAAAAAAAAAACTGTCTAAATCATGTCTCACGACCTCGATAGAACGTTTTTCCTAGTGCTAACAGATGTAACTCTTTGAGAGATGAACCTAGCAGCTGAACAGACACTTTTAAAATGTCCAGGTTTAGTGTCAGGTTGATGAGTTCTGCTTGTGTCAAGCGTACTTGCTGGTCATGTTCGATACGAGTTCAAATCCTAGACGAGACTGATTGCATTTCACATAGCACTAATACCCTTGGGAAAGGTATGAATCCAATAATTCTCCCTCCAGCTATGGGTAAATAGTAGGACAGACTAGGTTCTTCAGCCATGGTTAGGCAACTAGCCTAGGAGAAGGAAAACTCTGAATTCAAACCTGTTAAAATCTGCTTAAAAATTGACCTTGTGTCATATCCTGCCCGAGACGAGGGATTGGTAAATAGTACCATTCCTCCAATCCTTTAAGTTCTTCACACATGTTTTATAGCAAACGTGGGGAGCAAATGGCTTATTCTGATTCCCTAGTTTGATTCCAAAGTAATCGAAATATGCTTTTTTCACAAATTAGTTGCTTGATGATTAGGATGAAACACATTACTGCAGATATAACAGAACCTGTCTAGATTATTGCAATCCATTCATACATGAATACAAATGTCAAGCTGAAAAGAGAAAAATAAATCAGCATCAGCACGTCGTTGGCACTTGACAGTGTACATTAAAATCATCTTAAGCTGAGGTATAAGCCCACCCACTCTTGGTATCTGGGTGTTAGCGAGTAGGGTGATACACTGTAGTTAGGTACACATTCAACATTTTATATATGCTATACTAAACATGAGGTAGCTGTGATCATCTGTGACAAGTAGACTCATCAGGCTTTTGAATAGATATTATAATTGCATACAACTTGTTGTGAAGTATTCAAACACATCTTAAAAACGAGACCTGGACAAACACTGTGAATGGTATTTTTGCATTCAGCATTATATGGTGATAATATATCACTTGATAAACCTTTGACCTTTGGTGATCTTTTTAACACAGGTCAGTGTTGTTAGTGCTATTCATTCATTAATATTTCTATTTTTGAATTGTTAGAAACTAATGATAATTCCATCAGCTATCTCATTCAAACATCTTTATATTTATAATCACAAGGTATCATTTGAATCATTTGCAAAAAAAGAAAAACATTCATTTTCAATCATACGTCAACCATTTCGCACGAAATATAATGGCTGAAATGTAGGTTTGACTATGAAATAAAAAAAGCTTGAAAATAACAAAAAATATTTATTTCATAATGTCCATATTATTATACACGATTGACTTTATGAATTTAATCCACAAGTTTATTAAACTGATCAATTTTTGTTAAATGATAGTTTTAAAAACCACTGTTTTCTTAATTTTCTAGATGTAATTTTTTCCCTAATTTTAGGGCCAGGTATACTTTACAAGAGGCACTTTTGAAGGGTATATCGCACAAAATCTAAAATTTTCAAGTAATATGAACTAAAGCTGCATCTCACCTTCACACATAAAGTAGTAAAAGTTGGCGAACGTAGTCTAGGGTGACAAGAAGACTCCCTTTTCACTAGCTACTACACCGAGGTGTGGGGGAGGGTGCTACTCCTTTCCCTGGATTGCGTCACTTTACCCTTGATACATACCTTATATTGCTGAGTGTTAAGCAAGGAGGTATCAAGTATCATTTTTAAAGTCTTTGGTATGACGCGACCTGGGATTGAACCCAAGTTTCACGGACCATTGGCGATTTGGGTAATTAAAGTTGCTTTCAGCCGCAAAATACTTAACAAATTTTGAACAATAAATATGTTGCCTAATGAAGCAAAAAACATATACGTATTTTTTCAAGACGATCTCCTTACTTGTCACTGTACTTTATGTATTAACAGAGAAAATATTTAATCCAGAATTTGCTTATAAATGCCGAGATACAGAGTTATTTATCATCCCACAACATGCATTTCAAACTGGAGGTAAACTTAGCGTAATTGTTATCGTCACAGACAAAGGAAATGACATCTCCAGTTCAAATCCCGTACGAATTTTGTGTTGTTTATTTGTTTTATGGCATATCATTCTTCATGGGTCATTTCATGTCCAAGCCGTCATTGGAGAAGAACAGCATTGCTATTATTTTAACCATAACTTTGGGGGAATATTAGTGGGTTCTATACTTCTTCCTAGAGCATTAATCCAAAAGTGAATGTAATAGAACTGGCGTCCTGGAGACAGCACCCCACAGAATAGCACTGCTGGAGAAGTAGGGACAAGCTCATTAGTGATGTACTCCTGTGGACCCCTTCACATGGCCGAGGAAAGGCAGGGTTACCAGCTCGAACCTACATACAGCAGCTTTGTGTAGATACGGGGTGTAGCCCTGAGGACCTGCCAGAAGGTATGAACGATAGGGAGGGGTTGCGGGAGAGGGTTAGGGATATCCATGCTGATGGAACGACAAAATGATGATGTATATATATATATATATATATATAAGTAAAGTGTGTACCACTGTCAAAAGCAACCCGAACGCTCCCTTTTCATTAGCTATTACACCGAGGTGTAGGGGAAACCGTTACTCTTTTCACTGGATTGTTCTACTTTACTCTTGATCTGTACCCTATAATGCTGAGTTTTAAGCAAAGCGGCATCAAGTTCAATTTTTTATTCTTTGGTATAACTTGACCTAGGATAGAATCCCGGTCTCCTAGGTCATTGGCGAACACTCTACCCACTAGGCTAATGGGCCGGGGATTTGGGTTAAGCTATAAAGGTTGATATTCCATAAAATGCGAATAACCAACCAATGTTTCTATTTTGTGTTATCATTTTTATTCTATTGTCTCATAACCTGACAAAGTTGGCACATTTCTGCATTTTTAGCTGTGATCAAAGAAGTGTTTAAATCGACCCAACAAATAACTGCAGCAGTAGAACGAATGGGTAATTATTGTTTCTCTTGCAAGAAGCTTAAGACCAGGTATGGGCTGACATAAAAGAGAAACGGCAAGAGATTTCATTTGAAAAAGGATGATGATTAGAGTGAGATATGAAAAAGGAAATATTGGTTTATTTTTATTTCTTTTGCAGGTATTATTTTTCTTTTCAAAGCAAGAAAGAGAACTGATAATTGTAAGCAAAAAGTGTAAATTTGGAAGGATAAATAAAAGAAATCGAGAATAAAAAAGAAGCTGAGAGATAAAAAAAAACTACAGAAAGAAAAAAATAGGACAATATGGCGGTTATAAGACTTTAAAATGTGCATTTATAGATAAATGATCTTTTAGCGAAAAATTAAAAAAAAAACAAGCTTGGAAAGTATAAGAAAGGAAATTTTTCTTGAGTAAAGAACAAGATGTAGAGAACGCAATAAGAAAAATCAACTTAACAATCATTTTAAGCAAATGATATTCAAAACGAAAGCTGAATAATTATATTAGTTTTGAAGACATATGTATTAGTTTGTTCGGAAAATACTGTCCTATTTTAGCATAAACTGTTCAAATTCTATTCTCACATATTTCGATTGTTGGTGTATAAAACCCCCACTTTCTTAAGTATCAATGTGTGCTTATTTGTTAATTTTCAATCTGTTTTTCAGAATTTGATTGTGACTGTTACATATCCCTAATCATGAATATGAGTTACACAATTTATTTTTTGTACGAGTTCAAGCTAGCTCATACTTTTGTTTCATAGAAATTCTCGGCCATATGTTGTAGGATAACAATTCTCGGCCACGTTTTCATGATAACAATTCTCGGTCACATGTTTTCAGGAAAACAATTCTCGGCCACATATTTTCAGGATAACAATTATTGGCCACATGTTACCAGGATAACACTGCAGAAACTCACTGAATTGCAATATGAGACTTTGCTACAGCCACCTTATTCTCCTTATATCTTACTCACTGACAATCATTTTTTTCCAAGAATCTAAACAATTGTTACGCCAAAAATATCACTTTACAAAGGAAAAATAAAAATGGTATTTAAAGATGTCTTGGCATGAAATATTCAGTTTTATCATACAGGCATAAATAACCTTTGTGGTCGATGGCAGAAATGTATGAATATTCAGGGATCATATTCTGACTGATTCAAACCTTGTTTTAATTCATTATTTCAGGAATAGATCTTTGTTTTGTTTTGGTTTCTTTGTTTAATGGCATATCAACCTTTGCAGGTTATTTAATGCCAAAGCCATTCTCCGAGAACAACAGAAGTGGTACTATTTAACCCATAGCTGGGAGGAAAGGGGGGTTCATACCTTTCCCAAGGGTATTTACCCGAAAGTGAATATAATAGCGCGACTGGAATATGAACTCGCTTACTACGATTCCGCAGTCCATCGCTTTAACCATTATGCCACGAGGACACCCAGATCTTTGTTTTGAAATGTATTTTCTGAACATTCTTAACACATATGGAACAGTTTTTGTTTTCCTAAATACATATGCGCAAGGCATGATAGATTAATTAAATCCCTATTTGCAGTATTATCTTTTTGCTTGATTGATTGATCTTAACGGTATATCAATTCGTCCTGGGTTATTTGATATTAAAAGGTTAAGGAATTACGTTCGGGACATTGGCCCAGCGGTTAGAGTGTTCGCCAATGGAGACCTGGGTTCAATCCCAGGTCGAGTCATACCAAAGACTTTAAAAATGGTACTTGATACCACCTTGCTTAACACTCAGCATTATAAGGTACGGTTCAAGGGTAAAGTGGAGCAATCCTGGGAATGGAGTAGCGCCCTCCCCTACACCTTGGTGTAGTAGCTATCGAAAAGGGAGCCTTCGGGTCACCCTCGACTATGGTCGCTAACTTTACTTACTTATTTCTTTAGAGATTTCTCGCACACGTCTCTATAGAAAACTAAATTTCTAACAGATCTATTCGCCCAACTAATAGGACCCTAGCAGATGCAAATCCAAATCAGATTGGATATTGAATTCATGTCATTGACAGGGTACACCACATTTCATGGAACTCGGATATTTGTGCTTAACAATCAGATGGCATTTTGGATAATATGAAGGATACTCCCTTTATTTTAGAGATAGAGACTACGTATGTTTTCCCTACCGGCAGAGTGAACTCCCCTCTTTGGAGTCAAGCTACTCATACTTATTTAGTCATCGTAACTTAGGCGCTACGCCTTCAATTATATGCAGTGTCGGTTCTATAGAAAATACCTTACTAATCTATTTAATGTTCAAACTAATACAACTTCAGTGATAAGCCTAAAGCATGATTTCACTGTCAGCAAATAGAATATTGTTTGCATCCAAGGCAAAACAGTTTGTCTTTACGATGAAGAAAGAAATGAAAGAAAAAAATTGAATTTAAAAAAAAAATTAGTTTCACCATACTTAATAGTTTTAGTGATTAGAGGCCATCGTATTTTTTGTTTGGTAAATAAATGTAAATAAACAATAGACTCGTGTTTTTCAACAATTTCAAGATATTGAAATCAACCGACACAAATCATCTGCACAAATAGTCTTCTGTTAAAGTAAAGTGTTAGATAGCAAGTTGTAAACGTGGGTCAGACAAGTTGTCAAGACGACGAGTTCTTATATGAGCGCTTTATTTGGGAAAAAAAGTCATAGGATAAAGGAATAAACTTATTCTGGTCTTCATTCAATTGCTATTTGGTCAACATTCCTAGTGCATGTACGCACTGATAGATCTCTTGAGTTGGAGTTAAATTATATTATAATTAGAGGCTTAAATTCTTTTACTAAATATAGTATCCTTAAGAGTATGTATACTCAATTAAAAAAAACAGTATTGACATGAATAAAAAACGAACGAGGAAGGAAATCAAGCTAAAGTGGGGGCAGATTTGATGAAGTTGGTTGGTTGGTTGATTGGTTGGATTTCATGGCATATCAACTTTTGGAGGTTATTTAGTGCCAAATCGATTTTTATATAAATAAATACTTATATTTCAAACAGTTCTGTTAAGCATTAGTACACAGTTTAATTGTCAAATAATTTCTATTTCAAGCTATTTAGTTTATTAAAACATTTCTTCTTCCAGTAATTCAGTATATTAAAACTATAGTCTTTGTTTACGCACAGTTAAATGTCAAATTCAAACAGTTCAGTTAAATATAAGTATTGTTTTTCTTTACACACAGTTAAATGTTAAAATAGTTCTATTTCGAACAATTAAGTATAGCGTAAATACAGTTTCAGTATCAAAAATATTTTTTTCAAGCAATTCAGTTAAGCATAAGTACGCAATTTTCTTTTATTTAACCCATAAATAGGACCCTATTAGGTGCTACCACTCCGGGCCAAAGTGGATTTGGGAGCGATGGAGATGAAGGAATGCTCCATATTCCCTAAATCTGCCGCATCCCTGAACCCTCACCATCAAATTGTTTAGTGTCATATCCAGGACACCTATTGTGGGAGGTATTACTCCTCTGCAAAGATGCAGTCGGTGTCATTCTACTGCCCCAGTTGACTGGGCAAGATTCGATGAAGGCCATGTGGTAAATTACTACGTGGAAGCTAGTTGACTTTAGAAAATGTTCTGAGCGATCAATCACGTGTTATTCAGCTATCCAGAAAAGCTTGGATGAACGCTTAGCGTAATGTTAATCATTAGAGAAAATAGATAATGGGTAATCAGCTCGTATCCTAAACGACGTGGCTTGTGTTTCACTTTACGCCTATCACTTTAAAACACACGAATCCACGTTTTCCCCTCCAGTTATGAGTGTATAGGAAATCAGATTGAGACCATTAGCTATTGCACGGCAACCAATTGCAGAGAAGGAAAACTCTGAATTGATTATCAACCCGATTCGGCTTAAAAATTGAACTTAGGTCACATCCTGCTCAAGTTAAAAAGGTTTCTTTAATACAGTCACATAAAACCCACTTGCAAGATGTATTGAGAGATAAACTTTGTATGAAGCGATATTTGTTGGTGGAGAAAGAAGAATCTGGTTCTACTGTAAGAAAAAAAAGGTAAATTTTGAGAGTACTGATTCTTTTAACCTCAAAATTTTTATTAAATAGATTTAAAAAAAAAAATATTGTATAGGTCCACTCTTCTGTATAAAAAAGATTTAATGAGGAGGTGCCCGTGGTGTAATGGTTATCGTCGTAGGAAATCGACACGGCGATACGAGTTCAAATCCTGGACGAGACTGATTGCATTTCACATAGCACTAATACCCTTGGGAAAGGTATGAATCCAATTATTCTCCCTCCAGCTATGGCAGACTAGGTTCTTCAGCCTTGGTGAGGCAACTAGTCTAGGAGAAGGAAAACTCTGAATTGAAACCTGTTAAACTCCGCTTAAAAATTGACCTTGCGTCATATCCTACCCGAGCGGAGGGGTTGGCATATATGATAAAAAAGATTTAATCAAGCTGATTTTTTCAACTGCTTACTTTTATACGTGTTTCCTCCAAGTTAATTTTGTGCCAAAGTAAGTTAAAATTCGGAATTTATCTACAATGTTGATAGATAAATAATGTTGCGGGAAATTTTGTAAAATTATGTCAGTATCACATGTCAAGCAGTCCAACATCCTGAATTCAGCACAAAACAATCTGATGGTAAGGCTTCAGTAATGCTCTGGTGAATGTAGAGTACTCCTTTATTATCATCACTCCCATGTCCACTCTGTTTTTGAGCGGTAGCTATACTTTTTATTGCTTTTATGAGGATTACTTTATTGTAAGTACTATTAATAAGTATTTGAAGGAGCAAAACGATCTGCATTTTATTGCAGAAGATTGTAAGTTTATTAAGGATCATGAACAGTTGGGTGGGGGTAATCACAATTACGTCAAATGTCTGGCAACTTTTTTTCAAAAACGAATGGGTTATTTATAATTACATAGATTTTCTATTCTTTTTTTAATTTAGGAATTGGCTGTTTTACAATCATCTTCATCGATTCTAAACAATATTACAGAGGGCTATTAGAAAGTTTTTTTCCAACTTAATTTAGGAACATATAATACCGAGTTCATATTAAAAACATCTCTTATGATGAAGTTTTTACTTCGAAATTAATTTGACCCGTTCTCAGGTCGAGTCATACCAAAGACTCAAAAAATGGTACTTGATTCCGCTTTGCTTAACACTCAGCATTATAAGTAACGGATCAAGGATAAAGTGAAGCAATCCAGGGAAAATAAGAGCGCCTATTGAAAAAGAAACCTTTGGGTCGGTCTCGACTGAGGTCAACTTTACTTAATTGTCTTGAATTGCAATAGCCCTCTAAAAAATGCAATACAATACAATAAAATAATATGTGCAATGCTTCAAGCAAATTATAAAATACTTTTAACAATTATATCTGTTAAAAATAAGAGGTTGAGTAAAAAGTTTAACAATATCTTAGTAATTTTTGGTAATTTTGGAAGCTCTTTTGTTGCTTTAGTGAAAGTGACAAACCACTGGACTGTGAGTTGCCAAGCTAGCCCGATACTCTCCGAGTGCTGCTCGTCTGATACTCTTTGAGATTTTCAGTTAGGTTACTGGTTACTGTAGGTGTTGTATAGCCATGATACTTCTATACAAATATACAGACGCAGGGAAATACGAAACACTGGCGACGCTCCGTTGTTTAGGTACGAAACGTTTACTAACTTCTTGATTTAATTTTTCGACTCGAGGAGAGAGAGACCTACAATTTTTACTATGCTGACTGTATCATCTGACCCAACAAACGCGCTGCGCATCCAGTAGCCACCAGCTGGACTGGCCCGGTCCAGAGTCGAATCTCGACAAACGTCTTTTTCAAAATCACCAAATTCTCAGCCCATCGTATACGGGCATGACGTCATTCCCACTCCAGTCACATTTCCTATCTGGGGTTTTTATTATGACATTTGCGATTGTCATATCCTCTGTGCGCGAGCGTGAACTGTACTCAATGTGTGTGCACCTGCACTAAGAGCGGAATAGTACAAAGCCCAATCAAACCTAATGATGAAATATAATTAACGAAAAATGATTAATATAACAAAAAAACATTCTGTCAATATATAACATAGGGTGATCAATTCTGCCTTCACCATTTGCACAATAAATAGTTTTTGTTGCTTCCAAGAAGTTTGACCTAGTCGGCTGGGGCTGTAGAATACACCAACTGCATCTCTGCAGAAAGTTAAGATACGAGTGGCCTGATATGACACTAAACAATCAGATTGTGAAGTTTCAATGATGCTGGAGCATTGGGGAATGTTTAGTAACCATTTAGAGCCATCGCTCCCAGGCCTACTTGAATCCAAAGTGTGAGCACCTGATAGGGTCCTATCAATGGGTCAAATAGAAGTAAACTGTGTGCTTATGCTAAACCGAATTGTTAGAAATAGAACCGTTTGGTAATTTAACCGTGCGTAAATAAATGACCGATGTTAATGAAACTGTTGGTGATATATAGCAATACTTGGAACCATTTAACTTTTTGGACTAAATAGCTTAATAGCTTGAAATAGAACTGCTTTTGACATTTAAATTGTATGCCTATGTTGAACTGTTTTGTTTGAAAATAGAACTGTTTATATGTATAAAAATGGATTTGGCATTAGATGACCTATAATGGTTGATATGTCATAAAACCAAACCAAATCAAATCCCAACCTATACTCGAAGATACACTTCTGGGTCAACATCATTCTTTGTATTGTTTGGTTTTCTTTGGTCTAAACGGCATATTATCACTAAATGCATACGTTGGTATGTTGACTGCAATAAGATATGTTTCTTGGTTGATATTATTGTTTTTGATTCACAAATGCAAGCATAAAATCCGCATGTTTAGATACACACGCGCACACACACAAATACACACGTGTGTGTGTCTTTGTGTGCTTTGGATCATATTTTTTATCGCATGAATATGCTGAAAAAAAGTTATGAATATTGTAAAATCTAAGTATTTTATTAGATTATAATTCTAATTATTCAATTGCTCAGTTGATTAGATATCCTGTTAAAGACAATAAATTGCTTATTGTATTGTGATTCCAGTTCTGTGTCTGTTGGGAGTGCTGATTAACTTATTCGTTCTTATTCTGCCCATATCCAACCTTGATTAAGAGATATTTAGGTTAAGCATCTGTCTCTTCAAATTTTTTCGAAAATTATTAATATTACAATGCAATACTTGAAAAAATATAATTATATGCAAACAAATGATTATGATTAAATATTTATAATTATTTGAAACAATATAATTATGTATAAAATTTAACTTTGTACCTCTGTATAGATGCTCCACCTCAACTCTGAAAAGCTTGATAGAAACTGCACGAGAATAATACGTATTGTATTGCTCGAATCATGAAAGAAGCAATGCACAAAACATAGGTGCATGGCAGATTTCCTCCAATCTTACAAAAAATCCAAGTAAGACGAACAAGACATTGAGCACTGCTTAAATAAATAAAGACAAACTGATTAGTGGTTTACCTAGTCGGCTGGAGCTATAGAATACACAATATGTATCTCTGCAGAGGGGTAAGACCCCCACAACAATTGTCCTGGATATGACTGATGGTGAGGTTCCCGTGATGCTAGAGCTTTGGGGAATGCAGGGTACCCCTTTATTGCCATCGCTCCCAGGTACAGTCTGGCCCGGAGTGGTAAGACCTGAAGGGGTCCTATCTATGGGTCAAATAGTACAAAACTGCGTACTTATGCAAAACTGAATTACTTAGAATAAAACTGTTTTGACATTAAAACTGCGTCCTTATACAAAACTGAATTGTTAGAAATAGAATTGTTTTAAGATTTAACAGTGTGGACAAAAACTATACTGATACTAAACTGAATTGTTTGAATTAGAACTGTTTTACTTAACTAAATAGCATGAAATAGAAATATTTTTGACAGTTGAACTATGTACTTGTTATATTTAATTGTTTGAAATAGAACTGTTTATTTGTGTAAAAATGGATTTGGCATTAAATAACCTACATAGATTGATATGCCATAAAACCAAACCAACCAAGCATCCTAAGTTGTGTTTACTTATGGACTCCTACACGTGGATGAATTCTTCGCCGACCTAACAAAGATTGCATCAGCTCTGTTCAGAAAATGTACGAAGTCAAAGAGACAGGTCCAGAGTGATGGATGATACTGAGAATGCTGAGAGCGAGCGAGAGAGAGGTGTGATAAGGGGCTTCATGATATCATCAGGATTGATTATATATATATATATATATATATATATATATATATATATATATATATATATAACATTTACTTGGCATAGTGTGTTCCTCATTGGTCAGGAAGTCTGTGTTTCAATCCCTGGTCGAGACTCAAAAAAAGTACTTGATACCTCCTTGCATTATAAAGTAGGGTTCAAGGGAAAGTAGACCAATCCAGGAAAAAGAGAATAGCATCATCCCCTACACCTTGAAGTAATCGCAATTGAAAAAGGAGCCTGATAGTCGCCCTCGACTACGGTCGGTAAACTTACTTACATATATATGTATATATATAATATATATAAAATCGACAACATACTTAGAAAAAACCAAAATGGCTTCCGAAGAAATAGATCCACGACCTCACAAATATTAACCATCCGTAGAATCCTTGAAGGTGTACGGGCAAAGAACCTACAAGCGACATTAATATTTGCCGACTTTACCAAGGCTTTCGACTCCATTCACAGAGGAAAAATGGAACAAATACTACTAGCGTACGGCATACCTAAAGAAACCGTAGCGGCAATAACGATTCTCTATAGAAACACTAAAGTAAAAGTACGATCACCAGATGGAGACACAGAATACTTCGACATTGTAGCAGGAGTACTACAAGGGGACACGCTGGCTACGTACCTCTTTATCATTTGCCTAGACTACGTACTTAGAACATCGATTGACAAAATCAAAGAGAATGGCTTCGAACTGACGAAGAAAAGAAGCAGAAGATACCCCGCAACAACAATTACCGACGCCGACTACGCCGATGACATAGCGATACTGGCAAATACACCTGACCAAGCCGAAACACTACTGCATAGTTTGGAACGAGCAGCAGCAAGCATAGGCCTCCATGTTAATGCACACAAAACGGAATATATGTGCTATAACCAAACGGGGGACATCTCCACTCTAGAAGGAACCCCTCTTAAATTAGTTGACAAATTCACGTTCCTAGGAAGCAGCGTCGAATCAACCGAAAAGGACATCGAAACGAGGTTAACGAAAGCATGGACAGCTATCAATAGGCTATCGACTATATGGAAATCAGACCTAACCGATAAAATGAAACGCAGTTTCTTCCAGGCAGCGGTCACATCGATACTGTTATATGGATGCACTACATGGACGCTAACAAAACGGCTGGAGAAGAAACTAGATGGCAATTACACAAGAATGCTGCGTGCAATCCTGAACAAGTCCTGGCAGCAACACCCCACAAGACACCAACTGTACGGCCACCTGCCCCCTATCACGAAAACTATTCAAATTAGACGAACCAGACATGCAGGACATTGCTGGAGAAGCAGAGATGAACTCATAAGAGATGTACTCTTATGGATCCCCACACATGGCCCGCAAAAGCAGGACGACCAGCACGAACGTACATTCAGCAGCTATGTGAGGATACAGGTTGTTGTCCTGAAGACCTACCTAGGGCGATGAACGATAGGGAGGAGTGGCGAGAGAGGGTCAGGGATATCCGTGCTGCCAGCACGATATGATGATGATGATATTTAATTACATATATATGTGTACATATAATATATTTACTTACTTTCATATATATATATACATATAATATATATATACACTTATATACATCAATTATATTTATATGCAGATATATCATGGCGAGAGAAAATTATATATATATACTAATATATATATATATAATCATTTGCTTACACACACACACATACACACACACACACACACACACATATATATATATTATATATATATATGAAATTTCAGGAAAAAATTAAATAATCAAAGACAATTATTTCCGCACTAATATAGCTAGAATTTATTTGAATTGATTTCTTGCCAGTCGTAGAAATCAAAATAAACATACAGTATCACAGTGATTGACTTGTATCAAGAACGTGATATTTAAAACTATTTTTTGAATTCAAATATTTAATACTTTTTTCTTCCCATTAGTAAAGGACATATAGTCTATGTTTGTCGTATTTAAGGCGGGAAAATAGTAATAACTGACTAACCTTTTGAAATCATATTTTCTTCGCTACACAGACTTTCAATTTTCTCCTGCCATGATGACATCGGCCTACTTCATACGTAAACTCTTAATAATTAACCTGTCACTCGATACACAGTCATTAGGAAGACCTAAGATTTTGAGGTATTTGTTTACTCAAAACCTGCCTATTACGTGTTTCAGAAAACATCTAGTACATTCATAATGATCTCTCTACACAACCTATGGAAGAACCAAAGGAAACATAATTGTAGATATGTTTGAGCAAATAAATAGCCAAAAGTGTTCGCTAAATTATAAGTTGAAGGCAAGTGATTGTAAATAACCTCGTTACTAGGTCATAAATATGTTTTCCGATATTTTTGTTCTTCCCTATAATCTCATTGCTATTTCCGCACATGCGCATTAACCACAGCGATTCTAATATGAGTGTAATAGAAACAGAGCCATTCTCAGAAAGCTAATGATAAATTTGCTTCAGTACTCTTCTAAACGGGAACTGATCCCGAATTTTTGTTCTACTCATTTCGAACACGAAGATATATACACACACATTATATATATTATATATATATATATATATATATAATATATATATATATATATATATATATATATATATATATAATCCTTATATTCTTATCTTTATATTTGTACAGCTGTTTGTTTTCTATTTCTACTTCATTTTTCCTGGCACTTTGGACGAAAACTTACTTTTTTTTAAGGAATGGTCCGTTTGCCTATGAATAAGATATTTTTTCGGGTCGATAAAGGAGTGACCAGATAATGAATATCATAGACACTTTTTTATTGTGATATAAAAAGACTAGATGAAACTGTAATATATATATATATATATATATATACATATATATATATAGCCAGATATGTCAATTTATAATCTCTCTCTCTCTCTCTCTCTCTCTCTCTCTCTCTCTCTCTCTCTCTCCCTCTCTCCTTTAAAGGGAATCTTTATATCAGTCACAATTAATGATATATACGCAGAGATAAGATAAGATTCATCTGATAAGATTCATCTCTCTATACATATGCTTGATATTTATTGTACGATTATATCTGTTGAAAAGTGAGAAAAGGACATTTTAGAATAGTTTTAAACACCTACATTTCTGATGTCGTCGCTTAAGTGCTGGACTACACCATCGTAGTTAGCGAGTTCGAATTCAGGTTGGATTATCACGATCACTTTCAGAGTAATGCTTTTAGAACAGGTACGAAACCTCGTATCCGAACATTTATGAGTTAAATGATATCAATAGTGTTCTTCTACGAGGATCGTTTCGGCAATAAATAACCCACCGCAGTTGATATGCCATTAAATAAAGATACCAAACTAAAATAAACTGCATATTTCAACATTCCCATCTGCATGTATTTGTGTCTAAGAGAGAGAGAGAGAGAGAGAGGGAGAGGAAAAGAGGGAATAAATATGGAAGAAGGATTATATATAATAATATATATTCTATTTATTTTGATTGCAAATATAAGTCCTTTTTCAATGTGTTTTTCACGTGTAAAACTATATATTCTGTAAGGACAAATTGAAGAAAACTTTTGGTGGAAGATGTTTATTTTTTACCGAACATATTTCACTATATTACATTACATTTTCAACGGTCAGTGTGAAAAAGAAATGTTATTTAAGTTATGTTGTTATTGATAACAATGTAGCGTTTGTGTTTAATTTAAGGTAAATATTTTGTTAATGTTATTATTTGTGTTGAACAATTGACCCAAAGTTGGAGATAGCTGAATTGTTCCAGATTTTTGTATTGTTGTTTCAGTTACCGAAAACGACATAACAAAAAAAAAATTCCCTTTTCTTTTTTTTTTTCCTTTTTCTTTTTCTTTTTTTTTTTTTTTTTTTCCTTTTTCACACTTACCGTTGAAAATGCTATGTAACATGTTCGGTAAAAAAGAAATATTTTTTACCAAACATCTTTCCAGGCAGTCATTAATACTACCATGGCCCACTGATAAATATGGCCCCATATGTCACATTTAGAGGCTGATCTCTAACAGGCTGATTTCTTTTATTGTCAATTTATGTATATTTTATTTGAAAAATATTAAAATTGTGAAAAAATACATACTTTTTTTCCAGAAAATTTATATAAAATAATAAAACATTTTAGGGAAACAAACAAATATTAATTTTAAAAAATGCAGTAATACAAAAACGCAAGTAAAGGAACTTAACATTTTCTCTTTAAAATGGATTTATTATGGACCTTTGCCTTTTTAAAAACATTTCACTGTATTCTTTCAAAATTCATCTGATGAAAATTTTCTGTTTATTGTTATACAATATATTTACAACAATTTTCATTGCAAATATAAGTCCTTTTTCAATGTGTTTTTCACATGTAAAACCATATTTTGGAGAATATATTCCTAAAACTTGTTCTGCAGACACTCTTCTTGTGGATTCGTGATTTTTTACAATAAATTGATCTGCATATTCATGTCTAGCAGAATAAGCACAAACTCCAACATTTGTCCAGATGGAACAGTAAGACCCCCTCGAGAAAGTAAGTTAAAGTATTCCTTATCTGTAGCCTTATCACTATCATTGCTTACCATGATCAGTGAACACATTTCACATTGAAAATGTTTAATTAAGTATTTGTGATATATCCAGCAATTGTATATGCTACTTCTTTGCTGTCTGGTGACAAGAAGAACTTATTTATTTCTGATTCATGCTGGGCCAAAATGTTAAGTATTTTGTCATTCTCTTGAACTGGCTTAAGGTTCTCCTCCCAAAAGTTGATGTTTTGTTTTAAAAGAGACCGACAGGTCAATATTCTCTCACTACTCAATACTCACCAAAAGTCTACCACCACTCATCTGTCTATATTTGGAAAATCTATTTTCCAGAGAGTCACTTTGAAACCTGGGGGTTAAAATAAACTCACACACTTCGTTTAAAAGTTCTTGCATAAGCATAACCTGTCCTCTCAAAATTATAACAAAAGCTTTGGAAGTTTTCTTTGTCAGACAAGAATCTGGAATATTTATGCCCAAGACTCAATCCAATTTGAGAATCTTTTGGAGAAATCAATTTTTCCATCATTTAAAATGACTGCATTGTTCAAAAAATTAGGTGTGAGCTTTTTTCTTTAATTTGCTATTGTGATGATATCAATCTAAGGAAGTTTGACTTATCAGCTCAATCAGGAAAATAGCTCTCACAAGCTGCAATTGTTGTCTCATGAAAAATGGCAACAGCTAAATTAACATTTTGTTTATTGTCACTAGGATGCAATGCTTTGAACATTAGCTTTGGAGCTAATTTAGTATTTACAGCATTATCTTTGTTATATACTTTTTGTAAGTCAGACCAAGCTATATATCCCTCCTTAGAGGAAACAGAAATATTTGAGATCTTAAATGTAAAAGCAGTAAATATAATATTTTTTTTTGTTCAGTTAACAATTACGAATGTTTTTAAAAAAAATGAACAGAATCAAAAAATAGAAATATTTTGGGGGAGGATTAGGAAGAGTTATATAATGCGTTTTGTCCCCTTCAAATTTATCAAGTAAAATGTTGAAGGCATTCACATTGGCTGAATGATTGTCTGCAACAACAGCCCTAATAAAAAATCCAGAATTTATCAGTTGAATCATACATTTAGGATTTCCTGAGAGAGCCACTCACTATTAACTTCAGGACAGGCTTTAACAACTGACGGTACTGTTTTTTTCGACCAGAAATCATGAATACAATTACTCCTTTAGAAAGCTCATCATTTTCAATTGCACCAATATACTCCCCACCATGAAAATGAGTTCCTTTTTGAAGTTATATTTCATTAACTAATAAAACACAGTTCTGAGAAAGATGACCTTTTTCAAAGAGTGATTTTACTGCTGTAATTGATCCCACACCACCACTTTGGATTTTTTCTAATAAAGAAAAAGATGGTATTGGGAATTTCTCCTGAAGTAATTCATAAGCTTGCATTGATGTATAGCGCAGCAGTAAGGCACGACGTATTAGGTCTGTAGAAAATGAAGGACTGTCTTTTGGTTTATAATGTTGTCTTTTTTGTAACTCATTTAATATCGAGTATGGGTCTTCTTCCACAACGTTTTGATGTCGGTTGGAAAATTTTCTTACTGGATAAATTTTCTAAGTTTAGCATTATTTCCATGTATAAATAATTGTGGCAATGGTATAGGGTTTCCATTACATTGGAGGTTTCGGTCAATATGTAATTTACAAAGCGCTTTGCTTTGATGTGGCACAAGGCCGAATGAATGGGGCGCCCAATGAGAATTGAACTCACTCGTGTAGGTCTGCTAGTCTAGGTTGCTAACCGTTACACCACCAGAGGTGCCCGTTTCGGTCAATATGAATACATTCTTTTATAGATGGAAAATGTGTTTCAATGTCAAATACTATTCTATAAATTAGAATATAATCTTCATATTTTTTTAAATTTGAAAGCAGAGGGATAACATTTCGTAGTCAATTGGGTTAAATCCGTTACAGTGTCAGTTAAAAGAAAATCTTGTTATTCATCTTTTTCAATCCGTCGTTGCTTTGGAGGTTTTCTAAGATCTGTTTCAGTCAGAAAAAGAGATGGTTTTATTATTTTTTCTGAATGTATTGTTGGTATTGGTTGTAAATTCCAATTCATTTTGTTTCTCTTACCTTTCAAAATATATTTATCCTCAAAATGTTTGATGCAAAGAACTGAATTTTTCGTAGGAAACCAATTATTTCGATTAACGAATTCTATCCATTTTTCGATATGATCGGATTTTCCAAGAGGAAAAGAAGATGTGGAGACTTTTTCACTGTTTGTATCACATCCACCACAACAGGCAAATTCTACACATTTTTAACCATTGTTTGTTAAACAAAAATAAACACAAGAATACTTTAAAATTCAATATCTAAACGCAATTAATGCGTCAGCAAAAATATGTAACATAGAGTTTCAAAAACAGAACATCGCTTACGCAGTTGAAAATCATTCAAGCGAGATCACTCTTGATTGCTAATTATTTATTGTTTTAATTTTTAAAACAAAAGTTTAAACATGCATTATAGTGTTGAAAACATGTTTAGAAATTAAAATAGATTCTGACAAATTCTCTTGAAATTTATAAATTATTTATTGACGTTCAAAAAAATGAAATTCTTAAAGTTACGCCCCTTTTTAAATTTTTAATTTCCTAAGCAGTCAATCTGTTGATTGTTTTTAGTTTCAATTTCAATCGGCCTGTTACAAATCGGCCTTAAATGTGACATACAGGGCCATATTTATCTGTGGGTCATGATACTACACAACATACTCTCGGAAACATATATTGCCATATTATATACACTTCATATATATATATATATATATATATATATATATATATATATATATATATATATAAGTACAAAAAACTAAATAATCTAAATCTGATGAATTTATTAAAGTCGACATTTTACGTTTCGGTTATATCAACTCACTGTTTGACTTTAAATTCATTAAAGGTGTTGATGAAATAAAGATGGATGCTCGATGATATAACAGGAGAAAGTAAAGTGTATATAGATAGAAAGATTCATATCAGTATGTTTCTTTTGATGCACCCTTTCCATTCCCCAGCTATTTTCCCCATTTTTTCTTTAAACTGTTGGACTTAATTTACTTATTTACTTATATATATATATATATATATATATATATATATATATATATATATATCCTTCACTCCATCATTTTACATCTCTCTCTCTTTCTCTCTTACTCTCTCTCTCTCTCTCTCTCTTTCTCTCTCTCTCTCTCATTTAAAAGTTTTATTTTCCATTTGCCAAAACGGTAATTTTAATGTTTTTACTTTAGTACCTTAATATGCTCACCTTTAAATACAGCACTACGATTTAAAATATATCGAGAACTTCTTATCTATATTTCCTTGTGTGTAAAATTCAAATTATTATAGATCCAACACAGTAACTTATTTTTGGGATTCATACAAATCTAAAAATAATGCTTTCCCTCTCTATCTCACTCTATCTCTCTATATATATATATAATCAAACAAGCGTATTTCTTAAACTATTTTTCTTTCTGCACAAACAGTGACATCTAGGAATAGACCGGTTGACTATTAGGGACAGTCTGGTTGACATATTGGAAACTGACGGTGCGGAGAGATCACAAAAAACGATTGTCTGGGCTAACAAACCGGCTTTAACGCTACAGAATCTACTACAGTTACATAACCTCAAGGGATCCCGAAAGGAAAGAGCATGAGCTCTCTAACAGGAATGATAAGATGGTAACGAACACAGCATTTAATAATCAATTATCTAATTCGATATGCCCTGGCGAAAAAATATGTAAGAATATATTGGGGTTTAAAGATCCATCAGACCAGAATAAAGTGTTAGGTTGAAAGAACCCAAACGCAGCGCGCTGGAGTTCCTCCTGGTGAGACGCTAAAGGTGCAGGGCTGGGAAGCTCACCCCAGCGCCCAATCCCTTCAAGCAGAGGTTATAGAAACCAACACTGCATTCAGAATAATTAAATGGCCAATAGATGCTAAAAAACGCTTGGCAAGACATTGTCGCAAATATTGTCGAAATATTAAAGATATCAGCAAATGGATCAGTGGAAAATAAACTATTGACAATGTCTAAAATAATCATCAGTTACGTAAAGGCTCAATATGGATATTTGGTTGTAAGGAAAAGGTCCAGTGGTAAATAAAATAGAAGAGAATAAAAAATTATGCAACTAAAACAGAATTAAAATCCAGCCGAAAACAATATAAAATAGCAAAACCTGATAAAAATGAATCACTACAGGAACTTAGAGATATTATTCGAGCTAAACTCAGGTCCCTGAGGAGAGCAGAATGGAGAAAAAAAGGAGGGGTAAAGAGACGGGTGTTATTTTTAACAGACTCTTATGATTTCACGGTGAATATATAAGGGGAAAAATGAGGCGGTCACCTGGAAAGTATTCCAGTGGGAATTGATTCTTTTCTCTGTAATAATCTAAAAGATCTAAATAAAGACTGAAACGTTACAGAAAACACACTCCTGATTAGACTGGAAGCTCCAACATCGGAGTTAGATTTAAAAGAGCCAACCTAAGTTGAAATCAAAGCTGTCATTAAAGCAAAAGGTCAGCATTGGCACCAGGTCCGAATGGCGTGCCTTATTACGTTTATCAATGCTGTCCCCAACTTATTCGCTTCTTCTGGAAGACAATAAAAGTAATTTGGAGAAGGGGTAAAATAGTAGAACAATGGAAATACTCCCAAGGAATATGGATCCCAAAAGAGAAAGAATCGAGGAAAATGAATCAATCCAGATGCATTGCTCTATGAAATACTAATGGGAAAATATTTTTTCAGCATTCTGAATGGGAGATTAAAATTGTTTTTACAAAATAGAAATTATATTGATACGCCGATACAGAAAGGGGTTATCCCAGGCATGGATCACACATGTGTCGTGTCAAAATTATTGAAAGAAGCAAAAGGAAATAGGGCTAATAAGGCAGTATTATGGTTTGAACTCAAAAATGCTTTTGGATCAATTTCCCATAAGCTAGTGGAACTAACACTTAAGCGTTACCATGTCCCGACATTATATCCGATTTAATTCGAGGTGATTACATTGGCATAATGGTTAGAGTGTTCGCCTGGGAGACCTGGGTTCAATCCCAGGTCGAGTCATACCAAAGACTAAAAATGGTACTGGATGCCTCCTTGCTTAACACTCAGCATTATAAGGTAAGGATCAAGGGTAAAGTGGAGCAATCCAGGGAAAGGAGTAGCGCCCTCCGCTACTCCTTGGTGTAGTAGCTTTCGAAAAAGTAGCCTTCGTGTCACTCTCGACTATGGTCGCCAACTTTACTTTACTATAAAACCTTCACGATGTGAACAATATCGAAGGGATCAATTTCGGCATGGCATAATCTTAAAAGGGATATTATAACAGGCTGCACCATCTCAGCAACTTTATTCACGCTAGCAATTGACCTATTGATAAAAACTGCTGAATTGGAATGTAGTGGCCCCGTTTCCAAGTCTGGAATGAGACAACCACCAATAAGGGCTTATATGGATGATATGACGATTACCACCACATCCACTATCGGCGCAAGATGGGTTTTAAAAGGCTTTGAAAAACTTGTCGCATGCGGCAGAATGAGTTTCAATGCATCTAAGTCTTGGTCACTGTTTCTTAAGAAGGGAATTGCTGTGGAGAAAGAGCGTAATAAATTTTCTGGTGAAATTATCCTAACAATACCAGAAAAAGTCAATTAAGAGCCTGGATAAACGCAGTGACCTCTCTCTAAGGTATACGGTAGCAATACAGGAGATAAAAGTCAACCTTGAGAAATGGTTGACTAAAGTTGATAAATCCAGTCTAGCAGGCCGTTTTAAAGCCTGAATTTACCAGCACACGATGCTCCTAAAAATATGGTGGCCTCTCTCTATCTATGAATTTACAATCGCCCACATAGAACGGATGGAAAGAAAAACCAACTCTTGATTGCAGAGAGGGTTGGGCGCACCGAAATACCTCAGTTGCGCTGTCTTAAATAGCAATCCCAGTGCATTACATCTCCCCTTCAGAAGTTTTACTGAAGAATTTGAGGTAACGTAAATAAGAACAGCATCGCTACATAAGTCATCCAAAGATGCAAAAGTAGCCGGAGCGGGCATCGAAGTCTGTTCAGACAGAAAATGGAAAGCATCTACAGAGTAACACGTGGCAAAAAAACGACTTCGTGAAAGAGCGATATTAGGAGCGTTCGCAAAAGGGCACGCGGGTCAAGGGCTTTATCTGATTATCCAAGTGGATAAGTACTCAGATAAAGGTAAGAGGCGATTTAAACAGGATGAGTTTCGCAAGAGAGAAGATAAGAATAGGAAATAAAAATGGTTGGATTAAAGCAACAAGGAGCATGGACAAAGTTGATTTCTACAATTCAACGGAAAATCAAATTGTCAGAAATATGGAACGATCTTGTGAGCGTTAGATTCTTGATAAGATCCGTAAAATATATACACCCTAGCCGTGAAAACCTTCACATATAGAATAATTTGGAGTCTGCATTATGTCCGTTATGCAAGAGTCAAAGGACTTTAAGACATATTCTGAGCAGCTGCCCTACGCACTTGCAGAAGGACAATA